>CM053595.1:54707492-54795223 GCA_028646575.1 Pseudocheirus occidentalis | reverse complement strand
AAAAAAATTTAAACAAGAACAAACAGTCCTAGCCTAACAAGCCCAGACCAAGGTTGATTTCTGCAGTCAGAGGGTCAGTGTGAATGATCATCAAACAACAGCACCAGCGTCTGACATCAACTAGTATCTCTAGGGTGTTTTAATTCACAAGTAATTTTTGGTTTTGATTGAAATCTGTGATTTCATTAGCAACAGAAATTATAATAATACTTAGAACATTCAACTATACCTTTTCATCTGAGCCTTGAAACAACCCTGTGAAGCGGGCAGGGAAGATATCACTCCCATTTTATAAATGAGGGGGAAAAAAGAATCGGAGATGTTAAGTGACTTCTAAAGGTCACACACCTATTAAGCTACATCTCCTAACTCCTCACTGAGCAGGGGAAAAGGAAAGCCAAAGAGCAGAATGACCTCACTCTGCTGCTAATAGTTGGGGAAGAAGAAAAGGACAACGAGGACTTTTTCTGCAGCCTATTCATTTCTCCTCCTAATCACATAAATGAATTCCTCGCAGCTCCCAAAGAGCATACGGCTGCCCTCCGAAGTTATTCTCTCTGGTAGCTAGTCTTCATATCCAGGATGGCTGGGGATGGGTGTGGGGTTGAGAAATGATTTAGCAGAGCTGACAACCCAATGTGTTTCTTGGCCAAACACTGACTCAACCTTCCCCAGTGGGTTAAAGTCCAAGGGCACTGGGAGAGGGCTGATAAGAAATGACAAGGCTCACAATCCTACAAAAAGGTATAGCTACTTTCTTGACCAGGATGCAGCTCTCCACGTCAATCCTCACTCCAGCCTTGATGAAAAGACACAAAGAGAGATTTCCTTGTTTCTATTTCAAGAGCCAGCCAAGGAAAACATGGCAAAGAGCCGATGCACGGGGTTAAATGAAGCCACCGTTTCTTTCTTTTCTTCATGGATCCATGCAATCATTGACTAATAATAATTTTATATGTGAACTGTGTTGGGAAAGATAAATTAAAACAGTCTTTGCTCTCATGAAATTTACAGTTTAATATTCCTGAAATGTGTTCTGATAAGGGCTTTAAATATCTTTTATCTGTTCTGCAGAGCTCCTGTAAGGGTGGAGACCAGTCTGACAGACAATTTAGAGCAAGGACTTTCACTTTCATTAACTCACTTGATTTTCACTTTCAGAGATAAGGTTTACTGGGTGCTTTCTCTTCTTGCAAGTCCTGTCCCTATTTAACAGATGATGTGAAACTGAGATACTCTGAAGCAAAGTGATTTGTCCAAGATGACAGCTTCTAAGTGGCAGCTACATGGTGTGGTGGATAGAGCTCTGGGATTGGGACTCAGGAAGACTCATCTTCCCAAGTTCAAATCCAGCCTCAGACACTTACTAGCTGTGTGACCCTGTTTACCTCCATTTCTGCATCTGTAAAATGGATACGGAAATGGCAAACTATTCTAGTATCTTGGCCAAAAAAAAAAAAACCCAAACAACCCAAATGGGGTCACAAAGAGACAGAAACCACTGAACAGCAATGAGCAATAAGTGGTAGAGCCTGGGATTCAAAACCTGATCTGACACAAAGGATAGGGCCTTGGATATCTTCTTCCCAGCACCAGGGGTGCCCATCAGGTATAGCCAGGAACAGGGCCTCACCCTGGCAACAACTTCCCCAACTTCAACAACGAGACAGCTTGGCAACTTTCCAAAGACTTCCCCCTGAAGATAATCCTATTAGGAATAAAGGAGGAAGCCCATCTATGGCTAAGCTTTGTTGACAAAGTACTCTCAAATCTCCGGTTTGCATCTTTGGATCCAAAGAATAACTCTATGGGATACTTATTATATTACATTATATCATTATATATATATCATGTTTATCATATCAGTGAGGATTCTCATTTTAGGGAGAGGTTAAATGACTTGCCTAAAGTGGCATGGTGAGCAACAGGGCAAGGAAGTGAAGCCATGTTTCCTAACTCTTGAAATTCTACACACTGGGCACCTCTAGCAGCCTGGCAGGTACTCAATCAACAGTCTCAAACTTTTTGGTCCACAAACCATTTCAATAGGTTAAAAGATCCCACTGGTTCGTACTCCTATCTGTACCGGCTCACTATTCAAATTAACAAATTCTACCAACATTAGTACTAAACTCTCACTTGAATTAAGGTAAGATTGGCACACGGCGTCTGACACAAGAGCTAACAGGTCTGTGTGCTGTTCTACATCGAGGTGCTTTCACTGACATCTGCAAACCTGTGTGTATATGTGACTGGGTTTTGTTTTTTGTTTTTTCTCCTATTTTGTTTTTAATTTTTAAAATTTTTTTTCTTTTTGGAGGGGGGAAAGGCAGGGAGATTGGGGTTAAGTGACTTGCCCAAGGTCTCACAGCTAGTAAAGCGTTTACTATTTTGTTAACTACATTTCAGCACAGATTGGTTTCCTTTGTAATCCTATATATTTTATTTGTTTAAAAACATTCTGAAAGGGGATCCCTTCGGCTTCACCACACTGCCGGAGGACCCACGACACACACAGGGTGAAGAGTCTCTGCTCTAAGTCTCGGTGAAGACCAGGGCCTTGGGCAGCTCTTGTGATCCCCTCAGAGTCAGGAAGGGTGGGAGAAGGCCACATCTGTCCCTAAGTCATAACCCTGGTGTCTGAGGCTAGGGACCTCTTTCCTAACTCTAACACCTCAAGAGCGCCTTTTCTTGGCTCACTTATTTGAACCCCAATGCCATGTACTGAGTCTTGACTAGAAAGTTACAATAGCTTTATTCTATACCAGATCCTCATTCAGTCTCAAAGGCAAGTTATATATGATGTTCAGTAGATGGGGCTAGTCTAGACAAAGCATCATATGATCATATATTTATAGAGCTAGGAGGGACCTCAAGTTTTGATACAACTTCCTCATTTCACAAATCAGCAAATGGAAGCCCAGAAGTGTCAATGACCTATCTAAGGTCATACAAGTCATTCTGTGGCAAGGAATCTGAATGCCCTCTGACTCCAGATCAGTGCTCTTTCCACTGCCCTCACCTTGTCCACAGAAATGGGTCTACTTACATGAGAAATCTTTGCTTCTTTCCCTTCTTTGTGGAATGTACAGAGAGAGAACTTTCCATTTTAACTACATAGAAAGGAGTCCTTTCTTTCCACCTCTACAATTCTAAGACCTCTAAGTCACGATTCTAAGCATCGTGACCTTTCATTAAGGTACTCCCTCAGAATGGCCACTCACGAGTTCAGGAACTGGTTGGTTTTAATAACATTCTTCTTCCCAAAACCTTCTAAGCTTGAAGTGGTAGAGAGGAATCCAGGAGGGAGTTAACAACAGCTCCTTTCAGTCTGACCCTCGTTACTGTTTAACAGACTTCATCAGCACTGCCTCCCTTTTCATAAGCAGCCTCACTGGCTCCTCCTCCCTACCATAAGGATATTAGTCACTGATACTAAAGTAGTGGTGGTCCCATATTCTAGAAATGTTAGAAGAGCCTCCTGTGGGAACTGGTGTTGACAATACCGGCTAAAGCCAATGGCCTTACACTTGAGATTATGGGATGAGTTCTCTTTCCTCTCCATCCTTTACCTAAAGTCAGCATGGACCTGGACCTTCTGGCAAGAAATGAAAATATGCCATAATACTTCATTGCAAACCTTGTAATATCAATCGGCTGATTAAGGTTCAGGTGGGTATAAGCCTCTTATTCCTGGTAAAGTCACTGGACCTCTCTGAACCTCTTTCCTTATTTGTAAAGTGGTATAATAACTGTGAGAGTCAAATGAGATCATGCATGTCAACTCTGTAACCATAATACAGATGTGAGCTGTCATTATCTAAGTGAGCTCACATTACCTAAGAACTGCGTCATTTTTCAAACATGATGAGCCTGCTACGTGTGGCGAGTTGTGCTCCCTCCAGGGATACAAATATAAAATAAGATATGATCACTATTCCTCAAAATCTTGTAGGGTAGATTAGATATACACAAATAAATAGAATGCAAATGATAAATGCATAAAAGGAGTATAAAGTGCTAGAAAATTAGATGGAGAGGTAGCTTCCAGGTGGGAGAAGATCAGAGAAGGCTTCACAGAGGAGGTGACATTTGAGCTGGGCCTTGAAGGACGCATAGGATGTCGACAGGCGGAGATGGGAAGAAGGGCATTCCAGGCGTAGGGAACAGTGTGAGCAAAGGCGCGGAGATGGGAGAGCGAAGGACGTGTTCGGGGACTGGCGAACTCGTCCCGCGCTTTCCCGTCTCCAGGCCACAGTTACGAGAGCCCTGAGAAGAGTTCGAGAAGACAGGAGCAAGCCTGGGTCTGGAAGAAATGTGGTCAAGATCCTCCTGAGCCCATTACAGCACATCAGTTTGCATAAAATGGCCAGAAGACACTGGTACAGACACAGAAGCCAAGACAGAGGGAACAACAGAAGGGTCAAGCCATGCAAGCAGCCACCAATACGGGACCAAAGAGGCTGAAGGGACTGTTTTTTTCTACCCGGAAAAGATTATAAAGGAAGCATAAAGTCATGCAGACAAGTCACTAGTATAGGCCCAGAGAGGCAAATGGGGCTAACTTTACATTTGGAAAAGATAATAAAGGAAGCACAAGGTCATGCAAACAATCCCCAAATGCTCGGCTCCCAGGAGAATCCAACCTGGCTTACCTGAAGGTTTAACTGCTGGACCCCTCACTTAACTGGCACTTCCACACATCAGTAACACTCTGAGAAGTAAGATTCAGAATAATGGTGCCAAGGCACATACCAACAGCCAGAAGGGCCTTCTGAGTCATCAGAACTGTATTATTCTTAATTTAGGTCTCACATTAAGAAATATTCTTAATGAGTTCAAATGCCTTGAAAATGTATGAATTTGTGATGGTGTATGCATCAAAATATCTGCACCCTGTCTGTTCCCGGGCTGCACATGGGAAGTGAGCATCTGGGCCTCATTCAGATGCTGTACTCTCCACGAAGCCTTCTCTGACCATCCTTCCTTCTGAGCCATCTCTCCAAGGCCTTCATCCCTTTCTACTCTGTATTAAATTCATTTGTGTCTAAATCTTCTCTCTTTGCTAGATGGACATCCACAAAGAGAGAAACCACATGTATCTCATTTATTTCAGTGTTGTGCTGCCAAAATGCCCCCCCTACCCCACGCCAGTCCTAGAACAATGCCTTCTACATAGTATGTCCATAATCAGCATTAGGTCAAATACTATCTATTGGGGTATTAAAATGACTTTTAGGATAGAACCCTTTGAGGATTGTTTCTACCCTTAGGAATGGCCCTCACTTTGCAAGAGTTTATAAAGGTTAGAGCCAGAAGTCTAAATCTCCTCCTTTGGCCAGAGGTTGGGGGTGCTTTTGGCTAATTGTTGCCTGGGTAGCTTGTTTCTAACTGAAGACTTAAGTATGGTCTGAGCTTGCATAGGAGGCAGGATGAACTAGTGAAATGGACACCGGAGACCTTGGGTTCTGATTCCTGCACCATTACTGAACTAGCCATGTGATGGCAGGAGAGTGGCTTGATTCCTCTGAGCCAGATTCCTTGGCTGCAAAATGAGAACAATCAATGTCCTACCTGTCTCCCAGAGTCATTGTGAGGATCCAATGAGATTAACCACGTACAGCCCTCTCTGCAAGCCATCAAAAATGCCATTTCATGTGTGTCAGCGACTTATTATTGGTATTAGAAGGGCTTATGTACATAATGGAATGTTAAGAGCTGGAAGGAGCCTAAGAAATCATGAGAAACCTATTGGTTCTGAGTCAAGGTTTCTTGAAATGATTGAGTCTAGTACCCCAAGAGTTAAATGTCAGCAGAGCTGGCATGAGAACCAGCAGGAAACATTGAAAGATTGGATTAAAGAGTAATCACATTTGTTGAGAACCTACAGGAGAGAATTCCTGCTTGGCTAGCTTTTATCACTTATTACTCACTTTCTCTGGCCCTTGTACAGCCCCTTACCAAGTTTAGCCTCACCTAAACTAATTCATAACCTTTGTTTAGACCTCTCTCAGGTAACTGGTCTTCTGGTCTTTTTCAGACTGGATTTCTGTGCATGCCTCAAGCTTGGATGACAAAAAACAGTGGGCCTTGGATTACAGCTGCTTCCAAATGGCAATGGCATTCAGGAGAGAGATTATCATCAGGCCCTAACACCAAGAGGACCGTAGGAAAATGGCAATTTCTGCAACTCTTGCCCCAAGGCCCCCTGGGAAGCCAAGGCCAGCAGCAAAGCAGGCACATGGCAACTGGAGGCTGAGAAGGCTTCAGTTGGTCGGTCTCCTTTTTGATGGAAAAGAACAGAGCTGAGAGTGGCAAGATTGGTTTTTCAAAGAAGGCTGTTTTTCCAACCACCTGTGGGAGGTGGGGCCAGTTTTATGGTACATCATGAGGCCAGAGCCTAAGCAGAAGTTAAGTCCCACACACACCACCACATGGGCAGCCCTTTTCTTTGACACACCTGACGTATCCAGCTCAGTGAGCTTCCGGAGGCAGGTCCTGCCATGTTTCCCCACTGGCTGAGGTGGTGTAGGAAAGCAGAGGAGCCTCCGGGGTCCTGGAGTCTAAGAAGAGCTCATTTATTGTTACAGACATGCCTAGAGGGGGTTTGGCAGGGGAACACCTGGAGGTAAAGCACAACAACAGAACTCTGGGCACCAGACAACCGGCTCCAGGTTCACGCCTTCCAACTGCTGCCAGGAAACACCCTCAGACACAGCCCTGTACTGCGGTGATTTTTATCATCAGTCTAATGATAAATGATCAAAGGAACAAAATGGCCACGTATGAAAATTAATCGAGATATTTAATAGACAGTGCAAACCATAGTTTCATCTGAATATAAATGTATGCACATGTTCTAATGAGTTATATCAATCAGTTATCACAAACAGCAATGAACACTTCTGTAGAGCTATGTTAAAAAATGTACAGCTGGAATTTAATTCTAATAATCTCACCTGCTTCCAAGAGAACTTTGTCCATTTCAAATCAGTTTCCCAAACTTAAAAAGAAGAAAAGGTGATCTGAAGTAAAAGGGGGAGTAGAGCGATAAATACAAGGGCAATCAGAGTCAGTGGATATAAATACAGCTTAGAGAGAACTCAAAATCAAATGCATTATTACAGCTGAACACAAGAAAGAAACCTATGACTTCTCTTAAATGTCAGACAAGACTTACAAAGGCATGTGGGACATTTCAACTGACTTAAAATGACAAAGACTACATTTGAAGAGCATTTCAATTCTGAACAGTAAATTCCAATCAAAGATCCAGCAATGAGTTAGCACAGTCCAAAAGCTGAATGCTGGATTTGCAAATACATTTTATTTTACAGAAATTCAACATTATGAACAGCAGGCAACTCCCTTCCCCCTCCCCCCAGCTGCTCCCCTCCCACTCGGTGCAGACCATGCTATCCAGTACACAGCGATGCAGGCCCACTGCCTTGGGTTAAGATCCAAGAGATAAAGATGGTTTTCCTCCCCCACACCACACGCATACACCCACTGCAACAGGTGACCAGAGTCTGTTTTTATACAAGCCCGTAGAGTTGTACCGATTACATAGTTTCAGCCCAGCTCTCCAGCTCTTTCAAATCTTCCTCGTCCTCTTCCTTCTTCTTGGCTATAAAAGTGGGAAAGGAGGAGGGAAGAAGGAAAGCGAATATTGAGAAAAGCTACTTGTTTTAACAACTCCCTTTTCTCCCCATAAGCGGGCCAAGTTCCAGGGCGGCACCAGACCAGGTTATATAAACAGCCCCTCCCCACGTTCCCAGCTCCAGGGGAAGGACTCTGCTCCACTGCTCTGATAAGCTGGTCCTAAATGCCAGAGAGGCAGAGAAGCAGCTCAGCCCCTCCTCCTCTTCCTCTTCCTCTCCCTCCTCCCCCACATGCTTTCATCATCAGGCAGGAATGATCATGTGATGAGGACGTCAAGGATGATTCATTCTGGGGCTTCCTCCTCATTGGGAGGAATCCATTTCCTTCTTTAAACGTGAGATGCGGGCACTGAGGATGATGGTTCACTCCTACAGTGCCTTCTTTCCAGCTTTTTCCTGTCACAAATTCTAAAGCCAAGGGCTCTCTTCCCCTTTCTAGCAGCTGCCTGCACCAGACCACTGGAAATTATCTGGGGCACCTGGATACCCAGAAGTGGGATCTGGTGAAAGAGGAGATCTATGGGGAGAAGCTCTGCACTCGGTGCCGTACCATGAACACAGTTGTAAGCAGGAATGAAAAGAATAATTCCACATCATGCCTGACAATTACAAAGCACTTTCACAACAAATCTCATTTGAGTCTCATGGTAATTAATAAAGGTAGGCAAGACAAAGGATCGTCTTATTTTAGAAACAGAAACACTGAGATTCAGGGGTGCAAAGACTTGTGCAAAGTCACAGAGACTGTAACTGAAAAACTAGGAAGAGAACCAGGACCCAGGCCACTGTACCACAACCTTTTAACTGCCAAATGAATAAAACAGATGGATCCATTTGTTTGCTTTCTATGCCTTCTTTACAAATTCATCCCCCTTGCTAGAGGAAAAGATGCTGACCAAGCAATTCTGGCTCTTGCAAAAGGATAATTCTGTCTCTGAGGCCTCCAAGGAAAAGCAATAAGGGCACTCACTGAAGGCAGAAACCCTTTCAGGAGCCCCATTCTGAGCCATTTTACTGGCTTCCAACTCTCAAATTCCCTTTGCAGTGGTCTTTGGGTACCCCTGGAGTAACCGAGCTCCTGTCCCCATTATCACTTAGTGACAAAACAGTATTAAGACCAATTTTGTCCCTTCATGAGTTGGGGGTTGGGGGGATAGTGAAGGGGGCTGTCCTGATAGAGAGATAAAATCACATTATAAAAAAAAAAATCCATTCTGTAACATGTAGTTAGATAAATGTCTGCTATTATTATCCCAAACAGTATTTCTCTGAGTTGAGACCTGATCTATGCAACGTCAAAGCGGAGGATCACTGCTGTGCAGTTATTTCAGTTGTGCCAAACTCTTCAGGACCCCATTTGGGGTTCTGGCAAAGATTCAAAGCTTAAAGGGGACTTCAGAAATTACTAAATAATACGATGAAGACTAATAACTTTGAAAGACTTAAAATCTCTGCTAAATGAATGATCAACCCTGATCCCGGAGGACTGATGATGGTCTACGCTACCCACTTCCTGCTGGAGGTGACAGACTCAAGATGCAAAATGACATACAATTTTGGGTATGGAGAATATGAGAATTTGCTTTGCTTGACTACATATTTGTTGTAAGGGGTGTTTTTCTCCCTTTAAAACTGGAAGAGGGGTGGGAGGAAAAAAATAAATGTTTGTTAGTTAGGAAAAAAAAAGGGAAATCACTGTCTAACCCAGGGGAGGGGAACCTGCAGCCTCAAGGCCATATCTGGTCCTCTAGGTCCTGAAGAGGAGCCTTTTGACTGAATTCAAACTTCACAGAACAGATCCCCTTAATAACAAAATTTGTTCTGTAAAATTTGGACTCAGTCAAATGGCCACACCGAGGACCTAGAAGGCCACATGAGGCCTTGAAGCCATCGGTTCCACACCCCTGGTCTAATCCCTTTCATTTTACACATGGAGACTCTGAGTCCTGAATGGGGAAAAGAGTAATTAGGGTAATTAGTGAACTGATAAGCTTTAGTCCTACAGCACTAGCTGGCAGCTGGTGTCTCCACCCGGGTATCCTGTGTATATCTCAAATTCTACATCTCCAAAGTAGAATAAATTACACTTGTTCCCACCACATATCTCCTTCCAACTTCCCTATCTTTGTTGCTAGCACCACTATCTTTCCAGCACCTCGGCTAGCAATCAGAGATACTCACCTTCTCCTCTGCATTCACACAGCTGCCATCTGAATTCAGGCTTTGGTCACCTCCGACAGAGATTATTATCATAGGCCAAGAACTGACCAACTGCTTCTTGTCTCTCCTGTCTCCAATTCACAAAGTTTTCTTTCCCTTCTCAAATTCTCTTCTGTTTAAACTCTACTGACCACCAGTGTTTTATATGTAGTAGGTACTTCATTGGTGTGTGTATTTAAGATCTTTTTCCAGTCTGACTTCCAAATTCCTCCCTTCCCCCCGTCCCTCCCTTCCCCATTTAGAAGGTTAGCAACGTGATGCCCATTATACATGTGAAGTCATGAAAAACATTTCTATATTTTACTGAATGTATAATGAGAGTCGGAACTAGAACTCAGTTCTCCTAATTCCCAGTCCAGTGCTACTCTCATGTCATGATGATCAACTAGCCTTCAAAGGCAGAGAGCACTTCATTAACCAGGCCTTTGAAATGGCCTCAGTTGCTCCACTTTCCCTTTTCCACAGGAGTTATTTCTGGAGCCTAAGCATTTGCAGCCCATGAAAATGCCACCACTCCTGCAAAGGGCCATCCTGAACCTAATGTCCCATGGAAATTCCCCAACGTTTCACCTTTGGCCAAAAATTTCTCTTACTTGGCACCATGTCCAAGAAGGAATTATGACTAAGATAGATATGACTAAGATAGAGCTAAATCTGTATAAGATCATGGGAGAAAAACACATGCAAAACAAAGATCTACAGGTGCCTGCTTCCTAGAATGTCAAACCATACACTAACCTGGTATTTGGGGACTGGACAAACTCAGGAGACCATGAAATTAGATATTAATGTACTCAAGGTGCTATTTAAAAAACACCCTTTGGAAGTGCTTACCTGGCTTTGATGGTAGTGCTATAGAGGGCACATTTGGTAGTGGGACTGTTTCTGGACCATTGATTTCCAGCAAATTTTTGTCTAGTTCTTCCTGCTCTAGTTCCTCTAATTCTGCCATGAGCTCATCCTGAAAGAAGGAAACATAAGAGTGAAATAAATGCATCAGCACAGAAAGTCCAGGCCCAGAGTGCATCACTTCAGACCCGACGACTCCCTGGTCTAAATGCTGCTATCTGAATTCTATCCAAGAGACAGGCGAGCGGAAGACACAAGTCTATCTTGACTCAAAAACTTACAGAGGCTCCTTATTGCCTGTAGAATAAGCTGTAAAATCCTCAGTCTGACATATAAAGTCCTCCACAACCTGACTCCAGTTGAACTTTCCAGCTGCTTTCGTACCCATTTCCTGTACGCACTCTACAGTTTAGTTAGACTGACTGACAACTAAGCCACTTCCCAAACTCAACGTGCTGTCTCCCTCTGTGCTTCTTTACAAGCTGTCACCATGCCTAAAACTGATGCCCTCCTCATCACTGACTTTTCTAAGAGGAGAAAGGCAAGGGAATTGGGATCAAGTGACTTGTCCAAGGTCACAAAGCTAGTTAAGTGTCAAGTGTTGGAGGATGGATTTGAACTCTGGTCCTCCTGCCTCCATGGCCGGTGCTCTATTCACTACACCACCTAGTGGTCCCATCAATGACTTTTAAGATATTTAGCACTTCCCTCAAAGCTCTCCTCGGCTGGTACTTCCTATAAGCCTTGCCTTATCTCCCTACCCCCACCTCCTGCTAGTTCTCACTCTCCTTCAATGACCCTGTATTTATTTATCTCTGTACAGACTGCATCCTCCCACTAGAATGTAAGCTCTTTGAGGGCAGAGACTATTTCATTTTTTTTCCTGCTGTATACCTAGGGCCTAAAACAGTGATCTGGCACACACTATGTACTTAATAAGTGTTTGTTGAGTTACATGTAACCATAGCCACCCAGCATGAAAACCTAAGTATTGAGGGAAAGGTCTTACGGCCACACCTTGGCTTTCTATGTCACAGAAAAGATGGATACTATGATGCCCTATGTTAATGAGAAATAAAATCTGACCTTTAGCATTGCTAAATCTGAAGCACAATGACACGCTTTACAATGCGGTTCTGCTTTATTGAAAAGGTCAAAAGATATGCAGTCCTAAATTACTCCAATGTACCTGGCAGGCAGCTCCTGAGAAGCCCCTTGGACCTTAGATTTACAAGGCGTGAGGTGAGGTGCGTGCTCAGCCAACCTGTGCTTGTGCTCAGCAAGCAGTAAGCATTCTGACAATTCTAGACCTGGAAGAAATTAGCCAGCCCTCACCTAAATGTTCTGGAGGGGGAAGAGAGATTTGTTCCCTTTGGAAAAGAAAATCATGCCTGAGGCAAGCTGGAAAGTATAAACCTACTAGCGAGCTACAGAAGCATTTGAATTTGTTCAGTTTATATAACGGATCAGTGTTAAGTCACTTACCTCATCAAACTCTTCCCCAAATCCTACAGGCTTGGAAATAGCTGTGGATATCTCCTCTGCAAGTTCCTGCTGGTCAGCAATGTCCTGCATTAGCTCGTCAACTTTATCAATATCCCTTTAAAGAAGTGATACGCATGTCACGTCAGTCAAGGCACACACACACACACACACACACACACACACACATACACAACAGGATCTGAGTGGTTCTCAAAAGGGAGCCTTAATTAATACAAAGGGAGAGCCCAATTTCTCTGGAATGGACTATGCCCCCACTTTACCTCTTTCCAACAAACTATAATTCCTTACTCTGAGTAAAGTCTTTGAGAATCTTAGTTTTCTTTCATTTTACAGACCAAAGGTAATTCTTAATACTGGGCAACAGGCAGAAAACCACCACCTAACCATTAAAATATAGTCATGCCTAAGAAACCTAGATGGCCCCCAAATCCACTCTTACGGTCTGAAAAGAAAAAGAAACACAAAATATTTTATATAGCTAACACACAAATGTTGACACCTCATTTATCCAGCAGCCTATCCCTTTCAGAACAGGAAAGCCCCTTCATCAAGCCTTTACTTAGAGGTTACATCACAAAGTCCTAACAAGCAGGCATTTACTACAGCAGGGAAAAATAACTGCTGATAGCTTTGCTGTGTGGGAAGACAGAGGGAAACCATGAAGAGAAGACACAAGAACTTAAGAAATTCAACAATCTGGTGCCATTTAGTGAAGGACAAATAATGGAGGAGCACCCAGGACAGCTGTGGATATGCATAAATGGTAAACTTGGGACATCAAGAAAAGGAGAAATTCTGTTTGCTGTGAGCTACTGCAAAAGTCAGGGAATCTACAATACATGTTAAATATTTTTCCATTAAAAAAGGGTTAAGATAAAAAACTTGGGGACTAAGTTAAAGGATAAGCTTCAGAACTCTGCCTAATAATGCTAGATAAATGAGGCGTTACTATGGAATTACAGGTGACGCATGTGGACATTAGAGCTAGGAGAGCCCTTAGAGATCATCTAACCCAACTGTCTTCTTTTATGGATAAGGAAACTGACACCCAGAGAGCAGAAGAGACTGTCTGAACATACGCACTCCCCGCACAGGTGGCTTACATGTTGTCATGGGCGGCCTTCATGGCTTTCGCAGCATAACCCATGTTCTTGAGGACTTCAGTATTAGTGTTGGCATTCTCAAGGGCTTCCCTCTGAAATTCAATTGTCGACAACGTACCATCAATCTGGGCCAGCTGTTTCTCGTACCTCTTCTTGCGCTTGAGTGCTTGAAGGGCGGCTGAACAAGAGAGAAGAAAACAGAGTCTGAAAAAAATCATCATCTAAAAGGGCTACACCGAAGCCTATTCAATCACACTTTGTGGGACAAAAGCTGTAGAAAACATCCCAAACCTAGATTATCTTTTGTTTCTTTATTCAAGTGATAATAAAATCAGTATTGATGGAAAGGGGGTGGAGAGGGATGAGAAGAGTGCTGCTTAACCAGATGAAAACATCATCATTGGGATTAAGCTCTCAAAGTGAATTCCCGTCCAATGACTTCTATGAGACAAAATCGTATCTGATAAAATTTACTGACATTATTTTAGGAGGTGGATAGTAATGCACACAAAGGGGAATTGTTAGCTATAACCTACTTAGCCTCTTTTTAGAAGGCTTTGACAGAGTTGTACATCAACAGCTATTAAGGAAAAGAGTCATCATAGGATGGGGAGAAAACCTTTATTATGGATAGAGAGAGCCGGTTTAGAGACAGGGAATAAAGGGCAGGGATAAACAGGAAAGTTTGTCTTAAAAACAAATTAAAAGTCTGCATAAGGATTGGTATTGAGAACTGATTTGGCATCTATATGGAACAACCTAGGAAGTAGAAACCGCAAAATCTCCAGTTCTGCAGATGACTAACCCCTTCTGTGCAATAAAAAAGGGAGATGACCCAGACAGATGACAAGAAGAGCACATAAATCTCTCCCTGTAGTCTATATTATTATTAACTGCATGATAACAGAAGTATTTGAAAGAGAAGTAAAACTTATGACATGGTTTTTTTTTTTTAATTAGTTTCATTCAACAGGAAGGCCACAATCTAAAGGATACTCTGCTGATTTGTGGCAGGGATGCAGAGAGCCACTCTCAATACCCATACAAACATACTGAAGCTGCTGCCACCCTCCACTCCCCCCAACGCCAACCTTGCCAAAACAATAAACAAATTAAAACAAGGGGCAGATTTCAATAAAGAGTAACTGAAAAAAAATAGAGAATCTGACACCCATTAAATTGGCGAAGATAAAAAAAAGGTGATTATTGGAGTTGAGGGAAGACAGGTACAGTAACACATTGCTGGAACTGTGAACTCGTACCCCTAAAAGCCACTAAACTGTGCACACCCTCTGACATAGGAATCCATTACTAGGCATCTGTCCCTAAGAGATCAAAGAAAGAGGAAAAGGAACCATGTGTACAAAAATATTTATAGCAGATCTTTTGGGTGTATCAGAATTGGAAATTAAGGGGTTCTTTTGGGAAATGGTTGAACAAATTATAATGGGATCTTATTGCTCTGTAAGAAATTACAAAAGTGTGGGTGGCTAAGGTGGCGCAGTGAATAGAGCACAGGGCCTAGAGTCAGGATCTGAGTTCAAATCCGACCTCAGACACTTAACATTTACTAGCTGTGTGAGCTTAGGCAAGTCACTTAACCCCAACTGCCCTGCCTTTCCCCCCTCCATAAAGCAAAATATATATATATAAAGTAAAAGATTCTGAGAAAACTGAGAAGACAAATGAACTGATGCAGACTGAAGAGAGCAAAACCAGGAGAACAATTTATGCAATAACTACAAGACTGTAAAGAAAAACAACTTTAAAAGATTTGAGAACTGAGATCAATGCAGTAGATGATTGATGAAGCATGTTATCCACCCATCTGACAGAGAGATAGAGGGCTCTTATCTTGGACATGGTCAAAGTATAGATTTGTTCTGCTTAACTATGATTATATGTCACCAGAAAGGGTTTTGGACTTTTTTGTCCTTTTTTTTAATTTGGAGAAGGGGCATTTGGGGGGGGGGGAGAGGTGAATGGACCTCATTAAAGGGATGTAAAAAAAAGAAAGAAAAAAAGGGAAGAAAACTGTTGGTATATTTTAAATGCACAGGAAGGAAAAAAGGGGAAGAAAAAAAAGGGAAGAAAAGACAACTGTAGTATGTTTAAAATGCACAGGAAGGAAGTCCAGAAGGAGACACAGACAAGCAGAGCAGTTTTAGAACCAAAGAGCTGAATTTATTGCATTCTTTTAAAAATACTAGCTGTATGTAACATAGTACATGGTTTCATATACAATCCTCCTTTTCTGTTCATCTATGTATTTGGAAATGTCCATGTTGGATGATATGTCAATTATAGAACAAAAAAAAATGCAAAAAAACCAAAACACTAATGGAACAGAACAGAAAGCTCACAGAACAGAACCCAATGAACATATGAAGTTCTTCCAAATCCTATTATGATCCTTCACCAGTGTGTGGATAAGACTCAAAGACTATAAGACCTGTAAGGTTCTATCAGGCTGGAAGGGTTTTGAGTACAGACTGAGCAAAAGACTGTTTTGTTTCCAAGGAATTGTTCAACTAAGTATGAAGAGGCATTCGTCACCAGTAGACTGGCCACCTGGGATGAGTTACTTGGCCATGGAAACCCACGAAATAAAGAAAAATACAAAAAGGCCAACAGTCTCATGCAGTGTGTCTGAGTCTACACTGACAATCTAAGGGGAAAAAACAGAACAGTGCGAGAGTATGCTAGGAATCAGACAGTTCTGAAACCATCTATAAGCATGCAAACACAGTAGGCATTGTAAACATTCGATATTTGTCAAATAGCCAAGAAGCAGACATGCTGCTAGAAGAACTGAAATTCATCCATCTTAGCATTCCCACTATAAAGGAAACCAAAAGACAAAAGAAACTGAGGCTAAATGGAAATCCTTCCTCGTGGATTCTCTCTGGAAAAGCAAGGAAAGAAGTTGGTAGAGTTTGTTTTATGTTTATTGGTGTACAAAAAGGTAAGAAACATGACTGCATGAGACAGGGTCATCTGTTAACAGGTGCTCATGATAATGATTTGCAAAAAGAACAGCACAAATGTATCTCTGGATTATGCCAACATCTGTGGGAGGATGAAGATGCATAAAAATTCTATGAAAAACTCAATACAATCCTCCAAATTAAAATGATATATATACTTAAACTGATATATACTTGATACTAGATAACTTCAACTGCTAGCTGAGGACAAGAAAAATATGTCAGAAAACAGGTTTCAGAAAATCAAAGATCTGTAGACTCCACAGAGGCTTCACTCATATAACGTATTATCTCTCACGAATACTTCCTTCAAGAAAATAATCGTAAGGCACAGGACATGGTGAGCACTAAGTAACATAAAAAATGAAACTGATTATATTTGAACAGACAAGAAAGTACTTGTTCCCAATGTAGGACTCATTTCTGAATCAGCTGCCTTGGTATAGTCAGATCCTTGATTTGTTAGAGCAAGGATCAAAATGAATATAGAGCTAGAAAAAGGAAGGTAAAAAGATAGGATGTGCAATTAAAACTCTAACTTGACCTATTTAAAGAAGTTATTGATGCTGAAAAATGAAAAATGGATGAAGGATTAAGGACATCAACATGGCTTACAACAATTTCATACACAAATTAAACCAATGTAAATCACTTGCCATAATGAATGGATCAAATGAGTCTAAAAATATAACAACTGACATACTCAACAGCAGAAGTATATAGTAGCTAATGGCAACACTGATTCAGAATGTAAATTCCATTTGTCCAATCTTAAGGAGAGAAAAATAGAGGAAAACGATAAAGCGCATCATCTCAAAGAATGGCGAGAAGGAGTTTAAAGAAAGCTTGGTAAGATACCCAATCTAAGACAATGCTCAAGGGCATTTAGGGACAAACCTAAAAGTGGAGAAAAAGATCTGGAGAGATTCTCATAAAAAATGATTTCACTTCCTATAAACATTTTATCAAACAAATGGGGAGAAAAATCACTAGAGACAAAAATGATGGGTATGATTATAAGAGATTTCATGTAGCAAAAAGCAGTATATTTAAAAGAAACAAGCTGAGAAAAATATTTGCAATAAATATTAGGTAAAGGTCTTACAGTAAAATCAACTCAAGCCATATTGACATCAACATTAATCTCCAGATGGTGACTTCATGACTTTACCAAAGCCTCTATTATCTACATAGAAAAAAGCCATAAAAGGAATAGTGTACAATGTAGACATAACGTTTTGTGCTATATCAATGAGTTATTTTGTGAATTACAATTTATATGTCATAGTTATTTCATAAATAACCTTTATATTCCACTTGTAAAGTTTTTTTTTAACTTTTGTTTGTTTTTAGTTTACATCATTCACTTCCATGAGATTTTGATTTCCAAATTTTCTCTCTGTCTTTCCCCTACCCACCACCCCAAAACAGTGATCCCACTGTATACCCCCTCCCCCAATCAGTTGTCTCTTATATCCTCCCCTATCAACCCCTCTGACTTTCCAGTAGGGCAAGATGGATCTCCCTACCCCAGTACCTGTATATTTCCCTCCTACCTATTCTATACCCCTCTTGTTCTATTTTCTGCTTTGTCCCTGTCCCTTTACAAAAGCATGTGCTTCTAACAACCCTCCCCCCCATAACCTGTTCTTCCCTCTCATCCCCTTCCCCCTTACTCTCCTGTAGGCCAAGATACCCAATTTAGAGTGTATGTCATTCCTTCCCTAAGCCAACTTCAATAAGAATAAGGCTGACCCTTTCCCTTTTGCCTTCCTGTTCTTCCCCATCCATTGTAACAATTATCCCTTGCCTCTTCTATATGAGATGATTAACCCCCTTCTGTCTCTCCCTGTCTGCTCTCATACCATTCCTCTCCCATTTCTCAATTTCACCTTTTAAAATATTATCCCATCCTGTTCAACTGATCCTGTGCCCTCTGTCTATGTACATATGTATATATATATATATATATACACGCAAAGCCTACACAAAAAAGAAGTTACAGACAAGTACAGCTGTATGACTCTTGGAATGAGTGACCAGCTGAAGACCCTGAATAAACCTTAACGACTTGGTCAGGGAATAGTCAATGAATTCTCCAGGCTGCCCATGAGATTTATCCAGCTCTTGCCCCTTCACAACTGCCTCCCAAATGCCCATGGAATAAGAAAAGGACAGGTCAAGTCTGGGGAATGCTGAGGGCTAGGAGAGCCAGGAAGTGCTAACCCAAGAAGCTGGTTAGGAAGCAACCACTCATAGGATCAGCTCACAAGCAGAAGGCAATGGGACATGACAATGGAGCCACAGGCAGGAAACAGCAATCCAGACAGGATGTCAAGGCAACATGCAAGGTGTCCAGCCGCATGGAAAGGCTAGGCAAAACTGAATGGGAATGTGTGGCTAGTGGTGAGCCCAGGATTTTGTGCTGGTCATACATGGCTAGATTAAGAACAGTTCAGGTTTAGATACCTATAATTTGTCTCGCCGCAGCCTGTTTTCTTTGCTCCTTTTCCTTAGTTGCTAAGCAAAGTCCTCTTTTAGAAAACCCAACCTTGTCTCAAATGTATGAAATGGGGGGAGGAGGGGGGAAGGGAGAGGGAAGAGAACAAGCCTCCGTTAAGCATGTGTGCTCCATATTCTGCTAAACACCTTACAAATATTATCTTATTTGACCCTCACAACAACCCTGGGAGGTAGGTGCTATCACTGAACGCATTTTGCAGCTGAGGAAACTAAGGCAGAGTTTAAGCACCTTGCCCAAGGTGACACAAATGGAAATGTTTGAGGGTGAATTTAAACTCAGGTCTTCCAGACTTCAGCCTCAAGCTCTATCCACTGGGCCATCTAACTGCCTAACTAGAAGGAGAGATCCAGGCTGAGCATGGGAGAACCAGAAAGCAGAAAAGGGATGGGTCAGGAAATTCTGAGGCCAGGTAAGGACTACTAACAGGAAAGGGGTAATAAAAGGTACCACCAACAAGCTGGGATTAGGACTAGGAAACACACCGAGGGTAAAAATAAAGCACCCCTTTAATATTACTTTCCATAAATCTGTATTTTAATCCAGAAAACTTCCCTTTCAGTGATATGTAAGGATTTTAATTCAAGATATAAATTGTTATAGGGAAAGCTCAAAGTCTCCCATAGACAACATTAAAAAACCATAATTTTTCAATATGAGCTGACAGTATTTTAAATTTTCATCTGGAAGTCACAAATGTCTGACCCCAAGACTTACCACTCCATCACTGTTGGGATGCAGGAACAGGAGAGGCTAAGTGAAGACTGGTAGCACAAGCTCATCCCCTTTCTTCCAGATCAGCCAATAGATTGGCAGGCTGACCTGTCAATCGCCAAGCATTTTGTAGTGTCAGTGTGAGAACTGCGAGGGACTCAGTCTTCTGGGAAAAAAAACCTCCCCAGAGCCAACATAGAAATATATGTTATCTTCCCACATCAGGGTTGAAGAATCTTTCATGAAACCAAAACAGTTATTTTTAAGCACAACTCCACAATACTGTGCCAGGTCCAACAGGACAGAAGAGACACTTCCAAGAAATTACTATTGTGGCCAAGAATTAGTTTTATTACAAACTGAGTTCTCCATGTGATATGGAAAATCTTTCTTCCCTAAACTTATTTCAGTCAATTAATTTTCCACACTCTTAATAACCATATTTAAGCTCATGCAAAACAAATAAATGAAAAGTGATATTAATCTTTATTCTTTATGACTCTTCAGTGGTAGGAAAGGGAAGAAAATAAAAAGCAGAAATGTTTGCCATACCTAGGTAAAGACTAACTAAATTACAAAGTTTGGGACTGGATCAGGACAACGAAGGTCTCTTTCAGATCTAAAAGTCTTTGATCAAATAAGTGATGTGCCTTACATAGACATAGAACAGCAAATGCGGTGTTTGTTGTCCCCTCCCACATACACCCATGAGCAGGTTCTTAATAAACGTATACTGAATGCTGACTGACATTTTAAGCTTCATAAAAGCATAAAGATTACATAAAAGGGTACTCCTACAAAAATCACAGATTACAGAATTACAGAGCAGGAAGGACCTTGGAAATTATTTAGCCCAATGCTCTCATTTTACAGAGAACAGTTCTCATTTCTAAAGCACTAGACAGTTTGGATAGAACTTTCCATACAACATACCTGTGAGACAAAAAATGGCAGAGCCATTATTATCTGCCTTACAGACGATAAAACATACAAATAAGGGAATCTGACTTGACCAGGGTGACACATGGAACTAGAATGTAGGCTCCTGCCTCCAGTTCAGTGTTCCTGACATGCCTTGCCTCTCCATCCACAGTTTCCAATCTTTTGTACTGGAACAGAAATTGCTGTACCATATAGTGAAAAGCCCCTGAATTTCAAGTTAGAGGCTCTGGGTTCACATCCAAGCTCTCCCACCTCTTACCTGTATGACTAAGTCAATGAAACCTCTCATAAAAATCCTCTCCTGTGAAAGGAGGAATGGAACCGGATGATCTCAAGTGACTCTCACAGCTCTAAATCTTTAAAATCTATTTTCAATCCTATTTGCCATTTTAAAAAGTCAGAAATCGGGTGGCTAGGTGGCATGGTGAATAGAGCACCAGCCCTGGAGTCAGGAGGATCTCAGTTCAAATCTGGCTTAGACATTTAACACTTACTAGCCATGTGACTTTGGGCAAGTCACTTAACCCCAACTGCCCTAACTTTCCCCCCTCCAAAAAGCAAAACTTAAAAAAAATAATAATAAAAGGTCAGGGATGGACTTGTTTCTGAGTTCCAAAAAAGGTGGCAGCAGAAAGTAAGCCTGAGGAACACCTAATAATCCCTGACAAACACTGTCAGTGCCAACCGAACCTGGCCTAGAGGCTGGGTTCCATCTACCTGCTGGCTCTTAGTCTACTCCCAACACAACACGTTTCAAAGGCTCACACGAGGGGAGGAAAACTTCATTCTTAACAAACACTAGGAAAAATGTTCAGAGACAAGGCTGTATTTGTTCCCACACAGCTGGAGAGGTCGGGCTGGACGTGAGCTGACTGGATTTTTCAGCACAACATCACTCTCTATAATCTCTGTTTCTCCGGTACCTTAACTCGCTCTCTGTTGCCTGGAGAGGATGCTCTCAACTACAGCACTTTAGTGACAGGAAAACAAATGTTTGTAAGTGACAAGAAGAACTGAATTGGAGATGCTGCCAGCTTCACTATCAACCGTGGAAGGAATGTGGGATGCTACTCTGCTCAAGTGAGGCAGTACAATTCTGAAGAAGGGGGAAAACATCGCTTTAGTTGGAACAAAGGTGACAAGAACAGGCTTGATAACCAGTACTCCCAAATATTACTATATGTGACTTAAAATAGGTACCTCACTTTAAAATATCAGCAGACACGCACCATCATTCTTTTAAAATTCTGTTTCTGGGGCGGCTAGGTGGTGCAGTGAATAGAGCACCAGCCCTGGAGTCAGGAGGACCTGAGTTCAAATCCGGCCTCAGACACTTAACACAGAAACTAGCCGTGTGATCTTGGGCAAGTCACTTAACCCCAAATGCCCTCTCCAAAAAAGAAAAAAAAATGAGCCAAAAAAAGAGAAAGAGATGAAGTAGATAGTGGCAGAAGGCTGTTGATTAACATGAGGTGAGAAGGGAGCACTCAGTAAATGGCCTCAAACTACAAGAGAAGGTTTTCAGGTGACAGGGTAAAAGGAGAAAGAGTTATGGGAAATCTGGGGAGGGATAAAAAGGTTCAGAAGAGCCACCGTAGTCAGCAGAATAGTAGGTTAATTAGGGAGGTACACAAGGTTGCCTTCTAGCAATGATGGCCCAGCTGAGGTTATATAATGGATTTGCAGTAGACCTGGTCAGCATGGTTTTGTGATTCAGCAGCATGCATATAGGAACAAGGGGATAGTGGGGATGATCCAAAGCTGAAGCTTTACAAGGCAAATTTAGTGATATAAGGAGATAAAGGACTCAAGAAAAGAGGACAGTATAGAGCTGAACTGATTTACTTCTCTGCGACACAGCTTCCTTATTTATATAAGCAGAGGGCTGTTCTACTGGATGATCTCTCAGATCTCTTTCAGTTCTAGATCCTACGATTCAGACTCTTTCCACAGCCTCTTCTTACAACTTTAAGGCAAAATATACTAAGTGTCAAAAGAGAAGTACAAAGTCCTACGGTAGCTGCAGAGCAGGAGAAAAGTTGTGCTGATCAGGAAAGGTCACATCATGAAGGATGAGGGCAAGATGGGATTTCTACAGAAGGAGATCACATGGCTGAGAGAGAGCTATATAAGGTAAAAAAAAAAAAAGCGGCATAAAGGAACTAGTAAAGCACAGATCAATTCCAGAAAATAACCAGTATAACTACAAAGTGGTTAAAATATAGGAAATATGAGTACCTTTCCAGATAAGTCTGAGAAGGTGGGCTGGGCCATGTCGTTGGAGGCCTTAAATGGCAGGACAAGAACCTTAGATTTTCTTTGGTAAGCAATGAGAAAACATTAAGGATTCTTTCAACATAATGATGTGGTTGGGTCTCAACATTAGGAAGATTAATCTGGAGGTGGCACAAAGGGCATAATGGAGGGGAAGAAACTGGGGTTATGAAGACTACTTAAGCAATTATCAAAATGGAATAAATGAGTGTCTAGTCTACGGTCATGGCCCTGGGAATAGAGAGGAGAGAATGTGAAAATCACCATAGAGGCACAAAGGATAGGAACTGGCCAGTAACTGGATATGGAACATAAGGCAAAAGAACAGTCAAAGTTGACTCCTAGATACATTAACAAAAATAAAGAAATCTGGAGGAAATAAGAAAAACAGCAGCAAGAAGCAGTTCAGCACAAAAGATATGATGCTGGCTCACAGACAAAACATGTCTGTTTGGCCATTTGGGCCATTTCACCTGGCAGAGGGTTAGCTGGGCACAAATAGGCAGTTATGAAACAACTGTGTAGCAGTAGCAGTATAGTAGTAACTAATATGTATACTGTGCTTTAAATACATTATTTCACTTGTTTGCCATGATATTAATGGGAAGAACACTGGACCAAAAATCAAAAAGCCTGAATTCTAGTTCCTTCTCCAACACTAACAAGCTGTGTGACCTGGCTTACCTATGCTCCCTCTCTGGGTCTCAGTTTCTTCATTTGTCAAATAAGAGGGATCACTAAGGAACCATGTTGTAAAATTCTACAATTCTAAGAACTCTGGATGATGATAATAAGGGAGGCCAGTGCGCACTAAATATGTTGTCAGAGGACATCAATTGAAGTCCTAGTTCGGCTATTTATATAACTTTTTCCTTACCTGCCTCTTCCCCCTCTAGGCATGTTTCCTTATTCGTAAAGTAGAGGGGTTGGACCTCATGAGGTCTCTTTCCAGCTCTAGATCTAAACTGAAAAAATGTCAGCATCAGATTATTAAAAGACCCTCATAAAATCATTTGGTCAGCCCCCTGCCTTCAGGTAGGAAAGGCATTATTATTCCCATTTTACAGATAGGGCAACTAAGACCTAGACTGATCACTTCTTTCTCTGAACTCCTATCTTCTACCACACAATTCAGAACTTAAATAAATGTTCAAATTGTCCTGTAGTAGCTTAAGAATTGGCAGTCACAGAATCACAGAATTTTACAACTAGAAGGGGCCTCCGTTTAATGGCCATCTGGTTCAACCCCTCCAAAGACAGGAACCCAAACACAAAAGGAACTACTACTAGACAACAGCCTTGACAAGTGACCACCCAGTCTTTGTTTGAAAATCTCTAATGAAAAGGGAACCCACCCTTTCCCACAGCAACTCACTCATTCTATTTTGGGACAGCTGCACTTGTTAGGAAGTTTTGGTTTCTATTTTTGCAGAGCAAGCTTAAATTAATCCTTTTGCAACCTCCACCTGAGTAATGTCCAAAAGGCTATAAAAATGTGCATGCCCTTTGACCCAGCAATGTCACTACTAGGTCTGTAATTACAAAGATATAGGGGGAAAATAAAAGGAAAAGGATCTATATGTACAAAAATATAGCAGCTCTTTCTGTGGTGGCAAAGAATTGGGGGAAAAAAGGAATGCCCATGAACTGAGGAATGGCTGAAAAAGCTGTAGTTTATGACTGTTATTGTGTTATAAGAAATGATGAGTAAGATGGCTTCAGAAAAACCTAAGATTTCTATGAACTAACGAAAAGTGAGGCAAGCAGAAAAGTGTACACAGTATCAGCAATATTATAATGATAATCAACTGTGAATGTCTTAGCTATTCTCAGCAATACATTGACTGAAGACAATTCCAAAGGGCTTATTTCTTTACCCCCCCACCAATTTTAAACATTTTTATTTAAACTTTTTGAGTTTCAAATCCTATCCTTTCCTCCGTCCCTTCCTTTCCCACCTCCCTGAGACAACATGCAACCAGATATAGGTTATATACATGTGCACGTATGTAAGACATTTTCATTAGTCATTTTGTACAAGACTTGAATAAGACGGGGAAAAAAAGAAAGTGAACAATAGCATGTTTCAGTCTACGTTCCACCAATATCAGTTCTTTCTCTGGAGGCAGACAGTGTGCTTAAATCATTAGTGCTTTTTTATTTTATTGTATCTTGATGTCTCATAGAGTCATTAGTTTCCACTTATTCAATTCTAATTTTTAAGGAATTATTTTCTTCAGTGACATTTTGTTCTTCCTTTTCCATTTGGCCAATCCACTTTTTTAGGGAGTTATCTTCCTCTGTCAATTTTTGATTATTGGGGCGGCTGGGTGGCACAGTCAATAGAGCACCAGCCTTGGAGTCAGAAGGACCTGAGTTCAAATCTGGCCTCAGACACTTAACCCAAAAACTAGCTGTGTGACCTTGGGCAAGTCACTTAACCCAAAAACTAGCCGTGTGACCTTGGGCAAGTCACTTAACCCCAATTGCCCTCCAAAACAAAACAAAACAAAAAAAAGCAATTTTTGACTACTGACTCCTTTTTCACGATTCTCGGGCATTACTTTCATTTCTTTTCCCAATTTTTCTTCTACTTTTCTAATTTGTTTCTTGAAAAAATTTTTTTAAGCCCTTCCAGGAATTGGTTTTAGGCCTAAGACCAAATTACATTCTTCTTTGAGGTTTCTTGACACTGTTGTCTTCTAAGTTTATGCCCCTGATCCTCCCTATCACCACAGTAATCTTTTGGTTTTTGTTCATTTTTTTGGTGACGGTGTTTTCATGGAGAGTTGGGCTCTGGTTCTCAACTGCTCCAAAGTTCTTGCACTGGGGCTCTGGGTCTTATTGCTGGCTTTCACTGTGCTTCAGGACTTAGCTGCTTGTTTTCTCTGGAGGACAGGCTTTTCTTCTGGCTGGTACTTGGGGGTGGGAGGCCCTCCCTGTTGGCCTGTTGCAGGGGTGGGGTCTTTTATGGTAACCATCTTTCTGGTGGCTAGCCCCAAAGAAAGGATCCTACTGCACTCTACTCCAGAGGTGAGGCCTGTTGCTGGGTTACTATGGAAATAAGATCTCTGCTGGTAAGCCACTGCTGGCCAGCAATGTGGTCAAGGCCTTACTGGTGGTTTGTATTGGGGGTAAAAGTTGCTGGGGTGGGGACCTGGGGACTGCTATTTTGCAGGGAAGAGTGGGCCTCACTGATGGTTTGTCCCAGGCGTGGAGCCCTGCCATAGGCTTTCAGCTGTGAGACTGGCCGCTGCTCCTGCTGCTGCTGCTCTTGGACCTTGATCCCCTCCCACCCTAGTGAAACAGACCTTTCCTCCTTGCCGATAAGCCACTTCCCTGCTCCTAGATCAATTCTGAAGAGGTTTTATAGTTGTTTGGAGGAGAATTTAGGAGGGCTTCAGAAGGTTCCTTCCTTCCTTGCTCTGCCATCCTGGCACCAAAAGTTGTAAAGGGTCTCCAAGGGATTTATTTCTGCCATCTACCTCCAGAGAATGAAGTGATGGGGCCTGAAGCATACTTTTTATTTAATTCTTCTTGTTCTTGGGGGGGACTCTTTGTTTTTTTTTCACAATATGGCTAATATGGAGATATGTTTTGCATGACCATACATGTATAATTTATCTCAAAATGCTTGCCTTCTCAAGGAAAGGGTAGGGGAATGAGACAGGCAGAGAATTTGGGAATCAAATTTTTTTTTTTAAGTGTTAAAAATTGTTCTTATTTACAATTGGGAAAAAAAGTTTTGTTTTTTTTTTTAAAAATACAGAATTAGAAGGGAAAACAGTTAAGTTAGTTAGCAGATTATAAACAAAGGCTAGGGAAGAAAGAAGAGAGAAACCACAAAGGAATCTGCTACAGTCTTAGTTTTAGTAACACTGTAAAAACCAATACTGACCTAGGTAGGTTCCCTTGAGGAAAGTCACTCCTCCAGTCGTGAAGCCCTTGATCTTTATTTTTTCTTGGCACAAAAAATCATATATGAAAGCCTCTATTCTACAATTCCTTAGGTACCTGCCCCTCAACCCTTGACTTTTCCTCAGGACCTGGATATGGCTGATGCTGTATGACATAGCCAATTTGAAAATATATTCCAAAAAACAACTATGAGAGACTTCAGAATTCTGACTGGTGAGGAGGAAGAGGACGAGGAGGAGGAGGAGAAGGAAGAGAAGGATAAATTTATATAATACTTACTATGCACTAGGAACCAGTAAGTTCCTGTGTAAGTAAAACCATGTAAGTAAAGCTAAGTGCTTTACAATGATCTCATTTTATATTCACAACCACTGAGGGAGGTAAAGGGAGATTATTATTCTCATTTTATAGAAGAGCCCAAAGTCACATGGCTAGTAAGTGTCTGAGGTTGGATTCGATCTCAGGTCTTTCTGAACCCAGGCCTAGTATTCTCTCCATCACACTGAAACACCTGCCTGCCCCTATTCCAAAGAACATCACCAACCTCCTGTCTGAGAGGTAACTGGCTTAAAAGCCAGACTGAGACATGAATTTTTGGATGTGGCCAAAGTGGGAATTTGTTTTAACTAGAAATTTTGCTATGAAAATATTTAACGTGTATAGGTTGTTATTGTTACTGCTTTGTCCTTTGTTCTTGAAGAGAACCATGATATCAGGAAAATGATGCCATGACTTGCAAGTGAACTGGATTTAAAAATGTGAAGAAGGGCTGTGCAAGGTCACCAACCTCACTTTCTCTCCAGAGCCATCTGGGTCCAGTGACCAGATATTCATCAGGACAACTGGAGATGGCCCCCTGTGTATAGGTATGTACAGAAAGGATGAGATTTTTAAAGCTCCCAAAACAAAACTCTCACAATGAATTCAATCTGGGTGTGGATGTCCTCTAGAAGGGCTGCTCTGCAAGCACAAACACACACACACACACACACACACACACACACACACACACACACACACTCTCTCTCTCTCTCTCTCTCTCTCTCTCTCTCTCTCTCTCTCTCTCTCTCTCTCATAAATATTTTTTCCATGTACTTCCAATTAGAAGAGGCTACAGTGGAAAGAGATCTTTTTTCCCATTAATTCTTCTTTTTAAGTGTACTCACATCAGTGCTAGACACAGAGCTGCAGTTTTGAGGGGGATTTTTAATTACATCTTGAAATCACCTTCAGCTTATAAACAATGAAAGAAAACATTTATATTGAGTGATGCCTGCTATGTCTGAGGAAACCATTACCTCCAGCCAGAGATAAACTCTTTGCAGAGAGTTTCAAAAGCAAGGCTAGAAATGCCTCAGTGTCAGTAGAGGGTCACTGACCCATAGGAAAGAGATGACAGAAGGTCACATTGCAAGTAAAATAGTTTGCATATATTTTCCCTATTTTAAAAAGTTCTGCCTTAACGTAGAAAACAAGCATCAATTTTGTCCAATAAATACCACCACTACTAAAAATATATCTTAGTTCAGTGGTATGACCATTTAAAAGAGATAAGAAGTAGAAGAAAAGAAGGCAAGGCAGGGGACAAGAGGAAGGTGAGTGGGTAGTTGGAGGGCAGGAGACAGGAAGAGGAAGGACAGGGGTATTGGAGGGATAAGGTGAGGGGGATGTAAGAGGAATATTAGGAAAGTGCTGAGAAGGGAAGTAGGAGCTGTGTAAATTATTAACAAAAGCAATATTTGTTGCACTTACTTGGCTAATATGGAAATGTTTTTGCATGAATTCACATGTATAATCAACATATTGTTTGCCTTCTAAAAGGGTGAAAGAGGGGGATGAAAGGAGGGGAAAAATTTGGAACTCAATCTTAAAAAATGAACAGTAAATTTTTTATTTAATTGGGGAATATTTAATGAAAAAATAAAAAGACATTTTTTAAAATAGCTGCTTTTATACATAGCTTTTAGGTTTACAAAGTGGTTCATATACATATTATCTCACTTAAGCCTCTTTTAACAACCATACAGGCTAGTATAAGTGATATTCTGTTTTAACCAAAGCCCAAAGAATAAGTGAGACCACTTAATCTGGCCCACTCACAAGGCTACTGCCCCAATTCAGCTCATTACCTCTCTCCTGGATGTTTCAGTAACCCCCTAATTGGTCTTCCTGACAAATCTCTGCCCTCTACAATCAATCCTCCCTACTGCAGCCAAAGTGATATTTCTAAAACACAGGTCTTCTCATGTCACTCCCCTATTCAGACTCTACCAGCTCACTCTAGAATCAAATACAAACTCCTGTAAAATTTAAAGCCCTGATGATCTGGCTTCCATATCCATTACTCTCCTTCAACTCAGTCAGACCAGCACTGCAGTTCCTTCCAGAAGATATTCCAGGTCCTTTTTTGCACAGGCTTGTTTCCATGCACAAAATGCACAGCCTCCTTAACAGTACTTCTTAGAAGCTCTAATTTCCTTTAAAACGCACTTCTTCCATGAAACTTTCTCTGAGTCTATTTCTAGCACCTGCCTCCTGATAATAACTTGAATTGATAATACAGTCTGATAGTACATTTTGGCTCCCTTGGTAAGACTACAGCCTCCCTGAGGGAAGGTACTTGTTTTTTTTCCTTTACATCTCTAGCACCTAGGACAGTGTCATATAGGTGAAATGCTTACTTGCTGAGAGATGGTGTTTGTTATCAGTTTAATAAACAGTAAGAAGAGAATTTGAACCCAACTTCTAGACTCCAGATCCAGGACCCTATTCATTAAACAATAAAGCTTTAGATTCAAAAGAAACAGAAAAAATGGAAGGAAAACGGAGAAGAGGAAACAAGAAAAGGAGAGACAGAGACTGAGACAGAAAGGCGTGTAGAAGGAAGAGAAATAGCATTCATTCTAAAGCCTGAGGTACAAATTCTGCCTCTAATCCTTACTAAATATGTGTTCTTGGGCAAGTCACTCCCTGGGCTTCAGTTTTCTTACCTGTAAACTGAGGGAACTGGACCAGATGTGATTTCTGAGGTTCATTCCACCTCTAAATCTACAATTCAAAGAGAAAAGGGACAAAGAACAGGGAGGAGAAAAGAAACTGACAAAGAGAAAGGGAGGAGGCAAGAAAAGTAGAGAGGATAGAAGAGAGAGAAAAGAATCCCATACAGAGGGACAGCCCCCACACACACAGAAGAGATCATGAAAGAAGTGTAGAAGGGGAAAGGAAAATGGTCAAATATATGAGTAAAGAAATGTGGAGTCACAGAAAAGGAAAAGGCCCAAGAAGAGATGTAGGGGGAGGAGGGAGAGCACCTTCTCACAGCCTGCTTCACTGGAGCCATGTGCTTTAGACTAAATTATCATGAAGACCTTTAGAAATGCTGATTAACCACTGTGGCTGCCTCTGAATGGAAGAAAGTTCTGCTAGGATGCCACAACTGTGGCCTGAGCAACATTACCTAGCACCTGCCCTCAAATGGAGGAAATCAAAGGGGACAGATGAGAAAAGTTCCAGGGGGCTCACCCCTAATCTGGAACCAATATGAAAATGAATGAGGCTGCCTGTTTTTTCTATAGGATTTTCTTGTTTCCTGCAGACTAATCATCTCATGATAATGGTTCTGGCTTCTCCAAAGAGAAGAAAAACAACAGATAGATCTGCTCATCTAGCTCTTTAACCACAATAAAGACTTTCTGCAAATCTCAGAACTGCATTTTCCTCAACATCCAACTTTAGCCCTATCTTTGTGCAGAAAATCTGGGCTTAGACACTGGAAAGAGCTGAATCGGTAACTACGTCAAATTTGAGAGTCTTATGAAGGGGGGTGTGAAGAACATTTAAAAGTAACTTTGCAAACACAATTTTGTCCCTTGCCCTGGGAATCTGAAGGTAAGGAAGAGTTTGCCATTTGATTTCCGTTCCCAGGCTAGAATGCACTGTTTCTTTTCCAATTTGCTTTTCTTTTCACCATTTCCAGCTGAACTGATGCCAACAAGACCCCCTTTTGTTTAATGCAGCTTTTGTGCTTTGGCAGCAGAAATCACAACCCAACTCCTAGGCTGGGGTCCTAATTTTCAATGTACGTTGTGTGCAGAGCAGCCCCTCTAGAGGACAAAAGCAGGGCATTCACACTGGTGGGAAGGGGAGGGGGAAAACAGTAGGGACTATGCATCCTGCCTTGCTGGGCAGCAGCCCAGGAAAGAGGGGAGGGAGGGCACAAAGCTTCTAGAAACTTTGGACTGAGAATGGCAAAGAGTGATGAGGACAAGATCAGAAGGGATGGAGGGAGGAGTCAGCTAGAGTTAGAAGGGAACAAAGATGGGAGGAGGAGGAGACCAGAGAGCAAAGACAGAATGGTTAGGAATTCAAGGAAATGTCCTCACGTTGTAGGGGGTTTGAATTAAAGATCTTACTCAATATCTTTACCTGACAGGTCTTCCAGAGCAATTAAGCCTAGGACACTCCTTTCCCTCTTCTCCCTCTCCAGATTCCCAACTGGAGTAAGGAAAATGAACAATACCTAAGTCCTTTTCTCTCTGAGGCTCACTGATTTCACTGGTGTCTCCAGCAGTCTTGAGGCTTCAAAGAAGACAACTTTCACTCAAAAAAAAAAAAAGTTGTAACTCCTGTATTAAAGTCTCCCCCTTCTGTGTTCCCAATGGAAAATAGCCAGCTGCTAGTATTTTAACTCTGCCCTAGAAAGGCCAAAACATGCTTTACATTCAGAAATGCCGTTTGATAGGAGCATCTGCATCAGAGAGAAAGAAAACAAGAAAAAATAAGGAGAATGAAAATATTTATGACAAATGTGACAGAATTTGGCAACTAAACAATACAAAGAGCAAAGTAGCAGCATTGGTGTTGGAGATAAAAAAGCCAGCCTTGACATCCGAAAAATATGAGTTCTAGTAGCACCTCTGACATATGCTGAGTGTGTGACCCTGTGACATTTCTTTCAGGCAGTGGCCCAGGTTACTCTCTATTTTGCAGAGGAAATGTTTATTTGCATTCTTAGAGTTTCCTCTTTAGGAGTTCCCTAAAACAATGCAATCATAGGTCAGAGATAAGAAATAAATAAACTGCATAAGGAACTGTTTAAAAAGATACAGTAGCAACAAACCCCTATCCACAACAGATAAATCACTAAAAAGGCATGAAAATGCAATTTTTAAAAGGTAGAGTTGTTAATAATCACTTGAAAATGCTCAATCTCAATAATAAAGAGATAGAAATTAATACAACTTAGAGATACCACATCATATCCATTCAATGGGTATGGATAGGGAAAGGGGACAGAAAAGGGATAGAAATGAGCAAAAAAATAACCACAAAGGGGCAGAGACAAGATGGCAGAGCAAAAGCAGGGACTTGCTTGAGCTCACCCCCAAATCCCTCCAAATACATGTAAAAAAAAAACTAAATATATTCTAGAGCTAAAGAACCCATAAAAAGGCAGCATGAAACACATCTCCAGCGCAAGACAACCTGGAAGGTGGACAGGAAGGACCTATTGCGCAGGCTGGGAGCGGACTGCAGTTTGGCGCAGCCCACTCCAGGACTGGAGCAGGCCTCAGGGAACTGAATCACTGGCAGTTATGGCAGTTTCCAGACTTCTCAACCAACAAACACCAAAGACAGCATAGAAGGTCAGTGGTAAAACTCCATGGGTACTGGGTGAAAGAGGAGCAATTTGGCCCGAGTCCCAGGGCAGCAGAGGTGGCAGGGACTGTGGCAGTAGCAACAGCAGCTGCTTCCAGAGCTCCTGGCCCACAGATGGTGGGAGGATGGAGCAGCTGATCAGAGGGCTGTTGCAGGGATCTCTTTGCTGGCTTTGAGAGAGAAACCTCTTGCTTTAGCCTGCTTGGATCTGGGTCACAGTCCTGGGTGGCAGTCCTGGGGTGAGGAGTGCTGGCATGATGGAGCTTGTGGCAGTGATAGGGAGGGAATTCTCCTCACAGTTCCAAGGCAGAAATGAGTGTTTGGGATCACTCAGACCAGAGTGCAGGCCAGGAGAAGAGAAAACACCTCTCCTTTGAACATACCACCATGGAAGAGCTGAAAATGTATGGGTCCCTAGAAGTTTCTCTGAAAACAGCTATATAAAATCCCTGAAGCCTAGGACAATAAACTCAACCCCAAGCCCATCTTTAACCCCACCGCAAGCAGAGTCCTACCTTGATAAAGAGTTAGAAAGTCAAGTATTTGGCTGGGAAAATGGGCAAACAGTGTAAAAAAAACTCAAGACTACAGAATCTTACTATGGTGATAAAGAAGATCAATACGTACAACCAGAAGAAGACAAAAAACTCAAAGCTCCTCTATCTGGAGGTCAGAGGAGCTAGGATTAAGACCAAGAATCACCTACTCAGCAAAACAGGAGTATAATACTTCAGGGAAATTAAATGAAATAGGGGACTTTAAAGCATTTTGGTGAAAAAAACAGAGCTGAATACAAAATCTAACTTTCAAATATAGGAATCAAGAGAAGCATGAAAAGGTAAACAGGAAAGAGAAATTATAAGGGACTTATTAAAGTTGAAATATTTACATTACTACATGAAAAGATGATGTAACTCATGAGGCTTTTCTCAGTATAAGGGTAGTTGAAGGGAAGATAGATGATGTGAGTTGAGTATTAAAGGAATGATATAAGAAAAAAATTAAGGGGTGAGAGAGAAATATATTGGAAGAAGGGAGAGAAAGAATAAATTTTCTCACATAAAAGAGGCAAGAAAAAGGTTTCACAATGGAGGGGAAGAGGGGAGAGGTAAGAGAGAATGACTAAACCTTACTCTCATCAAATTTTGCTTAAGGAGATAATATTATATATACTCAATTGGGTATCTTACCCTACAGGAAAGTAAGGGTTGGAAAGGGAGAAAGCGGTGGGGTTGGGGAGATAATAGAAGGGAGGAGAGACTGGGGGAGGAGGTAGTCAGAAACAAACACTTTTCAAAAGGGACAGGGTCAAAGGAGAAAACAGAATAAGTGGAGGGCAGGATAGGATGGAGGAAAATATAGCTAGTCTTCCGCAACATGACTATAATGAAAGTGTTTTGCATAATTACACATGTATAACCTATATTGAACTGCTTGCCTTCTCAATGAGAGTGGGTGGGGAGGGAAGAAGGGTGAAAATTTGGTACTCAAAGTTTTAAAAATAAATGTTAAAAATTGTTTTTACATGCAATTGGGAAATAAGATATATAAGCAATGGGGTATAGAAATCTATCTTGCCCTATAAGAATGTAAGGAGGAAAGGGTAATCAGAATGTATGCCTTCTTGGGGTGGGAGGGAAGGGAGGGATGGGGAGAAAATTTGGAACTCAAAACCTTGTAGAAATGAATGTTGAGGGGCGGCTAGGTGGCGCAGTGAGTAGAGCACCGGCCCTGGAGTCAGGAGGACCTGAGTTCAAATCCGGCCTCAGACATTTGACACTAACTAGCTATGTTGACTTTGGGCAAGTCACTTAACCCCAACTGCCCTCCAAAAAAAAAAAAAAAAAAGAAATGAATGTTGAAAACCAAAAGTTAATTAATTAATTTTTCGAAAAGAATAATTCACCACCAAATTCTTGGAAGCAAAGAATACAGTCATTTTTCAATCTTAAAAAAAAAATTACAAGATGGTAGGATTGTGTAAATGCTGGTGGAATCATAAACCTGTAACATCTTTATGGAGCATTATGGCATTACTCAGTAAAGACTGCAAAAAATAATAATACCAAAGACAGTGGAATATAGGCAACAACACAGATGAAATGTCTCAATGTTCCCCTCCAAACAACTTTAACACCTTAAATTCAATTTTGGAGCAGCAGAGCCAACAAAAGGTTGGAGTGAGACATTTTTCTAGTCTAAGACAACTCAGCAGAAGAGGTTCTGTGATACCGGGGTGGAGGCCTGTTCAGAGAATGCACACAAGGCGGGCAGGCTGTAGTGGCAGTAAAGGGGATGTGTGTGTTGGGTGGGGGGGAGGTGAAGTAGCAGCAGCTTCAGGAGCTCTCATCCCAGAGATACCACAGGAATTAGACAATTAATCAGAAAGAGACTACAGGGGCCCCTTTGCTGAAAGTGAGTGCAGCTGGCACTGACTGGCAATACAGACAGTTCTGGGTCACAGTTCCAGGGGAGAGAAAAGCACTTGGGCTTGCAGCTGCAAGGAAACAGGGGCCCTTCCTGTGTAAAGACCAGAGTACAGACCAGGAAAGCAGTGACTACACCTCTTCCTGGATCACTCCAGTCTGAAAGCACCAAAAACTTACAGACTGTCAGAACTATCTCTGAAAACATCAGCACAAACTTAAGAATTATTGGACTACCTGAAAGCCATGATCAAAAAAAGGGCCTTGGAGTAGCTAGGTGGTACAGTGAATAGAGCATTGGTCCTGGAGTCAGGAGGACCTGAGTTCAAATCCTGTCTCAGATACTTAACACACACTAGTTGTGTGACCTTGGGCAAGTCACTTAACCTCAATTGCCCTGCCCTCCCCCCTCAAAAAAGGTGAGGGCCAGGACATCATCTTTCGAGAAATTATCAGGGGAAACTACCCTAACATTTTTAGATCCAGAGGGTAAAAAAGAAATCTACCAATCACTTCCTGAAAGAGATGCCAAAATGAAAACTCCTAGGAATATTATAGCCAAATTCGAGCTCAGAGGTCAAGGAGAAAGAAAATATTGCAAGCTGCCAGAAAGAAAACGATTCAACTATTATGTTTTAACAGCTTCCATGTTAAAGGAATGGAGGGCTTGGAATATGTTATCCCAAAGGACAAAGGTGCTAGGAATACAACCAAATCACCCAGCAAAACTGAGGGGAAAAAAGGACACAATGAAATAGAGAACAAGCATTCCTGATGAAAAGGTCAGAGCTGAATAGAAAATTTGACTTCAAATACAAGACAAGAGAATCATAAAAAGATAAACCAGAAAGAGAAATTGTAAGAGATTCAATCAAGTTAAATCATTTATATTCCTACAGGGGAAGATAATACTTGCAACTCCTAAGAACTTTCTCATTTCTCATTGTCTACACAGACAAAGGGCATAAGTGTCAGTCAATTATGTTGAGATGATCTTAAAAAAAAGTAAGAGAAAGAGGGATGTACTGAGAGAAAGGGAAAACTCATATAAAAGAGGCATGCAAGGAAGAGCTTTTACAGTAGAGGGGTTTTAAAAGAGAAGTGAGGAATGATATTTCAAATTCAATCTCACTGGAATTGGTTCAAAAAGAAAGCATACACATACACATAGAGTGTGGTGTAGAAATCTATCTAATTCAATAGGGTAACAGAAGGGAAAAGGGATAAGAGATACTGGGAGGGGAAATTACAAAAGGGAGAGTAAATTTAGGAAGGCAATGGTCAAAAGCAAAACAGACCTATGAGGAGGGACAGGAGAAAAAGAGAAAGGGACAAAAGAAAATAGGATGGATGGGAGAATATACACTGTAATCATAACTGTGAATGTGAATGGGATGGGCTTACCCATAAAACAAGCTGACACAAGACTGAATTAGAAAACAGAATCCAACAAAATGTTTACAAGAGATACACTTGAAACAAAGACACACAGAGACTTCAAATAAAGAGTTGAAATTTATCATGTTTCAGCTAAAACAAAGATTGGCACTGCAACCTCAGTGTCATCTTCTATTCCTCATCTCCTCCATATCCCATCCCTTGACAAGTTCTGCCCACATCTCCTGCATGTGCCTCCTTCTCTCCACTGACACTGCCAATACCTGAAGAAAACCCTCATCACTTCATACCTTGACTACAAAAAAGCCTACTGGTGGGTCTGCCTGCCTCTTATTAGGTTAAGACCTCCCCCTGTTCAATTAACCCCACTGGCTCCCTATCACCTCCAGAATCAAATAAAAAACCCTCCATTAAGTTTAGCGCTTCACAACCTGGCCCCTCCTGCCTTCTCAGTCTCTACATCTTACTGCCCTCCCCAGCATTTCCTTGGCATAGTGCCTGGCACACTGCAGGAGCTTAATAAAGGGTTCCTAACTGCCTGTTCCCCGAATTTTGGTCTTCAGAGTGTTGCTGGACTGGCCCCTACCATGGTCATACAACACGGGTGTCACAGGTAACATCTAAACCCAAATCTCTCAGATAAAGTGGCACCGCATCCCCACCACCCCTCCACCTCAGTGTTTGTGAAGTTAAAGATGGACGTAACCTAAAAATCTGTGCAGAGAAATAGTTAAACTGAAATACATAAAGCCATTATCACCGGTTCATCCAGTCAAATACATTAACGAAATGAAATACTGAAAAACATTTAAAAGGGACTCCTAAGAGGAATACAAGAAAACCTGCGAATAATACAGGTCAGAAAAAAGCAGGGCCAGACGGACGGCGGCGGGGGCGAGGGCGGAGCAGAGGGAGCCCCGAGTGGGAAGGGCTTGAAAAGCTGGGACGCTGCTGCTGCAGCCGCCGCCGCCCCGCAGAGGCCCCTCCCCTCCCGCGGCCGAGGCTCCCGCGACTCTCCCAGGACAGTAGCTCCGCCCAAAGAGCCGCTACGCAGCGCTGCGCGGTCGCCGCCGCCCCGCCGCGGAGTCCTCCCGTATCCCAGCAGCCAGCGCAGCCCCAGTCGGTGACAAAGGACTGGGGGGAAGCGTCGTAGTCCCCGCGCTCGCAAGGGGAGGGACCGTGCCCAAGGAGTCGCGTTCGGTCCGTCGTCAAGGAAGACTGGAAAAATGCTTTGGGGTTTTTAACTGAATCGGAAAAGGGGATCGCGAGTGGCGGCGAGCCGCGGGAGGGCGGCGGCGGCCCCGGGCTCCGCGCCAATGCAGCAGCCACCTCGGCAGCTCGAGTTAGGTGAAGGCAATCTTCCCGTGTTCGTGTTTCCTACAGAGCTGATCTTTTATGCAGACGACCAGTCCACCCACAAGCAGGTGTTGACTCTGTATAATCCCTACGAGTTTGCCTTAAAGTTCAAAGTGCTCTGCACCACCCCCAGCAAGTATGTGGTTGTGGACGCCGCGGGTGCAGTGAAGCCTCAGTGCTGTGTGGACATCGTCATTCGTCATAGAGATGTCCGGCCCTGTCACTATGATGTAATAGACAAATTCCGTCTTCAAGTTTCGGAACAAAGCCAGAGGAAGGCTTTAGGACGCAAAGAAATTATTGCGACCCTTCTGCCATCGGCCAAAGAACAACGAAAGGAAGAAGAGGAAAAAAGGATAAAGGAACACTTAGCAGAAAGTGTCTTTTTTGAGCAGATGCTGTGTCAAACGGAAAACAGGGCTGTCTCTTCGGGACCTAGTTTATTAACTGTCTTCCTGGGAATAGTGTGCATTGCAGCTCTGATGCTGCCCACACTGGGAGAAGTGGAATCTCTAGTGCCTCACTACTTCCATTTAAGTGTGAATCAGAAATTAGTAGCTGCTTATGTTCTAGGTCTTATCACTATGGTGATACTTAGAATATGAGCAAGGACTGAAATTGACTGAAATCATTTCGCTTTCACATCATGAATGTGGACTGCCCTTTATTCTCTCTTGACTCTGCTACAGAAAAATTTGGGTGATTTAAAATACTTGCAAATGTGTAATATATGTATATATTTTAAACTGATGTATAATTTTATTTGAAGGATGCTAGCACCTTGTGCTCATGTTATAGATAGTTATGATAGTTTGTTGAATGACTTCAATTATCTGAGAAAATTTTTATAGCTGTACTTGTTGGGGGGGAAGACTTATTAAAATAACATTTGCTGTTTTTTTTTAAAGTGAATGAGAATGAGCTAGGAACCACAAATAAGCACTGCAAAGAGGAAAAATAAGCCTTGATGTCCAGAAATACTTCTTCAAAATTAGGGCTGTCCAAAAGTAGAATGGGCTGCCTCAAGTTGGATGACCACTTGCTGAATATTATTAAGTGAGGACTGTTTTTCTCTATAGGTTGGTTACTAAGGTCCTTGAAACTTTGAGATAATGTGATAGTTTTGATGGTTACTTAAAAGAAGGAACTGAAAAAAAATGTTGTGATACTTAGATGAGTATGGTTGGTTGTACTGGTGTTTAATGTTAAATTTCTAACACATTAATTTTTTTAAGCAACATTGGGAATTAGGGAGAACCAAAAAGCACTCTTTTTGATTTTCATTTCAGGTATGGAAAAAGTGCTGGGGAAAAACAGAAAAAGTACTGAGCTAGGCTTGAAGAGACCTGAGTTCCAAGTCCTGACTCAGTCACTACCTCAGTGTGTGACCATAGTAGGCAAGTGATTTCCCCTTTTTGACTCTCAATTTCTTTCCCCATGAAAGAGTTAGTTGGACTAAATTTCTGAGACTCCTTCTAGTTTTAAAGTTCTATGATTTTAATGTTCAAAGGAATAAAATGTAAGTAAATGAGGTGTGCAGATGGATCTACTGTCTTGTTAATTTGGGTCCTCCCTCCAGTGATGCAGATAGCAACCCAAATATACCTTCTTATTCTCTGCAGCTCTTTCTGTGTCCTCCTGTAAATCCTTCATTTGGGGGTCCACCTAATAAACTGGAAGTCCTCTTACACAGCTTTTGTGGATACCAAAGGATTCCCTGTTAAATGATTTTTCGTGTATCTGAAAATATTCTCATTTTCCTCATCGGTAGATTGAAAGAACTGGACTAGATCGAGGATTCTGAGAGGCCTTTCAGTTATAAATCTGTTATCCTTCTATAAAGCCAACCTTTACATCAGTGGTGATGTCAAACCCAAACAGAAACGCTCGCTACAGGCCACATACTGACTTAGGTTTTCTATCTTTTATTATAATTTTAATCATTTCCCAATCATATTTTAATCTAGTATGGGCTGCACTCTGGAGCTTTTGCAGGCTGGAGTTTGACACCTCCACTTTACACCACTTCTCTGGTGCAATTCTACATTGGTACTACATTGCTAAGCATTTCCACGAGGGGCCTCTCCATTTCCTTTAAAATATCTCAACTTTAATTCCTCAGAGTTGGGTCTTTCTGCTACCATAGGGCCTCACTTAAAAAGAAACGGAAAAAACAAGCAACTGCATCATAAAATATACAGACTCAGTGATTAAGTGAATTTCATTTATAAGTTCTTAAAAATTATATCTGATATATCAGAAATGGAAAGAATGATATATTAAAATAACCACAAACTTTATGGAAAATGTACATACACATTTTTTTTTCAGGCTCATAAGAACAAAGACAAGTATTTTTCAGGATCCTTCAGAAACACTAAAAAACAAAAGAATAAAGAGATTTTTCCTTAATACAATAATCAGCATATATCTAAAATCAGGAGTCTTGTTATTTGTAATGGAGAAACATTAGTTTTTCCAATATGATCTGTAGAAAGGATGTCCGCTTTCACCAGTATTATTTTATATAATTCTAGTAGGATAAGCATAAGTCAAAGAGGATGAAAAATTACTGCTATTTGCAAAAGATAATTGTTTAAGACTATGTTCTGAGATAACTAAAAGATTAACTGAAAACACTAGCTTCAATATACACCCACAAAGCATTTGTCCTTCTGTTTATTACAAACAAAATACAGCAGGAGATGTGGAAGAAATCATTCAAAATAACTAACAAATAGACAAAATGTCTTGGAGTCCACTTAAAAAGACGAGTTCAGGGCTTACATGAATATGCCATAATTCTCTTTACAGAAATAAAAGGAAAACAAATAACTGGTGATATTAATAGCTCATGGTTGGGCTGTGGTAATTTTTTTTAAATGATAATGCTGCCTAAATAATTTACAGAGTTAGTGCCATGTCAGTCAAAATACCAAGTTTTATTGCAAAGTTAGACAAAAATAACATTCATCTAGAAGAACAAATGGTCATTAACCTCAGGGAGAAAAATAAAGATGGAAATGAAAGACATCTAGCATTACCAGATCTTAAACTAAGTTATTAAGTAGTAATCAAAACCATTTTGGTGTTGGCTAATTAGAAAAGTTGGTAGATTAGGTAAACAAAATCCAAAAGGGCAATGGAACATAGAAGCTATGATAGTGTTCAATTAAAACCCAAGGACATCAACTCCTAGGCCTCCCTATTTAATCAAAACTGATAAGAAAACTGCAAAGCAGCCCGGCAAATTAAGCCTACACTAACATCTTACAGTACACCATGTACCACAATAAGCTCCAAACGGATATATAACCTAAAACCAAAAACCTTTACATCATAAAAAAGACAGGAAAAGGAGACTCTTAGCTAAACAGAGGTAGAAGTGATCACAAAATAAGATGGACAATTTTGATGACATAAAATTGAAAAGTTTTTCAACAAACAAAATCAGGAAAGCTAGATTTAGAGAGGAAGCAGTTATGGGGTGGGAGGGGAACCTGTGTTCTCCTTTCATTTTTATCTTTATTTGATATCCAAGATGTTTTGGAGAACAGGATTTCTTAACCTTGGAGTTCTTAAATTTGTTATTTTAAAATATTTTGCTGTCTTTTGATATCGCTGGTTTCCTTCCTGGTAATCCTATGTATTTATATTATGCATTTAAAAACAAGATTCTGAGAAACAGGCTTCATCATGAAGACTGCCAAAGGGGACCAAGACTCAAAACTGCTATACAGCAAAAATATGTTACAAAGTTTGTCCCACAAGGTAACACAATTTTCACAGCAGAAGTTATCTTTAACTGAAACTATTTGGTAAGTAAGAACTTTAAAACAATTCCTAAGTCACACTTACTGTCATAGAAACCAGTTAATTAAAAAGGACCGTCATGACAGACACAACCTAGAACTGGATGTCCTCTGCTACTTATAGCCAACTGCCAAATTTATGTAATCCTAGGTTTGGGTTTTTAAAAAGCACTATAATCTATGCCAGACAGCCAGCTCTTACTCATCAGTTTACCTAACAAAAACAGTCCAGTAGGTTTGGAGAGATGGGAGAGAATTGAAAAATGAAGCAAATTAATGACAATATAGATACAGCAGTGGAGTGAAAAAATTACTTTTTCAATGAGTTAGGTATATTTTTCAATTGGAATTTATCCTAAATTAAGTTTAGAATTATGAACTAAATGTTTGAGCTAAAAGGGTCTCAAGAATTATTCTGGTCCAGCTCCACCTTCTTCATTTTGCAGATGTAAAGACTAGGACTCAGAAAGGCTGTTTTGTTCAAGGGGAGCTGGGAGCAAGACCTGAGGACTGTGCAGCTAAGCTCACCATTCTCTGCACTCCACTGCACGGTCGGTCTTGGGTTTCAAATGCAGGTACACTGCCTACCAGGCAATAAGAAAATCTGTTTAACTCCAAAGTAAAATAACTCAAAAGCAAGTGTCTGAACAAGCAGATAAGTAAAGAAAGGAACATTTTCTATTTCCTATTGTCTTGAGTGATTATTTTTAAGACATGTCTTTTTTACAGTAATTCACACCATGAGTAAATGACAAATTTGAGAAAAGTCACTGAACTAACTTCATACCTCTGACCCAGCAATTCCACTTCTGGGCATTTATCCTGAGGAGGTCAACAACAAAAAAAAAAAGAAATGGCCTATATATAACAAAGTATTCATAGTAGCATTCTTTGTGGTAGGAAATAAATGGAAACAAAAAGTATGCTCATCAACTGGGTAACATTCAAACTGGGGAATATGAATGTGTAATGGAATATTACTGCACCAAAAGAAATAATAAATGAAGAACTGAGAATAAACAAGAGAAGTCTTGTATAAAGTAATCTAGAGTAAAAGAAGCAGAAAGAAGAGAACATACAGTGTGTCTCTAATAATGGAAATAATAACCCTAGAAAGCAGGGGGAACTCTGTAAGGAACATCTCAATCCTGCGAAACTACATAAAACACATCTCCCTCCTCTACAGGAAAGAGGCCTCACGATGTAGAATTTGGAATATGCCGTCCATCATACCTGTGGGATATCTGGCTCTGCAACGACAGGCAGAGTACTGTGGTGTGAAAACAAAAGGCAACAATAACATTAAATAAGTAAAAAGCTAATATAAAACCAAAAAAACCCAAGCCCTGGGTGAAGGGAAGGGTTCAAGAAAGGTTTCTCTAGGAGCTAATACATGAGCTGATCCTTGAAGCTAAACTAAGACCTGGGAACCAGAGATGAGGAAGGAATACATACATGCCAAACCTGAGACTGTGAGAGCAATTAGGAAAAAGATTCTGAGCCTCGAGATGAAATTCTAGGTTCAAGGAACAGGCTAGTTTGGCCAGAAATGTAGAGTGTATGAAGAAGAATATGAATTCAGGAAAAAGCATGTTGGACCCAGATTGTAAATGTTAAATGTTAGGTTTAGGAGTCTATATTTTAACTTAGAGGCAATAGGGAGCCACGGAGGATTTTTTTTAAACCAATGGTCAGACATCTGTAGTTTAGGGAAATTATTCTGACATCTATGTAGAGGATGTACTAGAGAGGTGAGAAGCTTATAGAAGGAAGTCAATTAATAGGATACTGCTTAAGTTGAGGTCTTCATCATCTTTTCCATAGACTATTATAGTATCCTATTAATTGACTTCCTTCTCTGCCTTTCTGATGCGTGTAAGGTGGAACTCCAGAATTGCTTTAATTTGCATTTCACTAATTATTAGTGATCTTTGGAGCATTTAAAAAAATATGGTTGCTTATAGCTTGAACTTCTTCCTTAGAAGACTGCATGTTTATATCTTTTGACCATTTATTTATCAGTTGGGGAATGGTTCTCATTCTTGTAAATTTGAATTGGTTTGTTATATATCTTGGAAACAAATCTTTACATTTTGTGCTTTCTTTGTTCATTGTGGTAGCAGTTTTTGTGATACAGAATTTTGTTTTTTTCTCCTGGCTGGGATGGAAGAGTCTTTTTTGATTTCCTAAGAAGCCAGCCTAGTGTGATAGAAAGCTGAAGACCTTGGTTTTCCATTCCCAGATCATCCATTTGCTGCTGAACCATCAGCTTTGTGACCTAATGTAAGGCATTTCTCTTCTCTAACCCTTAATTATCTCAACTGATTCAGAGTTGCTCTTAGTGGTCTGTGATCTTTGAAAGATAATGGAGTGGAAAAGCTATTACGAGTTCTGAAGAGAAGAGAGTAGTAGGCCAGGGAACTAGACTTTGATTCTTGACAAATCTCGGCAGTGCTATATAGCACCTCAACTTAAGCAGAAGCAATATGACCAGAAATGAAGGGAAGGATTCAAATGTATTGTTGGGGAGGTAGAAAGATAATAACAATAGCTAACATTTAAATAAAAAATAACAAATGTTGTAATGCAGGAAAATGGGGACATTAATATACTAGTGGCAGAATTGTAAACTGGCATAAGCTATTCTAGAAAGCAATGTGGAACCACGCTCAAAAAAATCATTCAACTGAGCATAGGTGTATATACCTCAAAGGAATCAAAGAAAAGGAAACATGTACAAAAATATTTATGGCAATTCTTTTCATAGCAGCAGAGAAGTAGGAACTAAGATGGCACCTATCAGCTGGGGAAGGGCAGAACAAACTGCATGCGGTATATGAATATAATGGAATACTGCTATGTTTCCAGAAATGATGAATGGTACAATTTCAGAGAAACCTGTGAAGTTCTGTATGAACTAATGCAGAGAAAAGTAAGCAGAACCAGGAAAACAATTTATACAATAACATTATTACTGCAAAGAAAAACAAATTTGAGAGACTTAAGAACTCAATGCAATGACCAACCAAAACTCCAAGGGACTCATAATGAAACATGCTACCTACTTCCCAATAGAGGTGCGACAGGCTCATCAGGGTTCAGTATGAGACAAATTTTTGGGACATGACCAATGTAGAAATTTGTCCTGATTGACTTTATATTTGTTACAAGGGGTTTTATTTTTCTGTCTTTTTCCCTTTAGTGGGAAGAGAGTGTTGAAGGTAAAGAAAAGAGATTTTTGTTCAATGAAAAAATAAATGAAACCATCCTCAAAACTTAATTGGTCCAGGGTGGCTAGGCCCTGGAGTCAGGAGAACATGAATTCAAATTCAGCCTCAGACACTTAACACTCACTAGCCACGTGACCGTGGACAAGTCACTTAACCCCAATTGTCTTGCCTTCCCCCCTCCAAAAAAAAAAAAAAAGGAAAAGAACAAAGGATTGTTGCTTTGGGGGTGGCTAGGTGGTTCAGTGAACAGAGCACCGGCCCTGAAGTCAGGAGGACCTGAGTTTAAATCCAGACTCAGACACTTAACACTTACCAGCCATGGTAAGTCGCTTAACCCCACTTCTAGAGAGTGAATTGATGAACTCTGATCGAGAACTGAAACACTTTGTCTAAACTTGGTATTTTTTGTCTGTGTTTTCTTTTGCAACATGTGTAATACAGAAATATGTTTTGCATACTTAACATGTAAAACTGATATAAAACTGTTTGCCTTTCCAAGGAGGGGCAAGGGCGTGAGAGGGAAAAAATTTGGAACTCAAAATTTTAAATAAATATTAATTTTTTTGCATGTAATTGGGAAATATTTAATGAAATAAACATATATTAGAAAAAAGATTTAATTGGTCCAGGGGGATAAGGCTCTAACCAATGGGTATATAGCATCCTAGTGACTTAAGAAACAAAATCCATCACATAAAGAGTCAGAAGTTCTCTCAAGATTAATGAGTAAAACAGCATGCTCAACATAAGGCAGATAAGCTACACTAAACTGAATCAATGCTGTACCCTTGCTGAATATTCTTTCCATTCTATAGTTAAGTAAATCTCTTAAAAAAAAATCAAATTAAAAAAAAACAATGATTTAAGAATGTGGCAAATTAGACCCAAAATTTAGGAGGGAAACAAGCCAAAGAGGGAGGTAAGACTGGTGCTTGCCCTTTTCTACATGGGGAACAGTATTTCTTGACACCAATACCACAGGGAGGCATTTTTAAACCATGCAAGTAGGGAACCAAACATTACATCTAAAGACATTAGGACTGTGCCATCCATGTGAACTGCATTTTCTAGAAGTTGGGTATAGGTCTCACTCTTGTCTCTTGTCACTGACTCACTAAGACACCTTGAACATGTCACTTACCCTCTCTCAGCCTCTTCCCTGAGGAGCTTCTGAATTAGATGATCTCTAAGGTCCCTTCTGATTCTTTAATTTCAATAATAATCCAAGGATGTCTTAGCAGAAGCTAGAAAAACCAAATGCCCAAGTCACCTGTATGTTCCACCTAGACAACCATCACACAAAGAAAAAGGCTACACTGTTTAGTAAAAAGAGCTCTGGATTTGTGTTAAGTTCCAGCTCTGTCACAGCTGTATGAACTCAGCCAACTTAATGAAATCTCTCTGCCTCAGTTCTCTCAACTGCAAAATGGAGATAACAGTGGACTGCCGACCTCACAGGGTTGCTGTGAGATTAAAAATGAAGGAACCTAAGTAAAGCCCTCTGCAACTGTGAAGTGTTATATAACATGAACTCTCTGTATTGTAGTGGGAAGGGCAACACACTGAGAAACAGGAAAACAAGCAAGAACTCACTATGTGACTTCAAGGAAATCACTTCAATTCTCTAGGACTTAGTTTCCTCATCTGTAAAACGATTTTAGACTCAATGATCTCCATGTTCTCTTCCAGCTCTGATCCTATTACAGTTTACTTTAACAAGTTATTAATCACCTGGATCCTGGCCCCTAACTCTGGATGTTCCTCAAACTTCTGTCCTGAGCCCGCTTTGCTTCTTTCTCTATATTCTCTCAATAACTCCGACAGCTCCCAAAGGTTTAACTATCATCTCCAAGAAGTTAACTCCCAGATCTATACATCCAGCCCCAGTCTCTCCCCTGAACTTCATTCCCACATTACCAACTGCCTACTGGACATTTCATACTGGATGTCCTGGAAGCTATCTTAAACTCATGAGGTCTAAAGACACCACCATTCTTTCTGTGTTTCAAGTTCCTCCTAACCTCAGCATTATCCTCAACTACTCATTCCCCTTTAATCCCCATATCCAAATACTGCCATCTCTTATTTTCATAGCTTCTCTCTCATCTGATCCCTTCCCTCTAATCCCAGTTACCACCTTGGTTCAGGTTTCAGGTTCTAATCCCAGTTACCACCAGGTCGCAGGTACCACCTCACCCAGATCATTTCAACAACCTCTTTATTGTTCTTCTTGCCTCAAGTGTAAATATGACCATGTGTATGGTCAAGTGTAAATATGACCATCCCCAACTCAACCTGGAGGCTTTCTACTGCTTCTAGAATAAAAATAGAAATTCCTCTGTTTAGCTTTTAATGGCTTTCATAACCTGACTTCAACCAATCTTTCCAGCCTCAATGGCTACTGCTCCCTTTCCTACTCTATGTATTTCAGACCATCTGGCATTCTCTCTGTTCCACTTACTAATGCTCTCTTTCTTTTGCACCAAACATCCTCCATACCTGGAATGCATTCCCTGCTTGCTTCTGACTCAAAGAGTCCTTCTTTTCCTTTAAGATGCAGCCCAGGCACTATTTTCTGCATGTAACCTTTCCTGATTCTCTCCGATTGCTAGTACTTCCCTTGCAAAATATGCTGTATTTAATTTTTTGCAAGTATAAGTTGTTTCATTCTTTGAATTCATACCCCTCGACACAAAGTACACCTTTAACAGTTGGTTGCTGACTGACTTAATGATTCAGACATTTTAATCTCTATTTTCCAGATGAGGAAACTGCTGTTCAGAGAAGCACTGTGCTCACGGGTACACACCCAATACTGTCACAAGTGGAATTTGGATCTATGTCTCTCCTAACTTCAAGTACAACCTTCTATCCACTATACCATGCTGACTCTCACAAGCAGACCTTGAACAAATGCCACAAACTAATAATAAAGCTACACACTCGGAAAGGAAAAAGAGGAGATAATGGGGCTGAAACTAGAGCACTCCTGAACATCTCAAATGGCTGAATGTTGCAAAAGCTCAAATCTAGCGGGTTACAATTCTACTGTGATTCAGACAAGGCAAACGGCCCTTCTTCCTTGATCTCAGATCAAGAGATCTTCTCAAACCTAAGATTTGAGGAAATGGTATCACCCACTTTTTACTCATGAAATGAGGAGGTAAGATGAGATTCTTCGAAAAAAAAATTTTTTTTACTGATATCTTGTTTTGACATTGCCTAAATCCCCCCCTATATTAGTCTTCCTCCTCCCCCAGATAGCTATATAACAAAGAATATTTTAAAGAATCAATAAAGATGAGTCATCTAAGATTCTTAAAAGATCCATCAGAATATGTATTCTCTTCTTGAGACAATATTACAGGAATGACCAAAAAAGAATGAAGAAATAGAATATTTATACCAATTTTGTCTACAGTTTCAAGGTCCTACCCATCCCCCCATCCTTGTAAAACAGGCTAGAAATAGGTATTAATCTGATCACTTTCCAGATGAACAATCTGTGACACCAAGAGTGAAAGAGACTTCCTTGCTCAGGAGGTCACCCAGTGAGTCAGTAATGATGCTGGGACAGGACTCCGGAGATTCTAATTTTTTACTTATCACTATACCTACAATGCCACACTATCCCTAACTACAGTTTGCTGGCTACAATTTTAAGAAAAACAAAAGCTCAAAATAGTAGCCCTGTACTGCCTGCTCTTTTCTTTCCCTTGTCCCTTGGCACATTCCCAGAGCAACCTTGCTTTTACTTTCAGTTTCCTGGAAGGACCAGGGCTTTGTTGGGAAGCTACCACCATAGACACTTGAGCTCTTAAGAAGACAATAGATATTTTGATGGGCTCACAAACTCAAAATGACTGTGTACCTCAGGGGTGGAGAACCTGAGACCTCAGGGTCACATTTGTTCTGTGAAGTTTGAATTCAGTCAAAGGGCTGCACCTGAGGACCACGAGGACCACTTATGGCCTCAAGGCCGAAGCTTCCCCACCTCCGTACATGCAAATTCTATTGTCACTCATCAGTGTGGGAATAACCTTAAACTAGTGTGAATTACAACTGCTCCTCATCGTCTGAGAATCTTAAAAATGTTTCCTTAGAAACATTCTATAGAAGATCCCTCTTCTCATCATTTTAATATCTTGGAGATACCAATGAAGGATTATGGCTGTCCAATTACTGCCCCTCACTGGAACAGAGGATTTAGATTCAAACGGACCTTCTTGCTGTATGACTAATCTCCTTCTTTCTCACATACACTCACACACACATTTATATCAATAAATACAGCACTTCTCATGAACAAATCACTGCTAATAATGCACTTATGCCCACCACACATCTTTCCCTTGCCCTTCATGTAACTAACACTGATGATTTTAAGATCCCAGCGTGTCACAATCACAGATGCATTGCATTACTAAAAGACTGTGTGTCACTAGACAGACGTTAGCTGAAGTGGGCAGATCATTAAGAGCACTGCTAAATTTTCTAAATGTGATCCAGCCCAAATTCCAGATCACTGTCCATCTGCTATCCAAGCAATATGAAACTTCCACCAACTTCGGTTTTTTTGTGTGTGAATGATTTTTTTTTTTTGCACTGTTACGGAATTCACTGCAGAAGCTTTGCATTGCTCCAGGGTAATTAAATTAGTATAGCACTATCTGTGAATAAGATATTTGGAGAGCCTCATCATTAACAACTTTTTCTTTTATACTGAGCATAAGAATTTCCAAGATATAAAGCTAAGGGAGCATAATCTGAAAACTAACTAAAGTGAAGGGGACTGCTTTTAGCACTTCAGATTTTAACTGTCATCATTTAGAACCTGATAGCTTTAACTGAATTGCTCACATGCGGAGCCAAGAGTTACACTGAGTACATGAGACTTTTACAGAAACTGGGTAATGCTCTCTCAGATATGTATGTACAAGCCTGAAACACTGATGACATAACTATTAAATCTCTGCAGCTGATATTCTAAAATGAAGGCTTTGTTACAATTATCAATGAGTCAAGTAGTCTTCTGATACTGGTCTCCTCCACTGCCCTGGACATTGGGAAAAGTTTCCTACATATTTTATCTCCAAGGTTCAATATAGAGGCCTGAAGTAGGACCTGTTCCTCTCCCAACTGGTCTGCTTCATAGAAGTAACCACTTTTACTGCTTTTATTGTTTACTGCTGGGCTTGTTGTTCATCAAGGCTGGATGTTACTCAAGCTTCCAGAAGAAACTGGTCCCTCTCATTTACCAACACTACAACAATGATAAAGCCATATTTAATGCCAGGAAGGATGCCCTGCAGTATCAAGGGAGCTTCACAGGACTGCCTCTCCTGTGGCCATTAATTCAGTCCTACCTGAGTAACAGAAAGAAAAAAAGGTTGAACACATTATACAACCATCATGGCAGCTTTCATCTTTTACAGTTAGCAAACATGGTGGTATCATGAAAAATACACTGGACTGTGAAAAAGATCCACTTTTGGAATATTGTTCTGCTACTATCTAGCTGTGTGACTCTGGACAAATCACTTCTCTATAGGCCTCTGTCTCTTCATCTATAAAATGAAGGGGTAGGCCCAGATGTTCTCATCTCCTAAGAATCCATTGTGTTATGACATTCTATGATTATGAGTTTGTATCCTCGCTACTAACAGCTTTTTCTGAAATGAGAGTAGCCCAACCAATACCTGGCTAAAAGATTACCCTGAGTATTGATTCCCAACCTTTTGGAAGATGTCACATCTATTGATGTTTAGACACCATAAAGTATTATCAGTTATTAGCTTTTGATTAAGATTACTCCAATAATATTTTTTAAGAGTTTCAGTGCAACCTTAGAGATAATTGGAGGTTTTCTGAGAGACTGAAAAAACCAGGACAGGAAAACTCTGCCCTAGAAATTCTTAATCAAAGTCAGTTCCCCAATATTTATGATGGTTAGCCTCAACCAGTTCTCAAGGCACACAGCTAACCCTGAGGAGAAGCCAGGGAACACCTGCTACCTTAGGCCTTGGATATAGTTTTAAAACACCAGGTGAAAAAACCAGTATTGATTGATTACACAAGGGATAATCAAACATTTACTTCAAATTCAGGGTTGTGGCATGTTTTGGTTGTTGTCTGAGTTGGGAGGGCCCTTAGAAATTCAAGTGCCTCATTTTTACAAAAGGAAAACTAAGGAACAGCATGATAACTTTCTGGCCTATAAACTGAAGTAGATTGTAGGGTAATGGTGCAATGACCTAAACAAAGTGGGATAGTCACTTCTCCTTAAATACACACTGAGTTTTTTCTACTTCTTCCTACTTTTTCTACTACTTCCCCCTAAAAGCCAGCTGAATTACCTGTCCCATTTTTCAAAAAGAGCATTGTATGCCTCTCTTAAGACAATTTCATACTCTACTTTGTAGAATGTCTATCTGTATATGACTTTCTTATTTCCCCTATAATAAGAGCTAATAAAAGCCAGCATTTTTTATAGTGCTTTAAGGTTTGCAGAGCGCCTTCTCATATAATCTCATTTATCTTCACAACAACCATGTGAAGTAGGTACTATTATTATGCTTTTTATAGATGAGAAAATGGAGGCAGACAAAGGTTAAGTGACTCGCCCCTGTCACACAGCCAGTAAGTGTCTGAGGCGAAATCTGGTTCAGGTCTTCGTGCCGGTGGATGTAGTGCTCTATCCACTCTGCCGACTAGCTGAGGTTAGGGTCTCAACCTTCTTTGCAACTTCCACAGCACCAAGAATCAGTTTTAAGCAATTCTACTGATTGAGAGACAACTCATTTGAACTGTGAAGGCCTGTCTGCCTTTCCTTCCATCTCAGACTACATGTGCATGGGCCCAATCTGACTACTGATTAGCATGGGAGCTCTGAAATGCTCCATTTCCAAACTGGGCCTCTTTGTGCTCCTTAGGCAACATGGTGGCTCTCTGCTCCTGCAGCTCAGGTGAATACTAATGTTGAATTTAGTGTGGACACCAGATGGGTATAGACCACCCTCGCTCAGAACCTTTGAGCCCAAGAGATCCACTGGCCTGAGCCTAAACCTCCCTGTTATCTTGGATTACAGGCATGTGCTGCCACACCCAGTGAAGGCTTCAGTTTCTCCCTCTCCGGACAATGAGACACCATGCAGGACTAATATCCCCAGTCTTTTTTAATATACACCTTCCTGTAAGGTGCTATGAACTTCACACATTTTTCTTAGAATGTTACAGTCACATTAAAGGGAAAGCAGAGTTTCTGATGTTCAGTCACCGCTGACAACCACTGTGTGGGATGGAGTGTGGTTTCTCAGGTGAACTATCTGCTAAAGTTCTGTGTGGAATAGAGTGTGGTCTCTCAGAAGAGACGGTCACCCTTACTGTTAGAAAAGATGTTTCGAAAGGTCTTGTGTGATAATTTCTGAAGGTCTACAAAGTTTTCAATTGAATTATTGCTAAACTGATGTAATGAGTTGTAAAGCAAAACACATCTTGCTGTTGCAATATGAATGTGTAGCTATTCCATGAACTAACAAAAGTTAACATTTGTAACTGAATGTATATATAAAAGATTCCATTTCTGAAGTATCTCTCTCTTCCAAAGCGAATATAATCAGAGGACAGACAAGCTTTGTGATGTATGTCTACTATTCAGTGGTGGGTTCAAGTCAGAAACCTCTTCTGTTTAAGGTCTACAGTTATGTTAGTGAAGACTAATAGCTTGTGAGGTATCTAGTCTATGTAGCATGTAGAAATATAAAGGACTCTACTTCTGGTCATTTTTCTCCTATTTCTTTTGGGCTGTTGTTTGTTTAATCTCTTTGCCAGATTTGTCTCTTCTAGGCTCGGCACCCTCCACTTGCAGATGATAGCTTAGGCTGAATGTCAACCACTGCCCAAAGTTGCTACCCAACATCCTTTGGATTTGGTGTCTGTCAAGTTCCAGACAATGGCCACAGCCCCCTCCCCTTGACTGATGGACCCCTGTGGGGCAGGGATAGCTCTATGACCTTTCTCAGCATGAAGCAGCTCAGGAAGCTGAGACCTTCGTCCCTTGTCCCCAAATGAATCTGGGTCCCATCTGTCTGGGAGGGACGGACGATGGGGTCTGGGATGCTTTTATCTGTAACCTCAGTTTGTAAAAGCTCACTTGTGTTCAGGTACCTATGTATGTAACATCAGTTTGTAACAAGCCTGTGCAATCAAGCTGTAGAAGTCACACTTTCCCCCAGCCATAAAGGCATTAACTCTGCCTCTCCCCTGCCCCCAGTCTAAAAGTCTTCTCCCTGAGCCAGCAGTCTGCCTAGATACAGTATATATGAATCCTTCAGAAGTATTTCATAAACAAACTCTTTAGTCTAGAGAAATACATAGCTCCTTTGTTCTAAGTGGCCAGCTGCACCCAAAAACCTTGAACAACATTATCAGAGAGAATATTCTCTCCCAATATGGTACCTCCTGAATCCCTAATCAGTCTAGCTCCCAGACCTGGCACCTCCTGAAACAATCAAGCCTATCCTCCCATCAGTCATATTGGACATATTTGAAACCTTAGGTATACTGTGGAAATCTTCTGCTTAAGCCCTCCTTTCTATCACCCCACCTGCCAAATAAGGGAAAAGTAATGACAATTGCCAATCAAAAGTAAGAGCTCTGCATGTGGGAGGGGGGGAAGGGAGAAGGGGCTTTGTAATGTTTGTTTATTTAAACCAGTCTTCTGCTTCTGTAAATTGGCATCCTCCTCTGGACGTTTCTAGTGGTGTGGATTGCCTGCTTCTAGGGAGATTCTAATAAAGAAATCTTTCTGCTTTCACCTGGAGAGATCTCTGTGTAGCTAACTTGGGGGTAGGGTCTTTGCATCCCACACAACCACCATGACAGAAATAGAGACCCATAAGGCCTCTTCAACACGTGGTAAGTCACTGAAGCATACATGCTCACCTTCACGGAATTTTAGGTCTGGGGTACCCACTAGTTTAACCTATACCTGAAAAAAGAATTCTCGCTACAGCATAGCCAAAAGGGAATCACTGACTCCCACAGCAGCCCATTCCACTTATGGATACTTCCCATCTTTATGAAGTTTTTTCCTAACACCAAGTCTAAATTTATAAATTTGCAACTCCCACCCACTGCTTCTGGAAGTTGCCAGCTGAGTTCAAAAATAACCAATCTAATGCCTCTTCCACATGGGAACCCTTCAAATACCTGAAGTTATGCACACCCCTCACTCTTCTTCAGGTCAAACTTCCTCAGTTCTTTCCATCTATTCTCAAGTGACATGAACTCAAGGCCTTTCCCCATCCTGGCTACCTACTTCTCTATACTCTCCATTTTACCAACATTATCCCCTGAACTGAACACAAAGCTCCAGATGTTGTTTGGCAAAAACAGAGAACTGTGGGATTACAGAACTTAAGCTCCTTGAGAGTAAGGATGGGATTGTTTTTTTGGTTTGTTTTTTTTTTGTATTTGTTTCCCCTAGAGTCTAGCATGGTGCCCAACATATAACAGGCATCTTAAAATGCCTGAGTTTTGGGGGGTTTTTTTAAGTGAAGAAAATGCTTGTTTTTATCACCTTCCTTATCCTGTAAACCAAATGTGTCAAACTCAAATAGAAACAGAGCCATTAAACCATACATAAGGATTCCTGCAGCAGCATACTGACTTAGAAAACCACACATTTATAGATTTCTTTTTTATTAACACATCAATACATTACAAACAAAAAGGACCTCCATTTTAAACTGGTTTGGCAATACCCAGCAATACCTCAGCTTTAAGTTATGACTCTTCATAATAAAGCCTAAATCTGCCTTGATTTTTTTGGCAGCCATTACACAGCTGACTCATACTGAACTTGAAGTCCACTAAAATGCTCAAGTTTTTTTCTATTTAATTGCATTAAATTTCCAAAACATTTTTATTTTAAAAATTATGTCCTGACTGACCGCTAGGTCTATGTATGATCTTATTTGAACTGCCTCTGGAGTTAGAGGACTTGAGTTCAAATCCTACCTCTGACATTTATGATCCTGGGCAAGTCACAATCTCCATGGGCCTCAGTTTTCTTATCTGTAAAACTGGACTAGATGGCCTTTCAGGTCCCTTCCAGTTACAAATCAAAGTTTCTTTTTAAATAAATATCTAACCAGGCCTCTGTACATATTAACTCAATTTTTAATACTAAATTTATAAGACTTTACATTTATCCCTAGTACATTTAATCTTATTAGAATCATACCAAAGTTCTGCCCTGTCAAGATCTTCTTGGATCCTGTCTCTATCACCCAACATGTAAACTATCACTTGACTTTGTGTCATCTAAAAATATAGCAAATGTGCCATCTATGCTTTTATCCAAGTCACTAATAAAAAATGTTCAACAGCACAAGGCCAAGCACAGGTCTCTGGAGCACTCCCCAGGAGCCTATGTGGCAAGCTAACAGGAAGTCACTGACAACTACTCTGAGTCAAACCATCTGACCAGCTGACACCCATTAAACTGGCAAAGACGTAAACTGTTTGTGTTGAAAGGGCTATGGTAAGTCAGGCATAATACAGTGCTCTTGGAGCTACGGTCTAACCATTGTGGAAAACATTTAGGAATTATGAGGAAAAAAATGACTAAAATAACTCTGACTCACTGGGTCATATGCTAGTCATATAGTTCAAGGTACATTAAAAAAAGGTCTTGTCCATACAAAATATCCATAGCAGCACTTTTTTCAGTCGCAAAGACCTAGAAACAAAGTGAGTACCTGTCAATAGAGGAACAGCTAAACAAATTATATTACATAAATATAAATGTGCTTTAAGGAACAACAACTATGAAGAATTCAGAGAAGCAAATGACTTATGAGAAGTTACTCAGAATAAAGCAAGCAGAACTAGGAAATAAAATTCACAGCGACAGAAATGGTGAAAACCGAAAGAATAAAGTAAAACTAAATACTGTGTTACTGTAATGGCCAAGACTGGACCCTGAGAAGAGATGAGAAAATTCATCTCCTTTCTCTGGAAGTTTCGTATACTATTAAGACGTCGTCTAAATAGTAGTTAGCCTTACTAACTGCTGGATGTTGGGTTTGCGGGTTTTTTTTAAAGTTTTATTAGGGAAAATTGGCTAAGCAGAAGGAAGGAATAGGCTATATTTGGAAATGAATTTAACAGGAAAGAAAGGTATCGATAAAATAATCTGTTTTAAATGTTTGAAAGATATAAGGCAGGAACAAGAGGAAAGGTGCTTGGGATCAGAGGCTGTGCCCAGGAAATAAACAGATGATTTAAGGGAAGTTTCTGTGAGTGGGATATAAGAGGAGCTAAATTGCTCAGGGTGCTGACGAGCTGCCTAGAGTGGTCAGGCTGAAGAAAAGGATCCTGCTTCCTCAGAAACTATAGGAAATAAGATGTTTATCTCCAACTGAAGGGACAGAAGAGTGGCTTATTAGGAAAAGATGAAGGAAACTCAGTATCAGGTTACTACACTGGTCAGAGCCAGAGAATGAAAGAGAACAGCAATCTGTTCAAAGTCTGATTAACTAAATGAGTTGAACAAGGGTTATCCAAGTAATAAAAAGTCTGTACCATACTTTATCAACCTGTATTACCACTGGTATCTCTCAATTCCCTCAAACTTCTGCAAAGTACCTTTGTACTCTTAAGTTGAGTATATTTTGCTAAAAAGGTGTTTGAGGAAGGTGAGTAGAAAAAGTAATGATAGTCCTTATGTTTTTATAATGCTTTAAGACTTTACAAAGCACCCTCATCACTACAAGCCTGAGATAGACAGTACCCAATACTCAAATAGATGTGTGAGCTCCTAAATTTGGATGTTCCCTCCAAAGATGCAGATCCTCAAGCTACTCTCGCCTATACTGGAGAATCTGTCCACGTCCTCTCATGAGATGCCAAAGAAGGCCTACATCAAGTGCCAGAAGGCTTCCTCCACTTCTATTAACATTAAGAGGATACCAATGGAGCTCTCTGTTGCCCCCTGCCCTTGCCACATCACCAGGTTATCTTCGTTTCCATGACATTTTTTCTTCCCATTCTTCAAAGCTCCTCATTAGCTATATGTTGCTGCCTACTCACACTGACTGTTCTCCTTTCCTTTTCTGGGCTAAATTCATTTTCAGTTCTTCAGAGATTTATTGGAGCATGCCTCACACACAAATAGCAACACCAATAAAAGGCTGGCATCAGAAAAATTGGCCTTTGTTCTCTAGGTGGAACTTCTTAAACTTTTTCCACCTGTGTGCTTCTTCAATACAGAGTTTAAGAAGTGCTGCCTAGAGAAACTTGAGTTCATTAAAAGAGCTTTGAAACTTCCTAAAGCAGGCATGCAGGAAGTATTAAGTGTTTAAAAGTGTGCCAGGCATTGTGCTATGTATGTGCTTAAGATAAAAGACAAGCAAAAAGACAGATCCTGGCCTTCAAAGAGCTTACATTCTAATGGGAAAAGATAACACATAAAAGGGAGCTGAATGGAAGGGGGAGTGAGAAGACACCCATGCAGGGGGCATAGCAGTAATGTTTTTTTGTTTGTTTGTTTATTTTGTTTGTTTGTTTTTTGCTTTTTGGAGGGCAGTTGGGGTTAAGTGACTTGCCCAAGATCACACGGCTAGTTTTTTGTGTTAAGTGTCTGAGGCCGGATTTGAACTCAGGTACTCCTGACTCCAGGGCCGGTGCTCTATTCACTGCGCCACCTAGCCGCCCCCATAGCAGTAATGTTGATAGTCACTTGATTCAGGAGGGGAATGAAGGATAACCAGCTGGGGCCCCTTCCCAAAATGGAATTCTCATCCCAGTGAGGAAAAAAAAGGGCCAAAGGGGTGTTCCAGGGTTCAAAGAAACAAGGAACCGAGGGAAGTTCCAGCATAAAAAGGTCTCTGAAGCATGGTGGTAAAGACTAGAGAGTCAGAAGCAAAGCTGGGAGGGCACTAAACATGGGTCTCTCTCCAAAATGGAGGACCCAAGAGGGCCCTGTTAATGGAGAATGGGGGCTGGAGGAATAGAGGGCTGTTCTAAGATGAGAAGTGCAAGGCTCAAGTCATCCATTTATATTGTGTCCCAGATTTACATACACACATAAACCAGTTCTCCAAAACATTCATCATCCAAATGCAAGTTAAAATGCACTTGGGCATATCTGGGCAAGAGACATCTTTATCCACTCGGTTCTTTCCTGTGTCATGAGGAGGGTAAACTACGGCTCATTCAGCTTAGTTAATTAAGCTCTGAACACTACTCTTTCACTCCCCTGGTATCTCACTCACAGAAATGCTATAAAATCACATGTTTGCTTTCTTTAGTTTCCATTTCTATCTCCTCTATTAGCAGCCCTCCGTCAGTAATGTGGAGTCCTTGGCCTTAGTGATCAAAGCTGGTCAAACATGTTTGCAGATCTTTTCCACTTTTCTGCTCTTTGTCCTCTTCCTTCCGTTTTCTTCCTTAAATGTCCTTTGGATAACTTTGATTAATTTGTTCTCTTGACAACCTTTGAGTGAGTTTTATCTTCCACTGGTTTTTTTTTTCCCCCACTTTATGAGATAATTCTGTTCCTGATCATCCATCTTCCTACTTCCTAAGATTTTACAAAAGAGTTCATATTCCCAACTGGTGCTGTCTTTGGCTTCCCTCTCTTTCTGCTTGGCAAATGAAGTGAAGTGCTAACTGATTAAGACATTTTCTGGGTCTCTTTGGTCTTCCTGTGGCAATTAACCTAAATTTCCATATAAAATTATTATAATCAGTGTTGTCCATTTCATTATCAGTCTCTTATTTAAACAGTTCAGGAAAGAGTTGTTTTAATGGTATACTATAGCTTCCTTCCATTTTTGTTTTTGTTCTATAGTCATCCCTAGACATTTGCAGGCTTTCATATTTGGGTTTTGGTTATTCCAGACTGGACATCGATAATTAAATGGGAACTTTTAAACATCTGCAGCATAGTGAGGAAAATGATGATGCACATATGTAAAAAAACTTTAATAAGTTATAAATGTACAAATACTATATATTAATCTACTTTATCAATTACTACCACAAATATACTATGTAAGTTTACATAAACAGTTAAATTTTGTTAAAAGTTCAGTGCAGCAAAGTATTGGCTGCACAATCCCTTTGGGAATGCCTCCTCTTTGTCTTTCTACCATTCAGATCCATTCATATGATTTTCTCCCACAGTGACCTCTGTATCTTGTGTACTTTATAAGTACAAGGAAATGTGGGAAGCAGCTACAGCAGCTACACCAGCAGTTGGGCAGACTATGCATGGTGTTCAAGATACTGATCTCTCTCTCATAGAAACTGCAACTTTTTATGGGTGTTTTATTTGTTTTGTGTATTAAATATCATCAGAATTATTAAAAATAAAGGTTTGAGGTGGGGCCCAGAGTTATTCGAGGTTTTTCACAATCATGGGTTCTCTGCCCATAACTCCTACAACTGTCCAGGAACTACTGTAGTCTTTTACTAACTCCAACATTGGTTTTGACAAGCTGGTAGTCTGAATATATACAGACATCTGATTCAGGGGTGATTATATCAGTAAGTCTTTTCTTGACAGTTAATATAAGCTCTGAGATTCCACCTTAAACCCAGCAATTTGGCAAAAATGACAAAAGATGGTCACGGTGAATACTGAAAGGGTTATGAGAAGCTAGGCACACTGGTGTACTGTTGGTAGGATTAGAAATCTGTATAATCATTTTGAAAACAATTTGGAATTATGCAAATAAAATTACTAAAATGTTTATATATTCTTGACCCAAAGATTCTATAACTAGATTTGTACTCCCAAGAAGGCCACCAATAAGAATAAAGTGCTTTGTAACTGCATTTTTTGTAAGACTAAAGAATTGGAAACAAAATAGATGTCCACTGACTGAGAGAACAGCTAAACAAATTGCGGTACATGAATGTAATAGAATATTAGAGTGCTGTAAGAAATGATGAATGTGATGAATACAAAGAAAAACAGAAGGAAATGTCTACATGAAACAATGCAGAGTGAAGTAAGCAGAGCCAAGAAAACACTAAACACAATGATATGTAAACAGAAAGAACCACCAAAGGAAAAAAATCAAGTGAACACTGTAAAACTATGAAGTATAAGCATGACTTGAAAAAAAGATTTGAGACACTCCCAGCCCAAGTTACTGCAGAGGTGGGAGGTCCACAAGTGCTGCACATTGCAGACATTTTCAGACTTTTTCAATGTATCCATCAGTTAGGATTATTTGTTCTTTTTTCTTTTTGTATCTTTGTAAAAATACTATTTGTTATATGGGATGGCTATCTGGAAGAGGGAGGAATACTGGGGGAAACTATAGCAACGTTCAAAACGAATCAATAAAAACTTATTTTTAAAGAAAGAGAAAATCAAGTTCATTTTTTTTGTAAAGGCACTTAATAGCTTGCCAATGTCTAGCACCCACCATTTTTTTCTCTTGAAGAAAATGGTCATGATGTAAATATATAAAGATTCTGTGCAATCTACAAGTCACTGGCCAGTCTCATTCCTTCTTAAACCATGCTCTTTCCTATATATGTAATTTTCAGCACTATCTTTAACTATGCACTGAAATCACTATCAAAACGCAGATCAATTTAATTTGGAGGATCTGACCAAGGTTATCAGAAAATTTCTCTAACTCCTCTGCAATTAATGTTAGTGAATAAGCTGCAATTATCTCAACTATGGTCTTTTTATAAATACTTATGAGTAGTACCTCAAATACAAGATACCCTATGAAACATTTCCTGTTGCCTTTAGAAGTGCACTAAAACCATTTCTGTCACTTTTCTTTGCATCTCTAAGAAGAAGCTATGAGCCACCTTTTGCTTTCACTATAATTTCCTTCTTCAGGTTTTCTTAATGGCAAGAATGTAAAGTTTGATATCATTTAGCTCCTCTAGAATGATGTCCATTCAGTCACTGGACAAAGATCTCCTCCATTAAGTCCTATGCCAGGGTGCAGAACCTGTGGACTTGAGGCCACGTGTGACCATCTAGGTCCCCAAGTGCAGCCCTTTGACTGAATACAAATTTCACAGGACAAATCTCCTTTATAAAAGGATTTGTTCTGTAAAATTTGGACTCAAAGGGCTTCACTTGAGGACCTAGAGGGTCACACATGGCCTCAAAGCCACAGGTTCCCCACACCTATCCTATGCCAAAGCCTCATCATGACAAGGAGGTGACCTTGGGTTTTCAAAGGCTGTGCTAGTAGAGTGTAAGTGCTGGCACGTTCTACCCTGCTAGGATGGCTCTGATTATGGCAAGAGAATAAGTCTGTTTTATGAAGATCAAATTATTTAAGTATGCCTAACTAATCATTGGTAAGCTGACCACTTGGCAAGGAATTTTTTAATCATGGCAATTATGAAACAAAGAAAAATATAAGATGGCCCTCATTCCTTTGTGGCCTTTCCACTTTCGTAGTGATGGCGACAGTGGCAGAAAAGAGAAAAGGTACCAAGACTTTATAGTTTTCAGTCTGCTGCTGCACATGTTACTCAAGGAGGGTAACATTAAATGTAATTCAAGAAACATTTATTAAGCATCTGCCATGTACAGGGCACTGCGCTAGGTGACAGGCATACAAAGACAAAAAACCAAAAACAGTTCCGATATCTGCAAGCAACACACCATCTAGGACTATCATTTCCATTTTATAAACGAAAAATCTGAGGCTCTAAATGGTTAAATGCCTCACCAAGGATCACACAGCTCATGTCTGAGCTTGGATTCAGACCTAAACTTATTGGCTCTAAGTCCAGCCCACTCTCTACTTACTACAGCACCCGCCTTTGCCTGTCACAGGATCACAATCCTGTCACAGGATCCACAATCCTGGAGGACCCTGTGTTCACAAGAGAATACTACCCCTAACTCTTCAGAGAAACCCAGAGTATAATCTGATCTGGGTGTAGAGGGGAAGTGCCCAGGGCTAGTTTCATACTTTCCCCTCCCAAAGAATTTAAACAACCTTGTTCCTAGGCCCAGCTTCTAACCTCTACCTTGTCTGGCTCGCTCTATATCTTATAACTACCTGCAAAATAGGAAAAATGACAATTCTGACGATCTGAAAGTCTCAGCTGAGGTCTACCAAGAGATTCTCATGTATGAGGATGTTATTTTAAATTCCTCTCAGACCTTCATGCCATTTACCATCCAATACTGTTACCTTTAAATGATTCTAGCCAAATTTTCTCTTATAATAAATAGCATGTGATTGTCACAGGATCTAAATGCAAAGGACACTGCTTTACTTATACATGTTTATTTCCACATAAAGTTCTAGGCTCTGTGTTTTATGGCTTCAACTTTTCCTGGGAAATCCTAGAGGCCTGCTGAGTTTCAGGTCTACTGTTCTCTCCCCTCTCCAGAAGCAGCCTCCTGCACCTCCATTCTCCCTCCCTATTCCCATTTCAGCAATAGCCTCTGATCAACCTCCTCAAGCATCTCTAGTCAACAAGCATTAAACTACAGCCCAGACATTATTGTTCTGGGAATGCAAACATACACAGAAAGAAAGACAGTCCCTGCCCCCAAGAAGTTTACAGTCTAATGAAGGAAGACAACTCATAAAAGGAAACTGGAAGGAGAGCAGCAGAGTGGAGAAATCAACCATAAAGGGATGTGGTAGAGAAATTCCAGAGTCAGGAGTGGGGCCCAGAGAGGAATGAAGACATCATTGGCCTGGATATATTCCTTAAAATGGACATTCTGGGAGGAATCAACCAACAAGAGGAAGGGATTTACAGGGGCAGAGTATAACCAGTTTTTCTCCAGGGATGGGGAGGGGGAACTTCAGGGGTTAAGAGGCTTCTGTGATATGATAGAAAAATCAAATTATTTTCTGAAGCTCTGGAGGCCAACAAAGGGACTGCCATCCTGGTGGCTTCACAGGCTCTTAACCTTTATAGAAACCAGTTTACTGAGTTGTTAATGGGAAAGAAAACCAAAATTAGTTGATACTAAAAAAGTCCATTTTACAACAGGCCCTGAATTAAACAACTAATAATTCCCACACTTATCCCTAAACCAGTATACTACTATTACTCTTCCTGATTTTGCCACAGAAAGGGTCAAAGAAGTGAACAATTCACTCTCCAACCTATCTCGAATTCCATTTTTCATAGCAAAATATACAACCACTCAGCATATTCTTCTAATATTCTTCTAAAGTCTGATATTCTTCTAAAGTCGGTCTTTGCCTAGAACTGGCTCTCAATTACCAGCCCAGAAAAAAGCAATTTCAGATTTTGAAAACTGAACATTTGTAGTAGGAAAAGCTGTGGATGGGTCTCAAAATGATAACTGGCACCCACATTTGGAGAGACTGGAAATTAAGAAAATTAGTCTTTGGGGGCAGAAGTTCTAGCATTGATTTCCTGAGTACCACAGACCCAGTACAACCTGCTGAGGGATTTTGCTTTCCATAGAGCAAACTGGCTATTCAGAGCTAGGTGGCTTCTTCTTGTAAAGCAGAAGGGCTCATTTGTGACAGACTGACTCATATGGTATTGAGTTAATTTCTGGAGAAGACATTAAAAAAACAGGCCCTATTTTAAGATAATATGCCTGTTCAAATTCATAATCTTTAACCAATGGTCTGTCTTTCCAGATTAAAAGCCTGACTCTTGACATAATGACCAATATTAGGATTGTTATTTAAAACAGAAAGTAATGATATAATTGTGACAAAGCAGTGACAGATTATTTCTAGGCAGGAGAACCAATCTTTTACAAACTTTTATGACCTGAAGGAACTGCTAAGAACTGTAACAACTCCACTTTACTTTTCCCACACCACCTGCCCTTCCCCCTAACCTCTGGAATGCTGTAAACATGATGGAGAGATGTTTTTGTCCAAGAAACACTAACCCTGCACTTACCTACTTAAGGAATGTTCTACAGTTCCCTTCTTCCCACCCCTAAAAATAATCTCTTCTATAGCAAAGTAATTCAGCTCAGAATTTCACGTTTAGAACTTCTAGGATCATGGATTCCGAGTTGGAAGGGACCTAAGCAAAATCCATCTTGAGTTTAATCTGTGAATATACTTTTGCAATCACTACCCAAATATTTAATCTTACTACCAAACAGAGGATGCAAAATAGACACAGTTAATAAAACAAAAACATCTAATTAGGCATCTGTGTGCCCAAAATCTCCCTGAAATACCAGTCTCTTTCATTCTTGTAGTCTTAAAAAAGAAACTAGATTCCATACTGTGTACTGAGTGGTTCAAACAAGGAGTTTAAGCATGACCCAGACAGGAGTCTCCTTTCTGATTAACATTTTCCAGAAATGTTCTTCTCAGAGAGAAGAATCCACTAGCACATAAACCAATAAGATACAGTGTTTTTTCAACATGATGCTTCTATTAGAGAATAGGGAGTCCTCATAAGCAATAAATTTAACTCATTAAGATGTCCTCCCACAATAAAACATTTAGTGACTTCAATAAATATGAGAAAAGTACCAATTTTCACAATAATTATGATTTGATGGTGTCAGAATTCCAGCTATAGCCAAATGTCTATACATGCTATACTAGGCATTGTTCGCTTCACCTAAATTAACTCATAAAAGAACTCATGTTCTGCTTTGCAAACATTGGTCTAAGAGAAATAACATAAGCACCGGGGCTCTAACGTTAAAAATGGGAATGGGGGTGGTAAGAGGATTTGAATTCGGTACCAAATCCAGAAGCTTAATTTTAAAAAAAGAAAAAATATATATATATATATATATATTATACACACACACACATATCACTAGCAATATAAATGATCAGTTCCCAAATTCCAACTTTTTACAATGCAATACTTTTTTCATCTTCAATAAAAATACAGCCTTTCTAGAAAATCCTGATGTCTACTTTTGGTGACTAACCTTAGAAATAAAAGAATCTTCATCATAATATGATCAAAGGATATTTAGTGCTAGAAGCACCCTTTAGAGATTTAGTCTAGTCCAAGCCCTTCATTTTACAGGGGACACTTTATAGAGAAATGAAGTAACTTAAGATCACACAACTGATAGATGAGGCAGAGAAGAGATTCAAACTCAGGACCTTTGAGTCTAATTCGGGTGCTATTTCTACTACATGATTTAGTTTCCCTTAGGAGAAAATCAATAAAGTTGTCAACAGTTTGTAAATGTCAAAAATTCTGACCAAACACAAAAACAATTTCAATTTGTTCCATTTTTTGCCCAACTACAACTCATTTTTCTATTTGTGTTTCACTGAGGAAAGCTGTCTGCATGTACTATTTGTCCTCAGGAACCCACAAACTGTAGGTTTATCTGAGAATTCTAAATAAAAGCTTCATCACCACCCCAACTTATTTAAAGTATAATAGACTCTGAGATTCCAGATGGTAAGGACCTTATATTCTCCATCTTTGTATCCTCCCAGAACCTAGCACAAGGCCTCGAAGGTCTATGTTTGAATTGGTAAAGGAGACAAAAGTTTGGAAATGAAATGGTTGGACTCATACTTTTGCCCAACACCCACAACTTAACATGCCATAATGAAAACTTGGATAATATGGTATTAACAGTCATTTAGATTTCAGTGACATTTAGCTGTGTATTTCCCTCAACTCCACTGCATACTGTACATGTTTATTTGTATAACCACATGGATACTCTGCACATCAGTCTGGAGATTCCCTGAGGGCAGGGACATGGTTTCTACTTTACAGCACACTCAGCACACTACTATGCCTAGGTAGATGGTTAGTACTCTGATGATAACCTAGAATAATGAAACAACTGAAATCCAAGGATCATATAAAGGAGACTGTACATGTGGAAAACTAGAAAGAACATTCGTAGCCCTCTTCACCCTGCATAATAAGCAGCAGGATATAGTCTCAAAAGAGGAAGAGAAATTAATGATGCACAGATTCAGTCCAATCAGGCTGCCTGTCCTTGCCAGGAAAATATAGTAACACCTTACTTATTGGGACAGGATAACTAAGGGCATCTATCTTTTAAATCACACTTGAAAATCTCTCTTCAAAACTTCTGGATACTAATTCAAAAATAGCCTAACTGCCCAAACCTGCACGGTCCCCCTGCCATTTTCCAGAACTATTAACCACAGAAAACCTCTGAGCATCTGCCACATCATACAGGAGCTGAGGTAAGCCAATCCCCCACAGCAAGGCAAAGCCTTGAAAAATGCCGGCATCTGTTGACAAAATAATCCTATAATTATAAGCAGAGTGCAGAGCATAATGGAACATACTGGTCTGGCAAATGAAAACACAGAGGAAGGTTACAGGCAGTAGAAGGTCATCAATCTGCAGAAGGGGGGAAGCTTTGTTTGCCCAAGACACCTTCCTTCCCTTCCAACAGAAGCTCCTCTTTGATCTGGGACAGGAGTCCAGAAAGCAACACTCACGTCCCTCCTGACAAGCAGTACATAGGTACATTATATTTTTTGTGGTTGAAAGTAAGGGGAGATAGGAAAAGTGGTACTGCAGTTGTCATTTCCTCCCCAGCAGTAAAGTCAACATTCACCCCAATGCCCCCAAAACAAGCAGAATTGGGGACTGACCACTTCTTAGGGATCCCTGACTTGGGTGGAGGAGGCAAGGGAGTGAATGAGTGGGCTTAGGCAATGTTTTCAGTACGTCAAGAAGTGGGAGGTACATGGTGGATGATAAGAGAGTGAGTCACAAGGGAATTTCTCAAGGCAACTCTGGGATAGGGAAGTTGTGGTCCTGGGAGAAAAATAAGAGTCCTGAGTTGGGGCTGGTGGATGAATGGGGGAGCTGGGGAAGAGAATGAAAAGGAAAAGGGACAGTGAAGGCAAGCAGATGAAAATATATTGGGAAGGGAAGAGAAGAAAGTAGATCCTAAGAAGTGAGGAGTAGGGGTCTAGCTTATGGGACGCTAGAGGCATGGCTGGTATTGGCTGGGCTGAAGGAGGCCGCTGTAGACCGGGGTTTCTTGGGCAGTGTGAATGGGGGGAGAGAGGGGAGAATCTGGAGAGAAGGAGACAGAGACAGGGACAGAGTGTGAGAGAGGGACAGAGTAAGAAAGAGAGTGAGTGTGTGAGTGTGTGAGTGTGTGTGTGTGTGTGTGACATAGGGGGAGTGTGAGTATAACTGAGACAAAAAAAAAGAGTGGGGGGGTAGGGGAGAGAGGGAGGCGTATCCACGAGAAGTCTGAGATCCAGAGCCCTGCCAGGTCGGGGAGTATGTCCGGCGCCCCAGGGCGGTCAGTGCCTGCCGGGCTGAGGGCTAGTCTAGGCCTGATATTTGGGGGACGGGAGGAGACTCCACAGGTGCGCGTGGCCACGGGAGGAAAAGATTGGCTGGGAGTGAGCGGTCAGCACGGAAGGGGGATACGGGTAGTGTCCAGGGAGGGGAGAGGACGCAGACGCCAAGGCTGGGGCGGGGGAAAAGAAGCCAGCGTCCACAGGCCGGGCTGGGCTGGGCCGGGCGGGGTGGGGTCGGGTGGGGCCGGGTCGGTGGCGCAGGAGCCCCCTGGGCTCGTGGGTCCGGGCTCACCTCGCTTGTTCTTGGTACCGTGCTTCTTGGCCGCCGCCAGCTCCTGTTCGATCTTCTTCTCTAAGAACTCCTGTTTCTTGCTCAGCATCTCCTCAGTGTCCCGCAGCCGCTGGATTGCCTCCTGCGGGGTCGGGCCGCCCTTGCCCCCGGACTTACCCCCGCCGGCCCCAAACAACTTCCCGAACACCGACATGGTGCCACCACCCCCCCGGTCCCCGGTCCCCTACGCCGCCGCCGGGAACCCCAGTGGAAGTCGCGGTGTTAGCTTCCCGGCTCAGGCCGCACTAACGCCTCCTCCCTCAGCGGGCCCAGTACTCGCCACCTCCCACAGGCCCCCGCGGCGTCTAGGCGACCCGACGCGGACCACAATTCCCGGCACCTCCCGCGCCATCTGCACCGCCCACCTGGCTGCCCGCGGGCCCTCGTTGTACCGCGGGAGAATATAGTCTCTTACGCTCCTGGGCCGCATTGGCTGCCGGGAGCTGTAGTCCTTGACACTGCTTGGGTCAAAGGGTGCTAGTGTGTGCTGGGAAATGTAGTCCACCCCCAGGCCTCGATCCAGGAAAAAAGTGATTCGGCATCCTGATCCAGGTCAAGGTGACACTTGATTTGGTGCTGAGCTGTCCTTCGGTGCCGGAAGCAGAGAACTGTTCTAGAGCAATTTATAATCAATTCAACCGGCATTTGTTAAACACCTGTTTTGGTGATCCCCACTCAGTCACTTGGATAATGGGTTTGTAGCTAGAAGAGACTTCTGAGTCATCTATTCCATCTGTTTCTCACATTACAGATGAGGAAACTGAGTCCCAGAGAGCTTATGTGACTTGCCTAGAATCACACAGATAGAGAACTTCAGAGGCAGGACCTCAGTCAAGAGAGTGGCTTGGTTCTAGAGAACCAAGGTACTTTCCATTTATATAGTGTTGTTCAGTCATTTTCAGTCTTGTCCTACTCCTCCCAACCCCATTTGGGATTTTCTTGGCAAAGATACTGGAGTGATTTGCCATTCTTTCTCCAGTTCATGTTACATATGAGGAAATTGAGGCAAACAGGGTTAAATGATTTGTCTAGGGTCTCATCACTATAATAAGTGTCTGAAGCTGAATTTCAACTTAGGTCTTCCTGATTCCAGGCCTTGTGCCCTATCTACTTAGCCACCTAGGTGGCCCTTGTGATCTTTAAAAAGACTCAGTATGCTCTGTGACACTACTGAGACTGTGCCTTCTGGACCCATATCTTATCATACAAAAGCAAAAAGTCCTGTTCCCTATGACCTAAAAAGACTCTTGAATAACAACAACATCTCACATTTATATAACAATAATTCAAGAAAAGCAGCACATGCTCAAATAACAAATCTCTACAAAGTTGAGAAGAACTAAAGCCTGGGGTAAGGGAAAAGACTGGAACTGAGCTAAGCCTTAAAGGTAGCCAGGGGATACCATAGGGCAGAGGTGTGGAGAGAAAGCATCCCATTTATGGAGGGAAAGCCTGTAAAAAGAGTGGGAAATAACTGGAAATTAAGGGGATGTCTATCACTTGGGGAATGGCCGAACAAGTTGTGGTATATGAATGTAATGGAATACTACTGTGCTATAAGAAATGGGGAGCAGATGGACTTCATATTTACCTGGAGAGACTTATATAAACTGATGTTAAGTGAGAAGAGCAGAACCAGCAGAAATTTGTACACAAACACATCACAAACACATCGTATGTGTGATGACCAGCCTTGATAAACTGGACTCTTCTCAGCAATGCACAGCTATAAGACAACTCTACAAGTCTAAGGATGGAAGGACATATCTACATTCAGAGAAAGATCTAGAAAGACCAGAGTTTAAATGGAGACTGAAGCAATCTACAGGCTATCGTCCTTTTCCGTGTGTGGTTTTTGTTTCTTCTTTCCCATTGTTCACTCCATTGGTTACAATCCTTCTGTACAACCAGGCTGATGTCCAGTGTGAAAGTAATTGCAGATCCTATACTTGATTGCAAGCCGCCATGGTGGGGGAGGGGGGAGAGGAAGGGGAGAAAATTTGAAACTCAAGGGATTGTGGAACTGAATCTTGTCAACTAAAAGTAAATAAACAAATCAATTTTTTTTAAAAGAGTAGGAAAAAGAAATACTGCAGAGACAACTCAGCCAGATAGGCTAGAAGACAGAAAGTGCATGAAGTAGGATAATGTGGAAGGTGGACTGTAGCCAGATCGTGAGCGGCTTTAAGAGAGCCCTACCTCTCTTCCCAGGCGTCCTCCTGCAAGTGACATAGTCTTTAAACCCCATGTGGCAATCCCTGAAGCACCACCATGATGCCCAGGGAAGACAGGGTTACCTGGAAAACCAATTACTTCCTCAAGATCATTCAACTTTTGGATGATTATCCAAAATGCTTCATTGTGGGAGCAGACAATGTGGGCTCCAAGCAGATGCAGCAGATCTGGATGTCCCTCCGTGGGAAGGCCATAGTATTGATGGGAAAAAACATCATGATGAGCAAAGCCATTTGTGGACATCTGGAGAACAATCCTGCCCTGGAGAAACTGGTGCCTCATATTGGGGGAATGTGGGCTTTGTGTTCACCAAGGAAGATCTGACTGAGATTAGGGATATGCTTCTGGCCAATAAGGTGCCAGCTGCTGCCTGTGCTGGTGCCATTGCCCCATGTGATGTCACTGTGCCAGCACAAAATACCGGTCTGGGTCCCGAGAAGACTTCCTTCTTCCAGGCTCTGGGTATCACCACAAAGATTTCGAGGGGTACCATTGAAATCTTGAGTGATGTGCAGCTGATTAAGACCAGAGACAAAGTGGGTGCCAGCAAGGTGACCTTGTTGAACATGCTGAACATCTCCCCATTCTCCTTTGGACTGATCATTCAGCAGGTGTTTGACAATGGCAGCATCTACAAACCTGAAGTGCTGGACATCACAGAGGAGACTTTGCATCTTTGGTTCTTAGAGGGTGTCCATAAGGTTGCCGGCGTCTGTCTGCAGATTGGCTACCCAACTGTTGCATCAGTACCCCACTCGATCATCAATAGGTACAAGCAGGTCTTGACTGTAGCTGTGGACACTGACTACACCTTCCCACTTGCTGAAAAGGTGAAGGCCTTCTTGGCCAACCCGTCAGCATTTGCAGTGGCCGCCCCTGTGGCCGCAGCTCCAGCTGCTGCTGCACCTGCTGCAGCCGCTCTGGCCAAAGTGGAAGCCTAGGAAGAATTGGAGGAGTCTGATGAAGATATGGGATTTGGTCTCTTTGATTAGCCCACAGGAAACGACTATTTCAGCCAGTTTATTTGTGAAAGGAAGAAATAAAAGTGCTCATTGATCTCAAAAAAAAAAAAAAAAGAGAGAGCCCTACATCTGCTATCACAGTGCAACAAGTTCTCAAAGATTTACCCCATATTACCCATATTTACTCCATATTAACTGGATACAATTCCTGGTTGTACTCATCTACCAGCCTCCGGGTCACAACCCTCCTTTCTCAAGGACTTCATCACTCCACCCCAAAGCTTGGCCTCATTCTTGGGGGCTTAAATGACAATAATGACCCACATTTATATAGTACTTTAAAGTTTGTAAAGCTTTTTATAGACACTCTCCCATTTGAGTCTCAAAACATGATCAAAGAAGGTGCTTTTATGATCCCCATTATATAGAAGGAACAGAACCTCAGAGTTGTTGGGTGACTTGTATAGGATCACAGGACTAGCAGTTTCTGAGGCAAGATTAGAACCAGTCTTCCTGACTCCAAATCTAGTCTTCTCTATCCACCAACCACCTATGCACACTAATATTCCCCCCAATATGGGCTTACCATACCAAATTATCAACCTCTTCAACTTCTATGACCTTCACTCCATTTCAGCAACTCAAAGGAAGGGTCATTCCTTTAAAGCAATGGTTATTAACCTGTGGGTCGCAACCCCTTTGCAGGTTGAATGACCTTTTCACAGGGATCATAGGGATTGCCTAAGACAATGGGAAAACACATATTTCTGATGGTCTTGGGAACTGAGACACTGCTCCTCCATCCGTCTCCAGGAGGTCTGCCCACATGCAGATAAGTCCACATACAAGTATTAGAGGGTCTTGCATTAGGAAGGTTGAGAACCACTTCTTTAAAGTCACCATTGCCCATAATTCTTTTGTCTCAGTGATCTGGAAATCTGAAATGGTTTTGTTTGATAACACACATTAATCTTTCAATCACTTTCTCTGCCTCACCCCTCCTAAATCTATTCTACAAGTTCCTCTACCCCTCCCTATTCTCAGAATTTATTATCTCTGCTCTGGTCTCATGTTTCTCCCTTTTTAGGGCTTGACCAGTTCAACTGTACACTGTCTTTAATTCCCTTGTTCTCTTGTCCTGTAGCTGCTAGCCTAGAGACAGCTAACTACATACAGCCCTTGAACTTCCTTCCTACTAGAATGGTGAGGAAGGTCATACAGCTATGTCAACTGGGTCTTCTATAGACTGAAATGATCAAATTTCAACTGGCCTTACTGCAAGTCAAATCCAAGAGGCAGGCTCCTGACCCCCTCCCTTTTCATCTCCTCCAACAGCTAGATCATTCCCTCATCTTCAATATCTCCTAATCTTTGTTTCAGGTGTGTCCTCTCTTCTTGACCCCATTTGGGGTTTTCTTGGCAGAGATGCTAGAGTGGTTTGCCATTTCCTTCTCCAGCTCATTTTACAGATGAGGAAACTGAGGCCAACGGGGTGAAGTGACTTGCCCAGGGTCACACAGCTAGAAAGTGTCTGAGGTCAAATTTGAATTCAGGTCTTCTTTAACTCCAGACCCAAGCTCTATCCACTGCACCACCATCTCCTAATCTACCTTTTATAAATCTGCCATTCCCCCATTCTAAAAAAACACCCTGTGCTTGACCTTTGCATCCCCTCAAGCTATTAACTTACATATCTTTTCACTGCCAAAGTCCTAGAAAAAACTATTTACACTCATTCTCTCCATTTCCTCACCTCTCACTTCTCATCCTTTTCATTCTGACTTCTGACCCTATATTTTCACCAACATTTTCTGAACTACTCAGTTCAAAGGACTTTCCTTAGTACTCATACTCCTTGAGTTGTCTGCACCTTTTAGTACTATTCATACCCTTTCCCCCTAGACTCTCTCCTGTCTTGGCTTCTGTGGTACTCACTGCTCTCTTCTGCTTCTTCTCCCTCTTCTTGCTTTCCTGTCCTGGATAGTCCTTCTGCCCCTAAGCGTGGTCATCCCCTACCCCAAAACAATGTGCGGGGATCTCTTCTCTGCCCACATTCTCTCCCTTAGAGATCTCATCAACTCCCTTTAATTCATTTGTAATCTCCATGACACTAAACCCTACATATCCAACTAGACCTAAGCTCCATCCTGAATTCTAGTCCCATAATACTACTAGTAAGTAATACTACTAGCTACTAACATAATAAGAACTAGAGACTTACCATGTAAGGAACAAAGGTCTTCTCTACCAACAAAGGTCAACATCTGCAACTTTCAGATTTAGAGTCACCTAGAATAGAAGTGACTGGAGGGGATGGGGGGGGGAAAGAACCTGATTAAAACGTAATTGGGAAATATTTTTAAAATAAATAAAAATACAACAAAACATAGATGAAATTATATTTTAAAACTGAGTCAATGTGTTGCCTGCAGAGATCCTTATGTATGGATCCCAGCTTGGTACCACCAGCTTAGAGCACTGAGAGGTTAAGTAATTTGCCAGTGTGTGTCAGTCACAGGACTTGAACTCAGGTCTCCCTGAGCTTCAAGGCTAGCTATCTATTATCCACTATGCCATGCTACCTTTTTCTGATAAGGGCTAACATTTATGTAGTATTAAGTATTGCAAGTGCTTTCTATTCATAACCTCATTTGTTCCTCACAAGCAGGTAGTTCCTATTGTTATTGCCGCCTTATAGATGTGGAAACCTCTGTTGAGAGAAATCAAGTGACTGAAATTAAGTGTCTGAAACAGGATGTGAACTCTGGTTTCCCCTCCAAGGTCAGCACACTATCCATCGAGTCACTCATATTGCCAAGTGCCTGCTAGCTACATCCCCTTAGATGTCTTATAGGCATACCAAACTCAACATATCCAAAATGGAATTCTTGCTTTTCTCAAAACCCACGTTCCTCCAAACTTCCTATTTCTGTTGAGGACACCACTATTCTTCCAGTCACTAGGTCTGCAACCTCACAATCAACCCCAACTAGTCCTCTCCCTCAACCCCCATACACAATTGGCTCCTAAGCCATCAATGTTGCCTTCATATCTCTCCCATCTGTCTCACTTTGAAAATACACTCCACCTCTGCAGCCTCTCCTTCTGATGGGCTGGGTCCTCCCAGAATCTTCATGTTAAGGAGGCCTAGGCCAACCACATCTTCATTCCTCTTCAGGTTGCACTCCTGACTGATTCATGTCATGACCTCCCATGTAAGGAATGAAGGTCTAATTCAGACTAGTCTCCTTTATTCTGTGCCAATCTACTTGCTGCTCCCTACCCACAGTATTCTATCCCTCCCACCCCACGTCAGAAACATTCCCATCCCTCTTCTCTTCTGCCTTTTAGAATCCCTTGCTTTCTTCAAGACTCAACTCAGGTGCTACCTTCTACCCTTCCTCCATTAGAATATATACTCCTTGATGGCAGGGACTGTTTTTAGTTCTAATTATACTTATATTCCTAGCATAGAGTAAGCCCTTAACAAATTCTTGTTGACTTGACTTTCCCCAATTTTCAATTCAAACAACCTCAACCTTAGTCCAAGTTCACATTACCCCCTAACTAAACACAATTAAAATAGCCTTCTCATTGGTCTGCATACATTCCCATCTCTTATCAGATCTGATCATGTTATTTCTCTACTTAAATATCTTCAGTGGTGCCCTGTTGTCTCTAGAATAAAATACCAACTCTCAGCCTGGCATTTCAAGCCCTTCCCAACCTAGATTCTTATCCTTGCTGTCTACTTCATACTACTCTCCTTTATTCTGTGCCAGTCTACTTGCTGCTCCCTACCCACAGTATTCTATCCCTCCCACCCCATGTCTGAAACATTCCCATCTCTCTTCTCTTCTGCCTTTTAGAATCCCTTGCTTTTTTCAGGTGCTACTTTCTACCCAAGACCTTCCTTCTCCCTCCCCCAATTCTTACTGTTCATTCCCTCTAGAAATGACACTAAATAAACTTAGTTGAGCACATGTTGTATCTCCTACACCTTCCCAACACCACACCTTTGGTAGAATGTAAACTCCTTGAGGTCAAGGACTGTTTTGTTTTTTTCTTTGTAACCCCTGTGGCCAACACAGTATCTTGCACATAGTAAACTCTTAATAAATGCTCATTAAATCAAAAGAGGAAGAAGTTTATCTAAGGTCAGTAGCAGAGCCAGGACTACAGTTAGATCAATAATGTGATGTAAAGCCATTTACTAATCAGAGTTTCAGCTTGACTGCTATTCCATTATGATTAGAGAGAAGCAGACAGTGCAGTCAATGGAAAGAGCCCTGGGCTCAGGAGGAAGGTCAGGCTCTCTCTTTCCACTACAACCTGCCACAATGGGCACTGCTTTTTCTTCAGAGGGTAGGCATGTGCTTAACATCACTCCCCCCTCCCATTTTACACATGAAGAAACTGAGGCCCAAAGATGAAAGAGGATTTTCCATGGCCATATATGTAGTAAGTAGCAGTAATAATTTGAAGCTAGATTCTCTGCCTCTGCCTCTCCAGTCATCCTGATCTATATCTTGCCACTGGACCCAGATGGCTCTGGAGGTGAAAGTGAGGCTGGTGACCTTGCACAGCCCTCCCTCACTTAGATCCGATTGACTTACAAGTCATGATATCATCTTCCTGATGTCCTTCCAAAGGACAAACAATGACAACAAAAGCCACAGATCGAGCTAGAGAAACATCAAACCACTATTTCCTGAGTCCTCATACTACCCTAACCTTAAAAAGCTCCTGCAATAGGTAACTGTATGTCCACATTCTGGCTAGTGCCCCCAGGACATAAAGGACCAACAGCTAGGTGGTGAAGTGGATAGAGCACCAGGCCTGCATGCAGTCAGAAAGACTCCTCTTCCTGGGTTCAAATCCCACCTCAGATACTTACTAGCTGTGTGACCCTGGGCAAGTCACTTAAATCCATTTGCCTCACTTTTCTCATCTGTGAAATGAGCTGGAGAAGGAAATGGCAAACCACTCCAGTATATTTGTCAAGAAAACCCTAAACGGGACCAAAAAAGTTGGATACAACTGAAAAATGACCAGCAACAAGGGCTCTTAATATTACAAAAAAGTATTAAAAAAAGTGACGAGAACTATAATAAATGTTTGTGGCTCTTTTGGAGAGCTCAGGGGCCTGGAGCTTGTAGAACAGAAAACAGAGGAAGCCAGTCTCTACCTTCCCTGGTTGTGGGTGTGGGTGTGGGTGAGGGGTAGGGAGTAGAATGTCTCGGCATTAGAGGGGGGTTAGGCAGGAAGGTTCTGCCATCGGTATTAGAGCTGAAAATTGAAGGCAGAACTACCTGAACACCTGTCACAACCTGGTGATCTTTATCTCAGCAACAGACCATTGTTGTACTTGGCTCAGGGCCACACTGGAAGTTTTCAGGGGCTGCAGGAGGGTTGGTTGATTCACATGCCCTTTATACCTTCTGCCTCTCTGAGTTAAGAGGGTGCTTTAGGTCTGAGGTTGCAAAAGCCTAAAAGGCTCTTTTTTTTTTTTTTGCTTTTTTTTGGAGGGGGGAATGCAGGGCAATTGGGGTTAAGTGACTTGCCCAAGGTTACATGGCAACTTTGTGTTAAGTATCTGAGGCTGGATTTGAACTCAGGTTCTCCTGACTCCAGCGCCAGTGCTCTAGTCACTGCACCACCTAGCTGCCCCCTTCATCTCTTTCTTGTGTGAAGAGATCGTCCTTGCCGAGGCTAACCCCTTTGTGTCCACAAGTCACACAAGAACCAAGAAGGAAAGCCGCTCCACCACACTGAGCAACGGCCTCGTTCCCCAATAGCCCTTCATTCTTTATGGCTTGGAGCAGGTGGACAGCAAGGTGATATGAAGGGGAGATCATAGCTGAAGCCGGAAGTAAAAACGAAGCAAGAACATGAAAAACACAAGACTGGGCCAAGACTAGGATGAGAACTCAAGTGGATAGAATTGTAGCGGATGAAAATTTGTGCAAGCTGAGCCAGCAGGAGCAGGGTTCTGGCAGGGGACCAAAGCGATCCTGTAGATTCACATCCCACTCAAAGGCCCCCAGGGACTCAATCCTGCTGACCACATACAGAGCATGGGCCCCATATCACATCACTGGCTTCCTTAAATACCCATATACATTGTTATTCGTATATACTAGGGCACCTCGTTGCCTCCTGCTAGCCACATGTTCAAGGAGGCTTTTATGATAATATAAGTTTTCCTGTACAAGTGAGAAAACTGAGGCAAGAGGAGGAAAAATGACCTGCCCAAAATCATTGTCAACAAGTCAGCATGGAGACTGGAACCCGCTTCTCCTAATAGATAGCTCTGCAAGCTCAGTACCTGCATTTTGCTTAGAGTTGGCTACATAATGGCCTGCATTAGTCAGAAAGACACCTTCATGAAGTATAATAGAAAGTATAGTTGACTGATTAGGACTGAAGACCCTAATTTAAATCCTGACTCTTCTACTTAATAGCTATGCTACCTTGAGTAAGTCACTTCACTGTTCTTGGCCTATTTTCTCATCTATGACATGGAGGACTTAGATGACGTCCTCAGTCTCTTCTAGTTCTTAAAAATCTGATTTTAATTGTTAATTATTCTTTCCTACAGCTGGTCACTAGACTCTAATGACTGGGCAGGGATGGGGACCAGGCCCTGGACCATTGGTTGCAGTCACTCCCTAGAGTAGTCAGGCCATCTTTGGGGGGTGCTGCTGGCTCTGGCCCTGCCACTTCTTCCATGTGACTGGCTCAACCGGTTCTCCTTCCTCCTGAACGGCATTTTTTATTTACTGAAACTCTCAGAGAACCAACTTTCACTTTTAATTGTTACTCTCTACTCTGTCCACAGAGGCAAAAGGAAGCCGATCAAAATCCAAGGCTGGAAGGATTCTGCTCTCCAGAAGGCTTGGAAAAGGGACAGGATTGCCACCTGTTTCCCACCAGAAATCATAAAAAAACAGCAGCTTGGAGGCAAGGAGGACTCCTTAGGACATTTTCCATTCTCTCCCCAACCCTCCTTCAATTTTCAGTAAAGGACACGGAGGTGAAGAGAACTTCTAGGAAGAATTTGCCTCCATTTGAATGATCACAAAAGGGCAGTCAACAGGTCTTCACATGACGAGGCCAAACTGGTGTTTACACAGAGAAGACAGGATGGTATAGTAGGCAAGTCAGGCAAGAATATGTGGGAACTAAGCCCAGCTCTGTTGAGTGACCGTAGACAACCCACTTATTCTCTCTGTCAATGATTCCTTATTGGTAAAATGGGGGGAGGGATAGCAGAAACCACCCTGCCCCATCTTACAAGTTTGTCTTTCCCCATCTCATCCTGCCTTCCACCTCCCATATGGGCCAACCCTAAGACCATTTCTATCTGCTGAAATAGTCTTCCTTCAAGGTTCAAAATGAGATAACAGTTCCTCACATTTCCACCTCTAACACCTGAAAATAACATCTCCTTTGTCAAATTTTGCTCACAGTATGTTGTCTGGGTCTCTCCTTTGCCCCTTTCACTGCCTATCTTGTAGGATAAGTATGAGAATACATGCCTGATTCCTTCTTCCCTTCATTAGCTTGTAAGCTAGCTCTTAGAAGACAAGGAAAGCATTTTCATCTTTGCATCTCCAGCCCTGACCATAGGTACACATAGCAAAAGTTTAATAAATGTTATAATACACGTGAATTAAGGGACCAAGGAATGTGAAAGTACTTAGGAAAATATGCAGGGCCATCCAAATATCAGGGTCCTGAAATCATTGTCTTGACTGAGAATGTCAGGAAGTAATGGAATGAAGTTAGTGTGAACGGAAGTGACACAGGTACCTTTCTGTCAATACTGGAGAGTGCCATGGAAACAACATCCCTCTTTTCTTTCTACATTCTCTCACTTTATGACCTCCCATGGGTTAATTATCATCTCCATGCCAATGGCTTTCAAATAGGCCTTGATCTTTCTCCTAAGGTCCAGTCCCACACCATCAACTGACTAGTGGACATATCAAACTTCATACATCACAGACATCTGAGACTCAACATGTCTAAACAGAACTAATTTCCTTCCCCAGACTCGCCCTTTTAACCTTTTCTATTTGTCAAGGACACCACCATACTTCTAGCCTCCTAGGTTCAAAATTTTAATGTTATCCTTAACTTTTCACTTTCCCTAACCCCACACATCCAATTAGTTGGCAAATCTTGCCATTTCTTCTACCACACCTGACATTGGTTCCTTTCCCCCTTTCTCATTACCCTCACAGCCAATACCCATATGTCTCAGAAAATGGACGAAGTCTAGAAAAGTTCTCAACTGAAGAGATGTTTGTTAACAATAGAATGGGAGTTTTGGAGAGCACAGTGGAAGGGGAGAACAGGCACCCTCATCACTTCTCACCTGGACTATCATAGTGCCTCATAGTTGGTCTCCCTTGCCTCAAATTTCTCTCCATTCCAATCCATCCTCCAAAAGCAATTTTCCTTAAGCTCAGGTCTAAACACATCATTCCTCTCCTTAACAAACTCCAATGGATCCTTATTGCTTCTAGACAAGCTCATCTTTCTGGCTTTTCAAGCCCTTCACAATCTGATGCCAGTCTGCTTTTCCAGCCTCATCATACATGATTCCTCTTCCCTAATTGGCTTTCTAGTTGTTCCTCATGCCCAACACACAACCTTTTCTCTCCACACCTTCACTGTGGCTACCCTGTCATACCCGGAATGTGCTCCCTCCTCAGAATCCTTCCTTTCCTTCAAGACTTGAATCAATCAGTATCTTTTATAGGAAGTCTTTTTAAAGCCACTCCTTATCCATTGCTAGTACTCTCTCTCTAAATCACATTTTAATAATTTTACTTTCCTCACACACACACACACACATATACACACACACACACACGAATATAAGTTCTTTGAGAGCAGGCACTTCCATTTTTATCTTCCCAGCTCCTAGAACGGTGTCTGGCACATTAAGAGGCACTGAATAAATGCTTGTTGGTTGGTTGATTTGATATTCTGCAATGACCAGGCACAACACTTGCCTCAGCTTCATGCTGGGGACCATGAGACTCTAGGTTAAAATCTGGCCTAAGCCACTTAGTCCCTGCAATAAATAGCTTGTTGTTGTTTAGTCATGCCCTACTCTTTGTGACCCATTTGGGATTTTCTGGGCAGAGATACTGGAGTGATTTGCCATTTCCTTCTCCAGCTCATTTTACAGATGAGGAAACTGAGGCCAACGGGGTGAAGTGACTTGCACAGGGTCACACAGCTAGGGTCTGAGGCTAGGTTTTAACTCCAGTCTTCCTGACTCCAGGCCCAGTGTTCTACCTACTGTGTCAATAAATAACTGTCCCCATAAATAACTTACCTTCCCTATGATGAAGTCAATGAGGCCTATTTGTCTTGATCAATGCTCCCACTTGGATAAATGCACCATTTCAGGGGCTGAGACAGAAATGCTGATCTAACAATAGAATAAAATGGGGACAAAGAGGGAGAACTCACTGACTTGAACCACCTCCACTTTTCATAATTTGAAATTGGAATGGATCTGTTCCAAATGATTCATTTAATAGATGAGAAAATGGTGTTTAAAGAAGGGAAGATATTTACACTGAGAAGGGCTGCTGATAGGACCAAATGGCACCAGGGAACAATGCTTTTGGGGGCTACCACTAGGGGATGACCACGGGGTGTTCTCTTTGACTGTGAGTGAATGCCCTAACCTCTCACCCACTCCCCAAGGATCTGAACCTCCTCCTCCCTTCTCCCCTCAATCCCAACCTGCTGCCTCAAGGATCCTGCTGCTTTGCTCTCACTTCAACAATCATCCAGGCTAAACTATTACTGGACTAAACAAAATCCAAGGACAGAGCCTCAAGCATTGGACCTCTGACCTCCAAGACTAAAGCCTCAATTAGACACAATCTTCTTGCCTCCAGAATATCCCTTAGGAACAGGGCCTCTGGCAGCAATCCCAGTTTCCCTTCTTCCCTAGTATTTGAGAAAGAATTGAGGATGACTTTTACCACAACAGGACCCTTAATGTTGACAGCCCCAGCCAAACGGCCCCTCACCCAATCCCCTTGGCTACCAAATGTCCTCTCCTCATCCTTGTGACTCAGTCTCAGCTGCTTAGGCAAAAATAAAACCTTTTCCCTACATAACATTTCCTAATATTTCATCTCCATCCACCTTAGCCCGGCCTGTTCTCCCCTTCCGCTGTGCTCTCTGAAACTCCCATTCTATTGTTAACAAACATCTCTTCAGTTGAGAACTTTTCTAGACTTCATCCATTTTCTGATACATATGGAACCTTGTCCCACCCACCTCCTCAGAAGACACTGCTTAACTATACTCCTAGTTCAGTTCCGGAGACACTCTCAGTCTGGATCAATATCCCTCCCCCCAGTAGACAATGGGCTAGAAGAAGGCAAACTGCTCGTTTCTGCCATTTCTATTCAGCTATCACCACTCAATCATATCTCCTCTTCTGAAGGTCCCACACCACCTTATTATTAGCCTAGATCCTATGGTGACAATTATCTGTTACTAGAATCTAAGCCCTTTTCTCTTCTTCCCCAAGGAGTTCAGTAATTGGTTCAAAGGCTTCCTCTTCATACCAGCTTCTGCCATTATACTATGAACCTTGGACATATACATTGATATTCTTTCAAATGCTCTGGCTTTTCACTTCATTAACCTCAGCTGGGTGTGACCTTGGGTATCACTTGACCTCCTAGGGCCTCAGATCCCCCCATTTGGAAAATGAGGGAATCTGACTAAACAAGTTTCTAAAGTCCCTTTCAGCTTTGTACCTTCAGAACTTTCTATGCCCAGCTCTCATCCTGCCTCAGGCACACACAGGGAAGGTCATACCCTTGATGCCTCCATCAACCACCTGCAGGATCCAGGACTCTGAAATCCCTCCTCAACCCTTCACTCTCACTCACTGCCCACATCCAATCAGTCGCCAGATTTTGTCATTTCTACCTCCTTGCCATTTCTTCTACTGGTCTCCTTCTCTCCCTGCACTATGACCACTCTAGTGTAGATCTTCCCCTCCTTTTGTATGGACTACCACAGTAACAGCAGCTAACAATAGTAGTTATCACACAGTGTTTACTAGGAGCCGAGTACCCTGCGAAGTGCTTTGCAGATGACCTCATTGGATCCTCACAACTCTGGGAGGTGCTTATTATTATCCCTGTTGTATAGGTGAGGAAACTGAGGCAGAGTTGCTCCTTGCCCAGGGTCACACAGCTGCTATGTAAGGCTGGATCTTAATTCAGGTCTTTTTGATTCTGGGCCTGGTGCTCCATCAGCTGTGCCACCTAGCTGTCTATACAATACAATAGCATTGGTCTCTCTGCATCCACTCTCCACTTTTCAAAACGATATAGCAGAAACACAGGTCTGACCACATCACTCCCCTCCCTGCTAAAGCTCCAATGGGTCCCCATTGCTTCTGGGATAAAATAAAGATTCTTCTCTTTGCCCTTTAAAGACCTTCACAATCTGGCTCCAGTCTACCTCTCTGGGCTGATTATTTATGTATGATCTCCTCTTACATGTACTATGCTCTACCAGACTGGCCTCCTTTCTGCCCTCAGCCAGAACATTCCATCTCTCACTCACTGGAATGATCTCCCTCTTCTCCTCTCTTGTAACTTCTAGCTCCCTGATTTAAGGTTCAGCTCCAGGGGTCTTGTGGACTCCCCCAGTGATTGGCACCCTCTGCCCCCAGGGACAGGCCTTAGCTGGAATCTGTCGTTGCTCTCATGTCATAAACTCCCCACCTAACAATGCAGATCTGGCAAATGTTTTGCAATTCGACAGAAAATCGGACTGGGTACCAAGATGTTAAATGATTCATCCAGAGTCACACAGCCAGTTCATATGATGCAAGATTTAATTCCAGATCTTTCTGACTCTGGGATTGGCTCTTTGCTATAGCATGCTGTTTTTTTTTTCCTTCTAAATCTAGTATATATCCCGTATTCACTTGTCTAAATTTTAGCCTGTTATCTTCTCAGTAGAATGCAAACTTTTTGAGAGCAGGGACTGTCTCATTTAGGATTGTATCCACAGTGCCTACTACAGTGTCAGGGATAAAACAAGTACTTTATAAGTGATGGGCTGATAACTTAATCCTTCCCTCTTTCTTACTCATCTCTAAATCAGCTGACATGTCTCGATTATACCTCTCCATCTCCTGCAGTTGTCTCCTCTCCAATCACGTGGCCCCCACCCTAGTGAAGGTCCTCATTCACCTCTCTTCTGAACTGTTAACAGCCTCCTAATCAGACTCCCAACTTTCTCCTTTCTGTTCTCCACACAGCTTCCAGAAGAACCAGCCTTAAGTAGAGATCTTGACCAGGTCATTGTGTTGTCACTGTCACTGACTTTGGGTGGCTCCTATGAATCCCTCAGCTTCATATTAAACCCTTGCCAATCTAGCACCTGATTACCTTTCCAGACTTATTTCATGTTAACTCCTTTTCATGTACTGAGTTTGCTCCAAGGCCCACAAACCTGGCATCCCTTCTACCACTGTGCCTCGGCATGTTCCAGGGATGCACCCTTTCCTTATCAGGGTCTTCTGGAATGTGTGAGGTTCAGCTACTGCTATCCTCTCCAGTGGGGAGCCCTCCCTCCTCAAAATATCCTGTAAATACTTATCTGGCTTCGTACATGTAAGCTCCTTGAGATGGGATAGGTTTTCATTGTTTTGTATCTGGGTCAGTTGACACACTGTACCATACATGGATACTGGTAGGATCGGAATGGACTGTCCAGCATCACAGTGACTTCATTCTGGGACTAGTGCTACGGTACCATGCCACCTTAGGGTCTTTGTTCTCTGTGACAGAGATCTCAGGAGAGCATAGCTCCATTTTTCCAAGGTTCATGTAACTGAGATGGGGATGAAGGAAAGGCAGCATAGTACAATGAGAAAAGCCCTAGCTTTAGAGCGGAGGTCCTGGCTTCAAACTCTGCCCCAGCCACTTGACCTGTGCACCTTTGGGCAAGTCTCTTGCCCTTTCTGGGCCTGTTTCCTCAGGTGAAAAATGAGAAGTCAGACCAGAGGACCTTTAAAGTTTACAATCCTAAGCATCACACAAGGATTGCCTCATTCCTTACAATCTTTGCTTTCACATCTGAAGGAGGCTGGTGTTTCCATCATCAAATAGCATTTATTCCACTGAAGAATACCCTACAAGGACCACTAACCTCGTCTTCCTCCATATAGAAATATGTGCTTTGAAGAAGCCCCTCTAGGGACTTATAAATTAGCTGTAAGCCCAGCTGCAAGGTGAGTGCTGGGGGTGGAGGTGGGGATGCAGGAGATAACTTGATATAAGACTGTGAGGAGACAAGGGACCTTCCCCCAACCCTCTGGACTCTGTTCTATGTCCTTCAAGTCCCTCTTTTGCCTTCACCCCAACATACCCAGAAAAGCAGCTTGGGTCTGCCTACTCATCCCTCCCAGCATACTTGGGTCAAGGACTAACTGAAGGCAGGGCTACGAAGTCTTAGTGGAATCATGTCACCTTTACAGCTAGAGCTTCTCCTAGTCTCATGGTGGGGTGGGGTGGGGTGGGGCAGGGTGTGTGTGTGTGTGTGTGTGTGTGTGTGTGTGTGTGTGTGTGTGTGTGTGTGTCCATCCTTGCCCAGCAGCCTCAGGGTTACTCTTCTTCCTTATTTCTGCCATAGGCAGCTCAGAGGAAGGACAGCAGGCTATACAAAGGTTTCTTTTCTTCCGTGACTATCCTAATGTTTGTGCTTCATCCCATATCCATGTCTGATGGCAGGAACAGGTAAGATGAGTCCCTGGCCTATAGGCTCCATTCATCCCTGCTTTCTAACCCAAATTCTCTCATCAGCTCATTCCCTTTCCTCCCTCCAACCCTTCCTCCCCTCCCCACCCATCTTGCCCCAAAGGCTGGTAGATGATGAGAAAATTGTAGTCAAAGGACTACAGGACAGTGCTGTCATAAAACCTCTCCTAGGCTTTGGCCAGCCAAAAGACTTCCCCATATGTGTAAAAGCCAGCATAAAGGATGCGAGGTATTTATAAATGACATTCCAAAAGGATTTTCATGGTTGACTTCCTTCCAGTAGGAAGGATCATTGGTCTGCCCTCACAAAGGCCGTTTGCCCAAGTACTAGGCATACTGACTGGATCACAAACCCAAGTCCCACACACATCAGGTCCCATCTCCCGAGTCTCCCAGGGCAGGACCAAGCCCAACAGCAGCACCATGGGCTGGCTCTAGGCAGTCCCTAGGATTCGCCCTGTTTGCATAGGGGGTGCTACCTAGCCTTTACAGGCTCCAGTAGGCTGTTGAACTCTTTCCCCCCATCAGGGCAGGGAAAAAGCCTGAGAAGTGCTCCCTCTTGTGCCTCAGAAGGGGTGCCTATGGCCCAGGACACTCAGTAGCAGCAGTGGTGGGGAGCTTAGCCCCACCAGTAAATCCGAGTTCAGCCATGTGCTCCTCCCTCATCACTCTGTGGTCTGAATATACACAGGGACAGCCAGCATGGCACAGGGGCCCTCAGCTCCAGACTGCAGTCCTGCCAGCGTTAGGTTGGAGCCCATATTGTCCGAGTGCCCAGGCACCACCAGCTCAGGCTCCCCACCCACTGAGCTTCCCACCACAATAGAGAGTACTGCATCTGACTCTGGAAAGGGGTCTTTGCCAGAGCCACCTCCCTCAGTTCCCTCGGCACTGCCCCTGAGTTCCTCCAAGCCCAAGGGATCAGGTAGGGCTGCCTTGTGGCCCCGAGCCCCCCGCTGCTTTGGGGGTCGGCGGGCCTGGGAGTCTTTGTCCTTGAGTGGGCCCAGACGACAGCGGTGCTCCTTCAGGTACTTGTTACGTGTGAAGCCCTTGCCACAGCTAGAGCAGCGGTACTTGTAGTTGTCTGTGTGGGAGCGCTGGTGCTCTACAAGATGGGCCCGGCGGCTAAAGCATTTGCTGCAGAACTGGCAGTTGTGTATCTTCATCCCTATGTCAGGGCAGAATGGGGAGAGGGGGCAAGGAAGTCACAGAAGCCCATTCTCAAGGTAGGGCCCACTGGAGTGCACAGCGAGGAAACTGTAGCACCCAGGGGGCAAGGTTACTTGACCCAAAGTCACTCAGGGGCAAAGTCAGGGCTGGTTCAGGCCTCCCAATGTCTAACCCAATTCTTTTTCCTCAGGCATAAGCATCTTCCCATCGCAGGGAAGAAAGAACGCATTCTCTACGTGGTCCAGACTTCCACCCTCCCCTTCTACCCAGCATGCCACTGTCTCCAAGAGCTTCTGGATGGGTGAAGCCACTTACCTGAATGGGAAAGGATGTGAGCCTTTAGCTTGTCTGGTCGATTGAACTCCTTACTGCAGCCTGTGTGTGTCCTATAACAACCAAATTCTCTTAATGTGTGGGAAGCTGGAGCCACTCAGACTGACCCTCCCTCCTATGCCACAAGAGGCATCTTATCCTGGCAAGCTGCCTATCCACATCAGCTCACTAGGCAATGTGGGACATGGGAAAGTACACAGGAAGTAAACAAGGAATAAAAACCCAAGGAAGGAGGGGAAACCTTCTACCCTGGAGTCTCCTGCAGGGCAGGGCCCTAGTCTTCCCAATGGAGATACTTATTTAGGAAGGCAGGGCATCTGTTTACCAGCTTCTGGGAGCAAGTGCCCAATGACCAATGGCCTCTCTTGCCCCTAGGACAAGAAAAGCTCAAAACTCATCAGCTTCAACATCAAATACACTTCCTCAGCTCATGAGAGAAACACATTGTCAGAGTAAGAAAGGACCTTCCACAACCTTCTCATTTTACATATGTGGAAACTGAGGCCTTGAAGAAGGAATGGGACTGAACAGACACCCCAGGCCTGAATTCTTTCCATAAAACAAAACACAGGCCCTGCCCCATGTGCTAGACACCCTGACACTGCTCTGTCCTGCCCCACCAGCCATCCAGTGGCTCTGATGGCTGCAGCCAACAGCAGTCCTCTGTTAAGATCCATCTGCCGCCTCCCTAGCCTCTGCCCACCCCAGATTCGCCCTGCCCAAAAGTGGTGCCACTTACGAGAAGGGGCATGTGTATTTCTTCGTCGGCTCGTGGATCAACATGTGACGCTTCAACTTGTCTTTCCGATTAAAGGCTGAGTCGCATAAAGAGCATTTAAAGGGTTTTTCACCTGTTTAGGGGAAACAGCAGAGACCCAAATGACCAGGGTTCAATGGTCTACAGCCTTGAAATGGGAGGGAGGGAGCTCGGCACAGCACCTACCACCTTCCTACCACCCTTATTCCTGAGGAGCAGCAAGGTGCCCAGGCAGCTTCAGAGTCAAGACAAAGACCCAGACTCCTCTCCCCTCCAACACCTACTGGTAATGACTGGGAGAAGGCACTTAAACTCACACAATTCTCTAAGATTCTTAGATACAGATCTGTATTGGTGGATGGACTTCCTCACTGGGGAATTCCATTTGTTGAAGAAATCACAAGTCCAGGAAAAAAAATACTACTTCACTGAAGACAGAAGAATGGAACAAGCATTTATTAAGCACCTGCTGTGTTCTTGGAATTACACAATCATTATCTCATTTGATGTTTGTAACAACCCTATTATTACTACCCCTGCTTTACAGTTGAGGAAACTGAGGCATTCAGACCAGTGTTACCCAGTTAGTAAGCATGGGGGGTCTAATTTAAATTCAAGTCTTCCTAGCTTGGGTCAGCTAAGTGGTGCAGGAGACAGAGCTCTAGGCTTGAAGTCCAGAAGACCTGAGTTCAGACACTTACTAGATGGGTGACCCTAGGCAAGTCACTTAACCCTGTTGGCCTCAGTTTCTTCATCTGTAAAAATGAGCTGGAGAAATAAAATCCCTGTAATATAGGGATAACAAGAGCACCTCCCTCCCAAGGCTGTTGTGAGGATCACGTGAGATAGTAATTGTTGTTTCCTTTTGCTTGTTTTTAAAAACATTTATTTTAGTTTTTAACATTCACTTTATAAGATTTTGAGTTTTTAATCTTCTCCCCCTCCTTGCTCTCCCCCTCCCCAAAATGGTGACCAATCTGATTTAGGCCATGCATGCACGATCATATTAAACATATTTCTACATTAGTCATGTTGTAACAAAGAATTAGAACCAAAGGGGAAAACCATGAGAAAGAAAAAAAAGGAAAAATAGTACATTTCTATATGACATAATAACTGGAATGCCCTTAGCATAGCACCTGGCACACAGAAAGTGCTATGTAAATGTTAGCTAGTGTTATTGTCTACTGTATGACCTGGCTTTCTAGAGCAGAGAGGGACAGGAAGGAGGGAAGAAGAGAGGAAGGAAGGAGGAAGGGAGGGAGGAAGGAAGGAGGGAGGGA
>CM053595.1:54678565-54706992 GCA_028646575.1 Pseudocheirus occidentalis | reverse complement strand
CTGTATATCTTTTTTCCTGGTTGCATGCAGAAACAATTTTGTAAATTAATTACTTTCTTGTATTCTTTTTTACTGGTATTCAGAAACATTTTTTGCAAAAAAAAAAAAGCTCACAATTTTTTGATTGATAAGAATTGATAAGAGACAGGAAATAGAATAGCATGTCTGAGAAATAACCTAGAGAAACCTTTCCTGAGATCTTTTCTTCCTAGCTCACTCTAGTAAGCATACCTGGACTCCCCTAGAATGTCATCTGCAAATCTGCGAGTACATATGTAATATGCTTACACTTTTAGAACAGTGAATGGGAAAGGATTGCAGATGCCTGATCCCTTGAAAACTTTGCCAGCTAGCCCAGTATTCTGAGAAAGGGCCCCCTGGCTCCCTCTCCTCTGTGGATCTCTTCCAACCCTTCCTATAGGTTGTACTGAGTCCACAGCAGCTGCCTCACCCTGCTGACTGTCCCAGCCCTGGTTCTGAAGAAGCCTCACATTCCTCATGATTACCTGGCGATTGGCTGGTGGAGCCTGCTGCACAGATGTGACAGAGGGCGCATAGATGCTATTGGTGGCCAGGGAGACAGCAGCCAATGCAGGCACATTCCCCTGACACTGCTCCCGCTTGTGGGTCATGAAAGCTGGTAATGAGTTGAATTGCTTTTTACACTTTCCACAGAGAAAGACATCTTCATCATCTGTAAATCAAATGGGGAGGAGGCAGCAACGAAGAACAAGGGAAAGTGGAAAAAAAAACATGTCAAAGAGAATGACAGGAAAATGAAGGACCAGAGCTAATATGATCTTAGAAATAGCCACATGTTCCATGTCTGTGATCAGGAAGGTCAAATGAGCATCACTGGACACATCAATCAATGAAAAGACATTTACTGAGCACAGACAATACATGGAGTCCTTTGCTAGGTGCTAAGGAATAAGGCGCCTTCAAGGAGTTTAAGATACACATACATGCATACATACATACATATATACATACATACACACATATGGAACTGAAAAGAAGATAATACAAAAAATATTTATTAAGTGACTGCTGCGTGCAGAGTACCTATTCTGGGCAGAAAGGGGAGAAACTAAGTTTGGACAGGACACAATCTCTGCAACACATTCTAGTTACAGGGATTCTAAAACATAAAAACAGATAATACATAACATTAAATGATAAGTGTATTAGCAAGTTACAAAAAAAAAAAACCACCACAGGAAATTTGTTATATTGTGCCATGGGAAGCCCTGTGACATGTTATACATTGAGTGTTATGAGGACATAAAAGATTAAGTCCCAGGGGAAACATCATTAAACTCATAGTCTAGCTGGGTAGATAAGACATATACACAGAAGGCTATATAATACAAAATACAATACAGGTGCTATAAGAGAGTGATGAACAAAATGCTCTGAGAATTCGTAAGAGGGAGAGCTTACTTCAGATTGGAACAATTAAAGCCAGAGGTCAAAAGATCAGTAAACAGAGTATTCTTGAAGTTCATCTGATCACAGCACTCTGAGCTAGGTGAACCTTGGGGGACACATGATTCAGCTCCTTCATTTTATTTTAACCTCTTTTTTTTTGGAGGGGGGAAGGCAAGGCAATTGGAGTTAAGTAACTTGACCAAGGTCATACAGCTAGTAAGTGTTGTCAAGTGTCAGAGGTCGTATTTGAACTCCTGGCTCCAGGGCAGCTGCTCTATTCACTGTACCACATAGCTGCCCCTCCTTCAAGTTATAATACAGAAACGAAAGCAGGGGTGGGGTGGGAGTGGAGGTGGGGAACGACTTGCCCACATGGATAGTTAAGTAGCAAAGCCAGAATTTAAACCAGTGCTCACAGAGACAGAAGTTTTGGTCTCAGCTCTCCCACTGACTCCCTTTCCGAGGTTTGGCAAGCCTTTTGTCCTTTCTGTGTTTTGGATTTCCTACGTGCAAGATGGAAAGAATGTCTGGCCTGTCTGCATATCACAGGGGCCCCAGGAAACTATTAATAAAGGGCTTTATGGGGTCTCTGGGCAGCACATTTTTAATGTGCATTGGTAACACTGTTCCATTTTCTTAGTATTATGTGATCCTGAAAGCCAGTCTGGAGTCTAAGTTTAGAAAAAACAACAATAACCTATAGGAGTGGGAAGTTCTGAAGAGAAGAGAATACCTGGGATGTGTGGAAGAAGAAAAGGATGAGAACCTGGGAGTGGGGAGGGAGCAGTGGGGTCTTCTCTAGATAGTGGTGTGTAGAGAGAGAAAGTCTGCAGAGCACCTCCAAAGCATAACTCATCTCCTCTTTATAGTCTGCTCTCCACGCAGCTGCTAAAATAGCACTGCTAATGCACAAACCTGACCACAGCATTTCCCTACTCAGTGGTTCTCTCTTGCCTTTGGGAAAAAACAAACTCTTCAGTGTGAAATTGAGACCACTCCAGAGCCTGAATCCAACCTACCCCTCCAGGCTCCGAGGACACTGTTACCCTTCCTACACTCTCCAGAAGACTGGGGTTTAGGTTCTGTTCTCCACAACTGGCCCTCCATTTCCACCTCCGTGCTTTTGCACATGCCGTTCATATGCCTAGCAAACACTCCCTCCCACATCTACCCCTCAGAATCCTTAGATCCTTTCAAGACTGAATTCAAATGCTCCCTCCTGCATGAAGCCTTTCCTGGTTCCCCCTGTCAGTGATCTGGCTTTCCCCAAGTAGTGGATAAACAACCTGAGAGCAGGACCTGTTCGTTTTGTTTTTGTACCCCTAACCACCAGCATAATTTCTGGCATAAAAGGTACTAACAAACCACTGAAATGAAGTGCTTGTTGAACTGAACTGTTATGAATATTTTTTTGGCTGATGTTCCCCGACAAGAAGAGCAGTTGATGTTAAGGGCTGAGTAGAGACTCACCCAAGGACTGGATGGTGGTGGGTGTGTTGACACTTTGAGCAGTTGGGTCAGGAACTGCCCCTTGTCCATCCCATAGTGACTGCACTGCCAGGACAGTCTGGTTATCTATTCCTAAAGAGAAAAATACAGCCACATGAGAAACCAGGCACAGTCCACATGCTTTGACCCCCTCCCCCCCGCTAAGCATAAGTACCCCAAGGAGATCAAGGACATAAAGGAAGGTTCCACATATGCCAAGAAATGGTTATTGCAGCACTTTTTGTAGGAACAAAAGAATCGTAACCCAAGTAGGTTACTGACTAAACAAACCGCATGCATGAATGGAATGGAATATTATACCATAAATATAAAAAATGATAAATGGAAAGAATGCAAGGACATACTGGTACTAAATGGAGTGACCAGAACCTGGAGACTGATTTATACAATAACAGTAACTTCATAAAGATAATATCTTTACAAGACTTAAGAAATGCTGAATGACCAGCTATGATTCCAGAGACATGATGATGGAGCATGCTGCCCACCTCTTGACAGAGAAGTGATAGGCTTAAGATTCAAATACATTTTCGGACAGTCAATAAGAGAATTTGTTTTGCTTGACTAGTATGTAAACTATGTATCCTGCTTACAAGGGCTTTGTTTTTCTTTTTCTTCTCCTAAACGAAGGGGGTGGGATCAAGGGAGGAATATGCATAGGGTAGCAAAAAAAGAAAAAATTGGAGAGAACTGTCTCTGGAGCATCTTTTTATTTTATTTTATTTTATTAATGCAGAAAGAGCTGGGTGTGGCTGTGCAGGCAAGGAATCCCTGCAGCTGGGGAAGTTAAGGCTGCTTGAGCTCCGGAGCTCTGTGCTGCCAAAGGACGAAAGCTCATCGGGTATCCCACACTAAATTTGACACTGGTGGGGTGAGCCTGCAGGAACAGAGGGTTACCAAGCTGCCTAAGGAGGGATAAACTGGCCCTGGCCCACTTCTAGCCTGGGAAAGACAGGGTAATGCAGTATCTCCCCTTCCTCTCACCCCTCAAAAGGCAGAGAGAATAGGAGAGCAAAAAGCACAGACAAGGAGGCCAGCTTTGAAAGCTATAGGGCAAATGTATACTTATAAAGAAAAGGAAGCCAAACAGAACAGAGTATAACTTTCTTTTTCTGTTCTACCATGTATAGAAATGCTCAAAGGCTTCAAATTCCAAAATCCCCAGCTCAAGGAAAAACTATTAAAAACATCAATATTAAAACAATTTATTTGTGATAGTGCCACAATTAGAATTACACAAGACCTAGCAGCAGAAATACTAAAGGACCACAGGTCTTGGAACACAACAAATCAAAGAGCAAAAGAACTGGGGCTCTGGCCAAAAATATCATACTCTGAAAAGTTAACTATTACCTTGAATGAAATAAAAAATGGACATTTGATAAACTCTCAGATTTTCAAGACTTTGTTAAAAAAAAACAACACCTAAACTCAATAGATGATTCAACATACAAGAACCAATATAAATATAAGGCATATAACAAAGACTGATTATAAGGAGTCTATAAAAACTGTTTACTTTTTATATATGTAAAATATAAAATTTAGGTCTAAGATTTTTATTAATAATTGGGTAGTCCATAAGAAAGATTAGGGAAAATGCGGGTATGATATGAATTTAAAAAGTAAAACCATTTATGAACAGCTAAAAAGAGTAATTATTTTGCATAAATGAGATTCAAGAAGAAGAATTGATACAGGGGATTTAGATGAGGGAGGAGGGCTGGTAGTTCTGGTAACCTACTTTCATCAGGAATGGGTTTAAGAGGGAACAACACATATATATTTAGAAGAGTATAGAAGTCCTCTAAATTCAGAAGAAATAAAATGGTAGGGGCATATGGAGGGAGGTGAGGATAAGGGAGGTATCTTTAGAGGGGAGGATGAGAGAACAGGTAATAGGGGTACAGAAGGTTTAGACTTATGGGAATGGGAGGATAGGGGAGGCATCATTGGAGGGGGGTAGGCAAGTCATAGGAAGGCAAGGTAGTAGTAGAAGTAAAGTAGAGGAGGCAGGAGGGATAGGAAAGGAGATATGCATATAAATAAAAACAAAGATCAGGAGAACAGGTTTGGGAATGTCTATATATGTATGTATATTGTATGTATATATCTGTAGCTATGGAGAAACATATCTAAACTCTACTGTAGCCTTTGGGGGGCTGAGGGAAGGTATGTATATATTTATAGCTATGGAGAAACATTATCTAAATTTTATTGTGGCCTTCTGGGGGAGGGGAAAAAAGAACAAAGTTTAAAAAGTGCACAGCAGAGAACAAAAGAAAACTCACAAGGAAGGAAAGAAAAGATGGACAGTTCTCAACACAACGAGTATTATTTATTATACAGGCTTTTTGGAAATGAAATTTATTGTTACACATTTTGAACCCTCTCATGTTCTGCTATACACATGACATGCTTTTATTTCTTTCTAACTTTGTATTTAAGTTCCATTATTTAAGTTTATGATATGTTTTTCTCTATTCTGTATTTGTGTTCTGGCGTTTCTGAGTCTAAAATAAAATTTTGGGAAAAAAAGAAATGCCCATTTTCTTTGGTATTTGTTAAGTTCAGAATAATTTTTTTAAAAAAATTAAAAAAGGAAATATTAAAAAACATGAATATAAAATGAAGTAAGCAGAAAGGGGAGAATAACATATATGATAACTACAATGTCAATAGAAATGAACACCGTAATTATGAGAAAGCTTGGACCCAGAGAAAAAGGAAAAAATATACCTTTCTCCCTTCTTTTCAGAAGTGAGGACCTATGGGTGTGGAAGAGGGCACATACTGTCAGATTTGGTTGACAGGATGATTAACTTGGTTAATATGCTTCTTCTCCACCCCCATCTCTTCATTTTTTATTCTTTGTTATATGGCATGGCTCTCTTGGATGGGGCTGGAGTAAGAGAGGACTTTTTTGGAAATTAAAATCATATAAAAACAAAAGCTAGTCACTATAATTTTTTAAAAAAAGAAACCATGCTCAGCCAAGCCTTCTCAGGAAGAACAGTTGCTCCCCCACCAGCCACAGTACAAACCCTTACCCAAGACCCAGTGTCCACGTCACACAGGCCCTCGGGGCCTATGCTGCTGGGATTGTATCATTCTTGGACTCGGGAACAGCTCTCTTCATTATGGATTGAGAAGGAACTACACAAGTCTTCCCTTGTCTACCCACCTTTTTTTAAACTCTTGGGTGTGATTTGAATTTATGGTTAAGCTTCCTCTCAAACAGCCAGTTTCCTTCTGGCCCACAGCTCAGAGACTGTACAGGGCTGAAGTTTCATCCAGCAAAACGCTTCTACAGAGTCTCAAAACTTAAGTCGTCTCCCAGATGCCTGAAACTGGGCCAGCACATCACTTCAGCCACAACTTACTCATGCTGACTTCCCCAGCTTTATCTCAGCGGTCTAGTTTTAAGGCAAAAATCCTGACGTTTAAGCTTAGTCCAAAGGCAGTAAAACTGACCCATGGACAGAAGTAGTTCTATGTCTGGGAATCCACCATGCATGGCTCTCTTAAGCATGGCATTATCACATATAGCATGAAATGTCAACCAGTGTCCTAGGGGAAGGAGGAGGTTCAGTGGATCCAGTATCAGGCCTGTTGTCAGGAAGATCTGAGGTTCAAATCCAGACCCAGATACTGACTAGCTGTGAGACCTTGAGCAAGTCACTTAAGCTCTGTTTGTGGTCAGTTTCCTCAACCATAAACTGGGGATAATAAATGCCACTGTCTCACAAGATTGCTATGAGGATAAAATGGGATAATATTTGTAATGTGTTTAAGCATAGGGCCCAGCGCATAGTGGATGTTATATAAATGCTTACTCCCTTCCCCTTCATGGTCCCAAGGGTGCTGTTGATTCCACTCTCCCTAGGAGCTCCCAGGACAAGATTCTGGAGAGATCAAGGTGCATTCAGGCCAGAGCTGAGGGAATGGGTCCTCTTTAGGGCGGGTATAAGGTAGCTGTGATCAGCCAGAAATTTGTTAAGCACCTAACCCTATGCCAGGCTCTGTGGGAGGTGCTAAGGATACTTAAGTAGTAAGGATGAAATAATCCCTACTCAGAAGGAGCTTGCATTCTAATGGGGGAGACAAGTATATATAAATGGAAGTGAATACAAATATTTACAGAGTTAGAAATACGGCAGTGTGGGGAGGCTACCAGCAATCGGGGGATCAATAGAGGCTGCATGCAGAATATGGTGCAAAAGCTGCATCTTGAATGAAGAGAAGGACTCTGTGGGGAGGAAGTCAGGAGTGAGTGCATTCCAGGCATGGGGGGATGGCCAGTGCAAAGGCCCAAAGATGAGAGACAGAGAGTCAAAGGACATCCAGAAGGCCAATCTGGCCATACTTCAGAGTGCAGGAAGGGAGAGTAGTGTCCAGCAAGCCTGTAATGAAAGATTGGGGCCAGGATGGACAGGCTTTTAAAAGAGAAACAGAATAATTTCTATTTTACTTAGAGGCAACGGGAAGCTCCTAGGGTTAGTGGAGTCACAAGGGAGCCATGTAGCCACATCTGCGCTTAAGGAAAATTATTTTGGCAGAATGGGTAGTTTAGACTGGAGTCATGAGGGATCAGAAGCAGAGAGACCAATGAGAAGGCTGTTGAAGTGATAAGAACCCGAACCAAGGCAGTAACTGTGTCAGTACAGAGAAGAAACATTGTTGGAAAGATAGAAATAAAAACTTCAGACCTGTACAGTCCTTAAGCTGTGGGCAAAAAGGAAACTGGCTGTTCGAGAGAAAGCTTAACCATAAATTCAAATCACACCCAACAGTTTAAAAAAAGGTGAGCAGACAAGGAAAAACTCGTGTAGTTCCTTCTCAATGCTGCGAAGATAGAAATAAAAAGATCTGGCCACTCCACCCAGTGGATATGTGAATATGTGGAGAATGGAGAGTACAAGATAATGCCAAAGTTATGAACCTAGAAGGACTGGAAAGATAGTAGTGCTTGAGGGGGAGAGAGAGACAGACAGACAGACAGAGAGGAAGAGACAGAGAGAGAGACAGAGAGAGAAAGTGAGAAGAGAGAGGCAGTGAAAGAGAGGGAGGGAGAGAGGGGAAGAAAAGAGAGAGAGAGGAGAGGGGGGAGAGAAGTTTGGAAGAAGAGGTTTAAGTAGAAAGATTATGAGCTCAATTTTGGACATACTAAATTTAAAATATATCTCTGGAATATTCAGTTTAGCGATTGGTGATATGGGATTGAAGCTCAGGGGAGAGATTGGTAAAAGAATATAGATCTTCCTAGAGATGACAGTTAGACCCAGAAGTTACCAAAAAAGGAGAGGGGGCCACACCTATCAGATTGGCTAACATGACAAAACAGGAAAATGATAAATGCTGGAAAAGATGTGGGAAAATTGGAAAACTAATGCATTGTTGGTGGAGTTGTGAACTAATCCAACCATTCTGGAGAGCAATTTGGAACTATGCCCAAAGGGCCATAAAAATGTGCATACCCTTTAACTCAGCAATATCACTTCTAGGGCTGTATTCCAAAGAGATCATAAAAATGGGAAAAGAACCCATATATACAAAAATATTTATATCAGCACTTTTTGTGGTAGCCAAGAACTGGAAATTGAGGGGATGCCCATTAACTGGAGAATGGTTGAACATTTTGTGGTATATGAATGTAATGGAATATTATTGTGCTATAAGAAATAATGAGCAAGGCAAACTTCAGAAGAACCTGGAAAGACTTATATGAACTGATGCTGAGTGAAGTGAGCAGAACCAGGAGAACATTATACACGGTAACAGCCACATTGTGCAATGACTGACTTTGATAGACTCAGCTCTTCTCAGCAATGCAAGGGCCTAGAATAACTCCAAAAGATTCATGATGGAAAATGCTATCCACATCCAGAGAGAAATATGGAGTCTGAATGCAGATCGAAGCATACTATTTGCTTTCTTTTTTTGTTTTTTGTTTTATTTTTTCGTTCTCATGGTTCAATTTGTTCTAATTCTTCTATACTAATGTGAAATATGACTAATGTGAAAATACATTTAATAAGAATGTATATGTAGAGCCTATACTGGACTACATACCTGGGAAGGGGGGAGGGGAGAGAGGAGGAGAAAATGTAAAACTTAGGGAAGTGAATGTGGAAAATTAAAAATAAATAAACATATTTATTTTAAAATTTTGTGTGGACATTTTAGTCCTTTCTTAAAAATTAATTTATTTTTAGTTTTCAACATTCATTTTCACAAGATTGAGTTCCAAATTTTCTCATCTCTCCCCTCCCCCCTCCCCTAAGATGGCACACATTCTGATTACCCCTTCCCCTAATCTGCTCTCCTTTCTATCACATACTCCCCTTATCCCCTTCCCCCTTACTTTTTTGTAGGGCAAGACAGACTTCTAAACTCCACTGTCTGTATATCTTATTTTTTGTTTTGTTTTTTGTTTGTTTGGATGTTTGTTTTTTTGCTTTTTTGGAGGGGAGAAGGCAGGGCAATTGGGGTTAAGTGACTTGTCCAAGGTGACATGGCTAATAAGTGTTAAGTGTTTGAGGCCGCATTTGAACTCAGGTCCTCCTGACTCCAGGGCCTGTGCTCTATTATTGTGCTACCTACCCGCCCCACCTATATATCTTATTTCCCAGTTGCATGTTCAAACAATTTTTAACATTTGTTTCAAAACTGAGTTCCAAATGATCTCCCTTCTTCTCTCCCCACCCATTCTCATTGAGAAGGCAAGCAATTCAATATAGATTAAACATGTGTAGTTATGCAAAACACTTAACATAATAGTCATGTTGAGAAAGACCAACTATATTTCCCTCCATCCTATCCCACCCCCCACTTACTCTATTTTCTCTGACTCTGTCCCTTTTCAAGTGTTTGCTTCTGACTATCCCCTCCCCCAATCTGCCCTCCCTTCTATCATTCCCCCCCTCTTAACCCCTTCCTCTCTACTTTCCTGTAGGGAAAAACACCCAATTGAGTGTGTGTTATTCCCTCCTTAAGCCAAATCCGATGAGAGTAAGGTTCACTCATTCCCTCTCATCTCCCATTTCTTCCCCTCCATTGTAAAAGCTTTTTTTTGCCTCTTTTATGTGAGATAATTTACCCAATTCTATCTTTCCCTTTCTCTTTCTCTAAATATATTCCTCTCTTAACCCTTAATTTTATTTTTAAAAAATTTTAAAAAGAAATTATTTTTAAAAAAGGAGAGGGGAAGGAAGAGAAGAAAGGGGAAACTGGACCAAACCTTTGGGAACACCCACAGTGCTGAGGGTATGATACAGATGATGAGCCAGCAAAGTAAACAGAAGGAGCAGTCAGACAGGTAGGCTAACCAGGAAAGTGGAGTATCACAAAAACCCAGAGAATAAGGAATATCTAGGAGAGGGTGGGTCAACAGTGACAAATGAAGCTGCCATGCCATAAAATATACCCCAACCCTCCTTAACATCTACCTGCCTGCTTCCTCTATCACCAAAATCTGAGAACTAGAGCTAAACTTGGGGTTTGGGCTAAGCTGGCAATAGTCTCCAGAAAGAGACAAGTTACTGGGCAATAGCCATTCACCTTAAGAATTTTGTTCTTTCACTAATGCATTGTTGGTGGAGTTGTAAACTGATCCAACCATTCTGGAGAACAATTTGGAACTATGCTCAAAGGGCTATAAAAATGTACATTCCCTTTGATCTAGCAATACCACTTCTAGGGCTGTATCCCAAAGAGATCATAAAAAAGGGAAAAGGACTCACATATACAAAAATATTTATAGCAGCTCTTTTTATGGTGGCAAAGAACTGGAAATTGCAGGGATACCAATCAATTTGGGAATGGCTTAACCATTTGTGGTATATGAATGTAATAGAATACTACTGTTCCATAAGAAATGATGAGCAGGCAGATTTCTGAAAAACCTGGACTTACATGAACCAATGCCAAAGGAAGTGAGCAAACCAGAAGAACATTGTGCACAATAATAGCAATACTGTGCAAGGACCAACTTTGATATACTTACCTCTTCTCAGCAATGCAAGGATCTAAGACAATTCCAAGACTCATGATGAAAAATGCTGTCCACACCCAGAGTAGGAACTATGGAGTCGGAGTGCAAATCAAAGCATACTATTTTCTCTCTTTTTTTTGGTTTCTTTTTCATGGTTTTTCACTTTTGTTCTGATTCTTCTTTTACAACATGACTAATATGGAAATATGTTTAATATGATTGTACATTTATAGCCTGTATTAGATTGCATGCCGTTTTGAGGAGGGAGGGGAAAAAATTTAGAACTCAAAATCTTATAAAAGTGAATGCTGAAAATTAAAAATAAATAAAGTAATTAAATTAAAAATAAAAACTTTTTTCCTACATCAATCATTAACAATACTCTCTGCCTCCATTTCCCCTATATAAAACTGGCATATACTGCATGACTGCCAAAGTCCAAATTAGAAATCGAGAGGCTCCAAAGAGTCTGAGATTGTTTACAAAGGGTACATACCAGGACTAGGTAGAAAATAACACTATAAGCCAAAGTAAAACTAAGGGAGGCCCAGATATAAGAGTGAAACATTAAATCCGAGATTTTAAGTTTCTAATGCCTAGTTACCTCTGTACCACCCCTGGACGAGTCACTCAGTTTTACCATTTGTAAAAATCAAGGAGTTTATTCTGGAAAATAACTTGGAATTATACTAAGAAAGTGACAAAAATGTCCATATTCTTAATCCCACTACTAATATAATTATAATAATATATTATATACTTAATATATTATATATAAAATATATAATATACAATATAATATATATAATATAATGCAAGGAGGTTAAAGATTAAAAGAAGGGCCCCATAAACATAAAAATATTTATGATGATCCTTTTGGAGTAATAAAAACTGTAAACACCTGCTAACATATTGCGGTATACAAATGTAGTGGAATATTCCTGTACCACAAGAACAATAACTGTGAAGACTACTGGAAGAACTAATGCAAAGTCAAGCTGGCAGAACCATAAAAACAAGCGACATGAGGACAACAATGTAAATGCTAAGAACAACAACAACAAAAATTCAAAACCAAATGCTATGTTATTATAAGGACCAAACTTGTCAGAGGCTAGAAATATAAAACACCAAATACCGTGGGATCGGTTCATTAGCTTAGTTCAACCACATTCCCCCCCTTTTTTTTTAAATTTTTTTTTTGTACAAGAGGTAGCTTTCTGGTTGGGGAAAGAGGAAAAGATATATAACGAATCAACGAAAGAATGAGTGGAAAAGCATTAATTTAAGCACTTATGTGCCAAGCAAGCACTGCACTAAGAATTATGAATTCAAATAGAAAAAGTGAGATAGCCTCCGTTCAAGCAGCTCACACTCTCACATTTTAAAGAAAGAAAAAAAAATTCAGTAAAACCAAACACATCAGCCAAGTTTGAAAATATCTGCAATATTTTACACTCATTGTTTCTGCAAAAAAGAGGAAGAGGTAGAAATCCTCCTCTTTCCTTTGTTGCTAAGTTTTGTCACTATAATTATATGGCATTAAGTTTCCAATTTTTTTGTTCTTTCATTTTATATTGTCACAGACATTGTTTCTTGGTTTTGTTCACTTCATTTTTCATCAGTTCATATGTTTTCTCATGTTTCTCTGTGTAGTTCTCATATTGATGTTTCTTTTAACAATTGACATTTTATTTTCTTAACACCTATAATTCCCATTATATCCTTTCCAGGGATTCATCCCTTAGAATAAAGAAAAAAGAGAAGGAAAAGATTTCCACAAAATGAACGGACATAGCAAAAAAGTTTGACATTACAAGCAGTATTCTACAATCAATTAATCAATCAGAAAACATTATTAATAACTTACTAAGTGCCAGGCACTGTGAAAAGTGCTAGAGATAGAAAGAAAGTTGCTCCCGTCAGGGAGCTCACAGACTAATGGGAAAGATGGTATATCATAAACTAGGTGTATACAGAGTAGCCTGGGAGACAATCTCAGAGGGAAGCCACTAAAGGTTAGAGGGACCAGGAAAGGTCTCTAACAGATGGTAGGATTTGAGCTGATACTTGAAGGAAGCCAGGAAACAAAGAGCTGGAAGTGAGGAGCACTCAACACGGGAGAAAGTCAAAGTAAGCACACAGAGATAAGAGATGGAGCATTGTGTTCAAGGAACAGTAAAGAGGCTGGTGTAGATGATCATGCAGTAGGTGAAGAGGAATAAAGTGTAACGAGAATTTTAAAAGGCAAAGGATTTTATATTTGATCCTAGAATAGGGAGCCACTGAAGTTTGCTGAGTAAGGATGGTACTATGATCAGATCTATGCTTTATGAAAATCACTTAGATGGGGGCAGCTAGGTGGTGCAGCGAATAGAGCGCCAGCATGGAGTCAGGAGGACCTGAGTTCAAATCCAGCCTCTGGCACTTAACACAAAACTAGCCATGTGACCTTGGGCAAGTCATTTAATTCCAACTGCCCCTCCAAAAAGGCAAAAAGGAAAAGAAAACCACTTAGCAGAAGAAAGGACAGTTTGCAGTGGGGTAAGGTCCAAAGCAGAGAGATGAATCAGAAAGCTATTTTAATACTCCAGGCAAGTGGTAAGGAAGGCCTAAACTAAGGCGGAGGCTATGTGAGGAGTATAGAGTAGAGTAGGGAATGTGGAGAGAAGGGAATTCATAACAGAGAAGTTATGAATGTAGAAATGACAATATTTGGCAACTGCCTGGATGTGCTGGACAAGTGAGAGTAAGGAGTCAAGAAAAACACCAAGGCTATAGGCTTGGGTAGACGGGAGGATAGTGGTGTCTTTAACAGCATTAGAAAAATTGAGAAGGGAGGATGGGATGGGGGGGGTGGAGAGAGAGTGAATGAGAGACAGAAAGAGAAAGATAATGAATTCAGTTTTGGACATAATGAGTTTGAGAGGTCTATAGGCCATTCAGCTGAAGATGTCTAAAAGGCAGCTGGTAATTCAAGACTGTAGCTCAGGAGAGAGACTTAAAGGCTGAATATATAAATCTGAGAATCATCTACATAGAGATAAAAATTGGACAGACGAGAACTGGTGTGATCACCAAGTTCGAAAGTAGAGAGGAAAAAGAGAAGAGTGTTCCAACTTGGGGGACATCCATGGTTAGTGGACATCACAAGGATAAAAAAGCAGCAAACGGAACAGTTAAACAAGTAGGATGAGAACCAGGAGAGAATAGTGTCAGAAAAACATACGGAAAAGAAAAAATGCAGGAGAAGAGGGATATCAGCAGTGTTAGCTTGCAGAGAAGTGAAGAATGAGAAGTTTTGATGAAGAAAGCAGTTTTAGCTGAATAATGAAATTGGAAACAAGACTACAAAGGGTGTAGAAGAACAAAGAGAAGCGGCCACAACTAGGGCAAAGTTTCTTCTCAAGGAGCTTAGCTGAGAAGAGGAAGCTAAAAAGTGATAGCGCTAATGGGCACTGCAGGACCATGTGAGAGTTTAAGAATAGCAGAGATGTGGGCATGTTTGTTGTCAGCAAAGAAAGAACCAGAAAACAAGACTGAGGAGATGATGGAAATGACAATGTAGGCAAACTGCTGGAAAAAACAGGAAAGGATGGGATCCAGGGTGCATATAGAATGGTCCTGGCAAGGAAAGGGGTCATCTCTTTATATATGACTATAGTGAAAGGGAAGATAGATGGGGATGTCTGAGCAATGGGGAAAGGGGAAAAAGAAGGTCTCATGCAAAGGCCTCCATTTTTTTGGTGAAATATGAGTGAAGGGTCTAAGCAAAGAGGTTGGGGGGAGGGGAAACCACAGAAGGTCTGAGAAATAAAATTTGGGGAAGCCGCAACGAGCTAGTGAATTGATTTGGGAAGAGTACAATGATTACCTTGCTACAGGGAAGGTCCAGTTGAGATCAGATAACATAAATTTGAGGTGGACCCAAACACATGACCTCTCACTTCTGCAAAGAAAGGGATGGGAAGTTTCTTCTCATATCTTTTATATATATAGTTACAAAGGATAGCTTTCTGGGGAGAGGATGGGGAAACAGTTATATTTGGCAATCAAGGTGATTTAAAAACAAACATCAAAACAAAAACAAATATACTTTTTTAAAATATGGAAGATGGTCAAGATGATCTAAGGTAGGGTTGGGCAGGACCATGTCATCCCCAACCTACAAATAAACTTCAATGGTTCCCTATTACGTCCAGGATCAAATATAAAATTCTGTTTGACTTTTAAAGACTCTCCTAACCAGTTCACTTCCTACCTTCCCAGTTCTATATTCTGTTCCTCTCCACATACCCCATGATACAGCTATATTAGCTTAATTACTGTGCTTTACACACAACACTTCATCTCTAAACTCCATGTCTTTTCATTGGCTGTCCAACACGACTGGAATGCCCTCCCTCCTCAATTCTGCCTTCTTGGCTTTCCTGGTTTCCTTTAACACTCAGCTTAGATTCTACCTTCTATGGGAGGCTTTTCCTGGTCTCCCCTCACTAGTGCCTTAAGATTGTCTCACATTTACTCTGTATATATCCTGTATGTACAGTTATTTTTGTGTTGTATCCCCTACTAGAATGTGAATCCCTTAAGAGCAGAGACCCTTTTTAGGAGTGTGGGGGTGGAGGAGCTTTCTTCATAACCTCAGGAGTTAGCATAGTATCTCAATAAATTCTTTTCAGACACCATACCTGTTCTAACTTATGCTTAAACCCAGCGCCCTATAGTCATTTAAAGGGACGTGGGAGGAAGATTTGAGAATTTCACCAGTGTGCGTTCTTTCTCTGATGTAGATCAAACCTTTCAAGAGCTACTAGGACCAATAAAATTCATTACCTTGGAGTCAACCCTCTTGTGACGAGCTTTTTAGAAAAGAACAAAGGCCAGTTCTTAGACAATAAACATTAGGCACACATCTGGAGTCTTTCTAGCTCTGAAGGGTCTACTGCTGTCTGTGCTCCAATGGCACGGCTTTAGAAAACCCAGGGACACCTCTACATCATAGGGGTTTGTAATTTGGTGAAGGTCTGTAAGTCATAAAATATAATATACATATGTTTTTATTATTATCATTATTACTACATATATTATGCTGTACTAGGCACTAAAGGAAACAAGAGAAGAAAAAGTGTAACTAGGATAAATGTATCTACCTTTTCTAATTGACTGTGCTCTTGCCATCACTGTATCCCTTTAAATCTGCTGAGATCCCAGTACAATGTCAATTCACTGACAGCAGGAACTGTTTCATTTTTGTCTTTATCAGACTTAGCAGTGATAGCATATAGTAAGATCTTAATAAATGCTTCCTGAACTCAAGTTCCTTCCTTTACTTCAAGACTAACTCAAGTTACCTCCTACTCCATAAATGGTCCCTACTCAAGTAAGAATGGTCTGCCTCTCTCAAAGTATCTTCTAGCTTCCCAATAGTTAAGGGGTCAAAGGATATGAACAAACAGGTCTCAAGAAAACAACCACAAGCTATAAACAAGTACATGAAAGAATGTTCCAATTCACTAAAATAAATGTAAATTGATACAGTTTTGAGGTTCAATTATTCTGGAAATCAATTTGAAATTTTGCTAATAAAGTGATGAAAATGCCCACAAGCAGGTATATACAACTAAAAAATATCTAAGACAGAAACGTCCCACAAATGCCAAAGTACTTCTTGCAGCACTTATTGGAGTGGCAAAGAACTGTAAACAATCAGTGAGACAATGGCAAAACAAAGTGTGGCACAGAAATGAAATGGAATTTTATTGTACTGTAAGAAAAAATGAATATGAATAAAGAGAAGCATGGGAAGATTCATTGTACAGCCTTATCCTTTTTCCTGACCTCCAGTCTTGGCATCTCCACTGTCTATCAGACATCTCAAAACAGATATAAAGTAGATACCTTAAACTCAGTACGTCCAAAACTGGACTAATTTTTTTTTATATTCAATACTCCTTTCTTTCTAACTTCCTTATCGCTATCCAGAATACCACCATCTACTCACTCCTGTTTAAAACTTAGGTGTCACCCTTGACTCCATATTCTCTCTCAACCCACATCCAGTCAGCTGTCATCTCGTCATGTCTACCTGATTCAAAACATCTTTCAACATGGCCTCTTTTCTTCTCTTGACACTCCTCCCACCGTGGTGAATGCCCTCCTTACTCCAAGCTTGGACTACTGCAATAGCTTTCTGGTTGGTCTCTCTTGCCTCAAGTCTCTTCCAACTGCAGTCCATCTGCCACCCAGTTATCAAACTGATCTTCCTTAAGTATAGGTATGACCATGTCACCCACCTTTAGTCAATAAACTCCAGAGGCTCCCTATCACCCTGGGGACCAAACAAAAAATCCTTCCATTTGGCTTTTAAAACCTTTTATAACCTGGTCCCTTGCCACCTTCCCAGTCATCTAACACTTTATTCTCCTTCATGATCCAGTGACACAAGTCTCCTTGCTATTCCTCACACATGATGTTCCATCTCCAGACTGAGCATTTTCATTGGCTATCTCCCATGTCCTGAACTCCTTTCCTCTTCATTTCTTCCTTCAGACTTCAAGTATCAGCTGAAGATCCGCCCTCTGGAAAAAGGTTTTTCTAGTCCTCTTTAATCTTAGCACCTTACTTTTAACATTATCTCTAATTCATCCTGTATATATTCATTTGCATAAAGTTGTTGGCATGTTGTCTTCGCCATGAGACTGAGTGTCTCAAGAGCAAGCTATTGCTCTTGCCTTTCTTTGTATCCTTATCACATGTAGTAGGTCCTGATATCATCAGATTGACTCTGTCTTCTCTATTGATCCCATTTACAGTTGATTAATTTTGTCCTGTAACTGCCTAAGTCATGATTCTTTTTTTTTTTTTTGTCTCTGAAACTAGTTCAGAAATTTAGCTGTCCTGTAGGAGTTAAGTTTAGAAATCCAGCTCTCCTGTCAATCACTGCTCTATTCTTGTGTCGAGGAAAGCTGTTACCTTTGAAGGAGTCAGGTAGACACCAGAGTCTGGTCTAGCATCTTTACACCACCAAGCTATTCTTCAAATATGTCTGGTTTGTCATCCAAAGGAGTCTGGCTTGCTATCTTTGTCATTGCAGATGCAGCTGGACTTAAACAACGAACATTTCTTATTCACAGGAGGGAAGGAGAGGCTTGGTGCTAGTCCTCATTCCCAATTTCTATTCAATTTTTGATGCTAGCTTTGTTTTCTGTATTCCTCAAACCTATAAAAGAGAGCTGTCCCCTTCATTCTGGGTATTACCTTTGCTTAGGAAGTTGAGGTCCTATTTATTGGTAAATTCATGCTTAACTAAAAAATTCAACATGCTCAGACCTTTTTGCCTCAGTTGACCTTTATTAAATCCTATGGAGATAGCACTTAATGAGTTTGTTTATTTTTTCCCCCCTTTTTCTCACTCTCATTTTTATTATACTTATTTGTGTACACAATCACAGATTTAAGAGCTGGAAAAGCCCTGTGAGATTATCTAACCCAACCAATTCATTTTATATAAGAGGACACTGAAGCCAGTAAGAGGAGGACAGGGTACAGGGTAGGAATAGTAGCTGGCATCAGAGATAATAGATTTGGAACTGGAAGGCACCTCAGGGACCATCTAGTCCAAGCCCCACATTTTAAAAATGAAGATATTAAGACCTAAAGAGATTAAGTAACTTTTCCAATATAATGCAGACAGCAAAATTTCAGATATGGGTTTTGAAACTGGGTCCTCTGAATCTATAGCTTCTATGCCACCTCGAAGGAGAAGCAGGTTCAAATCTAGGCCCTGGCACTTAAGACTTATGACCTATCTGAACTTGGGCAAGTCACTTCCCATATCTAGACTTCTACTTCCTAATCTGAAAAATGAAGGGGTGGGCATATTAAAGATTGCTTCAAAAAATAAGAAAAACAATGTTGATGGTGGCAAAATGCCAAAGATAAGAAAAGATGTAAATAGTCGGTTGTAGAGCCTTCCAGAAAGCATACTGTTGAAGTTGCTCTGTCCAACTACTCTGGAAAATAATTTGGAATTTTAAGAAAAAAAAGTAAATAAAATGTCTATAACTTTGACCCCCAAATCCCATTGCAATGCAGAGAGACAAAAGAGAAAAAGGTCTTCCTGTGTAACTATTTTTTTTGTGGTCACAAAGAAACAACACAATTGTTCATCAACAGGCCAAACAAATTATTGAGCATGAATGGAAAGGAATATTAACTAACTGGAAAATATAAAGAATGTGACTATTTCTGAGATGCATGGGAAGATTCCTTTGAACGGATGAAGGATCAAATAGATAACAGTAAGGTAACAGGAAAGAACAATAAAAAGGGACCATTAAGTGCTATGACTGTGATAAGCCCGGGAGAATTCAGAAAGTGGGCTTCCCTGCCCTGCTTGCGGAGACGTGAGTGGAGGATGGCGCGGGGGGCAGTTTCCACGTGCTGCCAAGTCTTGCGGAGCGGCTTACTTAAGACTTTTTCAATCTTTGTGAGCAAGTATAGGTAGGAGAGGAATAGGAGGTCTATTCGGAAATGAAATAAGGGACAAAAATAAAAATTAATTTTTTTCCCCCGCGCTCACGCGCTGTGTGTGTGTTCCTCTTGGAGGTCCTTTCCAGGTCCTATTTATTCAGGCTGACAGCAGGGGGATGGGACTCGGGGCCAGGTCGGCGGCCCGGATTTGCCCCCTGCCTCCTCCTGCTCTGCCCCGTTAGCGTGTGACCTCCCCAAGGGCAGGGCCTGCGCCCATTCATCTTGGTGCGCACTAATGCCAGTATTCAGGCTGACAGGATTAGGGTCGGGGGTCTCGGAAGACCCCGAGGCCTGGCTCCAACGCAGGGAGCGGCCCCCGGAGCTCAGACGAGGCCGGCCTCCGTGCAGGTATGGCAAAGCATGGCGGCCGCGGCCTCTCGGCCCGCCCCTCCCAGACCAGGGCCTGCGGGCCGGCTGTTCCAGGCCGCAAACCTCCTCCCGCCCTCCCCGGGCGCGAGGCCCCTCGTCGTGGCTGTTCCAGGTACCCGGCCCCGCCGCCCCCGCTCCTGGGCGCCCTAGCCCCAGACCTCGGCGGCGGCGGCGGCGGCAGCGAGGTAGCTGGAGGTGGTGGCGGCAGCGGCGCGGAGGGAGGGGCGGCGCGAGGCGCGGAACAGCCACCCCCGCCCGCCGCTCCCCGGGGCTGCGCGCCGCCCCTCCGCGCCCTACAGCCACCGCCGCAGCCCGCGCGCCCGCCCGCCCGCCGGCCGCCGCAGCCCGGCCCGCGCCGCGCCGCTCACCTTCCAGCGCCTCGAAGATTGTCTGCGCCATCTTGGAGCCGCCGCCGCCGCCGTCGCCGTCGCCGTCGCCGCCGAGGGCTCGGGGCTAGACGAGCATTGTGGGAGCGGCGGCAGCGGCGGCGGCGGCCGCCGTGAGGACAATGGCGGCAGCTGGGGCAGCAGAGGGCAGACCGACGGCGGGCAGGAGGCTCCGGGGCGCGAAGGCAGGGCCCGCGAGCGGCAGGGGGCGCCCCCGAGGCGCTGCTCCCACCGACCTGGCACCCCCTCTCCCACCGCGCCCCCCCCCACGCTGTCTCCTCCCAGTTCAGTGCACGCGTCCTCTCTCTCTGGGGGTCTGTCCGCCCCCTTACACACCCCATCCAACGCACTTTCCCACTGGGGTTCACCCCCTTACGCTTTTCGAGTTATCCCCAACTCGACCAAGGCAGTCTCACACTGGGGTTCCCCCCATGATATCCATGCCGTCACACACGCACTGTACTCCAACACCCCACACTCTTTTAGTGGGGTGCACACTTACAGCCCCTTTGGCTCGTATCCCTATATCCAGATAAACTCAGATGCACACACCCATAACTAGTGTACACCCCACCTTTGAAACATACCTCTATCCAACCTTCCCCAAACACACCCTACCCCACCTAGGTTCCACCCACACACACCATCCTAGACACACCCATGCACACACTCCAGGTTCAGTTGCAGCCCCATCCCTAACACACCAATATCCAAATAAACCCCCACCCCAGCTCTTTCATCTCCAGTCCACCTCCCACATACATCCTATCCTTATACAAACATACCACATGCCTGACAGACACCTAGCTCCAACACACCCTATCCGACTCTTCTCTAACACATACCATCCCTGTTATGCAAACCCATGATCCTGTCCCCTAATATACTCCGTCTTACAGTTTCCCCATTTCTCTCTTGGACCCTTTCCTGACCACCCCTGCTTATCTCATGCCTAACACTTCCTCCATATCTTCTCCCTGCTTTTTGATCCCCTCTGCCCTGTTCCACATATCCTCTGAACTGAAACTCTACCAAAGCCACCTCCTTTCCTTGATTCTTAAGACAATACTAAAATCTTCCACACAGGTCAAACATCCCAGACTTTAACCCTTCTCCAATCATATCTCATTGACTTCAGACATACATATACATAAATATATATAGATATATACTTGTGTATATGCACATATGTGTATACACACACACACACACACACTCTTCCCTGAGAACCTTTCCCCTTTATAAACACCTGCCTTGATATTTTGCCTGCTCCTTCCAGTATCACCAAAAACTCCAAAACTCCCTTCCAGCATTTGATGCCTCCTTTCCCTAACTAATCCCAGAAACCAACTATAATACCCTTTCTGGCAATAATCTGAATCTACTACCCACCCCTATAAGCCTATGCTAGGTCCTTTGCTGCAGAACATTCACAATTGAGGATCAAATTCATGGATGATCCCTGTCTTCTTAGCTTTCCTGGAGCCGCCTGCTGGTCCTTGAAAGAAGACATTACAGGATGAATCAGTGCTGACAGAGACAGGAGAGATGCCCAGAAAATTGGGGCCCTGGTGCTAATGCTACTCTTGATTTAGAATTACCATTTAACCTAAACCCTTTCCCAGTCCAAAGCACTGTGGTCTCAGCAAATTTAAGAGTCTTATTTCCCTAGACCAGATCTTCCTTCCTGCCCTAGGCCTCAGACCTAAGAGTTCCAGGTGTTTAAGATGGTGAAGTCAAGGGTCTATCAGCAACCATTAGCATTTTCTGAAGTGGATCCTACAGCAGCACTAAAGTTGCTCAGCCTGTTTTCCCAGCTGTCAACATATTTTCCCATCCTTTCCCTTTTTTCCCCGCCTTTCTCTTTAATTCAAAGATGCCTGATTTCATGTGACTATTTTCTCCACTGATGGAGATCTGTGATTACATACTAGATAACAGTCCAGAGTTGCTGTGCCCAAAAAGTTAATCACCCTGTAGTTAAACTGCTGATGAGTTTTCCAGAGTTAGCTAGTTCCTGTAATATCAGGTTTGGGTATCTTCATCCTGGCCTTGTTGAGATTTCCAGAATTTACCCCAGGCTTTCAGATCCAGTTTGAGAATCTCTTCTATTCACCAAGTCTAATTACTGAAGAAGGTAGGTTAGAGTTAAATGGAGCTTTCTACTAGTAAAACTTTTATGAGGGGAGAAAGTAAAAAAAAAGACAGTATAGAGTTAAGACCACAAAATAGCTTCAAACAACTTCATGTTATTGTCTCATTTTGTTCCCTTCATTGGTTTTTGAATCCTGTCTTAATGATTCCTCTCCCCCTCTCACCTCTCATACTCCTTAACCCTACACTTCAAGGACATACTGGGCTGTATTCATTGATTGACTTAATTAGGAGTAGTCTTCTGCTGGAACTCAGTAAATTATTCCCCAGAGGAATGGTTTAGTAGGATGTTAGGGTGGTAGAGAACTACATAGGCTATTGTTTAACCACCCATACAGGTTTTGAGTTTGGGGTATGGATATGGAATTTCCCCAATTCTGCAACATTCCCTTTCTTCATCTCCTCTCTTTTTTAATAATAGTTTTTTTTAAATCTTTTTTTTGTTTGTTTTTTGGAGGGGGGAAAGGTAGGGCAATTGGGGTTAAGTGACTTGCCCAAGATCACACGCCTAGTTTTGTGTTAAGTAAGGCTTAATCCAGTTAAGGCTGGATTTGAAGTCAGGTTCTCCCGACTCCAGAGCCGGTGCCCTATTCACTGAGCCACTTTTTTCTTAATGGCTTTTTAATACTATACTCTTGTCACTCCCCTCTATGTCTTTGTCCTAGAGGTGCTAAATTAGGCTAATCAAGAAAAACTGAGAGAAGACAGCTGACGATCAATGGAATATTTTATAGAACTAAAAAAATAATGCAGAAGATTGAAAGGTCATATATATATACATATACATATATATATATATACATATATATATATACATACATATATGTGTGTGTGTGTGTATAACCCAAAGATAGACAGATCCTCCTTTAATTGACCAAATAATTCTACATAGGCAAGCATTTATTTTTTTTAACAACTAAATGTTTTTATTGATATATTTTTTTTTACATCATTGTAATTTCCTCCAGTATCCCCACTCCTTCCTCTCCTAGAGAACCATCTCCATACTCTGTCTTAAGTTTATACCATTCTAGAACAGAGGGGTCATGGACTTCTCATGGACCAAAACTAGATTAAAGTGTAATTTGAAATGTTTAACAAAAGAAATAAAAATACAATACAACACAGATAATGTCAATTTGTAGTTTTCTAAGTAAATATGTAGTATGGAGGGTTCATTTCTACTTAAGTTTGATACCACTATTCTAAACACTGTAATTCTAAAGGAGCTCTAGCCATCTGGCAGTAATATTTTAATAGTATTTTTTTCCAATTACATGTAAAGACAATTTTTAACATTATTTGAAAAAAATTGAATTCCAAATTATCTCCCTCCCTCTATGACAGCAAGCAATTTAAGATAGTTTATGTATGTGTTAATCATGTAGAACATATTTCCATATTAGTCATGCTATAAAAGAAGAAACAGGCCAAAAGAAAAGAGCCATGAAAAAATAAAGTGAGAATAGTATGCTTTATTATGCATTTAGATTCTATCAGTTCTTTCTCTGGTGGTGGATAGCATTTTCCATCAGGAATCCTTTGGAATTGTCTTGGATTATTGTATTGCTGAGAAAAGCTGAGTCTTCATAGTTGATCATTGCACAATGTTGCTGATATTGTGTACAATGTTCTCTTTCTGGTAGCAATATTTGGCAAGACGTTACTGCTAATATGTGTATATAAACAAGGACAGTGATAATGATCACTAGAGGTTGCCTGTGGCAGTGCCTCACCTCCCCAACTTGCAGGGGAGAAAATGTAGCTTCTTTGACCCAAATACAGATTTTAATAGAGAGAAACTAATTCACAGAAAAACCTGACAATGATGATTTCCACAGGTCACTCAGTCTTGAGAACATCTCAACTGGAAAACCAGATAACAGTTCACAAAAAAATAATCTGTCTCGTGTGCTAATGCAAGTAGAGGTGAGCACCCATAATCAGGTCAACAGCTTCAGAGGTATCCCTGGCATGGGTTCTTTTGGACTGGTTTAACTGCTTTCATAATAGAGGAAAGGTGCTAATTCCCATGTGTCCTGTATTCATTATTAGAGTTTCTCTTCCAGAGCCTTATGCTTCTGCCTTTGTATTTCATTTGTCCCGACAGGTTTCTTAACCATCTCCACTGATTGTATAGATGGGCTTGGCTTTCAGAGCTTAGCAATAAGCAAAGATGGCTGTCACAGATGAGAAGACATGCTTTATGATGAGCAAAGTTGGCATCCATAGTGGCTGTGAGAAAAAATTCACCATCTAGTACTAAAATTTTTTCTATCGTTCCTACGACCTAAATGTAAAAGTCCCAGCAACTTTTTATGAATGGATTTTTAGCACACTGTGGTCACTCCATCTATATTAAATTCTCAAAAATAATATTGGCCTATGGATTTCCATGGCCAAAGAATTTATCACAAAAAGTCCAGACTACCAGTGATAAATCTCTCCATATTTAGCTGTGCCAGTTCTCGGAAAACAAATATGTAGCAAATACTTGGTGCCTGAGGATAGAACATTGTGAGATATTTTCAATAATGGTAAAATATTTTCTAAATCTCAGATAGCTAATTCTATTATCAGTTTTCACTATGGTAGCCTTTTTTGTTTAGTTGTTTCAGTTGTGTCTGACTCTTCCTGACCCCATTTAGGGTTTTCTTGGCAAAGATGCTAGAGTGGTTTGCCATTTTCTTCTCCAGCTCATTTTACAGATGAGGAAACTGAGGCAAACAGGGTTATCTGATTTGCTCAGGGTAACACAGCTAGTAAATGTTTAAGGCCAGATTTGAATACAGAAAGATGAGTTCATGATTCCAGACTTGGCACTCTATTCACTGTGCCACCTGCTTGCCCAATAGTAGCCTTTCACATGTGACTAAAACAGCTTGACAGGACAGTTTTTTTTTCTGAGCAACATGGTAGCAGAAAGGGGATAGCATACTTTCTAAGGGTTTCTCTCAGAGTAAAAATTAATTCATTAAAAGATTCAAATTTAGTTAAGTATTTTCAAGAGGAAGAAGGACTTTTAAAGCTTGCTTATTTTTAAGATATATCAGTTGTACATGAATTAAATTTGAATCTCCAAGGTACTATGACTATTATCTTCAATCTGTCATCATATTGACCTATTTTTTAAAAAAGAAAATCATGTTGGTAGTACAGACAAGTTAATTATTACTTTCAGTGTCTATATTCATAAATGAATCAGACTTGAAAATGAGAAGCTCCATAAGCATTCCTTGTGAGCACTTAGTAGAGCCTTTTTTTTTTTTTTTGATTTTTGGAGGGCAGGTTGGGGTTAATTTGAACTCAGGTACTCCTGACTCCAGGGCTGGTGCTCTATTCACTGCGCTACCTAGCCACCCCTAGTAGAGCCTTCTTGAGTATTCAGTCATTACTGTCTATCAGAAGGTGTCTGGTATTGGGAAAATCTGAATTGCATATACATGTATAAATTACTAAAATATGATTTCATTTGTAAAACACCCAAACAATCACTTTGGAGACACTGAAGAAGAAAATCTGGCAGAATTATCTTCAGATAAAAGACAATAACTTATTTTGATAATTATAACTCATTTGGGGGTAAAAATAAAAGACAATATTCATCTTTCTTTAAAAAACAATGAAAATATTGTCACTTTTTAACTATACTGCAAAGAGACATTTTCACTTGCACAATAATAAAATCACAGTGAAGAAATTGGTTGGTGAAGAAACTGGCGCTATTCTTGCAGTATATATCCTTAACTATAAGGACTGAAAAATTAGTGAGTTATTTAACATATGTATATATGTATATGGATGTGTATATATATACATATATATATATATATACTTTATTTAACATTCATTTTTTTTAAACTTTGAGTTTGAAATTCTCTCCTTCTCTCCAGACCCTTTCCCACCCACTGGGAAGACAAGCAAATAATATTAATTATATCTATGCATGCAAAACATATTTCCATGTTAGTAATGTTGAAAAAAAGGCAAAGAAAAAAAGTAAGTGAAAAAATGTGCTTCAATCTGCATTCAAAGTTCATCTCTCTAGATGTGGATAGCATTTTTTATCATGAGTCCTTCGGAATTCTCTTGGATCATTGTGTTAATTAGAGTAGCAAAGTCTTTCACATCAATTGATCATCATTACAATATTGCTATTACTATGTATAATTTTCTCCTAGTTCTGCTCACTTAGCTTTGCGTCAGTTCACGTAAGTCTTCCCATGGTTTTTTTGAAGCCATCCTGCTTGCCATTTTTTATAGCACGGTAGTATTCCATCACAATCATATACCACAACTTGTTCAGCCATTCCCCAAATAATGGGCATCCTTCAATTTCCAATTCTTTTCCACCACAAAAATCGTTGGCATATTTTTGCACTTTGTTCTTTTTTCTTTGCTCTCTTTGGGATATAGACCTAGTTAGTAGCAACATTTCTGAGTTAAAGGGTATGCACAGTTTTATAGCCCCTTGGTGCTAGTTCCAAATTGTTCTTTAGAACGGTTGGACCAGTTAAAACAAATGAGTTCTCATTCAATGGTAACAACCACATAGATTATTTTCAAGATATTTCACATAACATTTATGAATCTATCTCTAAATATAGTTTCTAACAGAATTTATTTTATTTCAGTGAATAAATGAACGAGACTTAAGTTTTACTCTTTGGTTAGCATACAATTTTGTATAGTTTTAGAAATTATAATTGGAAAAAAGCAACAGTACTATCTTACAATGGCCACCACTGGACAACACAAAAGATACAATTTTCAAACTCTTCTCTTGGCTGTGGTGGTACCACTAGAAATTCTTTCCTCAGCCTCTTAGCTATGGTTCTGTTTCTGTAAGCTTATTCTGGGTTTTGTTCTCATCATTCCAATTTTCTTTCTTTTCTTTATTTCTCTAACTAGCTAATTTCTCAGGTCCTCCACTGTAGCAACAATTTTACTAGATAACTGAGCTGGTTGTCTTTCTACTATAGCATAGTTGTGAAGAGGTTGACAAAAAAAATTCAAGAGGAAAATGCTTAGGAGAGAAAAATTATTATTGACCTATAGGATAATTTCCATCTTCTACTGAGCCCCTGTCTTGACCCTCACGCAGCAGTGCTTGGACACTGAATACAGGCTGCAAATCTGACTCTGAGCCTGCCCTCTAAGGAGGTGCTATAAAGAAACTTTTTATGATTCTGGTCCCTGCTTTTGAGACTGATCCCTGCCTCCTTCAAAGTGGGAAAGGATAACTGCACTTCTCTCATATCTACTCCAATCCCATATACTGTGGCCCAGATAGAAGTCAGCCTTCTATCCAGCCACCCTTCCCAGAAATGGCTTCTCCACAGTGAGAGAAACAGATTTGTTTAAGCAGCCCAGGCATAGCATGGGAAAGGGGCTACATAGAGACTGTGAACATGACCAGCTTAATGACCTCTCCCTGAACAAAGTATAGATAGACACCTCCACTAAGATAACTGATAATATCTCCTTGATGTTTGCATATTCAAATGAATCTGTGGTCTCATAAATTTGGATGTTCAGTCCCCCATCATGTATAGTGCTTCTCCATTCAGTTGGAAGAACAAAAGTTCTACAATCTCTAGGGAAATAATGACAGCTTCTTCTTCCTCTTCTTCTTCTTCTTCTTCTTCTTCTTCTTCTGCTTCTTCTTCTTCTTCTTCTTCTTCTTTTCTGTCTCTCTTAATAACCATATCATCTCCCATGGATTCAAATATTATCTCTCCACAAACAACTTACAGATCTCTATTTCCAACCTTAGTCTCTCTCCTAACTTCCTGTCCCCCATAACCAAGTGTCTATTGGACGTTTTAAACTGGATGTCCCACAGACATCTCAAAGTCAACATATCTATTAAAGAACTCATTATCTTTCCCTCCAACCCTAGCCCTCTTTCAAGCTTCCTTATATCTGTCAAGGGTATCACCATTTTTCCAGTCACCTAGCTTCACAACCTTGGGGTCATCCTTAACTCTCCACACTCCCTATTGCCTCATGTATCTAATCAGTTGCTAAGTTTTTTAGATTCTACCTCT
>CM053595.1:54656049-54672850 GCA_028646575.1 Pseudocheirus occidentalis | reverse complement strand
AAGCCATGATCAAAAAAAGAACTTAGAAAACATCCTTCAAGAAATTCTCAAGGAAAATTGCCCTGATATTTTATAACCAGATGGCAAAATAGAACTTGGAAGAATTCACCAATCACCTCTTGAAAAAGATCCCAAAAAGAAAACTCCTAGGAATGTTATAGCCAGGTTCTGGAGTCCCCAGATCAAGGAGAAGATATTACAAACTGCCAAGAAGAAACTATTTGAATACTATGGAAACATAATTAGGATAACCCAGGATCTAGCAGCTTCTACATTAAGGGATCAAAGGCCCTGGAATATGATATTCCGGAGATCAAGGGAGCTAGGATTAAAACCAAGAATCACCTATCCAAAAAAATTGAGTATAATGTTCCAGGGGAAAATATGATCGTTCATTGAGGTGGAGGACATTCAAACATTCTTGCTGAAATAACCAAAACTGAAAAGAAAATTTGACACTCAAATAGAAAAAGCATGAGAAGTTAAACATGGAAAAGAAATCATAAGGAACTTATCAAAGTTGAACTATTTACGTGCCAACATGAAAAAATGATAATTGTAACTTATGAAACTTTTCTCAGTATGAGGATAGGTGAAGGGAATACAAATGTATGTATACGTATACATACACATATGTCTATATAGGAGGTTTTATATATGTGTATGAACACATGTCTGAGGATGTGTATTTATGTGTACATAGAGAGCACAGGATCAATTGAATAGGAAGGGATGATACTTTAAAAGGTGAAATTCTGAGGTGGGAGAGGATTAGAATGAGAGGAGACAGGGAGAGACAAAATGGGGTCAATCATCTCATATAGAAGAGGCAAGGGATAATTGTTATAATGGAGGGGAAAAACAGGAAGGCAAAAGAGAAAGGGTCAACCTTACTCTCCTTGAATTTGGCTTAGGGAAGGAATGATATAAACTCTAAACTGGTTATCTTGCAAAACAGGAGAGTAGGGGTGTATGGGGATGAGAGGTGGGATGATGGAGGGGAGGGCAGGGTAGGGGGGAAGGTTGCTGGAAGTACACACTAAAGGGACAGGGACAGGTTAGAGAATAGAACAAGGAGGGAGTGGGATAGGAAGGAGGGACATATAATCAGTCTCTCACAATATGTCCACTGTGGAGATGTTCTGCGTAATTACACATGTACAGCCTGTATGGAACTGCTTGTCCTTCTAGTGGGGGTGGGTGATGAGGGAGGAAAGAATCTAGAAATTAAAGTTCTATAATCAATTGTTAAAAATATATATATATATATGTGTGTGTGTGTATATACATATATATATACATATATACATATATACATATATACATATACTAGTAGTAGTAGTAATATTAGCTACATGCAACTGAGAATTAAGATATACAGGCACTGGCATAGGGAGATCCATCCTGCCCTACTGGAAAGTCAGAGGGGTGATAGGGGAGGCCATAGGAGAGAGTAGATTGGGCAAGGGGTTATACAGTGGGATGGATGTTTTGAGGTGGTGGGTAGAGGAAAGATGGGGAGAAAATTTGTAACTCAAAATCTCATGGAAATGAATGATGTAAACAAGAAAATTAATTAATTAAAATTTAAAAAATTAGAAAAATTAAAAAAAAAAGAAATTGCCACAGCCACCCCACCCTTCAACAACCACCACCTTGATCAGTGAGCAGTCATCAACATCAAGGTAAGACCTTCCATCAGCAAAAAGGTTATGACTCAATAAAGGTTCAGATAATGCCTAGCATTTTTTCTTTTTAAAAATTTAATAAATTTATTTATTTACTTTTAGTTTACAATATTCAATTGCATAATCCCTTGAATTCCAAATTTTCTCCTCCTCCCTCTCCTTCCCCTTCCCCACCATGTAATTGTGTACAATATTCTGGTTTTGCTCTCCTCACTCAGCATCAGTTTATATAAGTTTCTATAGGTTATTACAAAGTTCGTCTGCTCCTCATTTCTTACAGCACAATGGTATTCAATTACATTCATATACTACAACTTGTTTAGCCATTCCCCAATTGATGGGCATCCCCTTGATTTCCGACTCTTTGCTACCACAAAAAGAGCTGCTATAAATATTTTTGTACAAATAGGTCCTTTTCCCACTTGTATGATCTCTTTGGGATACAGAATTGGTTAGCATTTTAAAAGTATAATATGTACATTGGGATTTTCCTTTTAGATGTAATACTATTGCACACTTAATAAACTATGGCATAGTATAAATATAATTTTATATGTACTGTGAAAGCAAAAAAATCCATGTGACTCTCTTTATTGCGATATTTGCTTTATTTCTGTATTATCTTTTATTGAGGTGGTCTGGAACCAAACCCTCAGCTTCTGAGGTATGCCTGTATATTTTGCTAAAAGGTACCATAGACAATGAAGTAATATCAAAAAGTTTTACAGCAAGTTTCTCTGATAAAGGCCTCATTGTTTAAATGTATACTAAGCATAAAACTGATTTAAATTAATACAAATAAGAGCCATTCCCAATTGACAAATGGTCAAAAGATATACACAGGCAGTTTTCAGAAGAAGAAATTAAAACTATCTATAGTCATTTGAAAAAATGCTCTAAATCACTATTGATTAGGGAGAAAGCAGCTAAAACAATTCTGAGGTACCACTGTATAACTATCAGAAATTACAAATGCTGGAGGGGATGAGGAGAAAAAGAGATACACAAATAATTTGTTGATGGAGTAGCAAACCAGTCTAACCATTCTGGAGAACAATTTGGAACTAGCCCCAAAGGGCTACAAAACATGAATGACCTTTGACCCAGCAACACCATTAATAGGTCCGTATCCCAAAGAAATCAAATAAAAAGGAAAAGGACCTATTTCTATAAAAATATTTATATTAGCTCTTTTTGTGGTGTCAAACAATTGGAAATCGAGGGGATGCTCGTAAATTGGGGAATGGCTGAACAAGTTGTGGTATGTTTATGATTCCCATTATTGTGCTGTGGGAAATAATGAGGGGAATAGTATCAGAAAAACATGGCAAGACCTATATGAACTGATGCAAAGTGATGTGAGAAGAACCAGGAAATCATTATACACAATAATAGCAATGTTGTAATGACGATCACTTCTGAGAGATTTGGCCACTCTGATCAATGATCCAAGATAATTCCAAAGCACTCATGATGAAAAAATGCTGTCTGCCTCCAGAGAGAGAACTGATGAATCCTGAGAGAAAATTGAAGTATAATTTTCTCACTTTCTTTATTGTTCTTGCTTTAAAAAATATGGCTAATATGGAAATATGTTTTGCATGATTTCACACAAATAATCGCTATATTGGTATAGGTATATTGATATATACCTTCTCAGGTAGAGTGGGAGGGAGGAAAAGAATTTGGAACTCAAAATTTAAAAAGAATGTTAAAAATAAATAACAAATTTGAAAAATATAAAAGTTTAATTATACACAGGGACACACATGATAATGTGAGAGGGGATCTGATTGGGAAGTAAACAACATAAATTGGGCTCTGACCACTGTTTGTTAGCAACTGGGAGCATCAGATCTTTTCTCTCCTGTGGTTTCTTTCTCTCCTGATAGCAAGTAGCAATGGGAGTATTAGTATCAAATGTCTCAGCGGTTCTGATTACTACTGTCCTATAATAGCAGCCCTCCATAGTCATGGAGCAAGCATTAAGAAATCCCATTTTGAGACGGCTAGGTGATGCAGTGAATAGAGCACCAGCCCTGAAGTCAGGAGGCCTAAGTTCAAATCTGGCCTCAGACACTTAATAATTAGTAGCTGTGTGACCTTGAGCAAGTCACCTAACCCCAATTGCCCTGCCTTTCCCCCTCAACCCCCCCCCCAAAAAAAAGGAAATCACATTTTGTTTGACCCTGACACCTGCACTTTCTCTTATGTGGGGAAATGAACAAGATGAATAATCTCTTCTGGTTTACTTCTCCCACAAATTTCAAAGCTTTTGAAAAGACATTACCAAACTGGTGAACTATGAGGTAGAATCCATTAGACATTTCTGGAGTCTCTCTGGTATTGCTTCCCAGGTAGTAGTCTGAGAACCAAGGGTTATATATGCAATCCAATCTACTAACCAATCAAAATTCTGGTAATTATTGTCTATTGACCTCCAAGTCACTCCCCTTTCTTCAATGAGCTCAATACCTGGCTCAAAATTTTTCCCTCCTCCCCAACTCCTTCCTTATACTAGGGGACTTCAATATCTATATCTATATCTATATCTATATCTATATCTATATCTATATCTATATCTATATCTATATCTATATCTATATCTATATCTATATCTATATCTATATCTATGTCCATGTCTATGTCTATGTTATGTCTATGTCTATGTCTATTGACTCTTCCTAGCTACTCAGTTCCTCAACATACCAACTTCCTACAACCTACTCCTTCATCCCTGCTTCAGCCACACACAAAGACAGTCATACCTTTGATCTTTCCATCACTTACAAATGCACTGTCTCCATGTTCTAGAATTGTGAAATCTCATTATCTAACCATAATCTACTAAACCCTACTCTATTCACCAATGATATAGGTCCCTCTGCCCTTCAGTTCTCTCTCAAGCCATCATCCCTGTGCTAACCACTCCTTCCTCTTTTTCTTGTCTTGACCCCTTAGTCAATGCACATTTTAGCTCAGCCCCTCTCTAGCAAGGTCACAAGTTCTAGGTCCCAGGCCTTCTAATTTCTCAGGACTTCTCTGCTAGGCTAGTGAATATTCTACCTCCTGCATCTAAAATGAAGGACAAACCCCAAGCCCATTTCTTGGGGACCTTGGGACTTAAAAGGGAGCACCAGTTCAGTTCATAGTCCCCATACTTTGGGTGAATATTCACCATCTCTCCACTCTTAGCGGGAAAGAGAGCAAGACTATTCCAGTCTGGCAGTTTTAAAGGTATAGCCTCTTCCAGCTGTTCAGCCAGTTGAAGGGGCTATTCCCATTAAAATGGCAGAGGAACGGGCTGTCTTCTTCCAGAATCAGGTTACCTCCTGTTAGGTGATCCAGGCATGCTCCAAAGCCTGATTACATTAACCTTTAGTGTGCCTTGTTTGATTTGCCTTTTCCCCCTCATTTCCTTCATTTCTGAATATGTTCTTCTCCGCCTCCTACTCAAAAGAGCAAAACCAATTGACATAATTACCAATCTGATTACACACACATTCCCTACTCATACTCCCCTCCTTTCCCACCTCTCCAATGAATGAAAAGAGATGTATTTTCTTAGCTCTATTCTAGATCCAAGTTTAGTCATTCAACTTGCACAGCAGTCAGTTTTGCTTAATTTTTCTTTCTTTTTTTAAAATGCTTTTGTAATCATCATTTTTGTTTTTTTCCTGGTTTGGCCTGTTTCACCCTAATTCAGTTCATGTTAGCCCTTTCATACATTTCTGAATTGCTCATATTTGTCATTTCTTGCTGCACAGCAATAGTCCATTACATTCATATGCCACAATTTGTTTAGCCATTCCCCAGTCAAAGGGAATACACTTTATTTCAAGTTCTTTGTTCCCAGGAAATTTTAAGCAGCTTATATATGAAAAGCCATATCAGAAAAAAAAACTAGAAAGTAGAACTATCTAAACTATGATTAGAAGAATTCATAAGTCATAACGGGATACCAAACCAACCACTGCAATGAAATAAAATTTAAAAGTTTTTGCCCAAATGAAATCAATGTAGCTAGGAAAAAAAATCTGTTAAGTAGGGGAAAATCTTTGGATTAGATGTATCTGATAAATGTCTGATGTCCAAGGTATTTGAAGAATTGAGATGTAGTAACTGTCTTCATAATATGAAGGTCTTTTGAATGGAAGAGGAATTAGCTTTATTCTTCTTGTTCTCACTGGGTAGAAGCTGAAGAGGTACAGTTTCAGGGTACCATGTCAGGGAAAGCTTCCCAAAAATTAAGTAGAGCTGCTCAGAAGTAGCATGGGTTGTTGTCCATAGAAGTAGTGAGGATGGCATTTGCAAGTTATATCTTAGGATGGGTTTTTAAGTAACAGAATGATAATAATGGACTTGGAATCAGGAAGATCTGGGTCAGAATCCAGACTTAAGCCTTTGTTGTGTGACCATTGAACCAGTCACTTAACATTTATGTGCCTTAGTTTTGTCATCTGTACGCAGCATTGGCTTAAGCAGACTTGTTTTTTCATTCTCACACCTTTGTAATTTCTACTCAGTTGTCATCCTAAGGGGAACAAAAATAAAGGGGATTGTGAAGAATTACCCGGAACTATACATGTAGCAGAAATATTTTTAAATGATTGAACAAAGAACTAGAAATCAAGAGCATTTCCACTGTGTAGGGAATGGCTGAACAAATGATAGTATATTAATATAATGGAATACTATTGAGCTGGAGGATATGCTAAAGGGAAAGGTTTCAGAGAAACCTGGGGAGACTTGTATGAACTGATACAGAGTAAAGTGGGCAGGCCAAGGAGAACAATTTATATTCTAACCAACATTATAAAAATGAACCAGTTTGAAATACTCTGCTCTATGCAATGACCAGTCATGATTCTAGAAGACTGATGATGAAGAATCCTACCTATCTTCTGTCTGAGGTGAGGGATTAACATGCAGAACGAGACACATGTTTTTGGACACAGCCAATATGGGAATTTGTTTTGTTTGTCTATACTTACTTATTACAAGTATCTTATTTTTCTTTTTCCTGGGGGTGGTTTTCAGGGAAAAAAAGCATTGATCATTTAAAAAATTTAATTTAAAAAAGATTATTAATTTTGTGATGGGTAGGGTATTTAAGAAATTGAGGGACTGGATTCTAGAAAAGCATGCTCAGACATTATGCCAGGCAGCTAAGGCAAAGAGGCATGACAAGGACCTCAGAATACATAAATTTTAAGTGGAGAGTTACTTTGTAAGTGACATAGGAATAGTAGGCCACCTTTACTCTTGGCTGTTTCAGAGTATGGTTCCAGCACCGTATGAGCTAATACTCAAGGCAAAACACAGCTGAAGAATACAGGGTGAACAGCGAAACTTTAACATGATGTGTGGAATCCTGGACTTGAGGGTAGACCAGGTTGATGCTGAAGACTTCTGAGGGCAACCCAGTTGGTCTTTGAACTCCAAAATTTTTCTGTTAATCATAGAACAACAGTTGCTTAGGACTTTGAGTGGGGTGAGGGTAAAACTGTTTATTTTACCACTTTAGACTGTTATTATTGAGAAGGAGGGAGCGATCAATAGCTGTCCTTTGCCAATGGCAGAAATGGCAATGCCAATGGTAAAGGGAAGAACATTGGTTCCCTTAGCAAAAGTGAAGTTGTGAGCTGAGTTGGGAATTTAGACCTCCATAAAAGAACCAGATTGTTAGTAGCTTGGGAGGTTTGAAATTTGTTTCAATACTATATTTTTTCAATTCTAACTGTATGAAATAAATGTTCTTTAATTTATAATGTATCTTTTTCTTTCTGGTCATGTGAAATTTGAAAGGAAATAAAAACCCTAAGGGAAAATGAAGGTAAATACAAGCCAATTTGTGATACATTTATGAAACATAGTATAATTATATATTTTAAATTTTAGACTGAAGCAAATCAGAAACCTAGATGAAAGCCCAAGGAAGGTAGGATCCAGAAGGGTCACAAGGGCACTAATCTTGCCAAGGCACCCATCTGTTTACTTACCTTCATCAAGAACAGGTTCATCAGTATAGAGAAAGACTTTCTATATTTCAGACCTCACTCATGTGAAACAAACAAAATATGGTTGGCCACACATACACACATGCCTACAATTTGGTGTAGAAATACATCAAGCTCAAGAGGTATCAAGCAGGTTTTAGGATGGGTAGTTAAGAGAAAAGTAGTAATCACAAGCAAAACTTCCTGATGTTGAAGGGATGAATTAAAAGGAAAAAATAAAAGCAAAGAAAACTAGAATTAAAGGGGGTGCCTATCAATTGAGAAATGGTTGAACAAATGATGGCATATGAATGTAATGGAATATTATTAACAAAAGAAACAATTTTAGAGAATCCTGACTAATATGAACTGATGTAGAGTGAAGTCAGCAGAACCTGGTGAAAAATTTATGCAAGAATAATATTCTGAAAGTATTTGCAGATCCTATACTTGATTGCATGCCGCCATGGGATGGGGGGTGGGGAGGAGAGGAAGGGGGAGAAAATTTGAAACTCAAGGGATTGTGAAACTGAATTTTGTAAACTAAAAGTAAACAAACACATTAATAAAGACCCCCCTAAATAATGGTATTTTAAAAGTACAATAACTTTGAAAGACTTGACAATTCTGATCAATGCAATGACCAACTATACCTCCAGAGGTTATGTGATAAAAGATTTTACCCAAGTTTATTCTCCCTACTCTCACTTATCTTTGATCTTTCTGTCTACTGGCTGCTTCTCTACTACTTACAAACATGCTAATATCTTGCCCATACTAAAGTAAAAACCAAAACCCTCACTTGATTCATCTGTTCCTGCTAGTTATCATCACATATTTCTCTTTCCTTTCCTGGCTAAACTCCTTAAGAAGTTGTCTACAGTCAGTGCAGCTACTTCCTTTCCCCTCAATCTCTTTGTTGTTTTTTTTTTTTCAGGGAGGAGGGGAGGGCAATTCTTGTAGTTTCTCCTATTGGTTTTAATTATTCTTTACAACATGACTAATGTGAAAATAAGTTTAATATGAATGTATATATAGAGCTTATATCAGATGGCACACTGTCTTGGGGTGGAGGGAAGTATGGGAGGGGAGAAAATTTGGAACTTGAAATCTTAGGGAAGTGAATGTTGAAAACTAAAAATTTTTTTAAATTGGTTTATTTGCTTTTAGTTTACAACATTCAGTTCCACAGTCCCGTGAGTTTCAGATTTTCTTCCCCTCCCTTTCCATTCCGCCCCCCCCAATCATGGCGGCATGCACTTGGATACAGGATCTATAAGTATCTTTAGTCAGGTTGTAAAGGATTGTAACTGATGGAATGATCAGTGAGAAAGAGAAACAGAACAAAACAAGAAAAAGAAACAGAGCAAGTAGCTTGTTTCAATCTGCGTTCAGACTCCGCATCTGCTTCTCTGGATGTGGATATCTCCTTCATTCATGAGTCTTTTGGAGTTGTCCTATAACCTTGTATTGCTGAAAGGAGCCCAGTCTATTGAGATTAGTCATCACACATACGTTGTGTCTATGATCGTGTACAAATTTCTCCCGGTTCTGCTCTTCTCACTCAGCATCAGTTTATATAAGTCTCTCCAGGTTATTATGAAGTCCATCTGCTCCTCATTTCTTATAGCACAATAGTATTCCATTACATTCATCCACCACAACTTGTTCTGCTATTCCCCAATTGATGGGCATCCCCTTGTTTTCTGATTTTTGGCACCATAAAAAAGCTGCTATAAAAATAAATAAATAAAATCTTTAAATCTGGGATCTGTCAATACTAAGTTGAAAACATCACAACATTCTATCATCAACTTTTCTCATAGAATTGATAAGATTGCCAAGGCTGAAGATCCTGAGGACTAAAAATCTGGGAAGTCTCCAAAGAACTTCACAGATATTTACAAAGTCTGTGGAATTTTTCCAAAGAATAAGTAATTATTATTATTCATTTTAAAACAAAATAAACTCAATTAAATATTTGCCAGTTTGTTTTAATCATTACAATAAGTCGCTTTCAGAAGAGGAGCTAATTTTCCAGTGATACAATTGTATCATTCTCTGGGTATCTATTTTTCAAATTAACAGCATTTCTTAAACAATGATTTCCCCAAAATCACAGTATGAGGAAAATTAAAAACCTAACAATAATATAATGATATAAATAAAATTATGGATTTCAAAAATAACATCAAATAACAGTCAAATAACAATTTGGTTGAATGTATTTCTAAATCATCTTACATAGAAAATCACTTCATCCATCTATTGATTTGGCATTCTATACTAATCACATTCAAAAACCATAAAAAGAAACAATTACACTTGCAATTCTTATTCATGCAGTTTCTTAACTATATTGTCCTAATGCAAAGTATTGTGAAAAGTAGCAAAGGGTTAAATTTCCACAGGATCACAAAAATTGCTGAAATGAGGCTACTGATAAAAGTAAGGTTAGCAGGCCAGGCAGTAGCCTTTGGAAGAGATGAGGCAGTAGCCTTGGGAAGAAGTTGGATTCCCAGTTCCCATAGAACTCCTAGATAATACTAAAGGTGAAATAAAGTAAAATAAAAAGAAGCTGGCAACAGCAGGTGGATTTGACCAATTAGAAAGCAGACAGCGGCATTGGGACTTGCAGGCTGGTGGGAGAGTCAGTATTCTGGGGTTGTTATCTCACTTGCTTAATGAACTTCATGTATTATGTATATTATTTAACAGAATTAGAGCCTCATTAGTAACAATGTATGATAATGGGTAGGTGTGCCCAAGAGAGAATAAACCAATCAATCCTCTGAAGGGAGTATCTGTACTTGCTTGGCTTTTACCTCTTGCACTCCTCCTTCCACAAGAAGGATGGAGTCCACCTCTGGTGAGAAGTGATCAGTTCCTTTGGATTTCTCCCTAATAAATTTCTTTTGATAACAGATTTTTGGTATCAGTTGTGTTTTTGCTTTTCCCAATGGGCATTTCCAACAGTATTAAGTATATTTTCTGTTAAAGTCTGATTTACCCATACAGGGTCAAAAGTCACAATTATTCTAAGAGGAAAATGTATCTCACTTTAAATGAGGCCATCTTATAATTTAGCTTAAAGACAAACATAATCAAATCAAATCTGGATGTTAATTACCAATGGCATAATTCAAAATCTCAGTTTTCCAAGGAGCTTTAGCTGCCAGCATCTCAAATTACAGAGCGCCTTGCTTTCAATTAACTTTGTTCTAAAGATTTACAGTGTAGGGGTGGCTGGGTGGTGCAGTGAATAGAACACTGGCCCTGAAGTCAGGAGGACCTGAGTTCAAATCCAGCCTCAGACACTTAACACTTACTAGCCTTGTGACCTTGGGCAACTCACTAAACCCCAATTTCCCTGTCCTCCCCTTCCAAAAAGAAAAAAAAAGATTTATAGTATAACAGTCTCACCATCTGATCTCCTTTTTAAAATACTTTAGCACTTGCAAAACTTTTCAGGTCATAATTTGGAAATTTATAGCAAAGGTATTATATTTAAGTTACAAATTTAGTCTCTAATTAGTGTACAATGCTATAAATTTCTACAAACCAGGAAAAAGATTTACTTTCTTTGATCGTCTGACTTTATCTCAACCTGACCAAGACTGAAATGACAGAAAGTATTTTGCCATTTTTTTCTTTTTTCCTTTTTCCTGTTCAAAACTTTATCTCCTGCTGAAAGTAGGAAGTGGGAGACATCCCTCTTTATTGAAAAGGAGAGTTTAGCATCCAGATTATAGAGAGCTAGGAGAAGCTGTTTCAAGTGTAAAGCTTCACTAATCTTCCCCACCATTCTAAACTCCTTGATTGCAATTATTTTTTATAGTAGTCTTTATAGCTGGATGCATTTTCTCCTTAGAAATCTTCCAAGGTAGCAGAAACTGGACATGACACAAGTCAAAGGTTTTCCTAAGGTACTCATAGGAAGAGTAAAGAGGAAGAAAGGGGGATTCCTTACTGCTGGGGTGTGACTGTTCAGTCTCTTGTATGCTCAACCCTGAACAATAATTCATTTTGACTAACACACATTCATTCAGAGCTGTTGTAAGTAAATGGATGTAGGTAGGACTGATGTTACATAATTGGTTCATCAGGGTTGCTCAATTAACTAAACGAATCAGGCAAGACCAGACATCACACAAATACATGATAAAGGATTCCCTCCTGGCAGCTCATGTAGATCAAATGATGGCCCTTGCCTTTGAGTTTTGGATCACAATGCCATATTCATCAGGATAACAAGGCAGCTACCACTAATATATAATCACATACACCAATATTTGGTTTATTTTTAATGGTCACAGGGGACTGAGGAAAATGCAGAAGATGGGAAAAAAGAGACAGACAGAGACAAAAATAGAAACAGAGAAATATGCTAGAGGATTACTGACCAAATTTAACAGATGGCATATCTGTTCTTAGAGCTCTTGGTTGACCAATCCAAGAGGACTACTCATTTGCAGTTAAGAGTGGCTAGGCAAGTTCTAACCCTACCTTGAGTAATTCCTTGGGTTAAGGTGTCATATACATACCTACAATATATAGAGTTCAAACAAAGGAGCAAGGACGGCATTTGACCTGAAGCCTCAGGTTACTTGTGCAGATTGGTCTTAACTAGTTTGGTCCTGCCCTTCAGGCTGAGCATCAGAGATCCCACTTCTGATAACAGAAATTGAAAACTCAGAATTGAAAAAATTTAGAAAGAAGTTCGTTAAGTCATCTGGCAGAGGAGGAACTCCCCCAACAGAGTCTGTATATGTCATCCATCATATAGGATTCAATCTTCAGATATTCTGGAAGGTTTCTGGTCAACATAACATGGAATCCTGAGTTAAGTATTGAACACAGCTGGTCTTTAAGCAACAGGTCTGGTCTTTCAGCCACAAAGGGCTAAGTTCAAACAACATAATAATGTTTTCCCACTGTATTACTGGGTCAAAGAGGATGCACATTTTAATAGCTTTTTGAATGTAATTCCAAATTGCTTTCCAGAATGACTAGACCAGTTCATAGCTTCATTAACAGTATATTAACATACCTACTTTCCCACAGGTTCACCAATATTTGTTATTTTTTTCCAATTCTTTGAGTTTAATATACAAGATATGCAGTTTTCATACTGAAAAACAATCTTTTTACTTCAGGAGCACCAGAGGAAAACGTTATATATTTATTGTATAGAGATTAGTTTGGTTTAGCTATAGCTAAGCATTTCATAAGTACTTACCCATTAAGTTCACATTAAAAAAATTTATATGTGTATACATATATAGAGAGATAAAGATAGAATGATACATATACCGCCTACATCATCTGCTTTCAACAGAGAAGCAGTAAGGAACCCCCAAGCTCTCAGCGCTGTATTCCAACATAATGGTCACACAAGGTACAACATTTGCATTAAGTGGAACATGTGACAGCCATTGGTCATTCTGATGTACTTACAGTGCCATGCTCCTTGAAGGAACACAATCAAGGATGACAGACAGACAGCTCAGGCCTCTTCACCCCTACAGAGCTAGTCCTATACTGGATGGTTCAAACCTGCGTTTCAACAGACGATGGCAAGACAGACTGTATTTGCATGTTGTCTAACAGATTAATATGCAAAGAGCCAACAAATATGCAAAGAGCAAAACGATGGATTTTAACCAAATATCAGGATTGCAGCACAAATGTCAAAGAGTAAGAAAAGGATTCAAGTACATCAAAAAATTGATTGGTTCAGTGATTGGACTTGTGCATTTACAAAACAAAGCTTATCTATACTTATATTTTTAAAAAAGGCTCTAACCTCGGGTTTCAATGACAGAAGCAGTTATACTACCTTAAAGGCATCTTCAGAAGACAGGCTTTACAAAGAAAATTGCTAGGTCATATTTGCTCTCTGAAAATGCTTAAAATCATTTATGCTCAAATAGTCTTGGTAACCAAGTAATTATCTAATTAGGAACAGAAAGGTTAACTGTTGTTTTATAGCAGCAGCCCAGGTCACCAACATTTGTTATTTTCCTTTTTTTTTTGTCAAGTTTGCCAATCTGAAAAAAAAAATAAAATAAAGAAAGAAAAGTTTGCCAATCTGATGGATACGAAGTGGAAAGAATCTCAGAGTTATTTTAATTTGCATAGTAATTTAGAGAATTTTTTAACTTGACTATTGACAACCAGTATTTCTTCTTTTGAGAACTACCTGCTCATATCATTTAACCATTTATCAGTTGAAGAATGGCTCTTATAAATAGGAATTTGTTCATATATAGCTTAGAAATGAGACTTTTAACTAAGAAATCTGTTATAAAGATTTTTCCCATTTATCTCCTTTTATTTTTATTTGCATTGAATTTGTTTATGCAGAAACTTTTTACTATTATATAACTGAAATTGTCCAGTGTATCTTTTGTGACCTCTCTATCTCTTGTATGATCGTGAATTCTTTCCTTATAGATCTGACAGGTAATTTTTTCCTTTGTTCCTACAATATGTTTATAATGAATAAGTCATGTATCAGTTTGGAGCTTATCTTGTTATGTGATGTAAGCTTATTTTGGTATATGGCATGAGATATTGGTCTATACCTAGTTTTTGTCAGAATAAATTGCTTTCCAGGTTTTCCAACAGTTTTTGTCGAATACCTCTCCCAATAGCTAGTATCATTGGGTTTAACAGATATTAAGTTACCATGCTTCTTTGTTTCTGTATATTATGTATCTAAATCTGTTCTACTAACCCAACCTCTCTATTTATTAATAAGTACCAAATTATTATTGATAATTACTGATTTGTAATATAGTTTGAGATCTGGTGCTGCTAGACTTCTTTTCTCTCTACTTTCTTCCATTAATTCCCTTGAGATTTTTTTTTTTTACCATTTGTTTCTCTATATGAATTTTATTCTTTTTACTAGACATATAAAATAAAATTTTGGTAATTCAGTTGTTGTGGTACTGAATAAAATAATTAAGCAGCATTGATATTTTTATTATATTGGCTCAGTCTATCCATGAGCAGTTAGTATTTGTGCAGTTATTTAGATCTGTCTTTATTTATGCAAAGAGTGTTTTGTAGTTGTTCATATAGTTCCTATGTCTTTCTTGGCAGATAGACTCCCAAGTATTTTATATTGTCTGTAGGTTTTTTTAATGGAATTTCTCTCTCCATGTCTCCTCATTGGATTTTGTTGGTAATATACAGAAATACTGGTGATTTGCGGGTTTATTTTACATCTTGAAACTTTGCTGAAGTTATTAATTGTTTCAATTAATTTCTTGCTGATTTTCTAGGGTTCTCTAACAGAAGTCTTATTTACAAAAAAGTGACATGGTTTTTCTTCTTATGTTTATTCCATCAATTTCTTTTTTGTTTTATTGTTATTGCTAGCACATCTAGCATTATATTGAATAATAATGGTGATAATGAATGTCCTTGCTTTGCCCCTGATCTCAGGAAAGACTTCTAGCTTATCCTGATTACAGATAATGCCAGCTCTTGAGTTTTGTAAATATTTATCCATTTCACTTTAGGTTATCAGTTTTGTTGGTATATAATTGAATGAAAGAGCTCCTAACAATTTTTTTTATTTCTTCTTCATTAGCTGTGAATTCATCTTTTTCATTTTTGATAGAACTAATTTAATTTTCTTTAAAAAAAATTAACTAATGGTTTGTCTATTTTATTGATTCTTTGAAAGACCAGCACCTAGCTTAAATTATTAATTTATTTTTTTGCTTTAAATATTCTTAATATCTTCATTAATTTTAAGGGATTTAATTTATTGATTTTCTAGACTTTCTAAAGTTTTATTTTCATTTCATTGATTTGCTCTTTCTTTTATTGATGAATGGGTTTACAGATATACAATTTTCCCTAAAGATAATTTTGGTAGTATCCTACAAATTTTAGCATGTTGTGTCATTATTATAACTATCTTTAATGAAATTATTTATTTTTTCTATGGTTTGTTCTTTGACCCAACCATTCTTAGTATTAAGTTATTTAATTTTCAGTTGTTTCTCCAGTTAATTTTTTGTTTCTCTGACGAGTCTTTATTGAATATAACTTTTATTGTATTATGGTTCGTAAAAGTTGTATTTAACATGTCTGCTATTCTGCATTCATTTATAAGAATTTTATACCCTATTACATGGCCAGTTTTTCATGAAAGTGCCATTCATAGCTGAAAAATATTCATTTCCCTTTTAAATTTCTATTTAAAAACCTCAAGAGGTTTATCATTTTAAGTTCTCTAAAATTCTGTTGAAGTGTTGTGCTTTTGGGTTTTTTGTTTGTTTGGTTAGAGAGCCATAAATTGAATTTTTATAGGCTTATAATATATATAGTATACAGTACAATAGAAATATATAATAAGCAGTTATAGGCTTACTATCTATTTTTCTGTGTAACTCATTTAAATTTTATTTTAAGTATTGATATGCTATGTCAGTAGTAGGAGAACCTGTGCTCTTGGGGTCATTTGTTCTGTGAAGTTTGGATTGAGTCAAAGGGCCACGCTTGGGGAGGGCCACATGTGACCTCGAGGCCACAGGTTCCCCACACCTGTGTTATGTCATTTGGTACATATATGTTTATTACTGATATCAATTCCTTGTTTATATACTTTTCAGCAAAATGTCATTTCCATATTTATTTTAATTAAATTTATTTTTACTGAGATTATTATAAGTATCCCTGACTTTTTTTTTTTTACATCATCTGAAGAACAATAGACTGCTCCAGTCTCAGGTTTTAACTCTGTGTGCATCTTCCTTATTTAAGTGTGTTTCTTGTAAACAACATTTTGTATTTTGCTTCAATAAATTTTCTTTCTTTTTTATGAATTATTTTATTTATTTTATTGTTTACATCATTCATTTCCACAAGATTTTGAGTTACAAATTTTCTCCCATCTTTCCCCTACCCACAACCCCAAAACAGCAATCCCACTGTAAAGCCCCTCCCCCAATCTGCTGTCTCCTATGTCCTCCTCCATCACCCCTCTAACTTTCTGATAGGGCAGGATGGATCTCCCTATCCCAGTGCCTGTCTATCTTAATTCCCAGTTGCATGTAGCTAATAAAAATAATTATTATATATATTTTAACATTT
>CM053595.1:54634670-54655549 GCA_028646575.1 Pseudocheirus occidentalis | reverse complement strand
AAAGTTGCTCAAGGCTTTTGGGTGCAGCTGGGCACTTAGAACAAAGGGGCTATGCATTTCTCTAAGCGTTTGTTTATAGAAACTTTTGAGACTTTCCCAGGGGCTTGTCTCTAGGAAGATTTTCTGGCTAAGGGAAGATTTTCAGGCTGGGGGAAGGGGAAAAGCAGGGTTTATGCCTTTATGGCAGGGGGAAAGTGTGACTTTTACAACTTAATTACACAGGCTTGTTACAAACTGATGTGACATACATAGGTACTCGAATGCAAGGGAGATTTTTACAAATTGGGGTTACAGACAAAAGCATCCTAAACTGCATCACTATGATTCATCTTTGGGGGGAGGCATGGGTAGAGAGCTTGTGGTCCAATCCTGGGGGCTGTGGATAAAACCACCTAACCCATGTTCCTCCTCCTTGCTCTGCTGGCACATCCCCAATGTTCCATAGTCACTCACAGACAAGCTGTTCCAAGGCCTTCCAGAGAGTTCTCATTGACCACCTGGAGACCCCGGAGGTCCTGACCACCATGCTCTTTCCAGGTGAGACAGTTCCCCATCCTCTTAACCTCCAGTCCCAGACCTTTGCATATTACCTCCAATATCCCCAGTATATAGACTACATGGAAGGGAAAAGTGTAAAAAGTAAGACAGGAGAGGGGTATGCTGGGATCAGATGGTGGAGGGCCTTGAATGCCAGCATCAGGAGATTGGTATTTCTTATAGATTCATAGAAATTTAGAGCTAGAAAGGGCTGAGAGATCGTCTAATGCCTCCTTCCCCATGTTACTAATGGGGAAATGCTTAGAGAAGGGAAGGAATAGTCTAAGGTCAGTGACAGGGAGTTAGGAGCAGAGCTGGTAGTAGACCCCACATCTTCTGACTCCCCACCTAGGCTCTTTTTACCTTACGAGGTCTATCAAGGTTACTGAGCAGGGGTGTGCACGGTGCTGATTAGGGAGAGACAGGGTGGAGACGGGGTTATTAATAGCAGTACAGGGGAGATGTGATGAGGCTGGGAAAGAATTTGGGAGAGGTTTTAGTGTTAGAATCAATAAGATCTTAGGAATGCGGTGCTGGCGCTGAAGGAGAGGGAAGGGTCAGAGATAATGAGAAGATCCTGAACTCAGGATCCTGATGGTTGTTTCTCTGGGTGGGGGCCCCCCTCTCTCCCAGAATGCTGCCTAGTCTGACCCCTAACCCTAACTCTAAATTCATCTCCCTTGGTTCTCTGGCTTGTCACAAAGTAGAAGCTCAGCAAGGAGGCTCAGGAAGATGGGATCTGACCCCAACTTTCCTTTTCCAGCCTCATGGTGGATCATGAACAATAACTGAACCCTGGACCAACCCCTGGTTTTAGGATGAAGGTTGCTCAGCCCCAAGTTGTCCCTCATCCCCAGGAGCCCTACAGGACTCAACCAAAATTAGAGACTGGGCTCTGTGAGGGCTTGAAAGAGCTGGAGAGGAGAGGAGCCCATTGTCTGGGACAGAGAGGTCCACGCTGCTGCCTTTGGGATGCCCTCCTCCCAGCCATCCTGAACAACAATCCCATCCATCCCAGGTCCTAGCCTGCTAATGGTGCTGCACAGGCACCAGGGGTGGGGGGATTTCTCAGGGGAAGCATGATGCAGAAGAGGGCTCAGGGATCAGAGGTAGGCGTCTTGGGTTCTAGATCTGGCCGTGTTACCTTGGGTTGCTTCCTTCCTCTCTGTGGGCCTGAGTTTCCCAATTTGTAAAATAGGGAAAGGCTGGATTTGATGATTTTTTTTTTTTTGCTTTTTGGAGGGCAGTTGGGGTTAAGTGACTTGCCCAAGGTCACACAGCTAGTTTTTTGTGTTAAGTGTGTGAGGCCGGATTTGAACTCAGGTACTCCTGACTCCAGGGCCAGTGCTCTATTCACTGCGCCACCTAGCCGCCCCCGATTTGATGATTTCTAAGGTCCCTATGGCTGCTCGATGCCTCCTTCACTGAGGCAGAAGGTGACTCTCCATATCTTTGCTCAGGGCTTAGAAGGGTCACTGAAGACCTTGGTGGGCACTGGGTCAGATCATACCAGGCCATGGGGTAATATCTGATGAGGAGGTCAGGGTACAGGCTCCAACAGGAACTGCCTTGCTGTGTAGTGTGTGTGTGTGTGTGTGTGTGTGTGTGTGTGGTGGTGGCTGGGGGAGGGGATGAACAAGGGAGGGAGGCGCTCTAATTTGCATGTGATTTGCATATACTTTGCATGTCTATGTACCACCCACATGCAGCTATCTTTAGGATAAAAGTAGCTGCCTGAGTAGCAGTAACATTGAGGACTCGAGTCCTGAAACAGGAGCCCAGTGATGGCCTTGTATGCTGGCTCCCACTCGACCTGCAATAAAGGTTCCTGTCTCACTTGCTAGCATCTCTTGGATTTTCTTCGTCCAGGCTTCACTGTCAAGGGAATGCCTTACCCCTCGCCCCAGCCTCACCCTGATTTCATTCACAGAGGGGGTCCCAAAGCTGTCTTGCAGCTGGGGGCTGGAGGAAGGGGCTGGTTTAGAACCTCAGGGCCCCTGGAGACTCACCTTCCAGCTCCCTTCTCCAGCACAAGTGCCTGGGAGAAGCAAGGCTCAAGGAGGCAACTTCAGCTGATCTTCACTCCACCCCTGGGGGCTGGGCCTGTGGAGGGGAAGAGCACCCCTTCTTTGCTCAACATATGTGGGCGGTGTGTTCAGTGGCCATCCATGGAATGCCCATGCTCTGGGGCAAACCTTGATCATGCACCCAACAGAGCTTGGAGGCTCCCCCTTCATCCTGGAGGGCAAACGGGGATGGGGGCAGCTGTGGAGGCAAGGGACTGGATCACTTTTTTTTGGAGGGGGTAAGGTGAAGCAATTGCGGTTAAATGACTCAGCTATTAAGTGTGTTGAGTGTCTGAGGCCAGATTTGAACTTAGGTCCTCCTAGCTCCATGGCTAGTGCCCTATTCACTGTGCTACCCAGCTACCTCTGGATCACTTCTGAAATGGGAATGGTAATAGCTACTCAGGGTGGTGGGATCAGTAGAGGTGAAGGAGTCAATTCTTAATGGGAATGAGTCCTTTCTCTTCCAACTAGGCAGGGAGAAAGTCTCAGCATCCAGAAGATGGCAAGTTAAAAAAAAAGATGCTAAATCCATAATAATGACTGAAGATCTGTTCAAGCAGAAAGCCGAATGAAGCTCCCAAGCTAGAAATCAAGAGGCCTGGGTTCTAGTCCCTGTTCTGCCTACCAGGTTGTGGGAACATCTTGGCAATGAGGGTGTTGGACTGAGTAGTAAGAGGTAGAGAAAAGGGCTGTATTTGGAGACTAAGAACCTGGGGTGGAATCCTGGACTTGCCGTTTGTTACTTGTGTGACTTTAGGCAAGTCACTTTAATTCTCTGGGCCTCAGTTTACTCATCCATAGAATGGGGTTGGACTTATTCAGCAAGCATTTACTAATTGCCCAATACGTGTTAGGCCCTGTCCATTCTCCGCCCTCAAAATAGTTACATTCCATTGGGGCAAGGTGGGTGTGAGAAACAACATAAAACTCAGAGAAGTGTGCAATAGCTAATATTATTGCAAATTATCTCATTTAATCCCACAAAATGTGTAATTTCTGGGGCCAGGGGCACTGGTGACTGCCTTGTAGGTGGTGTCCTCTGAATTGAATTTTGAAGCAAGTTAGGGGATTTTGAGAGGCAGCGGTGAGGATTCCAAGTATGGGTTACATGTTACCGAGATAGGAGATGGAATATTACATGTATGAAGAACAAGGACAAGCCACTTTGGCTGCCTCAACCCAATTATCCTAGGAAGGCAGGCTGGAGCCCCACTAGGTAGGGCTTGAAATGCTCAATGGGAGTTAGCTTATATTTTGTCCCAAAGGCAAGAGAGACCAAGGAGCGCTTCTTGGGGCAGGCCAGTGAAATCGTTAAGCCTGTGCTTTTGGAAGATCACCTGAAGGGGACCTAAGAGGTCATCCAGTCCAGCTTCTTGAGGCGAGTCCGTTGCACCATTGCACCGTATTTTGGGAGCCCTGTGGGGGCTAGGTCAGAGGGCAAAGCTTAGATGACCTCTACAGTGAAGGCCCCTGAGTAAGATCCTTTCCAGTCTGAACTGACTCCATCATCTCCAAGAAGCCTCCTAGCTGTAGTGAGGGCCCGTGACCACCAGGGGATGCTCCAACCTGGCCCACTGGGCTCAAAGGAACCAAGTCCTCGAAGTCTCTTTCTGCACATTTGTCCTCGTGCGTGGGGCGGTCTGAACAGGACATAGGCTCAAGGGTTCAGATAAATTCTCAGGGTGCAGACCCCAAAAAGGATAACAGGGGCTCAAGAAGCTTGTTTTCCCCTTTCTCCTGTCTTTCAGTGGGATGGATCCCTCTTTCCTCTGGTTGCCTGAATGTTCTCTATTGCCCCCTTCACTCTATGCTTCCTCTTTTTTTTTTTTTTGGAGGGCAGTTGGGGTTAAGTGACTTGCCCAAGGTCACACGGCTAGTTTTTTGTGTTAAGTGTGTGAGGCTGGATTTGAACTCAGGTACTCCTGACTCCAGGGCCGGTGCTCTATTCACTGCGCCACCTAGCCGCCCCTTATGCTTCCTCTTACTAGTTCCCATATTGAGATCCTTTCTCTTCAAAGAACAGAGTATCAACCTGTTAGGTGGGCAGGGGGAGAGATGGAGCTTGTGGGGACCGTGTGCTCCTTTTGCTCTGACATCTCCTGGAACTGGGAGCAGCAGCTCCCCACTGGACCTCTTTATCCTTCCACCAAAATTCTCTAAGGAACAAGAAGCAAAAACCAGGCTGGAAGGGCCAGAGAATGAACCCAATTTTCCTCCTTCCTATGTGGAAAATGCTGGGGAAAGAGTTAGCTCCTGGAGCAGCTCCTGCAGATCCAAGAAATCTAGCATATACAAACCTTTAGGCTTACACTTGAACCTTGGTTGGGATTCCCCCCCTGCTACAAGAACCTGTGCCGCCCTCGGGTGAATCAATGTCTCAGGGCCTCTGCCTCAGTCCTCTCATATAGAGATGATTTCTAAGGTTCCTCCCGGCTTTCTGCAATCCTGTGTAAGAAACTGCACCACAAGCAAAACCCAGAATATCCAGGGAGAGGGCTCTGAGTGGGGCCTTGGAAACCCAGACTTCATCTCCTCTGCTGGCTCCTGCAAAGTCACACCATCTGTACGTCTATATCTCAACTTCAACCCCACAGACAGGAAAAAGCCTAAAACTCAACGAGAAGATGGCGGGGGGGGGGGGGGAGGAGGAAGAGAAGGTACCCAGATGTTGTCTATTTCTGGCTTCATGCTGGCCAAGGATCAGCTCAGCAACACGTCCACACTCTTTATGCAAAGCTCTCTGCTCTAAAACCATCGCTGCCTACCACTGCATAGAGTAAAATTCAGACTCCTCAGCTTGGCATTCAAAGCCCTCCATAACCAGACAGCATGTTACCTTTCTGGCCCTATTTCCTATTACTCCCCTCTATATAATATTCTCTACTTCACACAAACTGGCCTGCTCCTTGCCAGCCCAGCCAGCCAGTGTTCTCCTACCTTGGTGGTTTATTCACACTCTTCTCTATTGGCCTGTTGAATGAATTCTTGCCTAGTCTTTAAAAGATGAACTCAATGGCCACTTGCACCAAAAAAGGCTTTCCTGATGCCTCTGATCATCACCTTCCCCGGGACACCCCCGCCTCCCACCTTGGACCCCTCGGTGATATATTATCATGTGTCACTGTACATAGTGGCCCAAGTCTTAGTTGTTTTATGTTTTAATAACGTAAACTTGTACTGACTTCAGGGACACCCCATCTGCACTATCTCTATGAAGGCATCCACCATGATCTCTTTTTTTTTTTTTTTTTTTTTTGCTTTTTGGAGGACAGTTGGGGTTAAATGACTTGCCCAAAGTCACACAGCTAGTGTGTCAAGTGTCTGAGGTTGCATTTGAACTCAGGTCCTCCTGACTCCAGGGCCGGTGCTCTACTCATTGCGCCACCTAGCCGCCCCTACCATGATCTTTCTAAACTTTCTACTGATGCCAAGTACAGCGTTCTGCACAATGATAACCGATGCATTTACACAGTGCTTTCAAGTTTACAAAGCACTTGGCATATACGATCTCATTTGAGCCTCACAGCAACCCAACAGGGCAGGTATTGCTGATATTTATAGATTAGGGAACAGAGGCCCAGAGGGAGGTTCAGTTACCAACCCAGTCATAAAGCTACTGTCAGAAGAGGGATTTGAATCTAGTCCTGCCTCCAGGTTTTGTGGCTGGCTGTTGTATGTGGATGAGGAGTCACCCAGGAGAAAAAAAAGTTGCTGCCCTGTTTCTGGGATGCATGGAGGAGGAAGAGGTTTCTATACAAGGCCATTTGTGCCCCTGCTTTGTGCCAGAGCCTGGCACCACATCCTTGGCATCTCCCTCTGGAGCATGACACACTGCTTTCGCCTTCCAGGGTTCTCTTCAGGCTAGCCTAGAGAGGGCAGGCCTTGGAGGGGGTGAGGGGTGGGTCAGTGGTGCCAATGAGCTTCTTCCCTCCCTTCACAAAACAGCTTGGAGCCAGAAAAGGAATATAGCCTTTTATTGACTACTTAAAGTAGAACAAACTAAATACATATTTAACAATTTTGGTTCCTTTATACAAGACATTAAATAAGTTATGCATGGAATTAAGTAATGACAATTTTTTTTTTTTTTTTGCTATTCGGGTTAAATGGCAAAGATAGAAAACAATCCACTGTCCTCTCCTCAGTCCTGTGGTTTTACCCCAATCGCCCCCTTTTAAAAACCACCCCTGGGGACTATTGGTGCATGTCTTATTTACATTCTCATCATGCCTCAGACATGGAACCACTTTTGTTGCCTCCCCAGAAACTCAGAATGCCAGCGGGTAACACAATGCCTGCCTCTGCTGGGGCCTGAGGAGACCAAGGGTGCCCTCCTGGACGACAACACCTTTTGCCGTTTCTCTGCTGCTGACTCACCCTTTCCACATTTCCCACAGCTGTAATGGGTTTTCACCCAAAGAGAGACAATCAAGACAGACACACACAAGCACACCTATTTGGTTTGAGAAATACATTGCAATGCAACAGGGCACATGGGGCAGATGTGGGTCTAGCAATGGTCTCCAGGAACAACGGGAGTGCCGGCTACAGAGAACACACTAGTCAACCTCCCTGACTCCTCCCACCTTGTCAGTTTCAACATCTTTGGAAATGGGCCTTATGATAAAGTCTTTGTTTTCCACTGAATCAGAGCCAGCAGGTACCCGAGAGGTCATCCCCAGCCTGGTGCAGGAACCTTTCCTACAATGTCCCCAATGGACGGTCATCTAGCCTACTTGAATACTTCCAGCCACTGGAAGCCGACTATCCAAAACAAAGCAACTTGTTTGGATGGCTGCTCATTTTTTTTTATACTGACCTCAAATGTTTTTCCCTCTAACTTCCACCTATCCCTCCTCATTCAGGCCATCCGGCCAAGCAGAAGTCCCAATTCCTCTTCCTGGGCCCCAAAATGGCATTAATCATGCACCATCCCCTACTCTTTGCCCAGTTCTTTCAACAGAACATGATTTCCCATCCTCTCACCATCGGTTCTTGACCGTGATCTAGCTTGTCAATGGGGCCCCCAAATGGAATGATAGTGAGGTCTGACCTCTTTCTGGAGACTTCACCTCTAGACATGGGACCCAAGATCGTGACAGCTTCTTTAACCATCCATGACATGCTTTTGGTTCATCCTAAAGCTTCCTAGTCTTTGTCACCTGAACAGCTATCAATCTAGACACCCCCAATTCTTCATTTATGTAATGAATGTTTTGAGCCTAAATATTCGAGATTTCTCACTGGTCCCTGTTAAATTTCAATGGTTAACCTATCCTTTGAAACTTATTGAAAATCTTTGTATTGGACTTTTTAGTCCCCCACATTAGCTGAATAGCTTCCCTATTCACTTAAACTTGTTGAAAATCTTTGTACTGGATTCTTTCATCCAAATTATCCAAGTCCACATTAGCTGCTCCTCTCAGCTTTTCCAGGGCCTAGATAAACAAGGCCTTTATCAAAGCCACAGATAAAAATGTTAACAGGGATGATGCCTTGTGGCCATCACTGAAAACCCTTCCCTCACCACTTAGAGTGAATCCATTCATTTTTGCTCCTTGGGCCCAATCATTCAGCCAGTTCTGAGCCTCCTTAACTCTACTGTTACCTGCCCCCTGGCTCCCCATGGGCTCCATGTGGACATTCCTTGATGCTGTGGCTGGAATCCAGATGAAGCCCTGTGTGCACTGACAAGCACAAATGGCCTTGCCCTTCCCCCATGGGCCGGAATGGGCACTGGCTACTGGCCAAGCAGTCCCGGGGCTCACTACAAAATACAGAGATTGGGAGTGGAAGCAACCTTGTCCTCTTAGACCTTACCTTTTGTATTATTATCCTTTCTCTAAGTGTATCTTGTCTTACCCAATCTAATGTGCTCTTTGAATACACGAGTGTTATTCTACATCAACTGCATCAGAATGTGAATGGTTATGTTGTTTTCTTAAGTTTGGACTAATTATTGTTGGGCTTTCTTAAGGTGAGGTATGCCTGATTATTCAATGATGCTCCCGACGTGAAACATTTTTACCCCCTCTTTCACCAATTCCTCTTTGGGATTTAGGTTATCACTTGCCTCTTCTCTGCGGAGATGTCAGTCCAGGCTTGGGTTACTCACTGTGATAGGAGTAAATCTTTGGAACTTTCCCTTTCTTTTGGGTAGGAGCCCCTTTCTGATCTACTAGATGCCTCCCATAGTTTGTGCTGACTGGCCCAATGCCATCTGGCAGACAAGATGTATATGGTGGGCCCTCTTAGGTTACTTACAATGTGTTCTAGATTGAACCTGTATTGCTGGTCAAGTACTCCAAAGTGTGACCCTGCACATGGGGGAGGATGTGTTGTTCTGAGTTCCACTGAGCCCACCAGAAGAAACAAGGCTCAGCTATCTATAAATGGTGAGAAGCCTGAAGGATCAAGGACGTTTCTCCAGGGAGCTCAGTACTCCCTTCTCTGCACCCACTCTAGTTAGGCAGCTGTGGCAGGCTGGCTATTAATGTGCTTCTTTCTCTTTTCCATGAGATTTTCCTCAAACCTCCAAGGGCTGGAGTTCCTCAGAGGAAATGTTATTTCATTTCTTGCATCAACAGGGCAGCTGTGGGAGGGAGAACGCTTTTAAATAGGAGGATGTAAACCCCTCTTGAGAGTCAGGATCATTGTTTTCCATTTTGTCTGTGCTGTCCCAGGGCCTAGCACCTAGGAGACAATTAGTAAATACTTACTGGACTGGATTGACTGTTTGATAAAGCACCATGTAGCCTGTGGATAGTTAACAAGACAGATGATGGACATTTAAGTATCTGAAAGCATAGAAGCTAGAGAAATCTTTTTGGACGTGGCACATGTTTCCTTTATAAAACAAAAAACCAAAACACCATCACGAACAAAAAAAAAACCCAAAAGAAACAACCCAAACCTAGGCCCTCACTTGACCGGCTGGGCAGGTCCCATAGCTACCCTGCACCAGGCTGCATTAATCTCAGCCTGCTTTTTTTCACATCCTGCGTGAGGTGATACCATACCCAGACTCACAGACACGTCAGGAAGAAACTCGGGGACCTGGACAAGTATGACCTGGGACATAGAGTTGATATTCCAGTCCATGGAGCTCTGGACATTGGGGTCTGCAGTTCCTAAATTTGATAGTCATAGTTTTGGCCAACATGCTTGGAGAGAATGGGCTAACAATAAATTCAATTTCTCTCTCTCTCTCGTGCTCACTCTTAAAAAAAGCCGTTTCTATAGAAATATAAAAGGGATTATCTTCCATGCAGTGGATAAGATGTTCTCTGCATAGCCCAAAACAAATTAAAGAACAATCCGGACACATCCTCCTCATGGTCCCAACTGTACCTTGGCAGCCAGTGAAAGGGAGGCTCCGGTCCAAACCGAGCAGGGATAACTAATACGTCCATTCATAGAAATCATAACTAATGCATTGAATGAAACATTCAGCTCCTCCTCCCCCTCCAGGTCTGAGCTGACTCTATACTGGGCTCTGGGAGCAGGTCAGAGTGCAAGGGTTGGTGGTTTTTCTCCTCGCGGAAGGTCCTGTCAGGCCTGGGATTTCTGGACTCCAGCCCGACAATGTGGCTCAATGAGTTATGTAGCTTTGGGGCTCACATTCTCCCCAGCTGCTCAAACTGGGATCCTTGGTACCCACCAGAGACTAGGCATGAGGGTGAGAACACTGTGCTCTAAACTGACAGTATGTAGCGGTTCCCATCACCAGATGTCTTTAAAGCAAATGCTATGTTCACCGGTCAGGGATACCGTAGAGGAACTCCCTGTTCAGCTACAGGCTAGGGTGACCTTTGAAGCTCCTTCCAGATCTGAATTGTTCTGTGACCAATTCTACTCCACAGCCTTTAGGAGAAAGTGCTCTGGAGGTCTTGTGGGCCAGGCAAGACAGAGAAGGGGCCTAAACCATCTAAAGCTTGGAACAAAGGCGCTCTGAAATGGGCAAGGAAAGGGGAAGCTGGAGCCGGGACTTCTTGAGCTAGTGATGTGAAATGAAGAAAGGGATGCAATGGTCACCACCTCCATGCATAGTGGCAGGATGGCCTTGCATGGGAGGAAAACATGTGAAGCCTTAGTAAAGCCATGTTTGGCTGACAAGACTCTGGAGAAGCCATCGGTCATCCCTGGGGAAGCTGCTGGTCATCTTGTCCCCTGGGGAACATGACAGATAATGAAAGTAGCTCTCTCTGTCCCCTGCTGCCTGCTCTGATGAGATGGTGTGTGCCAATGGTTTGACAGACGCGTTGTTGACTGTAACTGCTGCTTTCTCGTGGTACCCCAAGGGGCTGGTTGTGGTGGTAATGCAGTGACCACAAAGGAGCCACAGACCAGCCCTGCTCAGAGTCCGTTGGTGTCGATGGCTGTCACTGAGGCAGGGGTCGAGGACCGCGAGGTGGCCGCCGAAGTCTTGTCCAGGGCTGGGCTCAGCCCTCCGTCGACAGCTTTGGTGACAGAGACTCGGCCACTGGGGGGGAGAAGCGGTTTGCTCTGACTGTGGGGCCCCTGGCCGCAGATACGATGGTGACGCTCCCAGTCCTTGTGTTGGCAAAAGGAGCCACAGTACCGAGCAATGTTGCAGCCGCTGCACGTCTCACTGGCTTTGCGTCCACAGTTCCAGCAGCTCTGAAAGACAACAAGCTTGTTTCTGTGAGTCAAGGTAGGCAGATCAAGGTGATACGGCCTCTCACAGAGCCAAAAGCTAGGCAAAGAAGGTGTCCTGCTCTTTTCAAGAAAAGGAGATCAGCTTAAACGCTGGGCTCTTTCCAGGTGCCTCTCTGGTCGCTCTACTCATACAGTACTGATGGTGCTGCACGTAAGTTATTCAAGAAACATTTACTAAGAGCCTACTGTGGGTCAGTCAGCATGCTAAGCACTGGAAAAGATTCTTGTCCTCCTTAGAGGAATCCAGGCACGGCTGGTATGGGAACTCAGGATCTCCTGTTTATCAGAGAGACACTCTGACCAACTACGTGTACCTGCCTCTGCACCCATGAGCCTGCAACATTCTGTGGGAAGCCCTACCCCTGGCCAAGAGATGGAACCCACAGGACCCCAGCAGGGATCAGCAGCTCGTGGAAAGGGGGTCAACACTATAGCACCTTCATCCTACCACAGGAAGTAGAAGCTATGGGTCCTGGATTTGGGAAAGAATAAGTTTTGAAAGTAGGTGTGAGAATAATGGGAGGGAGAATCTCTTTAGGGCTCACTCTAATTAAGGGAGGCTCAGAAGCACAGTAAGCAATGTGGTCGAGTGGGTAAAAAAACTAGCCTTGGATTCAGGGAGACCTGGGCTGGGTTCCAGGCCTGCCTCTCACACACATCCTGGCTGTGTGATGCTGGGCAAGTCACTAGTGGTCCAGTAATGTTCCTAATCCTCTAAGATACACATAAGCGGCCACTCTTCACTTGCAGAACAGGTGCTGCCCAACGGGTCTAGACCCTGTGATCAACCCAGCAAAGAGACACAGGGGCTGTTTCCCTTCTGGCCCTGCATTCAGGCTTCACTGTATACTTTTGATGACTGTTGTCTATTACTGTCACACATGTTCCAAGCTGAGCCTCAAAGCTAATGAAGCAGGTGAAACTCTTCTCATGGTGGTGGGAATGAGGTGACTGAATCCCCCTCCCCACCTTGCCTAAACTAAACACCCCTTCCAATCCTGATGAGAAGCCCATCAGCTGGTGAACTGGCCAATGTGACCAGCTGGGAATAACTCAGGGCATGGGACCAAGTCGGGGCTCCATCAGGATGGTTCCCCTTAAAGTTTGCTAAGGAAGGGAAGAAGCTATTTCCTAGAAGAGCTGGCAGACTTGATTGTGTGTGCATGAGCTGAGGAGTAGGAGACAGCTCCCAGGCAACAAGTGAGGAGTGCCCAGGGAGAGTCCCAGAGTGCAGCAGGCACCTTCAACGGGGCAGAGCTCAGTAAGGCTGAGGCAAGTGAAGCCTATTAAAACTGGCTGGGTGTAACTCAGAGAGGGCCAGGCTGCCTCAGGCTTTATCCTCCAGCTAGCTTGCATCCCAAGGGGTCTCTGGTCTGAGGCCAGTAGATTTGGACTCCAAAGGAAAAGCATTGGGCCTGTGGGGAAGTATTCAAGTCAGCAGGACAAGACCCTGCACAGCACCTCTGTCCAGGTACTGCAATTTGAAACCACTGCAATTCAGCTAAACTGTAATCATTATTAGCATGACTAATTATTATTTTAAATCATGATTTTAATATTATCAGCATTATGATTACTGTTTTTAGCTTGCATTTGTAGAGGGTTTTAAGGGTGCAAAATGTATGTGTGCTATCCCTTTTGATCCTTGCAACAACCCCATGAGGAAGGTGTTATTATTCCCATTTTACAGATGAGGAATCTTAAGGAGGTGAAGTGACTTGCCTGCTACCACACACTAAATAAGTACCTGAGGAAAGTGTGCCTGCCTCCAAGTATAGCATTTCTATGCCAATTAATTTCAGTTTGTCTTTATTTTTTTTATTTTTATTTTTTGTAAACCACCACTTTCTTTATTATAAACATTTAGGAACAGGGATTTCACAGTTGATGTGAACTGAAGTTCTCTAAAGTTGCCCAGGGAATAAAGGGCTGTGACTGGAGACCCAGGCTTCCGACTAAAATTTCAGTGCACCTTCCACTTCTCACAAAAAAAAAATGAAACAAAACTTTCCCTGTCTTTACTGATTTGTTTGTTTACTTTTAGTTAATAAGATTCAGTTCTACAATCCCTTGAGTTTCAGATTTTCTCCCCTCCCTCTCCTAACCCCCCCTCCCAATGGCAGCCTGCAATCAAGTATAGGATCTACAAATGCTTCCACATTAGACATTAGTCATAAAACTCCCAGTCTAGAGCAGTTTCCTACACACAGGAGGAAAGGCCACCCAGGAGGCAGAGGGGCAAGAAAAGTCTGCTTTGCTTCCCCGTGTTGGCAGGTGAGTCTGTTCCTTCCTCAGGCCCCCTCTATTCCTCCTCATGACCTACATCTGACAAGATGTGGGTGTTGACAGAGAAGACCCCCCTAAAGAATGGCTGGCTATCCAGGAAGCTCTCTTTGTGGGTCAGGGGTAAAGGGAGAGGCGTCTTGGATCTGCTGACTTACTGGTTTGGGAGAAGTTGAATCTGGCTCTAGGGCACACTGAGTACACATGATGACTGACAGTGGACTATCCCTACTGAGAATGGGGGTCTCCAAGTGCCTGGGTTGCTACTATGGGGCCCAGAGTTGGGAGACTCTGGCTACTCTTGGGAATGGGCTTCTGGTTCTACCTCAGCATTGGGCCCAATGCCTCTGCTGGAAAACTCCCATTATTATACAGAATATCCAGTCCTTTTCATTCATTACACTGGCTCGGCTCATCAGGCCTGTCTCTTTGGCACTACCATTAGGACATTCTAGGTTTTGTCAGGAGCCTGAGGGAAATGGCTGAAGCCCACCCTGTCCGAATCAGCTCTGCTGGATGCCTGTCCCTTCTAGGAACACAACATTTCTCGAGGAACTTTGATGAGCTGTCTTTCCTCATTAGAGGTAAGCTGAGACTGCCTTACTTTGTCTACTTCTATCCCCTAGCACTTGGCACGTGGTAGTATTTAATATTTTTTTCCCCACTTATTCATTCATAAATACTGACATACCCTGATTCATCTCCTCTCATGAACTTCTGCACAGTGCTTGGCACACAGTAATGCTAACGAACTTTTTTTTTCCATTCATTTATTTAAAATGAATTACACCTTGATCCATCTCCTATTTAATTAACACAGTCTACTAGCATATTTTCTAAACTTTAAAGTGCTCTAGTAATGTGAGCTGTAACCATCAGCACCATCTTTTGCTGGTCTAATTCCTACCCCAATGCTGCACATGGAGCAGTCACCTAATGAGTGGCAGGTGAAATGAGCTGGACACTGGCCCAGTGATGCCCTTACCCACTGGATATATACATACCCAAGGAGGGTGAAGACAGAAAGGTCTCCTATATTCCCAAATATTCAAAGAACTGTGAACAAAATACATGCTCCCTGCTCAAACTGAATGTGCAGGTTTCATCTGTGGACACGAAGATGGAGGGGGATCCCTAAGTAGGGACTTCACTGAGATGTCACTGGTATTAGGGACCACCTGGATGAGGAATCTCCCTGAGGCGACACTGGTCAGCCAGTAACTACAGTCTTAGAGAGCTACCCAGAACACCTAGTCCCAGGGTCACAAAGCCAGCATGTATCAGGCAGGACAGGAACCCTTGGTCTTCCTGGCTCTACACTATACTGTTGCTATGGAATGGCCTGTCTTCTCTAAACGGAACCTAATACACTTGCAGTTTACCTTCTTTCTATGTTGCCAAAGAAAAATATTTTAATGTTGTTGGTTTCCTTGAATACTACACATTTAAGCGAAAAATCTAAGTCATTACTTTTTTCTTTTAAAATTCTGGGTGACAAAAAGATGTAACATTAACATCCATACCCAGGCTCAAACAGGTTGCATCTCATATCCTGCCTGCTAGCCCAGAAAGCTCTTACCTCAGTGGACTCTTCCTGCTCATTTATAACCAGGAACGCATCTTCAGTGGCCTGGCGCTTGGCATCTGCAATGGTCTGCTCCATTCGGGCTCTCTCTGATGCAATCATCTCAAAGGCCTTCTGCTCAGCCTCTGCCACAGCCTTCTGTACTTCTGACATGGCCTGCCGCTTCACCTCATTCACAGCTTCTTCTAGGGGAACACGAAGGGATCATTAACTGGCCAGGGAACACCTGCAAGACATAGCTGCCCACCCTTCTATTTACCAGGATGGAACGTGAGCAACAGGACTTGGGGATCTCATTGTTTTAAACTATATGTGGGCAGTCCCATGTCTGACAAATGTTGCACCAGCATTTAATGTTCATATTCCAATATGAAAGCACATCTCCCTAGGATTTCATAGGATGGAACAACACAGGATGCTCAGTAAGTATGTATTCCCTTCATGGCATTCACAGGAAAACTGGAAGGTTATACCTAATGGAGATATTGAAGAGAAGCTAGAAAGCTTCATAGTTACCCCAACCATGATGGTCCCCAGCTGTGTGCTGGGAAGGACTGGCATGAGAAGGCCTATCTATGCCTCTCTCTTTAAGCTTGTTGACTCACTGAGGCCTTTCTCTGGCTTAAGTAGAAGAACTAAGGTTTTTGTTGCAAAGTCTATGCCCTGGTGCTTGAGGGGGATGATGGTAAGAGGGTAAACTGTTCCCACAATTTGTTCATTGTTCAAGGCCACATTCAGGTCTCCCTTCTTTCCTAGCTTTTCCAGTAGATTCCTCCTGGGCTACTCCTTCTCTAGAATTTTATCCTACTCAGCAACTACTTCATTTTTGCTCTTTCTTCAAACATGTTAGAGATGAAGCTCTCTGAGGACAGAGAGGGAAGGAAGGACCCAAACTGAATAGGGAACAAGACCTGGCAAAAGGAATGCAGAAAATTCAAATACTTACCTTAGCCCAGTGGTGTTGGACTCAAATAGAAATTGGGTCACTAAATCACACACAGGATTCTTGCCATGTGTCCTGACTTAGAAAATAGGTGGTTTCCTATGTTTTCATTTATTTTGTTAAGTGTTTCTCAGTTACATTAGCTGGGGAGTGTCCCAGGTACATGGCTCTGACATCTCTGCTTTACTCAAACCAGTAATTGCCCTGGCCTAGGTCATAGAAAGCTGGCTGGAATGCAGACATGAACGTGAATCATGCCTGCAGAGGGGGCCATCCTACACATTGGCCACCTCTAAACACGCTACATATACCCTGGCTCACACACTGTGCTCACTGGGCAATCCCTAACAGAGGGAAACTCATGCAATGTCCTCACAAGAAACCACTGAAAGCCATTTCTGGAGCCCCAGGAACATACCCCACTCTCCTGGGCCCTGTGGGTTTAGCCGTGGCTCACTGCCTGTCCCTTAAGATGAGGAAGACAAACACGCTGAGTGGATAATCAGATACTGCCGTGTCTAAGAAGGAGATATTCATGCAAATGCAAGGGCTGGAAGAAGCCGGCTCTGGGCTTCCAGGTTAGCCGGTGCCTGGAGCATAAGTGCTTAGCAAATGCTGACTGATTAATAGTGTGTGTTGAGAGATACTCTGAAAGAAAGCGTCCCTTTAGCTCAGACATAAAGGACACAGAGAAGCGGAGGCTTAGAAGTGCTGGGGGAGCAGGGATGCTGTGCAAAAGGTGTAAGTGCTGAGCTAGGATATAACCTAACCAGGTGGCCTAGGGGATACAGTTCTAGACATGGAGTAGAAGACCTGAGTTCAAATCCTGCCCGGGCTCTCCTGTCAAATGAAGGGGCTGGACAGGATGATCTCCAGCCTCTTCTACCTCTAACAGTCTATGATGCTATGAAAGTCTATCAGTCAACCCCAAGTTCATTTACCCTTAGGGATACAGAAGGAATGTAAAGCAGGGTCCTCTTCCCTTCCTGGTCTCAGAGAGCTTAGAATTTAACAAGTGGAAGAACCGCAGAAACAATGAAGAAGCGTGTGGTGCTAAGCAGGCTACAATTTTGGAGGATGGAGAAGGCAGGAGTAATGGGCTGGAACAGCTGGGACCTAAACCTTGCCTTGAGCTATGGGCAGGATGTGGTAGTTCCTGTTTCTCTTGCTGTCTCCCTGGCACAGATCTTCTCTAGAAGGGGTGGGGAACCTGTGGCCTTGAGGCCACATGCGGTCTTCTAGGTCCTTGGGTGCAGCCTTTGACTGAATCTGAGTTTTACAGAACAAATACTTTCATTAAGGGCTGCACTTGAGGACCCAGAGGACCACATGTGGCCTGGAGGCTGCAGGTTCCCACCCCTGGTCTAGAACATTGCTGCACTCCTGGCTGCCAGAACAAGCCTTTTCTTGTCTAGGTATGACCACCTCATTTCTGCACTCAGAACCCTTTAGTGGCTCCCTACTGGCTGCTGAGGAAAGTTCAAACCCTGCTGGCTGGGGTTACGGGGAAGGGTGGTGACTGCAGCGGCGGATGACTAGAATAGAGCAGTACAGGTAGTGAGAGAGAACACTGAAGACAGAAGGGCGTGGGCTCTGTTACAAGGGGCAGGCTAAGAACATGTTTCTCCATAGCCCATTTAGCCATGGGGAGTGAACTGAGTTAATACCAGGAGGCTGTGACTGGGTAGAGGCCATAGGGGCCACGTCAGGAAAAGACAACCAGGGCTCAGTGATGACAAAGCAAAACAGGAAAAGGCATGGTTGAAAGAAAAATTAAGGGGGGAAAAAGAGGAGAGGTAGCAGCTGGTTCCGTGGGAAGAGCCCTGACTCCTGTCCATCTGCTGCTGGCTTGATGAAGGACCCTGGGACAAGCTCCTTCCTCTCTCTGGGTTTGTTTCCCCATCTACAAAATGAGAGGTTTAGACTAGATGATCTCCTAGGGCCCGTCCAGATCTGATATTCTGTGTTCTATAACCGGCCAACCAAAAACTAAGAAAGAGGAATACAGAAGAAAACCCCACGGGACATCAGAGAAATCTATACTTGTGAGTTCCAAGCTGCATGAAGGTCTCTGGGCCAGATGCTTGGCTCCCAAGGCTAGGCAGGGGTGGGAGTCAGCCCCCCAGTCATACGATTCCAGCAGGGGAGACTTTAATCTAACTGATCTAGGGGATGGCACAGATTGGTTTACATTTGCAGCCCAGGTTAAATGCTTTCTTCCAAGCAGAATCACTCCAGCGGCAGGGAATTTATAAAATTCACAGGCAAACTCACACACACTTACCAGCTTTCTTCCAGATCTCTTCAGTGACATAGCCTGTTCCTGACCTGCTGCTGAACTCACGTTGGGAATCTGCAGAGAGAGGGGGAAATAGAGTGGAGTCAGAGGGGAGCCCCACTCCCACCCCCATGCACAGATACTCAGTCTTCCCTTTCATCTGTACTCTGTCTGAAATGGGGGAAGTGGACAAAGAGAAAGAAAGAGGAAGAGGAGAGGTGGGGGGAGAGAGAGGGAGAGGAAGAGGAGAGAAAGAAAAAGAAAGAGAGGGGAGACAGGGAAAAGAGGGGAGGAGACAGGGGAGAGGAAGAGAGAAAAGTAAGAGGGAAGAGAGAGAAGATAGGGAGAGAGAAGCATGAAGAGAGAGAGAAAGAGAAACTCCAAATACCTGGAGATTCAGGTCACATTCTAAGAAATAGGCTAATAGTATAAATCTAAATTAATAAAGCTTTGTAAATGGATGAAAGAATCAGGTGACAAGAAAACAAATTTATACTAAAGTAGCATAATAGTGTAGTGGAAAGACCAGATGTGGAATCAGGAATTTCTGGGTTCAAATCAAATTCTGATTATTTTCTAGCTGTGACCAGAGGCAGGTGACTTGTGACATCTCATGGTTCTCCTGGAAAAGAGACATAATAACAACAAAACCCACCAGAGGCTTTTATAAGTGGCAGCAGCAGAACCCACCCCAAAGCACCAGAATGCCTGTAAACTAGGCTTTTGCAGAGGTCGGGTCACTTCGTGTGTGGTGAGAATGGGGCTGTAATGTATGTGTGTTTAAACAAGCCAGGAGGGAACAGCTGTGCTATGCATGGTGTAGGCACTTATTAAAGTGTGTGATGAATCAAACTGAACTGGCTCATTCTTTTAAAAAAATTAGTCTACATGACTTTGTTTCTAGGATATGACCAATGTTGGCCAAAACAAGGAGGAACTAAGGGATTATTTCTGGAATTTTTATAAAACTGTGGAGTTCCGGTCTGACATTAATATCAGACAATGGTCTAGAAACTGGATGTTAACTGAATATCTTTAGGAGCAGAGGAATGCTGTTCTACAAAGTATAGTGGAAAGAACTCTGGTTTAGGGTCAGAGGCTCTGTGTTCAAATTCCCCTTCTAGTGCTTAGTGTGTGACCTCAGGCAGGTCCCTTAAACTCCAAGCCTCGGTTTCCCTTGTTTGTAAAATGAGATGGCCTGAGGTCACTTCCAGCTCTAGATCTAAGACCCTAAGATGGAGGCAAAGGGCCAGAAAGCTCTGAGGAGAGAAGAAGCCTCTAGTACAGAGAGGCACAGAAGGCGCATCTAGACAAGACAATCAGAAGAGAGAGAAGAAATGTGACACCATGATAGTGAACAGAAGCAATGAAGGGCCACAAGGTTTTATGGTCTGGGACTGGGGATAAGAGCGTTCCTTCCCACTCTGCCCTCTGACCTTCTGCTACTAGAATCATGGAAGACCACTATCCTCTCTATTCCATCTACTGTCACTGTGCCTTTGCTTCGGCCTTCCCCCACACCAGGAGTACACTTCTTCCTCATCCTCACCTTAAAGAATCACTCTCTTCCTTGCAAGATGTAGCTCAAACACCACTGTCTGCAGGAAACCCTTCCTGATCCCCCCCACCATTCCTGATTTCCCAACCACTTCATATCTATATTTACTTAAACGTGCCTATGTTGTCCACTCCATAGAACATAAGCTCTTTGAGGACAGGCACTTTCACTTTTTATATCTGTCTTCCCAGGACCAAGGACAGCACCTAGCACACAGTTCATCAATGATGTAGACTGGTGACCATTAGAAACAAAAGTTTTTGAAGCTCTGGATAGAGGGAGAAAAGCAGCAGCTGGTACTTTCAGTTATTTAAGAGGGCACATAAGTCAGATGCTCATGACTGGTTTCCCCCAGACCACTTTCTTCTACAAGTCTGTGAGCACTTACCAGAAAGGAATTCTGAATCTAATCAAACCAAAGTACTTCCCAAACCCAAGGTTCGGGGCCAGCCTTCCCAATTGGAGACAGATGTTAAAGGATACTGCAAAAAATGGTAAAAGGGACTCGAGGGAAGGTCACTGGGTGGTTGAGACCTTTATATTTCTCTTTGCTGTTATTCTTAAAGCTGGAATCTCATTCATGAGGCTTCACTCAGAAAGTCATGTTTTAGGTAAAAACCGGATCAAAATTATTTCTCCAACAGAACTAGGAAAGCCGTCAGCGACATTCTGTTGTCTATAGGACTAGTTCTTATGATACTGTTAACTTCTAGACAACCTAAGGTACAGGCACAGGTCACCCCAAACTTGTCAATACTCTATGTTTCCAAAGTTTGTGTGTAAGTCCCTTTCTCTGGTGGTGGTAAGGCAGGTAGAAGGAAAATGCAGAGGGGCTCTGAACAGATTTCCCTAATTGAGAAAAATGGTATAAAATGACGAGAAGGAAACCTGTTCTGGCTTTTCTGCAAAGCTCATTCAACTCTGAAAGTAGCTGAGTAGTATGACTA
>CM053595.1:54618991-54634170 GCA_028646575.1 Pseudocheirus occidentalis | reverse complement strand
GGTCAGTCTTGGGTTTTGGGTTCTGGACAAAGACTATACGATAAAGACGACAATAAAAGGCAAGAGGAAAAGAAAGAGAGGGTGGAGGAAGGATAGACAAGACAGAGCATGGAGGAGGAGGAAGAAAAGGACAAAGTGCAGACAAGACAAAGTTGTCTTTTGCCCTTCCTCCCCCATCCTGGACACAGAGCTGCCCTGAGCAAAGTCTCTAGAGTTCAGGTTGGTCTTTGTCATCCTCCCACCTGTTTCTGTGTCCCAGGTAACCAACAGTTTGCTTCTCTAAGCACCACTTCCCACCCTCACCCCCAAGTGCTCTGTTCTCCAAAATTATCTCACCATCCTCATACTATTTGAATTTCCATGTTCTTACTTTAGCTAATCTCAGCTAGTAATCAGCAAGAAAGTTGCCTAATTAAGTTTTTTCCTTTTTTTTTTCTTTGGTCTCCTGGACATTGTTCAATCTAGAATTAGCATGGCAGTGGTGTAAAGTGAGCAAGCCCCTGACTGGGGATGAGAATGGACCTCATCCTACCCCTGGCCCCCTTTATCAGTCCTCACTGATTTCTCATCTAAAGACAATCTGCCATCTAGTCTCACTCTTATCTACCCGAATCACAAAGCACTTAAGTGGCAAAGTTCATTGGAACAAATGTCTCTTGGCTCTTTCTCTTAGTCAAGTGCCTGTAATCCAGGCCCTTGGGCCTTCAGATGTGGGAACTTATGTGTGTCCAAAATCACCCACAACAACAACACGTCTGCTCTTCCCTCTGAATGACAGAAAGAAGGACAAGGCCACCACCATCAGCCAGGAGCCAGCTATGTACTGAGCCTCGGCGGCACTCGTCCTAACAGAGAATGTAGCAGTTACCAGGAGAAGTTTCACAACATGAAAAAATAAACATAAACTGTGGGAAACTCTTGAGGGAAAACATGAAAAAAAATCTCTATCCATTATGGGAGGAGAGGCTAAATACATGGCAGGGATAAAACTGGGTAAACGTGATACACGGTCACCAGAGGCAGCATGCATAGTAGGCTGTGCACTGGATCTGGAATCAGGAAGATCTAGGCTCAAATGCTGGACCAGATATTTAAGAGCTGTGACCCCTTACATTCTCTGTGCCTCGGTTTCCTCATCTGTAAATGAAGTAATGGGACTTAATGGGTTTTAAAGGTTCCTTTCATTTCCATCAACTCCCATGACAAGACCTCTGAGATGTCTCTAAAGCTAGTGGGCAGCTGGGCGGCGCTGTGGAGAGAGGGCTGGGCCTAGAGTCAGAAGATTCATCTTCCTGAGTTCAAATCTGACCCAAGACACTTAGCTGTATGACTGGGAGCAAGCCACTTAACCCTGTTTGCCTCAGTTTCCTCATCTATAAAATGAGCCAGAAAAGGAAATGGCAAACCGCTCCAGTATCTTTGCCAAGAAAACCCTAAATGGGGTCATAAAAGAGGTAGATACTACTGACACAGTTAAACGACAATGTTATTTGATTTCTATTTGTTAAAAAAAAAATTTAGATTTCTCAGCTTAACTTGATAGCTTTCTCACCATCAAAAGCTGACAGAAGAATTTTGAGATCTGTACTTGAATGCTGCCCTGAGCCCACCCACTGAGCCATGTTCAATGACCACCTGGGGGCTGCAGCCTTCCAAAGACGAGCACTGCCTGCGTGTTGCTGATGAGGGTTGACTAGTAGCTGATTCTTCTGCCTCTGCTCTCAAGAAAACCTCAAATTCACAACTTGGTAAGTTTATTTCCTCCACTGACAACACTGTTCTCTAAGGACATTTTGAAGCATGTCCCTAAGTTGAAGAACCAGGAAAGAAAGAAGTATTTTACAAATAACTTACCAAAATACTTTACTATGACTTGCTTCCTTTCTTTTTTGCAATCATTTTATTTTTTAAAATTAAAAATTTTATTTTTCCCCAGTTATATTAGCTTCCTTTCAATGCAAAAATAAAAGGAAAAAGTAAAACTCAACCCAACAACAACAAACAAAGTAATGAAAAAAACTTCCCAGCCCTGGTAAGTGGGAGCCACAGATGAGTTTTCTTACCATTGCTGAGTGAGTCTGAGCTTCCTGGGCTGTGTTGCCTGGAGATGAGCTCACCCCCAGCTTTCCTGGTCTCTGTGTTCTCACTGCATCGTCTCTTCCAAAAGTTGAGTTCTTCCCGATCGGTTTCCTGGCAGCGTCGCAGGACAGCCATGGAACGCCGGGTTTTCTCTACCATTTCCATAATGCAATTCAGAGCCTGGGGATGAGAAGACACAGAATAAATCAGAAATAATAAGCAGAAGCAAGGAACTAAATTCAGAAAGATTGGAAAAGGCTTCCTGAGGAACGTGCAATTTTAGCTGAAACCTGAAGGGAGCTAAGGAAGATGAGGTGAGGATGGAGAGTGTTCCAGGCACTGAGGGAAGCCAGTGAAAATATCTGGAGGTCAGTGTCACTGGACTGCAGAGTATACTGAGGGGTGCAGGGTGGAAGAAAAGTAGAAAAAGGGACAGTGGCACAGGTTATTATTTGAATACCAAATAAAGGATTATAATTTTGGTCCTGGAGGTGACAGGGAGCCACTGGAGTCTATTAAAGAGGTGAGGTGTATGTGAGAGACAGACAGAGACAGACACACAAAGACTCACACAGAGATTGTCAGACCTGCACTTTAACAGCAGAATAGACTGCAATGGAGAGGCTTGTGGCAAATGGATCAACCAGCCAGTTATTCTAATAGCCCAGGCATGAAGTGATGAGAGCCTGCACCTGGGTGGTGGCCATGACAGAGGAGAAAAAAGTATACACAGAAAGAGGTTGTGAAGGGGATGGGTGAGAGAGAAAGAGTAAAGGTGGAAGGTAAACCAGAAGACAGCATTGTCAATAAAACCTAGAGAAGAAAGTATATTAAGGAGAAAGGGGTAACAGTGTCAAGATCAAGAAGGATGAGAATAAAGAAAAGGCCATTAGGCCAAGAGGCAACTAAGAAATCATTAGTAACTTTGGAATGATGAAGTTGGAAGTCAGACTGCTGAGAGTTAAGAAAAACAAAAAAGAAGGGATTGGGAAGAAAGGAAGTGGAGGCATCCACTGTGGACGGCCTTTTTAAAGAGCTTAGCCACAAAAGGCGAAGAGATAGGGGATGAGAGCTAGCAGAGATGGATGGATCAAGTTAAAGTTTTCTGAAGATTGGGGAGACCTGGACATGTTTGTAGGCAGTAGGGAAACAGCCAAGGGACAGAAAGAGACTGAAGATAATTACAAGAGTGAGAATTAGAGAAGTCAATCTGCTGTAGAAGAAGGGATCACTAGTGCAATGTAGCAAGGTCAGCACCAGCAAGAAGGACCACTTTTTCTCCCCTAAAACATTCCAAATTTTTATTCATTTTTTCTGTTTTAAAATTTTGGGTTCCAAATCCTTCCTCTCACTTACATCCCTCCCACTGAGAAGGCAAGCGATACGGTATCAATTATACATGTGAAACTATGCAAAGCAAGAAAAACGAAGAAAGTGAAAAAAACACTTCAGTTTGCAATCAGAGTTCATGAGTACTCTCTGTGGAGGCTGGTAGCATTTTTTCATCATGAGCCTTCAGGACTTGTCTTAAATCGCCGTACTGATCAGAGTAGCCAAGTTTTTCACATTTGATCATCATTACGACATTGAAGGGCCATCTCTTCATATGACACAGGGTGAAGGAGACCGTGGAAGACCTCTGGCTGATGTGAGATAAAGAAGAAGAGAGAAGAGGGGAAGCTCTTGGCGAAGAATGTGAAGTTAGGGTATTTGAGAAGGTATCACTGTATGCTGAAGTGCCCTTGTCAGAGGACAGTAGCTGAGGAGGAAAGAAAGACTGAGTCACCGAATTCAGCGAGAAAAAAGATGTTCAGGACATCAGCAGACAGTAACTACCAGAATTGTAACTCTGTGGTAGATGCTGACTGGGTAAACTTCAAAGGAGAAGGTACTGAGTGAAGGCAGTAGAGGGAAACCTAGAACCTGCCAATGGGGAATGAGGAGTATCCCAACTCTCCGCTGCTCCCCAACCAGTGAGAACGAAAGTGCAGCCTCTGTGGGAAAAGGAGGCCAGAGAGGCTGTTTCATCAGGAGAGAACCAGAAGAAGGGAGAGCCAAAAAACAGAAGGAATGGGAAAGGAAAAGATTGAAGATGCTCACTAGGGAGAGAACATTCCAGAGCAAACAGCTTTAGAGCGGGACATTGGGAAAGCTGGATTGAGGGGAATGGGAATAAGGGCAGTGAAGGTTCAGAATCACTGAGAGGGGGAGACAAAGGAGTTCTCCTAGGCTTTTATTGTTCCTAGGATTTGGGCCTCAGGGTAGTGTTCTCTCAGGTCCTTTGGCAGCTCAGGCTAGGAAGGCATAAGACAGTTCTCAACCTCAAAGAACTAACAGTCCAAAGAAAGAGACAGCAGGCAAATAGCTGTGTACAAACAAGCTATAGACAGGAGAAACTGGAGATAATTCAGAAGGAGGGTGCTAAGATTAAAGAGGACTGGGAAAGGCTTCTACACCGATAATAATAACAATAATAAATTAAATGACATTCACGCAGCTCTTCAAAGTGTACAAAGAACTTGGTCCACACCACAATCTCACTGTATTCTCACAACAACCCAGTGAAGTGGGTGCTCCTGGCATTATTACCCTTGCTTTATAGATAAGGAAGTTAGGGGCAGCTGGGTGGCACAGTGGAAAGGGCCCCAGCCCTGAGTTCAAATATGGTCTCAGATATTTACTTGCCATGTGACCCTGAGCCAGTCACTTAACCTTGGTTGCCTCAAACAAACAAATAAATAAGGGAAGTAAAGTGAGATTTAGAGAAGCTATGTGATTTGCTGATGGGCACACAGAAAAGAACACTGGAGCTGGAATTCAAACCCAGGTCTCCCCTGGCTTGAAGTCTAATGTTCTCCCCACTGCTCCAAGTTGTTGTTCAACAGTTACACTCCATGATCTGAAGATATCCACGATCCCTCTTGTTCTGCTTCCTGCCCCGCCCCAGGCAGAAAACGGCTTTAGTACATACTAAAATGGGAATGACTTCTAGGTCTAGGTCTCCCTGTCAGGGGCAAATTCTCCTTTCTTCTGAAGCCACCCTGGTCTCCTCTCCCCCATTGTGCCGTTTTCTACTTTCATCTGGCTACTCTGTCTCTAAGATCAGAGAAGGGAAATGTGCCCATTCTGCCTGCTGCATTAACTCCCAACTTCTCCATCTTCACCCTCTGCCTCATAGTGTATTCACATATCTAATTAACCCAGGATGACACAAAACAGGAAAGAAGAGCAGGGTCCAGAAGCTCTACAGCACCAGACAGAGCTGTCAGGCTATCTGGGAATCATCCTGCCAGATGTCGTTGCCCAGGATTCTTACGTGATCAAGATGTTTCCACTCGTCAGCCCATTCTCTCTCTGTCAAACGGTGGTCCACCAGCTCCTCCTGGTATCCTCCATTTAAGCCTGTGTAAAACGAGAGTACATTTTCTATGATTGGGAGGTGGGTGCTCAGAAAGGCTCTCAGCCTTAACACGAAATTAGGAAACAGCAGTTGGGAGTGGAGGATGCTGGCAAAGGAGGTGTGGCTGGGGAGCTGGGGGTCATGCCATGGCCTAAAGATGCCAGCTATTGCCCAGGCCTGATTAAGATCCAAGGATATACCTTCACTCATAGTGTTAAAGCATAGTGGAAGAACTAAAACTTGAGAATGTAGAGAAGAGAGGATGAGTCTGCAAAGGGGAAGATCAGGGGCGTAATAACAGTAAGCTGAGGTGGTACTGGCAAGCATAAGGAAGCTCTGGGAGAAGCAAAGTGTGTTTACAAGAATTAGGTGAGTCTTAAGCCTGGGGTAACTGGCTCCGTTGGGGGCTTGAGGATTTGGTGTGGATGTGGTGGGGTGGAGGGAGTAAGGTTATCCTGTTGTCTGTTTTAGTACCCTGCCCCTACACAATGATACCAGTATTAGGGCACCATGAAGAGAAGCCTAGTTCAAGTCTTTATCTGCAGCCAGGTGGTATGGTTCTGGATATGGCTCTGGACTTGGAGACAGGAAAACCTGAATTAAAAACCTGCCAAAGACATGTACTAGCTGTGTGATCCTGGGCAAGTCACTTCACCTGTTTGCCTGAGTTTCCTCATCTGGAAATGAGGGTAATAATAACTCCTACCTTACTAATATATCTGAAGTGATATATAAGGGCACATGATTATTATTATAACCAGGAATTCCTTACATCAATGAAATGACAGGTCAGGGAGGGGAAAGGGAAACTTGAAAGACAATTTCTGAGTTTTTTCTGTAGTCACAACATACTGGAAGAGTTTGGGGCAGGGGGAAAGGAGAGGAGGGGGCAGTACAGGGAGAGAAGACCAGACAATTCAGAGCAGAAGGCAGGAGGGAGAGCAGTAAGACTAGGAAGGTCAGGTCCTAACAACTGCTCACAATCAATCAATCAGCATTTATTAAGCGCCTTTTATATGTCAGGCGTCGTTCTAAGGAACTCCTAATGACTGTGCCGCCCACCCTATATACCTGTGCCTTTACATCTAAAATCAGCCCCATCTATCTCCCCTCTGTACTGTTCACAAATAAGAAGAGGTCAGGCAGATTTTATTAATGTATTAAATTTCATATATGCTTCAAAAACTATGTGTAATAGAAATTCACCATTTCCTATCTAATCCTTTTTTCCTCTTGTTTACTGAAATGTTCACAATTATTGTTGGCTAAGTTAATGAAAAACAAAACTTTAAATAAAAAAGAATGTATGTAGGGAGACTGGGGTGCTGTAAAGGAGGAAGAAGGACCAGGGGACTGAGAAAAAGAGTAAAGGCTGCCGTGAGAGCACAGTGACTGCTCTGTGAGTTTAATGAACATGTTTAATAAACATGTGATTGCTTTAAAGTTCATAATGAATCAACTTTATAAATAAAAGAAAAAAAGAAAGATCAGTTCTTTTTCCCAAAGCAAAATTAAGGAATTTCCAGACAACTGCTGCTCCTGATGTCCTGGGGCTCAGAAGGAGAGCACGGGACCCAGGGTTCTGCACATCAGAGCTGGAGGGCAGAGGAAGTATCTGATGCCCCTGCATTTTACATTTTTACATTTAAATCAACCTCAGTCTTTGCTTTGCTTCCTGTACTAGGCCGTAACCTCTTGGAGGATAATCCATGGATTACGGTTTCAGGGTAGAACACACCGTTCTAGACTCAATGGGGACCTGTCTGCTGTGGAAAGAGAGGCCTGGGGAAAGTGTACAAGCAGCTATGTAGGAGGGAGAAGCAGGCAATGGTGATGATAGGATAAAGACACACAACAGTCCTGGGTGGGGAAACAGCAGGGAATGAATAGTCCACTGGCTATGACTCAGTACTTAAGATTTCACTCAAGACCAGAAAAATCTCCTCTAAGACCCTCTGAGCTCAGCTGAGCTGGCCAATAGCCTGGCCCTCTGGTACTCTTAGAAATGTCCTAAGGCAAAGGCTTCCAAAGCTGGAGGGCCCTTAATATATCTCACTTCACAATCTCTCTTTTTTTAGTGTTACCAGTTAAAATTTTTCTTTTCTTTTTTACATTTAATTTTTACCTTATTTTTCTCAATTACATGTAAACAACAAATTTTAACATTAAAAAAAACTGGGTTCCATATTCTCACTCCACAGTCTCGAGTCCCACTCCAAGGGCTGCAAATGGCCCTCCATCCCTGACCCTACTATTACATTGCTGTCAGTTTTGCTCTTTAAACGCTAGCATTTTAAAGCTAGTGTTTTAAGGTGTACAAAGCACTGCACTTTTATTACCCTCATTTTACAGAGGAGGAAAGAGAGGCACAGAGAGTCAGGTGACTTGCCCAGGGTCTCACAGTTGATAAGTGTGTGAGGCAAAATTAGAAAATCAGGTCTTCCTGACATCTTAAGTCTCTTCCACCTACAGAATCACCAAGAGACCTTTAAACCTTGATGCTCCTTATCTGGAGGACAATAGTTAATCTAAAAGCTAAAAACAAAAACAAAAACAAAAAAAAACCCTCTCCTTCTAGTGATCATCACATCCCCTGTGTCCAAATAAAAATTGATAACTTCCATTCAATTCCAGGAATGTTTGTAGAGCTGCCTACATCACTTGTTTAGGCACAAAGCTTGGGCTTGGGAGGAAGGGGAGACCCAGAAATGAGCAGGAGGAAGCTGCTCTTAGTGAGTGGTTTCCAGTCTGGAAGAAAGGTTAAGACCAGGAAACAAATAACCACAGTCCAACGCAGGCCCAAAGAGCAGCATAAACAAAGTGTTGTTGGATGGAGAGACCAGCAGAGGCTTCAAGAAGGACCTGCCACCGGAGGGCCGGGTCTGAAGGACGAGCCTGACAGAGTGGGATGGAGAGAAAAGGGGGCACCTTAGAAGTAGGAAAAATATGGAAAAGGAATGACGGTGAGAACATATGGGATGTGTCTGGGGGGCAGCGAACTGACCACACGGTACAGGGAAAACGAGAGACAGTGCCCGACAGCCGTTGGCTGAGCTCAGCTTATCCAGGGCCTTGAATACCAGGCTGAAGAGCCTGAAGCTTAAGCAAGAAGTAAATGAAAAAGGGGAGGTTCTTTTACTTGAGGGATGACATGACTGAAGAAGTTATTAGAAGTTTAATTTGGCAACAGCGTTAAGGATGGATTGCAGAAGGGAAGGACTGGGAGAGGGGAGGTTACAATATGCAGTCCAAGTGAGAGGTATGGTGGTGGCCTGAATTAGGGTTCTGGCACCATGGATAGAGTGTCTGGTGTGACGTCAGCAAGATACATCTTCCTGAGTTCAAATTTGGCCTCAGATATTTAGTAGCTGTGTGACCCTGGACAAGTAATTTAACTCTGTTTGCCTCAGTTTCCTCATCTGTCAAATGAGCTGGAGAAGGAAGTAGCAGACCACTCCAGTATCTTTGCCAAGAAAACACCAAATGAGGTCATGGAGAGTCGGACACAACTGAAATGACCTGAACAAGAAGCTCTAAATTTATGACCTTGTTAGGCTTATTAACCAAATCCATTTGTGACTAACCTACCTCAAGAAGGGGCCCAAAGTAAGTACCCTGTGAGAAATTACTGGCAGCTTTACCAGAGAGAAAGAATGAGACAGGACAAGGTCATGGCATTTTGCCACATTCCCATACTCTCACTGTGAGGTTCCTGAGGGCAGAGGTCACTTACTACAGCCAGGGTGTATTTTGCTAAGAAGTCAGATATGGGTCATGAGTTGAAAAGATGAAACAAAGAAGGAGCCCTCCCCCCCCAAAAAAGCAGGGCAAGAATTTCCTAAGGATATTGGGACTGGAGTCACCTCTGCGGGTCAAGCACCACCAGATAGCTCCCCCTTATTCATAAGAATCCAGTTTTCAGAACAATGGTAAAATGTTGGTACTCAGGACAAGGGTTCTTAACTTGGAGTCTCTGAACTTTTAAAAAACATATTTTGGTAACAGTATTTCAAAATAATTGGCTTCCTTTGCAATCTTTCATCTAAAAACATTATTTTGAAAAAGGATCCATAGATTTCTCTAGCTGGCCAAAGTCTAAGACATTAAAAAGTTTAAAAACCCCTAACGCAGAGGATGGGAGGGCCAAGCCAAGAACATTAGACCTTCTGTACTTCCTAGCACCAACACTGAGAGCAAGGCCATATGGTAGACAGGGTACTGGACTTGAGTCAGGAAGACGTGTGTTTGCAGACTAGCCCTGGTTCTTCCTGAGTGGTTTTGTTGTTCTAGGCAAGTCATTTAAACCTTGTTTGGCTTCCTCATTTATAAAATGGGTACTGTAATGGCATCCACCTTACAGGGTTGTTGTGAGGGTCAGATGGAATTATGGCAACAATCCCATGTATGATGCTGTTTGCTATATATAGTATTTTAATATAAAAATATTTGTTGTCTATTGAAATGTTAGTACCTGTTTTGTTAAATTCATAATAAAAATGAAACAACAAAAAAGGGAAAATTTATGGAATTTTAATTTGAAGTTTGGAGCTTTCTTGAGAAGGCACAAAGGATAGAGAACAGACCTTGGATGTAGGAAGACCAGAGATAAAGCTGACTGTGGGCAAGTGGAGTCTCCAGGAAACTCCTGAGGACTAAATTACAGATGAGCTGCTGATCTGCACTGGTGGACGGACATTTCTGATGCCGATGAAATCACAGGTCTCCAGCCCCCCTTCCCCCAACACCGCCTCATTTTTTTCCCAACTCTATTACTACTGCCCTGCTTGGTTTTCTCTCTGGAGAGATACTATGCTTGTCACTGTTTAGGAAAGCCTTCAGTCTGAGGTAAGCTATGCTCAGTTCACATGACTGTATTGAATGGAGCAGGGCTCTGTAGATGTGAAGAAATGAGCGGCTTACCAAGCCCGTGATGTCGGTCACCACCACCACCACCACCGCCGCCGCCGCCACCGCCACCACCACCAACACCACCACGGATTTCTCGATGTTCCAGCATCTTGGTGGAGTCCCTGTATAGGTGTGAAGTGGCAAAATCTTCCAATGTATAATGCTGGAGAGGCGGTGGGGTGGGATGGAACTGCCCACCAGGATTCATGAGGGGCAGGGAGAGAGCCGGGCTATGCCGGGGAGCAGGGCTGATGGTGCACACTCTCTTGGCGGGAGGCTCAGGAGGCACTGGGTCTCTCTCAAAGCTGGTGTCTTCTCTCCTGCAGAACCAGAGCAAGACTGCTGATTATGCAAAAATCAGTGGCAGTGGGGACACATGGTGATGCCTTCCCACCTCCCACCCCTCCCCAGGATTGGTTCGTCACCATGAAGAATGACTCAGGTTTGAATGCTCTATACCTTTTCAACTTACCTTTCCTGGCTTCTCCTCTCTGACTGAAGGCCTAGGGCAGTGGTTCTCAACCTTCCTAATGCCACGACCCTTTAATACAGTTCCTCATGTTGTGGAGACCCCCAACCATAAAAGGATTTTTGTTGCTACTTCATAACTGTAATTTTGCTACTGTCATGAATTGTAATGTAAATATCTGATGTGCAGGATGTATTTATATTGAATATAACCCACAGGTTGAGAACCGTTGGCCTAGAGGGTAGAGCACCATACTCCTCCCAAAGCTGTCCTTTATAGGGGTCTTACCACCTTCCTGGCAATTCCACTCTCCACGAGCAGGAGCCCTGCTTGGCTTCCACTCCACAGAACAATATGGGGTCATAGCAGGCACTCCTGATCTGCTCTCCTCCCATCCCACTGCTACTCCCAGTTTCCTTCTGTGTGTTGTCTTCCCCCATCAGACCATAAACTCCTTGAGGTCAGGGAATGTCTTTTTATTATTTGCATCCACACTGCTTAGCACACTGTAAGTACTCAATAAATGTTTACTGAACTTAATAATGAAGGAATCAAGCCCAAACCTCTGCTGCAGTGGGGAATGGTCTTCTTATATGACTGAGCAATAACAGCTGCCAGGCACTGGGCTAAATGCAGGGAGATACAAATAAGGCCAAAAGACAATTCCTGCCCTCCATGAGCTTAACATCTAATGGGGAAACATCAAGCAAAGAAGATACATCAGAGGTAAACTGGACATAACTGACCAAGAAAAGGCACATCTTAAGGGGGATCAGGAAAGACTTCCTGTAAACCAGTGGTTCTCAACCTGTGGGTTGCGCCCCATATGCAGACAGGCTCACATATGACTATTAAAGGGTTGCGGCATTAGGAAGGTTGAGAACCACTGCTGTAGAAGGTGGGAATTTAGCTGGGACTTGAAGGAAGCCAGGAGGCAGAGATAAGGAAGGAGAATGTTCCAAGCATGGTTCAAAGGGGAACAGCTGAAAAAAAAAAATAGGAGAGAAGAGAGGAAAAGTGAGAAAGGGGCTGGAAAATGAGGGGTCACATTTACCTGTCAGGACTGTGTCTCTTGCCATTCCCATGTACTTCTATAAGCAGCTCTGCAGAGTCAGCTGGGGAAGTGGTGTTTGTATTGAGCAGGAGGTGTTCATGCTGGGCCAGGTACTGGGAAGGGGTCTGCTTGGCTGCCCGGGCACAGTGCAGCAGCTCCCTCTGCAACAGGGGAAGGTTGGCCTGGAAGAGAAGAGACATCAATGGTGATGGCTTCTCCACCCCGTACTGCCCCTCTCACACTTGTGACTCCCTCTTAAACTTAGGAATACAAGAAGGAAAAGACCCTTTTCCCGCCCTTTGGGTCTCTAACTTGCCACATGAATCTTGCTCCTCAAGAGTCCCAGAAAAACCGTCTCATCTTCTCTTTAAGTCACAGCTGGGAACCAAGGGCAGTGGGAGTGTGGAGGGAGCTAGGCCAGGCCCAGTGTGGCCCATGCATCCAGGAAAGCTGGGCTCCTAACTAAGCAAGCACCTTCAAACATGACAGAAATGCTAGTCTCAGTGCTAACCACTGAACCTCCTGCTTTTCCTTATGAAGTTAATTGCCTGTAAAGTTAGAATAGTAGCTTTCCTCTCTTTTCTGTGGGATGCTCCATTTCAACCAGAATTTGAAAATAGAATTTTTTAATGTATTTAGAAAAAGAGGATAGCCTTCTCAGGGAGATGGTTTCTCCATCCCCTACCCTGACCTCTACATTTGTTATACACCAAGGGAAAAATTAGGATCTTTGATGTGTTATAAAATGCTAGTTTTTAGCACATGGAAATGGCAGCAAGACCCAAGTCCTAATGGGGACGAGTAGATAATAAAGATTGCTGATCTTTATCTAGCACTTTAAAAAAACCCTTCACAGGGGCTGCTAGGTGACTCAGTGAATAGAGAGCACCAGCCCCGTAGTCAGGAGGACCCGAGTTCAAACGTGGCCTCAAACACTTGATACACCTTGGGCAAATCACTTACTCCCAATTGTTTTGCCTTGCCCCCTCCTAACCCCCCCAAAACAAACAAAAAAGTCCTTTACAAAGATTATCTCATTTGATTCCCGCAATAACCCCAGGGTAAATGCCACTATTAGAGGCAGCTAGTTGCCAACAGGACAGAGGTGAGATCTGCTGTCAGGAGGACACGAGTTTAAATCTAGCCCAGACACTTACTAACTGTGTCTGGGCAAGTCACTTAACCCTCTTCGCCTTACTTTCCTTATCTGTAAAATGAGAAGGAAACAGCAAATCACTCCAATATCTTTGCCGAGAAAACCCCAAATGGAGTCATAGAGGGTTGGACACAACCAAAACAACAATTACGTGCCATTATTATCCCTTTTACCTATAAGGAGACCAAGGTTCTGGAAAGCTCACCAGTTCCATAACTAGGGAAGTGTCAGGGGCAATATTCAAACCTGTCTCTCCTAAATCCAGACCCAGTACTCAGAGAACAGCACAAAAGAAGCTGAGCTGGGAAGAACTGATTCTAACTGAGAAGCCCTTTCTCTGTTTCTGCCCTTGTATACCACACAAATGCTTGACCTCCCCCCTCCCTGTAAAGATTATTAATAGTAGTTCTCTAATTTGAGAGGTGGGAGGAACTTAAGAGATCATCTGTTCTGATTTCCCTGCCTACATATACCTGTCCCCCATCCTGGTGAATAGGGAAGGAAACCTAAGTCAAAAGAGGGGAAGTGACTTACCCAGGGTCACAGAGTCACTTAGCCGGCTCCCAGTCTAGTAATATGAACCCTATTTCTCCTAGCCTCCACTGTCTAATATGTGGGGGGTTTGTTTGTTTTTAAAGCATTTAAGGAGATCTATTATAGGATTCTAGTGTTTCTCCCTGGGGGCTTTTTCTGGCCAAGAATTGGGCTTATGGCTAGCTGAGACTATAGGGGATTATATATATGTACATATACAACAAAGGGTAGACAGTCTTGGCTGGGAGGTCAGAACTCAGTCAAAACAGCATTCTCAAGGAATATTGTCACTTTATAATCCAGCAGAGCTGTCCTCAAGTCAACAAGCATTTATTAAATGCTTACCATGTGCCAGGCACTGCAGCAGGTACTGGAAATACAAGCAAACACAGACAGTCCCTCCCCTCAAGGAGCTTACATTCTAACGGGAGAGGGCGGCACAAAAAGGGAAGATGAAGAGTATGTACATGGGGATGACTGGGATAGGAACTTTGCTGAGAGAGGAGGGGTCAAGGAGGAACTGATCAATGAAAGGAAGGGGCCACTGAGGCCCCACCCAGAGTGTGGAGGCTGCTGTGGCATGGTAGATATCTAGAGAATTCTGAGGGGAGCCCAGGGAGGAATGAAGACATGGCCGGCCTGGGCACTGGCTGGAAATTGGGAGGCTCTGTCCTGATGTCATATACACATCCCAGTATGGAAGGGAACTGGGCCACCGCATGTGTTTGGGGAGGGTCTGGCCTGTCTGCAAGGACACATACAGAAACAGACTCTCTGCCTATTTTCCACATGGGTCATGTTAACTTGATTATCTCAAAGAAGTTAGCACACCCTAAAATCTGCAAGAAAGCAAAGCAACAGTGGGGAGCCTGTGTGCCCCGCTTCCCATTTGCCTGATGGAGGCTGAGCTCTGCCCCCCACAGTGTGCAGCATATGGAGAGGAAAGACAGGAAGCCAGTTCTCACACTTGACTATGGAGACCTTTAGTTTTTAAATGTCAAAACCCTATAGCAATGACATGTGATTTCATATTTCCCACTCCCCACACTGGATACGTTTCATTTCTGCAAATGAAGCTATTCCTAGTGGCTAGCACAACCCATGCCCAATACCTCTCATTTCCCAAAACTTTACATGGGAAAGGAGAGTAAGATGGGAAATGAGTATATCCAGAATTGCTATGGCCCAGGAGGAAATGGAGCCAGTTTCTAACCCCTCTGCCAGAACCAATCTTCAGCTTTATTATCTGACAGGTTAAAAAAAAAAAAAGCCTCTCCAATGGACAAGTCTCACAGGAAGGGCTACAATCTCCATCCCTGGAGAGAACATCAAAATAGATGAGATCCAAGATACAGAGGATTTAAATGTCTGAGAGGGGAGCTGTGCAAGCTTCCCCAAGTGCCTCTGAGGTCTGTCTCTCGGGGTCAGTTCCCCTTTACCATATCCTTCACAATATTACAAGCAACAGAACCCAAGGAGTTTTGGTTAGGTACAGTATGTGACCAAGATCCACTCAGAAAGAGTCCCTAGTGGTGGTTGCAAGTATCTGGCCCTGGCCCTGGCCCATTCAGCATTTTTA
>CM053595.1:54576024-54618891 GCA_028646575.1 Pseudocheirus occidentalis | reverse complement strand
TACTGACGTGGAAGAAGCAAAAAAGCAACAAAGTCCGTTCAGACTTCACTGATGAGGATAATGTCCACAGCAAACGAGAGGGAGGGTCTCACCATACTCTCTGCAGTGCATATTTAAGGAGGAAGACTGACAGGCTGGAGACGATCTAAAATGGTTATGGGGACAAAGCCATGTTCTACTGCGAGGAGTGGTGGTAAAAAGAGCTGAGATGTTTGGAGGGGAGAGGGAGAGAGTGAGGGAGGGAAGGGGAGAGGGAGATGGAGAAAGAGAGAGGAAGAGAGGGAGAGAGGGGGGAGGTAGGGAAAGGGAGAGAGTAAGGGAAGGAGAGAGGGAGAGAGAGAGGAAAAGGGCGAGGGAGGGAGGGGAAGAGAGGGGGGGTGGAGAAAAAAGAGAAGAACGTGTTATGTGCAAGTAAAACAGTCAAGTCTTTACTCTACCCAGCTAACATGATAAATACTGGATAAGGCAAGCAACATTCTGCACCCTGAAGTCTATTACCTCCTACCCAAGAAAAGGAGGGTGTTTCATTATCTGTCCTCTCTAGTGCCTACCTGGGTTGTTCCTTGCATTTAATCTGAATCCTGATGTGTTAGGCCATTTTCACACACAAGAACAAGCAAATATCTGTTTTTGCCAGGATTAATGGGCAGAAATCCAAAGGATACAAATTTCAGGTCAATAGCAAGAGAATGCATTTTTTAAAAATTGAGGGCTGCCCAGCATTGGGACAGACTGCTTCGTGAAACAGTAAGCTTCACATCAACAAAAGAGTTCAAGCAGTGGTCTGACCTGTCAGGAATGTGACATTTCTAAGAATTTATGATTCTGGCACCCAGGGCTCCTCCACTGCTAAATCTAGGAGACATTTTATTGCTTGTTTGGTGGAAAGAACACTGAGTTTGGAGCCAAAGGTTTTAGTTTTGGACTCTGGATCTGTGTGACTTCAGGTAAGTCATTAACCTCTCTAGGTTTTAATTTCTTCCTCTGTAAAATGACAACTAAATCAGGCTTGATGCCAACCAAAGTCCCCTTCCAACTCTAAAACTGATGGGTCTCTACTGTCAGTCAGGACACTAGGGATATACAGGTTTCTAAAAGTTAGGATTTTTTTTTTTGGAAGAACATTTGGAAGGAAGAAATTAGGGGGTCTAACAAGACTGGATTTACAAAATAAGAAAGAAATGGGTGTCCCAAACTTTCACAGAAAGAACAGGGTACTCCTAGCAGGAAGCGTGTTGGGAAGGAGCATAGGTAGGCCTCAGACATCTAATTTGCACCTTGCCCTGCTGATCAGAAAGAGAAGTACTTGTAGGACTGCTAATGATGTTACCCTAGTTAAGGTTTGAAAAAGAAAAGCCTTAATTATTTGGGATCCACATTTTAAATCTTACTCATTAGTTGAAATATTCACTCCCTTTGGGTAGAAGGACAGAAAAGAAGTGATACGGTATGGCAGGAAAAAGCCTTAGATTTCTTGGAGCCAGGGGGTCAGAGTTAGAATCCTGTCTCTGCCATGAACTACCTGTGTGACCTTGAGCAAATCCCTTCACCTTTCTGCACCTCAATTTCCTCACCTGAAGGAGCTTACTGGATGGCTTCTATGGTCCCAGCCTGTTTGAAAATCCTAGGATTCCAGGTGCTATTTTGTTCAGGAGGCAGCTCAGTGGATAGACCGCTGGGTGTGGAGTCAGGAAGACCCCAGTTCAACTATGAGCTCAGCCGGGAATACCCTGGGAATTGTGCCTCAGTTTCCTTAAGTGTAATATGGGAATAATAATAGCACCCAGCTCCCAGGATTGTTATGAGGACCACAGATATTTGTAAAGCACCTTAGCACAGTGTCCAGCATGTAATAAGCAGTATATAAATGTTAATTATCATTATTATTTTTATTATCTGGAAGAGAGATAATAATGACATCTACCTTTCAGGGCTGACCAGAAACATTTATAAACTACTTAGCCTGGCATCTGACGCATGCCGGGTGCTGTGGAAATGCTGATTCTCTTTTCCCTTCCCCTTTGTTCCACACTGAAAACTGTTTCTGATGACTATCCTTAGCTAGAGCTCTAATAACCTGAATTTAAAATGTCAACTATATGAGTGCTTTGTACATAAACAAATAGTTTGCTATTATGTTTATAAAACCCCAATTTAAGAGAGCGGAGGTATTTTTTGTTTGTTTTTTTAAATGCATGTCTAAACTAAAATTAAATCTGAAATGAAGAATCAAAGCTGACTTTTCTTCTAAAAGGAAATGGATGATCAAATTTGTGTGTGTGTGGTGTGTGTAAGTATGTGTAGAGGGGCTGGGGTAGTCCAAGCCTGTGATTTCATCTCTGTACAAACTCACTGGTGTAGAAAGGTCCCTTAGGCGCCACTGGGTAATCTGTTTGTAAGTGCCAGCCAGAAGGTGCTGCCCGGGTTACCGAGAGGTAAGAGACTTAGCCAGGGTCACACTGCTAGGATAGGTCAGGCTCAGTCTTGCACCCTGTCTTCCTGACTCAGGGCCAGCAGCTCCTTATGAGTCATGCTGCCTCCTGGCTGAGCCATCAGCTCAGGAGAGGGACTGAACATGCATACATGAAGCCAGCTCTGCATGAAGGGTTAATACAGCCAGCACCCTCATTAGTGTCTGGGGCTGAAAGAAACTGACAGCAGCCCCAATGCCAAAAAGCTGCCACCATGTCCGTAATGCCTGCTGTGTGCCCAAACAGCAGAATGAAGGAGGGAGGAGGGCCTGACCAGGCAGAGCAGTTACAGAGACAGGCACTGTTCTAGGGAGATGAACAGCAGGCACTCAGGATTAACATTTTTAAAAAAAAAACATGCCTGATCTTTGCATTTTGGCGTGGAAAATTGCATGGGGGGACAGGGGGAAGGAGTGTATATGAGTTCTGCCTGAGTTCAACCTGTCCTTTGATGGATAAAAACATACTGTCATTATTTCTTAGGATAACAAGTCTGCTAATACTTTCATGATTCTGGAGTCTTGTGGAACATATCTGTCTAGGAAATCTCGAGATCCACACCTGGTGGAGACAGAGCAACCACAACTGTTTGGGGGTGGGGGGTGGAGAACAACAGAGCTGTCCATACAGAATCATTGCAGCACTACCTTGGTAGGCAGGCCCTCCTCACCTGGAATACCATCCTCTGTAGTAAGCTAAGCTGAAAAGTTACCATTTTGGAATCTTTTCCTCTAACTTACTGTTTTAGTTAGGGGGCAGGGGGAGGGGACTCTTCTGAAATGGGACATTAAGCAGCAAATAAAATCAACATCTCACTTATCTAGAAGTCACAGACCAAATAATCTCAATTTATCTAAAAGAACCCCTTCTTCTTCTATTCTTGTAAGAGGTTTTTTTTTTTAAAGTCCAAGTGATCAAAAATGCATTGGCATAAAATCCATGCACTTTATAGGCACTTGCTTAGAGTCTGCTGACTTTCATTTTACTCACAGTTTTAATGAGCTTGGTTATCCTTATTGGTTTTCCAGATCGGATTAGGACCACATCAGGGGCTAGAGCAAAGATCCCCAGCAGTTGCCGAAGGTAGGTATACTTACTGTTGCAAGAAGCAACCAACTATTGTGAGGGAAGAGTCCAAGAAACTGTGTCAAACACAAACTCCTAAATCCTAGCAGTGAGGGCCATATTGGTGCAGGCCATCTTAAAGGCCACAAATAAGATCTTTAAACTGCCTTCCCTTTAGAAAGGCAGTCACTGCCAGTGTCTCCTTCCCCTGCACCCCCCAGCTGGTCTAGGGGTGGGTCCCCACACAGCACTTGGGGAGGAAGGGAACAGATGGTATCTCCTGAATCACGAGTTGGCTGGTGTAGCCACAGGAGATCACCTCTTTTCTTCCCTTCTGGAAGTGGGAATCTCAGCAGAGGTTTCCAAAGGGCAAAGAGGAAAGAGCTGGGGGCAGCTGGACTATGTGCTCAAGCTGACTTGAAATTCCCCGTGGGGGCAAAGGGCTAAGGATATGGGCTAAAGTCATCAGGCTCAATGACTAAAGCATCACACCTAAAATCTGGACTAATTTGCACCAAAGAGCCTCCCAAGGACATTTCTCTTTCCTTGTTCCTAGAATCCCCTAGGCCAGCACTAACAAGATTTTCCTCACTCCCTTCCCACCTAACCCCAACCTTGCAAGCAGAAATCAGAGCTTTCACTTGCTTCCCCTTCAGAAATAGCCCAAAGCTCACTACTGCCAGATCCTGGGGGGCCTACCCACTCATTCTATCAAGATGTTAACCCACAGCTATAACCACACCTTGTGGTTCTCTATCCCTTCAGCTGCCAGGACCCCAAAAGAAAGGGACCCGTGTTCCTATGCATGCCAAATAAACTTGAGCCAAAGGCTTTCCTATGTCAGATCTGGAGGTGGCTGCACCACCTGGTGGTTACAAAGGAGACTGCTGAATCCTGAGTCAGAGGACCTGCATTCAAATTCCAACTTTGACACAAATAACCTGGGACAAAGCCACGCCATTTTCCTGGTCCTCAGTTTCCTCCACCGTAAAAAGAAGGGGTGTGTGACAGAACTTGAAATCACTGCCATCTCTCCATCTACTATCCTATGATTGGGGTTTAAATCCCATCTCTGATAGCTATTGTAGGGTAGTCTTGGGCAATTTACTTTTCCACCCTGGCCCTCAGTTAGAGTAAGCTCATCTTTAAATGATGGGGCTGAACCAGGTGACCTGGCTCCTCCCTCCTCCCCCAGCAAGGGTGATTAAGAAATCTGAGATTTGTCGGTCACCTTGGAAAGGCCTGCTGAGCCCAGCTCTGGGAGGATGAACAACTTTTAAAAACTGAAACCTTTGAAGCTGGAAATCAATGCCTGGGGGGTGGGGAGTGGGGCACCCAGGGGGTCACGGAGTGCTGGCCTTGGTTCCTGGGGTATCTGGGGTTTGCCTGTTACCTTCAAGAATGGAATCACAAAGGGACGAAGAGGAAAGTTGGTGGCCTCTTGCAGCTTACAATGGAATTCCTCAATGGTCACCGTGGAGTTCTGTAAAGAGGAAGGAAAAGAGTTGGAGGGGGACACTCAGAAAGCCCCTCCTACCCCAACCCAAACAAGCTCCTTTTGTCCATTTTCCTTTGTCCATGACTGCCGGGCCACGGCATAGGTTTTTAACACCGAGCAGCTGCCTCAAAGGTCCTGCTAGATGGTGCTGCCCCTTGACACTTCAGGAGGCAAGGATTCCATGCCTGAACAGGGACTTGTCACCGCAGGATCATCTCCACAGTGAGAGCAGATAAGCAGGCGCCAGAGCTGCTGCTGATACCCCCTCCCCCCAGGAAGTCCCCAAACAAGGCCACCACAGAGACTTGGGTGGCCTGTGATAGGCAGCATTCTCACTCACGATTTCAAAATGTGCTTTTCCCAGAGGCTCAGAGAAAAAAAAGTGAGGGGGAAAGAGAAGGGAGGAGAAGAGACAGAAACCAAGAAGGAGGAAGAGAGATGAGAAGGGGAGGAGGAAGAAGAAAGAGGGGTGGAGAAGGAAGAAGAAAAGGAAAAAGAGAAAGAGAGGAAGAGGAAGAAGGAAGAGAGATGGGAGGAGAAGAAGGAAAGGAAGGAAGACCAAGAGGGAGGAAAGGAGAGGCAGAGGGAGAACATGTGAATGTGTTCCTTCTTATACCCCAAGTCTGAATGGCATCCTCAGAGCACCAAGCCTATGATTCAGACCAAAAGGAAAAGAGGCTTGAGAGGAGCCCATCGTCTCCTCCCTTCTCTTCTGAAGGGCAGAAATTTTGATATCAAAATAACAAAGTGGGGAAAAGTCCATCCAATTCAGCACGGTGGCATCTTCCTTGGATTTCCCTTGGAAAACAGAAAACTCACCCCAAATCTACCTCTTCCCTCTAGATAGATAACTGGTTGATCACAGAGGGTGCTAAAGTTTCAGGGAGAAGCAGAGACAAAAATGTTTCCATTCAAGGTCTATGAGGAAGGTGAGTAAAAATCCATTGCTGCTGGTCCCAAATGGGGGAGAAAAGACTTTTCCTTCAGTCATTTCATCATCATGAGGGGCAAGTGAGGCCTCAGTTTCCTCAACTGTGAAATGAAGGAATTACACCAGGGGGTCTTTGAGATCTCATCCAGCTCTAATCAGGGATAAGCCACAGTGCAGGCCTTAGAGGACAGGGGAAGTACTTGGCATGTCCCAAAGGAGAATACAAAAGTATGAATAATTATTATTTTTAAGGCTCTGGCCACCACAGCAGCATCTGGACATGCTGACAGCAGCCTAAGTGAGAGAAGTACTCAATTCACAGGCCTGGAGTCTGAGGTTCAAACCTTTCCCTAGCTTATCTGAGCAACTTAAGATAAAAAGGATATCTGACACTTTTGTTGTTGAGTTGGACTCTTCCTGACCTCATTTGGGTTTTTCTTGGCAGAGACACTGGAGTGGTTTGTCATTTCCTTCTCCAGCTCATCTTACAAATGAGGAAACCGAGGCAAAAGGGTTAAATGACTTGTCCAGGGTCACACACCCAAGTATCTGAGGCCAGATTTGAACTCAGGAAGATGACTCTGATTCTAGGCCCAGCACTCTACACACTGAGCCCCTGAGCTGCCTCTGACACTTATGTAGTACTTTAAACTTCCCAAAGAGCTTTAAGCACATTATCTCAACTCATCCTTCCTCATGCAAGACAATTCATTTCCCACTGCTGTCTTCCATAGCTTGAATGCACTTTTGCCGCCCTCTTGTCTCTGAGAACCCCCAGTTTCTATCAATACTCACCATTGGTGCCACTTTCTAGACTTTCCTGATCTGTCTCTCCCCATTCCCTACCCCTTTCTGGTCACCCGCTAGTGTCTCTGTCCCCCAAAATTATCTTTTATCTAGCTGGCAAACACCAAACACAGCAAAACACACATACATCTACATGTGAATGTTTGTCTCCCCCAAGAGAATGTAAGCTTCCTGAGGGCAGAGACTATTTCTCCTTTAAATGTGTATCCTCAATGTTTGCACAGAATAGACATTTTATAAATGCTTACTGATGGGGTTGACTGGTCTTCATACAACCCTCTTGGAAAGTTTAGGTACTAAAGTCTCAACCACATTTTACAGATGAAGAAGATGAGGCTCAGAGGGTTAAGTGACTTGCTCCTCGCAAGCAGCTGTCACCACACAGTTAGTAAAAGTCAGAGGCTGGATCTGAGCTCAATTCTCATCCAACTCTGACCCAGGCATTCTAATAATCAAGGTGATAAGAGTCTGTCTGTGGTCACGCAGAGTCTCCCCTCTCAGAAACTTGGATCCATGCTTTGCAAGCATTTACAACGAAGATATTTGAGAGAGAGGCTGACACTAAAAGGCTTGGAGACATCAAAAGCTCCTTCCTCGGTCAGGGTTGGCAGCAGCAGCACCTCAGCTGTTGGCCTGCAAATGCTGAGAATCTAGCACTGAATGATTCAAAAGCAACAGCAAGAAAGCTAAGGGCCCACTGAACAGCAGACAGAAGGAAATCACTGCTCGTCTGCACCACCGTGTTCTTAGGGGACCCAAATGTGAGCGTGGCAGCTACAGAAATAACATGCTCTCTGCTGTTCTGAGGGAATTGCCTTCCTGTGAGGTGCTGAGTGGAGCTGTTCACAGACATCGTGAAGCTTGTAATTTGGAAAATTATTGTTTTGAAAATTAAACCTGCTGCTCAGTTTTCTCCTCTTTATTTTGGAAACAATGTCATAGGCATATGACCTAGGAAATAAAAACCTTGGCCTCATTCTGCTGAATGTCATCGGTCTGTTGGGAAACAGTTAAGGATGCAGAAGAAAAGAATGCTCGGCAGGTCCATCAGACCTAAAAGAAGGCCAAACAAAAAACATACAACCAGAGTAAAGAGCACAACAGCTCTTTGATCAATACCCTTCTTATGAATTCAGTTCAGACTAGGCCACATTTATCAAGCATGTACTGTCAGTCAGTCACCGGATGCGTTCAGGGACAGGAAAAGGAAACAAAGCAGTCCCTGCCCTTAAGGAGTTTATGTTGTTTGAGTGTGAGAGAACAGAGCAAACCAATATTTGAGAACGAGAACAGAATGACAACAATCTACCAGAACGATCAAGTTTCTGTCACTTGGGAGTAGAAAAGGGGGGAATTTCAGACAAAGGGATAGAGAGTTGGGTACTGAGGCTATGGAGGATGGGAACGGTTGTTATACTTACTACCAAAGCCAGGACGAGGGTTCGAACCTTCTCTCCAATCTCAGGAGAAATGTCATTACCAAACTGCTGGAGGGTAGTCAGAAATCGCTTCAGTTTACTGAGCTGCCGGGCCCCACAGGTAGCTGGAAGCTGCTGATTGGTGAGTGATGAGGACGAGGAGGAGGCAGGGCCGTTGCTGAATCTCTGTGGTGGGGATGGAGCGCCATTCAAGGTGGGCGGTGAATGGTTAATCCCATTGGACACTGAAGGGGACACAGAGAACCTTAATAAACAACCTTCATAAATGGAGAACCTCAAGGCCAATCCTGTTCCTAATGCCTTCTGCCTTTGAGGCCTCGGCTGCTGATGCTCCAAACAGCTGACATCTTGGATGACGAGATTCTTCCCCCCACCCCCTGTTCCAAATCTTAGCAGACTCTGAATGATGGACCCATTCTAAGAAAATGCAAGACTTTATCAAGATAAATGCGAAACTCTACATTCAAATCCAAGCAATTAACTTCCCAAGATGTGGGAGGCATGGCTGGATAAGAGTTCATGCAAAATATCTTAATATAATGAATCAACGATGTGATACAGTAAGGCCAGAGAGAGAGAGAGAGAGAAAGAGAGAGAGAGACAGAGAGAGAGACAGAGAGAGAGAGAGAGAGAGAGAGAGAGAGAGAGAGAGAGAGAGGGAGAGAGAGGGAGAGAGAGAGGGAGGGAGGCAGAGGGAAAGAGAGAGGGGGGAGAGGGAGAGAGAGAGAGAGAGAGAGAGAGAAGGAGAGAGAGACACACACACATATACACAAAAAGACTGTATGTATACATGCTGTCTATAATACTATGAAGGCAGGATGGCACAGAGATGACTGTGAAGCCAGAAGATCCAGGTTCAAATTCTGCCTCTGACGTGTGATCCTTAACCACTGCCCCTCTCAGGTTTCCACAAAATTTTCTAAGATTCTAAGTTGAAGAGAAGGAACTGATCTGTCCCCTGGGTAGAGAAAGTCTCCTTCCCAGAGAGTTTTCTATACCAATGAAAAGTCTAGTCCCTATGTCTAGCCCTAATACTGACAAAGCAAACTCTGGATATAATTAATGTGCTTCTTACTAATTAAAATTTCAAATCTTGATGCCCTCCCCTTATACTACAAGGGCATTCTACATGCTTTTCAGTATAATTTTCCAGTTGAACACACCACAAAAATCAGCTTGATGCTGGAAGTGGTTTGAGAGGGAGGCTGGGTCACTGAGAGGGGCAGCCAGAGTCTTTCACTAAAGCAAATGACATTCTCTAGGTCCAGAACAGCCTCCCCTTCCCTTAACACCCCACCCCCAACCTTTCCTCTTGTTAACATTCTATTCATCCTTCAAGGCCTAGCTCAAATGCTAGTCAAATAGACTCCTTCAAGCAGCCTTCTCTAATTTCCATCTTCTTCCCTTTCCTTCGCTTGAATGAAAAAAAACATACAAACCCCAAACTCTCCTCTCCTGTTGTTCAGTCAAGTCTGACTCTTTCTGACCCCATTTGGAGTTTTCTTGGCAAAGATACTGGAGTGGTTTGCCATTTCCTTCTCCAGGTCATTTTACAGATGAGGAAACTAAGGCAAACAAGGTTAAGTGACTCACCCAGGGTCACACAGCTAGAAAGTGTCTGAGACTAGATTTGAACTCAGGAAGATGAGTTTTCCTGACTCCAGGCCCAGCGGTCTATTTACTGTGTGACCCAGCTGACTCCTCTCTCCCCTCCAATGAACTCTTATTCCATCTTGTTCATAGCTTTACTGTAGTAGAAAGAATAATGGATTTGGAATTAGAGGACATGGAACCAAATCCTAGCTGTGCTACTTACCAGCTATGTGACCTTGGGCAACTCATTCAACCCGTCTGGTCTCCAGCCTCCACCTTTGTAAAATGGGAGTTGGACTTGAGTACCTCTAAATAGCCTCCCAGCTCCAAAATCTATGATCCTTGGCTGGTATATCTGCTGTTCAGGGGTAAGGCCAAGGCTCATCACCAAGTAGGCTGCAGGGGGACGATTATTTTGGCCAGGGCCACTCTCAACCATTATCTAGTGAGGGGCAGGCAGCAGGGCTGGATCTGCTTTGCTTATTGCATGAAAATGGCCAATGAAAATGAAGCCCTCACCTCTGGCCCCTAATCTATGATCTGTTTTACTGTCTGTGTTTCCACTGAAAGGTCAATTGTCTTTGGAACGCTGCCCTCCTCTCAAGTGACCCCATAAACACCCTCCCACCACCACCAGAGCCACATCACCAACCCACCCTGACTGTGAGCTCTTCTTCCCACAGACCTTAGCTCAAAGGAGCCCTTTTTTGACAGCCAACTTAATAAAAGCTTATTATGGGCCCAGTCTTTTCCCAAATAAAACATACCCACCCCCCAGTGGCCAAACATAGAGACAAAAAAGGAAGACATTCATGTAGGTATCTGCAGCCTTGCCTGGCCTCTGAAGTCCAAATACCAGGAAATGTTTATCAGGTAATTAAGATCTGCTTCATTTCAAGATATACAGGCCTGTTTAGACCAGAAGCCACAAGTCAGTAACTGGTTTTGCTCAGCCCTCGCCAGCAGCCTCCTTCACCTGGGGCTAAAATCAATCCCCAGCCCAGCTATTTAACTTCAAGGGACTACTATCTGTCACAGAAAATGAGGCCTCTGGCTAATGGCTGGCACTGAAACCTCTGGGGCCTCTTCCTCATAATCTCTTGCTACATGAGGGCCAACTTGGTGCTTAGTGTGGAGGGAGCCCTGGATCTGAAGGGCAGAGGACCTGTGTGTGAATCCTACTGCCTGTACATCCTTGGGTCAGTCCCCTAACTTCTACTTGCCTCAGTTTCTTCCTCTGTATTACTGATAATAGCTAACACTTATATCAGGCTTACTATGGATCAGGCACTAATGTGCTAAGCATTTTACAAATATCTGATCATTTGACCCTTACAACAACCCTGTGCCGTAGATGCTATTATGACCCACCCACCTCTATTTTACAGAAGAGGAAATGGGTAAAAGGAAGTTAAATGACTTGCTCAGCATCACATAGCAAATGTCAGAGGCCTGATCTGAATTCAGGTTTTTCTGACTCCACGCATGGTCGGTCCTCTAAGCACTTTGCTACCTGGTGGATTAACTGAGGGCATCAGACTCAGTGTTCACCACGGTCTCTTCTAGCTCTAAGTCTTTGATCCTGGGATGTTTTCCACCAATGTCCACATAATTAGTACATGGTGGCCTGACCTGGGAGTAGGCCATGTAGACCTAAGGCTCCTGTCACCACTGCAGGCCGAGTTATTTTGCAAGCAAAGTCCTTTCTGGGATTTCTGCTTGGAGGCCCAGAAATTATATAAACCCACCCTGGTATGACACATGATTGCCTCTCTCTACTAATGATGATTTTCTTCCCTACCTGTAGACACTGGAGTTAAGACTCAACAGAATTACAATGTGGTACTTGTGGGATGGAGCTACTGGGAAACTGAGAGCGCTGAGCAAAAATCAGGGGCATGGATCAGTGTGTGGGGATACCCCCAGAGGCTACCTTTGTGTCATGGTTGTCAAGCAGTATTCTAGACAGGGAAGAGAAACTAAGGCAAAAGCAGTCAATCAACAAGGGTAGATTAAATATCTATGATGTGCCAGGCATTATGTAGACACGCTTTCCCATTCCACAAAGAGCTGCTTCTATGTGTCCTCACATGGGGGAAGAAAAGGCAATTTAACCAGCGTCTGGTGACAGTCATGCTGGTGTTTTGGAAATTGCCCTAAAATCCCAATAACATTAGGAAGGCAATATTTGGAGTCCTCAGAAGTTTGAAAATCCAAGATAATCATTTAAATTGGACATTTTAACTCCACTCAAAAAGAACAACAAAATTCCAGGCAAAAATGACGTGGGAAAACCAAACAGAGCACCAGGTTCAGAAATAACCTGGATCTGGCAAGGATCAAGAGACAGCACAGCAGATAGTAAACTGACTTCTGAATCAGGAAGACTGGAATTCAAATTACGCTTCTGACACCAACTAGCTAAGTGACCTTAATGCCCTAGTGCTGGATCTTATAAGCTTGTTTTTTAAAAAAAATCCTGACAATGAATCTCAATATAGTTGCTTTCTTTGGTAATCCTATGCATTTAAAAGCATTACTTTGAGAAATGGTCCATCAAATTCACTAGACTCATGTGAAAGGGACATTCCCCCAAAAGAACCTCAGAGTATAAAGTTACCCCCCCCCCAAAAAAAGTTGTCAGCAGCTTGCATTGAAAAAGGGAATTCCTTTTACTAATGAGAGCAGAGGTCTTGTTCCTATCCTTATCTGATCTCCTGAGTAGAGAAAATGCCTTATGTAGGTGAGAAAAGGAAATGCCAGTGTTATGCCCTCCCCCCCAATCCCTTAACTCCTAATTTGCATTAAAGCAAGGCAAGCAATCTCACATGCTGTAGGGGTGAAGGAGCCTGGGCGGGGTCCACCAGGGTTGATGGGTGGCCGTGGAGGCATGGTGGGAGGCGACGATCTAGACTGTATCTTCACTTCCACGGGGGATCCAGGCATCGCTGGCACCCTCTTCTCACTAGCAACTGTGAAGAAGAAAAGGGTTATGTATGTCAACAGGTGGACTCTCTCACAAGTGAGACATGTTATACAGTGAGCCACAAAATCCAACTATGGAAAATAACGAAAATTTGTAACATTCCACCAAAGGCTTTTAGAACTGGAAAAGACTTGAGAGGCTATCCAATCCAATGTCCCCCTCCCATTTTTTTTTTTTTTTTGGTATGAGGAAGCTGAGGCTCAGAGAGGGAAAAGAACTCCCCCAAAGACACACACACAGTGAGTCTGCAGCAGAGGGACTAGAAGTCAAGTCTTCTGAATCTCAGACCTACAGTGTTTCCCCTTTGCCACTGCCACTGGAACTGGACTCTGTAATGTTCTCTAAAAGGCTAACTAGAAAGCTTCATTCCCAATAACGCTTCAAGATGGGTAATGTCAAAGGTGTCCAGGAGCTGGCTGGGCACAGTTCTCACAAAATCCAATTGTTAAATTTTCAGCATAAGCATTAAGATATCAGACATCTGCAAATGCTACAAGTCTTGTTTTGCTGATGGCCTAGACTTAAGAAAGATGGAGAAAATGGTAAGAATGCAGATTAAATTTAAGAGTGTGTTTTGGATAGCAGGTTGTTAAACGTTTATTCTGGAGTGAAGGGGCAGTCAGTGGCACCATTTTATAGCTCCCCAAATCCACTCACACACACACCCCCTCAGCTCCCCAAGTCCATTTCTCACACATGAACACACACACAATTCAGCTCCCCAAGTCCATTTCTCTCTCTCTCTCACACTCACTCACTCACTCACACACACACACACACACACACACACACACACACGCTCATGAACGTATTTTTCAAGCTTCCCAGCATGCAATAGGAATAGGATCCCATCATATTGTTAGAGACTATCCTCTATCACAGAGCTTGTTCATAAACAAATGAACTGTCCGGCCTAAGCAGAGGTCACATCTCCCTCTCAGGTGATTTATAGCAGCTGCCTGAAGCCACCAAAGACTTAATGCGACTGTGGTGGAATTTGGTCTACATGAATATAAATCCGATTCTGTAGACGAACAGAGAAGGGAAGAGTAGCTGGATTCCAAGCCCTGGTGTTTGCCAAAAGAAATTTCTTTCTTATTGAAGAAATTAGCCATTTACTTTGGTTAAGAATTAGGCCAAATCTAATTCTTTCACCACCTGAAAACTGAACTATGTCTATCCTCTGAGAACAAAGAGTTCTTCAATTACATATCCCATTGACCCCTCCATAACTCTATTTCATATTTACTGAAATTTAGAAATAAAGAAACAGGGTCAGAGGTCAGGCTCAGTCTGTGGCCAGATCTGAAGTTTTCTCCTCCCTAGAGGGGGACCAGCACTTGAAAGGGTGACCTGGAACAGAGGATCACAACCACTAACGTTTACAAAGTGATTTCAGGTTTGCAAAACCCTGTGCATTATGTTACCTATGCATATATAACAAGATCATTACTGTTTAAGCCCTAACAACCCTATATGGTAGATACTTCGGGTATTTTCATTCCCATTTTAAAGACAAGGAAACTGAAGCAAAGAAAAGTTTAATAATTACCCAGGGTCACACAGGTGCTAAAGAGTCTGAGGAGGCCTGGGGCAAATATGTCCTGGGGCAAAAATATGTTCTGGGGCAAAAAACAAAAAACCACAAACCACCAAATCGATTGTACTTTAGAATTATTTCATTGTGTGTTAATAGTGACATTTGTGTAACTGGCTTAATCACGTTTTATTGTATCCAAATTATGTTTAGAATTTCCACGTTCCTGTAAAATATTCCTTGTGTCTCTAAGTTTACAAGTTCAATATTTCTGTGAAATCAATGGTCTATTCTTATGTCAAAGAAATCTGTTCTCTCTATCCCACTGGTTGCCCTTCAAGAAAGTCTGGTTGTTATCCCATGTACCACTAACTAACCTTGCAGGTGGACACAATCAATCAGCAACCAGATGGAAGGAGGGGTGGTTGCTGCCCCACCTCCCCCCATACTCAATCTCCAGCCAATCATGGTGTTTTTTTCATCTATGATGCCGCCTTTTACTATGGATGCTCCTCCTTTGTTTATTAAAATAATCTGGAAAGCCTTACCTCAGAGTGAGGAGGCTGAGACCCTATTTATTGGAAAATTTGTACTTTGCTGATAAATTCATTGTGCTCAGAACTGTAACTTTGTGCCTCAGTTTACCTTAATTTCAATTGTGTCAGCCCCTTTGAGGCATTGTGGACCAACTCCATCGATCAAGTGATTAATCCACCCACAATGATTGCTGCCTCTGTGAACTTGAGGAAATCATTTTACTCTCATGGGCCTCAGTTTACTGACTTCTAAAATGAAAGTATTGGCCTACAAGGTCCCTTCCATTTCAAGGTCTAGACCCCTGGGATTCCCACCTCCAGTACTTCCTATCCAACTACATTATAGTTCCTCTCTTACAAGAAAAGCTGTTTAACTTCTGAGTCTTTTCCCTCATCACTGTAAAATGGGAGCAGTAAAACCCAGAGTACTTTCATGTGCTTTGCTGTAGGCTCAAATGAGATAATGCCATTAAAAGTGCTCTGCAAACGTTAAAGTGCGACATAAATGTCAGTTCTTAACAATAGCGAGAAAATAAAACTGTCTACCTTAGACCTCAGATTCTTACCTTCAAAAATGGTTACCCTTTAGAGACATATGCAAGGAATGATACTTAACATCAAACTCTCCAAGTTCCTGGTGGAGAAGCCTGCTGGCTGGCTTCTTTGGAAGCCAGAAAGAGGCTGGTCAGGCTGGGGAGGGTGATCACGGACAGGCCAGCCCCCCACCCCTCTTTGTGTTCCTCACCTGCTCGCAGGACACTTTCTCCTCTGGCCAAACAAATTAGCTAAATGATGGAGCTGGTGCCTTTCCCTGGGACTGTGCTCTCACCGTGCCCTTCAGAGAAGGGTTGACACGTTTCCAGCTTATCCATCTGCGGCCCAGCTTTGCTGAGGAGGGGGAGAAGGGAAGGAAGGAACTGACAGTTGTCTCACACTGTTCAGTGTTGTGTGCGCTGTGCAGCAACCTAAAGGGAGCCTTTCCTCAGACCACCTGCCTTCCCCACGCCGGCGCCAAGGGCCTGAGGAGAGCTTAGCAGTTGGACACATTTTCACATTCAGGGCTTGGCAGAAGGAAAAATCCCGAGCAGCCCAAATGCAGGGGACAGAAAGCTTCGGTTCCTTTCTGATGGATCTGCCACACCAGCTGCCAGGCCGATGAATCAAAGGCCTGCCACGTGACTTTCCACTGGCCATAAGCTTTCGCTAGCAGATAGGACAGCATAAAAAAAATTTTTTTTTTTTAATCTCCCATACACACTGTAGTGAAAAGAGCACCAGATTGGGAACAAGGAGGTCTGAGTGCCAGACCTGGCTCGGCCACTGGTCTGGATATGACCTTGGGGTTAACCTCTTAACCCCACTCAGTTTGCTCATCTGCCTAATGGGAATAATGCCATCTGGCCTGCCTACCCCCACAGCACTGCTATTAGGGACAAAGGAGATACTGAATGTGAAAGCACTTAAAAAAAAATTTAATTGATTTTTGTTTTAACAACACCCTCATTTCCTTAAATAAATCCCTACCCAGTAAGTCATGCCTTGTAACAAGCATTAAAAATAAAGAAGGTGGGATTTAGAGGATGAAATTTAGGTGGTGAAAAAACAGAAGATATTAATGATATTATTGAAAGAAAAAGAGGCAGTTCTACCCCAAACCAAAACCAAACAAACCACATCAAATACATCTGACAGTAAATGAAATAGCAGAAGCACCTACTCAAAAGCATTATACGCATCAATGTGTGTATGTATATGTACACACATATGCATACACACAAATGTGAACCTATGAATAAAGTGAATATAGCTTTATCAACCCATAGATGAATGAGGAGTCACTTGGAGGAAGGGATAAGCAGAATCCCATTCAGGGTGATCTCTCACACATCCTGATCCTGCAACCCGAGCAAGGTGGGGCAAACTTAGGAGAAAAAACACATGCAATGCCTACAATAACATAAATACTGAATACCAAAAGGCAGCTGAACTCAGATTCGTTATAACCACTAATTCTGATCCTTCAGCACAGAACACAAAACACACTTCCCTCCTTCCACAAGGGTGGTGGACCATGGGAGCAGAACATTACATATACCATCTGCCATTTTATTGTTTAGTTTCACTTAACTGTATTCCTTTGTTACAAAGGAAGGGCTTGATGTGGGTAGGGATGGGATCCAAGTTTGAAATGAATATGGTATAAAAAATAAGCATTCAATAATCTTATTGATTTGGTAATGATTTCATCAATCATTTTAAATCAATCATTTAAATGCTTACTATGGGGCAAGCACTGTGCTAAAAAAAGAAAAAAAACAAAAAAGGCATCAATACAACTTTTTTAATGTATAAAAAACACAAAAGTGACTACTCTATTAAAAAAATTACAAGTAGGGAATCCATTCTGTTTGGTTTAAATGCTTCATCACTTCCAGGAAACTAAGTAGGCACTGGTATGCACCTCTTCATGGCTTCTATGTCTTGACCAAGCCCAGGGAAAGATTGTCTTCATCCTTCTTCAGTCTACCCAAGAACGGGCATTTTGGTTTATTTCTTCCTTAATTTCTCTTCAGCCTCTTAGCAGGCCTCCAGAAGCACTTCATCTTATAAATCTGTAATTCACTTATCAATCAATCAGGTAACACTTGTGTGGGTTTTCATTCATTCCACACACACTGTTCCTTATAATTTATGCCACAACCTCCTAAGTTGTGAGAACCCCAGGGGGGGGGGGGAGGAGCAAGATTTGGGTCACATCTGACTGCTATGTATTTCCTTGTGCAAATTTTTTAAAAATTTATATCACCTCCATTTCCCAAAAGATTCTTCCCCTTTTCTTGAATTTTTCAAAATTCCTTTATTACTAGAAAAATTCCTAGATTTCTAGAAAATTCCTTCTAATATAGAATAATACAGTTTTTTTTAAAGTCACTCAGCATGTTCTCTAGCAATATGCTATGGGAGGTTGACTGGGGTTACTCCCCTTAGGAAGAGGAGACGCAAAGACTTATAATACCTTACTTTATAGTACCTGATGGGTCATCCTGCAGAAGACATTTTGCTTTTGTTCTGTTTGGCCCCAGGGGGCCACACTAGGAGTACTGGATGGAAGTCACAGAGGGAGCCAGACTCATGGCTGATGCAGGACAAGCTAAGATTTGTAACGGCAGGACGTGGACTGCCTGTGAAGGTACAGGTTCATATTTCACTCCAAGTCTTCGAGGAAAGGCTGGGCAAACAGTTGTTTGGAATGAATGTTGTAGAACCCAGCAGTAACACCTGAAACTCAGTGGTGGTAATAGGGACTACACCCCGTGGTTTTACTGGCAAAATGAGTTCCTGGATGAGTACATGTTCCATAAACAATTTGCAGCAGCACCTTTTCTGTAATTAATAGCTTTAGAGTTGCTTAGAGCACTGAGAGATCAAGTGATTGGCCCAGGGTCACACAGCTGGTATGTGTAAGAGACGTGAGAGAGACAGTATATGCTTTGAAAATACTTCTTGACTGGCCGATTGATTGAGATTTCTTTTTCTGGTCTGGGTTTAACCAAATGGCAATTGTGGTCCCTAATAACACCTGAGTCTGTGATATTGATTTTATGATTATTCCCAGTGCCCCCTGAATTCCTATTTTTCTTCTGGTTCTGTACTATTGAATGACCTGACATTCTCCATTTGTGCCAAGAACTCCTGGAGGCAGTTTAGGAGAAAATCACTGGATTTGGAGTCCTTGCTTAGGGTCACAGTGCCACCACTTCCTAATGACCCTAGGCAAATCATGACTTTTCCAAAAATGTAGTTTTTTCATTTGTAAAATGAAATCTCAGTACTTGTACCTATGGCCCACTTCATTTTAAGTCTCAGATGATACTGGGTACAAAAAATAAAAACCAGTGCTGAGCTATTAATGTTACTCCCTTTCAACAAGTCCAAATGATACACAGAGGATGAGAGTCTGACTTTGGAGAAATGAAAGAAAAGGGGAAAACATCAATTTGATACCTGACGGAATATCTATGTGGAAGAGCCCTCATTAATCAGAAGAATCCTCTGTTGGAACAGAGGTCCAGATCTGAGGGTGTGAGGTCTGCAGAGACTCCTCAGGCCAGGGCACCCTTTCTGGGGCTGTGCCATGAAAAAGGGATCTGCTTAGGAACCTCCAAGCAGGGCTTTGGCTGGTTATCAAACTGTCCTGGCTCTGACATCTACTGACTAACTCCCTTTTCTGAGCCTCAGTTCCCTCATCTGTAAAATGGAGACAGGCAGAAATAGTTTCATGAGGAAAGTGGTTTCTAAAACTCAAAGTGTGGAGTTATTGATTTGCTACAGGATCTCATCTTAAACTACCATTAAAATGTTTTTATTAAATGTTTATTACAAGGGATGGCTCGCTGGAAAGGGAATGGGGGGGATGGATGTATTTTGAAAGGAATATGTAGCAAAACCAAAAGGTATCCATAAAAATAAGGTAAAATTAAAGATCATCACAGCTAATATCTACACAGTACTTTTAAGGCGGGCAAAATGCTAAACGCATGTAATTTCACTTGATTCTCACAATACTACTATGAGGTATTATGCTATTAGTTCCTTTTACAGATAAGGAAAATGAGCCTGAGAAAAATTAAGTGCATGGGGTCCTGGAGTGTGTTGGCAAATGTTTAACAGAACTCTCTGAAAAAAAATTATTTATATCTATCTATAACACACACACACTTTTAAGTCTAATATGAATTATTAACACTTTGTTACTGTCTATTTCTGAGGTGTAAATGTTCACACTGAAAATTCACCAGGCTCTTAGGGTTGGAGCTGGCTCCCAAATATCCCTGCTAGGATCCCACAGCTGCTAAGTCTCCGAAGCAAACACAGTTCTTCCTGACACCAACTCCCCCACTATCCATTGCACTACCAAGCCCCAGGAAGATGGCAAGCATGAGATTCCAGTCATTGACACTTGGATCACCCTGTAATCAATTATTCAGATGATAAATATTTCTGGAAAGATTAACAAAATGTCCAAAATTCGCCCTGACAAATCCATGAATGTCCCAAGTCATGGCTGGACTGGGGATATACAACTAGTAATTAGGAGCTGGGATTCAAACCCAGGTTGCCTGAGTCCAGGGCGGCCTGTTACATTCCTCTTTGAATCACTGTGGTGACTGGTGGAGGACTAAGACCACAGAGACAGTTGGATGGGACCTTTGTCCAACCCCCTCATTTTACAGGAGTTTTTTTCCCCACTAAAGGGTGGGAAGGAAGACATATGAGATGGCACTTTTTTTTTTTCAACCAAACAGACCTGGAAGTTAAAGTAATCTCTATTTTAAAGAAACTCAGTCATAGTTACAGTGTATGGAAAGGGGTCTACCTACTGGTGGCATCTAGGACTTCCCCAGCTACTCCTGCAACTCAGCTCCACAACCTATTCATTTCTTCATGTCATGGGGCCTGGACACTAGCGCAACTAGGGAGTCTTGAGGTAACTCCCACCCTCCCACAACACCAATCAGTTGTTGGGATGAGCAAAGATTCACTGCGCAGATCTAGGGCACCTTGAGTTAATTTTGACCTCAGATGAACTAATCCAGCCTCAGCTATGGGTCCTTTGAGTGAGGCAAACAGAAAAAGTTTGAAGGTGCTGGGGGCAGGGAATTCTTAGACTCCAAGGAATTTCCTTGCCAGTGGCTTTTACCTTCCTAGTACTCTGCCTTTTATTACCTTGTGGATTACTTTCTATCTAGGGCCTGTTGGTTTATATTTTCATGAAAGGAATTTAAAATTTAAACCTCAGGCTCTGAGTGATCCATTACCCAAGCAATGATGATAAAGGATGATGGTGGGTGGGAGTTCAGTGCTTGAAGAGACCTGAAAAAAGGCTTAATCTAAAACCCAAAATATTTAATATTTCAAATATTTATTAAGTGTAGAGCCTTGAAATAATCCCAAAAACCTCTTTGGACTGCCAACAACATTTTCTGCCGAGACTTCACTAAACACAACTCCAGATGAAAAATGCCCGTAAGCACAGTCTCTCCAGGTCAGAATTGGAGCAGTAACTGAATGGCAAAGCATCCTGGAAAATTTAATCAGCTGCTTATGTGGCAATTCCCAAGTTCTGCACGAAACCAATCAGGAGATTGGGAATTGGGAGACCAAGACGGAGACCCCCTCCAGTTCTGACTTGACATGTGAATTGGAGCAAAATGCCTCTCTCTCCTCTCAAGATGACTCAACTCCTCCTTCTGTGAAAGGAGAGGGTGAGACCAGAGCAACAGTTTTCAAGGTGTGTTTCAAAGAAGGGAAGGAGGGAGAATAGCATTTCTACAGTGCCAGGGGCTACATGTCAGGCACTTTGCTAAGTGCTTTCCAACAATCTCATCTGATCCTCACAACAACCCTGGCAAGTAGGTGCTAGTATCTCCAGTTTACTACTGAGGAAACTGAGACAAACAGATTAAATGACTTGCTGAGGGTCACACAGCAATTACGGTCTGAGACTGGATTTGAACTTGGAGCAGGGTTTGGAATTTTCCTCCAAACCCTGTGTTCTATCCACTAGGCCACTTAGGTGACCCTTTCAGGCGGTCTGTGAGATAAAATTATATTAATAATAATAAGATATTATTTGTCTATTAAAATACTCCTCTCCAACCACATATCTAAGGTTAAATTTTCTTCATATATTTGAACCAAAACAACTAATGACAGCAGACTGAATGCAAAAGGACACCAAAGAATTTAGTGAGCTTGTATAATGCCAGATATTAAAGAGATCTGCAAAAATATATAAAATAATTCCATTCTTCTCACTAATTTTTTTTTTAAATATAGTTACTTTATTTGCAGATCCTATACTTGATTGCAAGCCACCATGGGGGTGAGGGGAGAAAATTTGAAACTCAAGGGATTGTGAAACTGAATCTTGTAAACTAAAAGTAAATAAACAAATCAATTTTTAAAATTTAAAAAAGAAAAAAAAATATAGTTACTTTTCTTTTTAAAATGTTACTTTTGTTAAAATGTAATGGATTAATTATTATTTTTAATGAATAAAGTATTTAAAAACTATATCAGTTTTCATTTCAAATATGGCAAATACTGATAGATACAGCCCACATAAACAGAAGTTCTTTGGCAGGTCCTCAATAATTAAGAGTGTAAAAGGGTCCTGGGGTTAAAAAGTCTGAGAACCACTGGACTGCAGGATCCCAAAGGTCCCTTCCAGTGCTGACAGGTTACACTCCTCTGATTCTCACAGGAGAGAGAAAGAGCAGCATGGTCCCACATCTTTTTCACAGGTGATGGGGGGTCCCATTAAGGGATGAGATTAGAAGAGTCTACCATACAGTTTGTTATCAGGAGTCTTCTTACAAAAGAGGGAAGGGGGACACAACACATATCAAAGAAATAATCATACTCTTACACACATATAACCGCTATCAAATTGCTTACCATCTTAGGAAAGGAGAAAATTTGGAAATTCAAATTTTTTTTAATGTTAAAAAATTATATTTATATATAATTAAAAATAAAATACTATAAAACTTCTAAAAGGGCAAATCAAGAATAATCATACTCTTTGACCCAGTGATTCCAGTTTGGGAACTGTAACCTGAAAATATTATCAACCTTCTTCCCCAAAACAAAACTCATAACTGAGCTCTCAGTGCAAAGATTTTCTTAGCAGCATTAAGTGGAATTGTAAAAAACTGGAATCAACTTAAATGTCCAACAATAGAAGAGTTTAAAAAAAACCCTGGGTTTCATAAATATGAGAATATTATAATATCATTAAAATGGACAAATACAAGGGATGGGAAAATCTATAAAAAAACTTAATGAAATTGTGATTTGTGATTTCATCAATGTAAGGAGATCCCAGCTGAGTATTTCCTCAACCAGTACAAATCTATACCTCTTCTGAAGTTTATGGTCTAAAATTTATGGTCTTTGTGGGGCAGTGGGAAGGTAAGCAACCTGGCCAGGGACTCACAGCCGGTATGTGTCAGAGGCAGGACTGGAACCCAGGTTGCTAGCTCTCTACCCTCTTCTTCAGTAGTTCTTAACCTTTTTCTGTTACGGGCTTCTCGATCTGGTAAAGGCTATGGATCCCTTGCTCAGAAAAATGTATAGAAATGCATATAGTAAAAAGTATAGGATTTGCAAAGGAAACCAACCATACTGAAATAGTTACCAAAGTAATTTTTAAAATTATAGACTGCAGGTTAAGAATTTCAGATCTAAAGAACTGGAAGCTAAGGGAGGTGCCTATCAATTAGGGAATGGCTGAACAAGTTATGGCATATGAAGGTGACACTATATTATTGTGTTGTAAGAAATGATGAGGGGGATCATTTCAGAAAAACCTGGGAAGATTTATATAAAGTGAAACAGAGTGAAAAGAGAAGAACCAGAAAAATAATTTATACAAAAACAACAATACTGTAAAGATCTCTGAAAAACTAAGGAGCTCTAATGAACACAGCAAAGAACCATAAATCCAAGACCCATGAAGAAACATGCTATCAACCTCCAGACAGAAATGATTGACCCAGAGCGCAGATCTAAGCATGCTTTCTTTTCTTTCATGGCTAATGAGGGGATTTATTTTGTTTGACACATTTGTAATGGGTTTCATTTTTCTTGCCTTCCTAATGGGTGGGGTAGCAGGAGGGAGGGGAAGGGAAAAAAATTTAAAAGTAAAAATAAAATTTAACTTTAAAATAGGAAAAAAAAAAAGAATTTTGCTCTACCTCCAAGCTTCCCCTAGGATATGTAATGCAAAGGAAAACAAAGCAGAAAAGAGTAAATATCCACTATCACCATGTAAGGAGAAAAATGAACCAGAATGAATGGACTAAGTATACTGATGAGTATAAGTATACTGAAACTGAAAAAGCTGTTGTATTTCTAGCGTTGAAATTAATTAAAATGTAGATAGTTACTATGGAGGCTTGGCTTTACACTGACGTTCAATTTTAAGGTTTTAAAGAGGGAAGTAATAAACAGTGGAGGGAGAAGATAATCTAGACATTAGGAAGTCCAGTAGCTTTTGGAAAGTTATTTAAAGCCTTCTGGAATTCACTTTTAGAATGGATAAAGGGAAATGAATGTGCAGACGCCTTTTCCTTGCCCCCAGCCTCACTCAAAGGTGACTATGGGACACTGAAAACCAAAGACTACATAGCTCAATGCTGGAAGGAGGTAAGATCCCATGGCTTCATTTCCTTTACTCTGACAAGGCAGCAGACATTTGTGGTGAATGGAAAAGGAAGTAATAGGCTATTAGAGAGTACTATGGGAAACCCCTTCTCCAAGGACAAACCGAAAGAGAAGAGCCTGGGAGAACCAGGTGGCCCTCCCCTGGGAGGCAGAAAGAATGAGTCAGTCGGACTAGAGAGTAAATGGATGGAATAGTTAGCTATCCATGAGTGTGATTCTTCTTGCAAATGTTTTGTGTACTAGACATAGTGGGGAAGACACATGATGAATCGCAGTAACCACATTTATGGTTCCTTATAGCTGAAGAGATAGAAATTACAATGAAGGCCTCTTCCCAGAATAGTTACCCAAGGGCAGTGGGGGTAAAATGGGAAGAGACCTGTATTGGAAGACTCAGGGTTTAGGTCCCTCCTTTCCTTCCAGAGATGTGTGGTCTTGTAGAAGGTTACTTCCTATAAGACTCAGCTCAAGCACCACCTTTTATACACAGAACCTTTCCTGACACCCTCCCCTCCCCATTATCATGTATTTATCCTTTCTTTATATGGATACTTTTTTCTTTTTGGTAAATAGTATTTTATTTTTTTCTAATTACTTCTAAAAATAGTTTTCAACATTCATTTTTTTATAAGATTTTGAGTTTCAATTTTTTTCTCCCTCCCCAAGACGACAAGCAATCTGACCTAGATTATATGTGTGCAATCATGTTTCCACATTAGTTCATTTTGTGAAAGAAACAGAACAAAAGGGAAAAGTTACAAAAACAACAAAAAAGTGAAATTAGTATACTACGATCTGCATTCAGACTCTATTATAATTCTTTCTCTGGATGTGGATAGTATTTTCCACCATGGGTCTTTTGGAATTGTCTTGGATCATTGTACTGCTGAGAAGGGCTAAGTCTATCATAGGTGATCATCGAACAATGTTGCTATTACTGTGTACAATGTTTTCCTGGTTCTGCTCATTTCACTTTGCATCAGTCTATACAAGTCTTTCCAGGTTTTTCTGAAATCTGACTATTCATTATTTCTTATAGCACAACAGTATTCCATTACATTCATATACCACAACTTGTTTCACCATTCCCAAACTGATGAATATTCCCTTAATTTGGAGGTCTTTTGCAAATTGATGGAAGATGAAATGACCAGAAGCAGGAGAACAATTTATATAATAACAACACTATAAAAACAAATGACTTTGAAGTTGAACTATCTTCCTGTGAACTAAGAACTATCATTAATACAATGACCATCCATGCACAAGTCCAGAGGACCATTGGTGAAACATGCTATCAATTACAGAATGGTAATGAATTTAGGTTGCAGAGTCACACACATACATTTATAAACAGGCACTATTTTGTTTGACTATGCATATTTGTTGCAACAATTGTTTTTAATAGGACAGGAAAGAAAATAGCTTTGTTAAATTTTTTTTTCCAAATGGAGAGGCAGCAGGGTGCTGCAGATAGGAAATGTTGCAAGTACTTTCAGATGAGGTCAGTGTGTTATTAGTTTTACTTTGTTACAAGAGACCTCTCGTGATGTGGAGTAACCTGTAAATGTTATGTAATATAAAAGAAAAACACATTATTCAAAATGGAAAGAAGGTAGGAATCATACAGGCAGCAAGCTTGATAAAGGGTAGCTCTTCTAAGAGCTTAAAGACTACAAGGTAATGCTGTTTATTACCAGTATGGAATGTGAAACAGGGAAGAGGTGGGGGGAGTAATGGGGGGAGGGAAAGAGATGAGTAAGCCAGGCAGCTTTCCAGCTCCTCCTGAGTTGGGTTCTAACAGCATCATCTAATAATTTTACTTGAAGTGTTTTTAATTCCAAGATCATCAGACACACTCAAATTCAAACCAAGTAACAAGAGAAGTCTGTTATAACTCAGCTCGTCATTTCAGGATTATTATTACAAGACTAATCCTGTGATGCAGATCTATCATGGATCATATCATGTAATAACCCTACCATAAAAATATCTTTCTAAACAAAGCTGATGGAACCTGGCTCATTTTAGAAGCACCAACAAGCAAGATGTGTGGCTCCAAGTGGAGAGATGGGGGCAGAATAGAAAAAAAAGGACCTGTATTCCTTCCCTTCTCTGTCCAGATCTAAGCAGCACAAATCCACAGCCCCAGCAACAGAAGTCTGAAACCAGATTCACATATTTGATGTCAAACCTGGTCGTTCCCCAACCTGGCCCACCAAGAGATGAGGTTTCTTTATTGGTTAAACAGAGAGAATCTACATAGGAAAAAGCTTGCAGCAGGAGAAAGTGTTGGGTTAATAGGATCACAGATCAATAAAGAATAAGAAGGGACTTCAGAGGCTACTGAGTCCAATAACTCCATTTTACAGATGAGAAAAATCAAGGATTTTAAAGCAATTTGTCATGGATCACCTGGTTACTAAGTGTCTGAGGCAAAATTTGAACTCCAGCCTTCCTACTTCCAACCCCAGCAGTCTATTTGCTTTACCAAATAACTGCCTGAGAAATAGTCCAGTGAATCTGTCATCTCATCAGAGGGAGTATTTCCTCCAGTGATGCAGATCGTGGCCTTTTTATGCCTGCCCAGATGGTGCTACTTGCATCCCTCTTGTCTGTGTGCTCCCATAAATGTGCCACAATGATGTTCCCATTCAACTACTGAGGCCCTCCTTGCATTCTCTCAACAACATGCATACCTCTGAAACTTACTACCTGTGTGAACTTGGGCAAATCACTTACCTTCTCTAAGCCTCAATGTCCTCATCTGTCTGACTAAATGGTCTCCAAGGTCCCCTTCAGCTCTAGAGCTATGATTTTGGATCTCCTGCGGTTACCATGGGAGCCACAGGCCATCCAGCGACCATCTCTCACTTCTGTTACACAAACAGGTCATCGTTTTTCCCAGACACACACTGGATTACATACTCACTGAGAATTTCTTGAAGGATGCTTTCTAAGTTCTTTTATTTATCATGGCTTTCAGGTAGTCCAATAATTTTGAAATTGTGTCTCCTGGATCTATTTTCCAGGTCAGTGGTTTTTTCAAGGAGATATTTCACATTGCTTTCTATTTTTTCATCTGTTTGGATCTGTTTAATAGTATTTTGATTTCTCATAAAGTCATTTGCTTCCATTTGCTCCACTCTAATTCTGAAGGAATTATTCTCTTCAGAAAGCTTTTGAGAATCTTTTTCCATCTGGCAAATTCGACTTTTTAAGGCATTCTTCTCCTCATTGGCTTTTTGGGCCTCTTTTGCCATTTGGGTTAATCTATTTTTTAAGGTGTTATTTTCTCCAGTCAGGTTGTTGACTCTCTTTTTGTGATTTTCTTGCATCATTCCCATTTCTCTTCCCATTTTTTCTTCTACTTTCTCTTATTTGGTTTTCAAAGTCCTTCTTAAGCTGATCTATGGCTAGTAACCAGTCTACATTTTTCTTGGAAGCTTTTGGTGTGAGAGTTCTGACTGTGTTGTCTTCCTCCCGTTCCATGCTTTGATCCTTTTTGTCCCCAAAATTTGACTGCTCTTCTTACTTTGCTTCCTTTGCCTGCTCATGTTGCCAGTCAATCACTTGACTTGTGGACCTCTGCTTCCAGAGGGGAAAGCTCTGTCCCAAATAGCTGGGGTTTTGGCAGCTGCCAGAGCTATTAGAAGGCCATTGCAGCCCCCCCCCCAACTTTGGCTCACTGAAAACACACCTCAGGACCACCACCCAAGACCACAATCCAGATAGGTTAAGGCAAGAGCACTTAGCTCCTAAATGATTGCTTGACCGCCCTGAAATCTGCAGGCCAGGAGCTCTGAAGCAGATAAGTGGAGGGAGTTGCGTGGCTTCTGCTGCTTCCTTGCCCTGGGGGCAGTTTGGCCAGACCCTCTCCCCCTGAATTTAGCTGAGTTCCACTAACCTTTCACTTAGTCTTTATTTCTTACAGCTTGATAATTCTGGAAATTGCCACAGCTGCCACTGATCTACTCTCCTCAGGCTCCAGCTGCAACTTGTCCTGGCCACCCCGGGCCAAGTTGGGGTTTCAGGCCCGGGCTGGTTTCTACTCCCAGCAGGCTACAATGAACCCTTCCTGTCCCGCCTGCTGATCTGCCTTCAGCAGGAGATGTATTTTTCTGTACTTTTGTGAGTTCTTAAGCCCTAAGATTTGTTTAGAGTCATGTTTTATGGGTATTTGAGGTGGCTATGTGGGAGCTGCAGAGTTTTCCTTCTTCTATGCTGCCATCTTAGCTCCACCCCCCTAGATTACATATTCACAAGGAATTTTCTAACTAGAAGAGCAGCCTGGTGGTGGATCCAAATGTCAAAACTAAGGACTGACTCTCTCTTTAGATATCAGCTAACTCTAACTAGCTTTCCATCAGTCCACGACCAAGAAGAAATTTGTCCGTTCATTGTTAGGGTAGCTATCCTTCAAAAGGATAGGCTGTAATTTGCCTGCCATCGTAAAGACCTTCTTGTTAATCTCCATGCAAGCTAAGAGCAGTCCCAGCATAGCCCAACCTGATAAGGTAAATAGGGAGACATGATCTATGGATTCACGCCTCCCAGTTCTGTGAACGTTGATTTTGAATAATAGCATTACCTACTCCAACGACACACCATCTGTTTTACGTCTCCACCAAGCTAATGTTTTTCACATCAAGAGCTGAGAAATAGGAAGACTTAAAATTAAATTGGATTAACATTTTCCCTTCTTGGGGAGGCCAGACCTACAATAGCTTGAACTTGCTAAGACACAAAGCCCAACTCCACATAGAAAGAACTCTGCTTCAGGAGTCTTTAAGACCAGGATTCTACCCCCACTATATGGCTGTATGAGACCCTTCCCTTTTCCAGGACTCAGTTTCCCTAGCTGTAAAACAAGGAGATGAACCTAGTCTCTAAGGTCCTTTCCTCTTCTGATGTAAATGCTTAGTAATTTGTACAAATGTCCAGTGATTTCAGGCAAATGGGGACTCTATGTAAGTATACCTGAGACTTAAGGTAAAATGTAGTAAACAAATACATCCCTGTAAAAACAGGCCTCTCCAGGGTCAAGTCAGGATGATGTTGTCTTTCTGGTTTCCTCCATATCCCTATCTATCACTCGGCACAGTGCCTTGCACACAGTAAGTGCTTAATACTTGCTGACTGATTGAATAATAGCTTTATTATGTTCTCTTCCCATAAGCCATCATGGCATGCTCTTTCCCACCTCTCCACTTTTAGCTCATGGTATTGCCATTTTCTTTCAATTTGTCTAAATCCAACTCATTCCTGAAGGGTCAGCCTCTTCCAAAAAGATTTCTGTAGCCATTACAGCCCCTGCTAAATGAATTCCTCCCTTCCTTTAAACTTCAATGTTCTGGACTGGCTTTTGAGAGTTCTAAGCTAACTCTGTAAGGTATTTGATGGAGAGCTTCAAAGTCCTACTGTATATTGTAATTAAAAGTGGACAGAACACCTTTTCTGTCTAGGTCTCATACTTTCATTTATTTATTTGATTTTAGTTTGAAACATTCTGCTCCACAAGCTTTTGAGATCCAAATTTTCTCCACTTCCCTCTCCTTCTGCCTCTCCCCCAATGGTGGCATGCAATACATGCAGCGGTTCTCAACCTTCCTAATGCCATGACCCTTTAATACAGTTCTTCATGCTATGGTGACGCCAACCATAAAATTATTTTCGTTGCTACTTCATAACTGTAATTTTGCTACTATTATGAATCTATCTGATATGCAGGATATATTTTCATTGTTACAATTTGAACATAATCCACAGGTTGAGAACCACTGTGATAGAGGTTCTACAAATTAGATCTCACACTTTTAAAGATGGGGAAAGAGGACTCAAGAGATGAGCCACAAACATAATCAAAGAAAATAAAACTGAGGGGAAATGTTAAAGAAACTAGGTCCAGAGGAAGAGAAGAACAAGGAGTGATTTCATGTCTTCAAGGATACAAGGGGGGTGGTCTCTGTCTCTACTTAAAACAGGAAGAAGAAACAGACAACATTAGAATGAGATTAAATCTAAGGAAGAATTTCCTTGCAGTGATGGTGGTTAAGCCTTGGACTACATTGCCAAGGAACAAAGGAATGTCCTTTTCCAAGCATCCTTTGAGATTATCATCTGCATGAGAGAAGTTTAGGCCATGCCTGGAAGGAGCAAGAGAGCAGGCTACCTAGGTTCAATTTATTTTTTTCAGTTAACAAAAATCTACCTTCTCTCCTTCTCATCTTCCCCTCCCCCACCTATATCTCACTCACCTCCCCCTCCCCCTCCTTCAAAAGAAAATCAAAATTCATGCAACAAATATGAATAGTCAAGCAAAACATTCTCTCACTGGTCATACCCCCAAATCAGACATCTCATTCTATACTCTGAGGCCATCTCCTCATTTGCGGGTAGCATGTTTCATCACGGGTGCTCTGGAATCATGACTGGTCACTGCTTTGATGAGTGTTCTTAAAGTCCTTTTAAGGTCATAGGATGCTCGCTCAGTATTAGAAATAGTAAAATGGGCAGTTTCCAAAATAGGCTCATAATCATCGGAGATATTAGATGAGGAAATAGATGAGCGTTTGTTACAAAGAGATGTTACAGACAGTGACTCTGCTTGGTTTCAAGTCCAAGGAACATCACGCTTCTCCCAGGATAAGCTGATAAACTGATCACCTGAAATCTCATCACCATGAAGACTAATTCCACTTTTGATACTGAATCCTTTCTGTTTTCTCAACTGTCTTTCTCTTCTAAATGAAAGCTTGCTTTATAGAAAATTCAGAACTTTCTGGGTAACTCTCTGTTTTCTATTAGCAACTGTACTTTGTGTCAGCTCCAGGGAACATCATACTCTCTTGGCTCAGGTACTACCGGATGTGTTCCCCTCCCTCCTCCTCAACCTCTTTACTACTCCCCCACATCTTTGATCTACTGTCTTCACCCACTTAGACTGTAAACTCTTTAAGAGAAGGATCTTTTATTTTAAAATTTACATCCCTAGGCTTAGCATAATGCCTGGCACATAATAGGTGCTTACTCAATGTTTATTAAATTGAATTCTTGCTCTGAAATTTAGCCCATAAGGGTGGACTAAATGCTCTCTGAGATTCCTCCCAACTCTTAAGAGTCTATGATTTTATGAGCTATGCCACATCCTATCTAGAACTAAATTTTGTGGGTGGCTGGGTGGCACAGTGAGTAGAGCACTGGCCCTGGAGTCAGGAGGACCTGAGTTCAAATCCAGCCTCAGACACTTGACACGCTTACTAGCCATGTGACCTTGGGCAAGTGACTTAACCCCAATTGCCCTCCAAAAAGCAAAAAATAAAAATAAAAAAATTTTAAAAATAGAACTAAATTTTGTACACCTTCATATTGTCTCCTATAGTCTCGTATCTTTCTTAAAAGTCTGTAAGTTTTTTGAAGGCAGGGACCAAGTTATCTATCCTGAGGGTATCTGAACAGTTTGATGACCAAGTAGGAACCTGATAAACAATTTTCATGGAAAGAATGAAAAGTTGGTATAAAATTAAGTCATATTACTGAGCATTGCTGATTAGAGATAACACCACATGTCTGACCTTGATGTGGAACAAAAAGATTTGTCCTATTCCAAAGGCCAGAAGCTGTGATCTTTGCCTCAGAAACCTGTGCAAAAGGATTGCATGCAAATGTGGGGATGTGTGTCAATCCATTCCTAGTGCTGAAAAACCCAACTCACTAGGGCTGTCTTCATGTACAAAGGACAACTTTATCTGGGTTACACACATAAACTCTGCTAAAAATGGTTTCCAACAAGGTCGAATGTTTATGTGTTTAAATCGCTAGTGAAAAATCTCAGATTAAAGGCAGACATCCGCTCTCTTGCTCTTATAATTCACTCACTCCATAGGCCTTTTCCTTCTCAAGGATGCTATATTTATACCCATCCTCCCACACACACAGCTGTTTCACTTTCAAGCTGCAAATATTAAACTCAGAATGCTGCCATGTTTTGCCAATTCGGTGGAATCCTAGTTATTAACAGCAGGCACATACACATTCGACATATTTACATGGACCTCCTTGGTAAAGCCTCCTCTGATTAGATTGTTTACTAGACTGTAAGCTCCATGAGAGTCAAAAACAATTTTTAGTCTCCGTCAAGTATAATATCGGTTTGAGAACTGAGTAGCATCAAGAGATGTGTAGTTCAAAGGGAAAATAAGCATTTAACTCTAAGTTATCTGGGACTTGGATCAAGAATTCTTGAGAAAAGTTCTGAGAACTCTAAAGAATATGTTAATAGCCATATTTCAACATAACTGGTTTCTTTTATAATTCTTTGTATTTTATATTATTCATTAAAACTTTATGAAATGTGGTCCATAGGCTTCACTAAACTGCCAAAGGGGTCTAAGAGACAAAAAAGGTGAAGGACCACTGATCTAAATAAAAGAAGAACTGCGCCTTGCCCCAGGGCTCTTAAAGAAACACACATAGTCTGTAAGAGACTGAAAGAACAGGGTACCCCAATAGCAGAACAGCAGCATTAAAGAGGATTTGCTTCCCAACCCTACATGGGACTTAACAAGTTAAGCCAGAAAAAGAAAGAGAGGAGGGGCAACAAAGAAAAGGAGAAACTGGAAGGAGGATTTAGGTGCAGTAGAGACAGAAGAGATAAAGGAGGCTAGGAGAGGCATTCTACAGCAGAAGACTGGCTGAAGCCACCATTCATACCCACTTCTTCAAACATTGAAGGAAATTCCCAAGGAAAAAATAGTCTATTCTTTCACCAACTTCCCTTGCCTGTGTCTGTCCATTAACAATTATAACAGCATATTCTACTTATTCCATTATCTTAAGTAAAGATTTTTGTTTTTTGGAGGGAAAGGGTAGGGCAATTGGGGTTAAGTGACTTGCCCAAGGTCACACAGCTAGTGTTAGGTGTCTGAGGTTGGATTTGAACTCAGCTCCTCCTGACTCCAGGGCCAGTGCTCTATTCACTGTGCCACATAGCCTCCCCTTATTTCATTATCTTAACATTTTAAGTAAGCCCAATTTTTTGCTTGATACATAAAGATGTCGGGGGTCAGTTCTAAATAGACATAAATTCAAATTAGAGAGCCAAGCCTCTGTCTAACCATTAGAAGTTTTCCTGGGGGCTCTGAGTTATTGTAATTATATTTATAACTTTTTTTAATATTAATTCCATGAAGCAGGAGAGGATCGTGTGTACACAAAGGGCCAAAAAAAAAAAAGCTGTTATAATAGGTATGGTTGATTAACTATCCAGAGACAAATAGGATAGGAAGGAGAGGGCAGTGATGAACACCCTACTGGCCAAATGTGCTCTCCATCAGGATACCCACAATGCCAAATATTATAACAGCATTCAGGTAAACACATAGTTAAGTACTGAGGAAATGTGTGAAATGAATGGAAAGTGAGAACCCATGGTGAAGTTCTCTCATCCCCTACAAACTCAATAAATCCATGTACTTGACTGGATGATTCTGAGTTATACTACATTTTGGTTTTACCCACATTAGCCAAGCATAATTCACCTTACATGTGAACATGTACTCAATGAACTGACCATTAACTTCATGCCTAGTTGTGTCTTCTCCTGAAGGAGATATCCTACCTGGGTTAAACACAAATGCTCCTTGTTGCCCTTTATTTAAAATGAACTTTGGCACATTTGTCTTCAGTTTTACTTAAATAAAAAATTCCCCTCTCGATACACCATCTCCCCAGTAAAGGGCCTATATTCTAATTGTAGAACATTGAGAACTGTATTCTAATTCTTAACCTTTTCTTGTATATCCTAGACCCTACCTTTGGCAGTGTGTTAAAGCCTCTAGACACTTTCTGAGAGTAATGTTTTGGTTTTTCAAAAAATTAAGATATCATTTTCCCCCATCCAAGTTCATTGACACCCCTCCTCCACCCCCAAAATCTATCCACAGACCTTCTATCTGGGGGGTTTTGGACACTACATTAAGAATCAGTACTCTAAGGCATGAATGTCTTCAGAGGTTATAAACAATTTGAACAGTTTAAGTCGAAAGAGAGGCAATATATATGACAGGAAGCCCAGTCTTGGAGTCTGGCTTCAAGTGTTACCTTTGAAATACTGGCTATGTAACCATATCATTTAAACTTTCAGTGCCCAGGAAACTCTCTAAGTAATCATAATTTACTTTCCATGCTGGGAATTCCCCATAATAAATGAAATTATAAGTCTTCTTCCCCCCCCCCCCCCAAAAAGCTGAAGGGAAGAAAGACAAGCAAGAGACCACTAGGGAGACAGGATACATAGAAAGAGGGCTATTCAACCAAGCTGACCCATAAACCACTTTTCTGATTAAAAGCAAATTAAGTTTCATTCTTATTTCTAAGCTAGGACTAGTAAAAATTCCAAGAGACAGCTGTGGAGAAACTCAGAACCAGGAAAAGTTAGCTGGGTTCAATCTTGCAAATGATAGGCCATGGCTATGTGACCCAAGGTGGATCATGTAACCCATCAGAGTCACAGGCAACACTTTAAAACTGTAGGTTGCAGGGCCAGTCTCCACTCAGAGATGGAGTTTGCTTACTGGAAGTTCCCTATGCCATTTTAAAAATAATGGGTCCACGATTCTCCCCATTCCACCCCTAACTCCCCCAACCCCTACCCTCTGAAATTAAAAACTCAGACTCAAAACTATCAGATATGGAAGAACTGTTTTATAGATAGAGAAACTGAGGCACAAAAATGGAAAACTTACCCAAGGTATTTTTTTTAAATAAATTGCCTAAAAATTCTTTGAACAAACTTCATATATACCCTGGAGTATGGTCACTAAATGTATGCATTTAGTTAGCAAATACTTGCTGTGTGTGCAAAGCTTTGTCCTGGACACAAAAGGAAAACTAAGTCCTTTGTACTTGCCCTCATGTTGCTTATAATCTGATGAGTCTGGCCAAATATGAGAAGGCTTTGTAGAAGATCAGCGGGCTCGTGTATGTTACAGCTCTTGGGTTAATGCAGAGAATGCAGTTGAAATAAAACAGCAGTTTTCCAAGTTTAGGAATTGCAACCCAAAAATCAATGGCAAGACATAATAACTGCTTCTGGTCTTACACTAGGGAGAGATTTTAAAATTCTGTTTATTTTTTTCCAGTAAGAATAGCATTTTAAATTAGCAAAAGACTTAAACATGCATGTTTGATATGAAAATGTCATCATCCCCTGAAAAATTATAGTCTGAAGAGCAGAGATTCCTCTACTGGGTAAGAGGTTAGACCAGATGACCTCCTGGGCCTCTTGTAACAGTATGATCTTATGACTGTTGGAATTTGTCAGGCAGTGCTGACATCATTCAACTACTTTCACTGCTTTCTATCAGGAATTTCTACTGTAATTAAAACTTTCTTGAATGAAATGTTTGGAATGAGTGTTCCAGATATGAGCATCCACCTCGTCTGCCTCCATACAGAAAGCATGAGAAAGATTAATTCAGTTAAGATTTCCCGAGAGCCTGCAGGGCCCTGAGGCTGGCACTTACAGGAGTGTACAGAGAGGGATTAGGCCCAGGCCCAGGCCCAGATGTAATGAAGCTCAGTGTGGTAATAGGAAGAAGAAATGTACACATTTTACTAGAGAATAAAACACTCATTGTCAGTGCCTGGTATTGTGAGAATTCATTCATTCAATAAATCTTTATTAAGTGCCTTCTCTATACAAAGCACCATACTGATACTGGGGAAGAATCAAATCAGACAGAGTCCCTGCCCCAAGTGAGCTTGTATTCTAGTAGAGGAATGGATAACACCCCCACACAGAGAGCTACAACACAATTTTAGATCATAAGTGCATTAGAGAGGTGAAGGAGATCTTAGGAGGTGGAAGGGGGGAATCATTATCACAGAAAGGAAGAAAGACTCCCGGCTAGGGTGGGGAGGGCATCAAGGAAGACCTTGGAGAAGAGGACTGATCTGACTTAATAAAGGCTGAACAAAAATTGTATAGTATTACCCTATCACCACGCAGTGGAGATTCATTTATGATTTTTTTTTTCTCTCCATATGAGGACATGAAGCCTAAAAACAGTTAAAATTTTCTCCCAACAAGGGAGTGAGGTTTTAAGAGTAAGATTTAGGTACAGAGGCAACTTACAAACAGGTAAATTATGACAGCAAGAGAGCAATTAATAAATCAATTAATAATAACTCAAATTTACATACGGCTTCAAGGTTTGCGAAGCACTCTCCTTGCAACAAACTCCCTTTTAGTGCCAACAAAGAGCTGAACACTGTAGAAATGTTTATTTTCTCTAAGGAATTACTTAATGAAGTTCACTGAAGAAATGAAGAAACCGGGATATGCCGGAAAGACTGCTAGATTCCAAGTCAGAGGAGGTGGGCTTGAATCCCAACCCATCACTTCCTCTCCAGGGCCTTAGCTTCCTCATCTGTAATGTAAGTGCTACTGGATCCCACTTCTGACACCATTACTGACATGTCCCAGAGTGGGCCACATTAGCTGACTTTGGAGGTCTTGTCCAGCTTTTAAAGTCTATGTATACCAAATCGGAAACTAACCCTACTGATCATCTAATGCCATTGCTCTAAAGTGTGTCTCTTTTTTGGGAAGTGGGAGATCTGGTGACAGGGAATAAAAGGAGAAAAAAGAGGTAAAGGTAGCAAATAGAGAAAGATACAGCAAACTGAAAGAATGTAAGCCATAAGACTTATGACATCATACACTCTTACCCCCTTCTCCCCATTTTATAAAGGTAGAAACTGAGACCTAGAGTAGGCAAATGAGTTGCCAAAGGTCATATAGTTAATTAGTGACAAAGCTAGGGTCTTCTGAAATAAGTAAATAAGCTCACCTGTTGTTTGAGCCAATCATAGAGACCACTCCTACATTTCTTAGTCACTTCTCAGTTATTCATAAACACTTTTAAATTGCAATTTTCTCCATCTAAACTGGCCCTTAATGTGTGGGGTTCAATGAAGGAATTTAAGGCCACATCAGCACTAGCAAAGCAAAAACAATTAGGTCAGAGAATCAAATGCCCAAGTAAAAGGTTAGGTCTGCAATGCAAATATAGAAGATTTTGGAATTATCAGCCGTTTGGACTATCTACTTGTGCACTTCCATGGTAAGAGGAAGAGAAAGCAGCTTAATAATTCACTGGCTCCTGAAATTAACACCATTTGATCAATAGAATTTAAGGATGAAACTGGAAGGAGGGCAGCAAACAGATGAGAAACTGAAAAAAAAAATCTGTAAAGATTTTTAGAACAAGCTCTTTTTACCACCATGAATAGCGGAGGCATCACATGTTGACTCCAATATCATAGGCCTTGGTTTACACTCATGGCTAGTTCATCCAGCTTTATGAAAATCTAATTCACCATCTCACTAATGAATGAAGATATATAAAGACTTCCTCTCTTGACTTATAATCAATAAGACTGGGGACTCAACACTGGATCACAACTTGGCTCAACCCAAGTGAGACTTCTCACAAGAGGTCCTTCTTAGGCCTTCCAAACTGTTAGTGTTTCTCTCTCCTCCCCACGCCCGGAATATTCACTTTGTATATATTTCATGTTATTTAAGTACAAGTTACGTATTCCTCCCCTACCCCTATGCAATTTTTTTTGTCTTTGTATGGCACCTAGTACAGTGCTTGGCACACAGTAGGATCTTTTCAGTCATTTCAGTCCTTTCCAACTCTCTGTGATCCCATTTGGGGTTTTCTTGATACTGGAGTGGTTTGCCATTTCCTTCTCCAGCTCATTTTACAGATGAGGAAACCGAGGTAAATAAAGCTAAGTAACTTGTCCAGGGTCACACAGCTAGTAAATGTCTGAGGCTGGATTTGAACTCATGAAGATGAGTCTTCCTGATCCCAGGCTGGGACACTCTAACCACTGTGCCCATGTAGGACCTTAATAAATGCTTATTGAATAGAACTGAGTTAAATGAAGCCTCTTACTCATACAGAATAACAAATAACTCTCCTTTGTCTCCCAAACAGGAGCTAGCCACTTATCTTTTTAGTCTCTCTCCATGCGAATTGGCATCAACCAAGTGAACAAGTCAGCCTTTTCTGAAGAGAATGTATTTGTCGTTTGAAATGCAAAGTCCACTGACAATCGCTGAATGTTGTAGCTGGATTACTAGGGCAAAGTTGAAAGCTCTAGACCCTGATACTTCTAAGCTGCATGACCATGGGCAAGTCACTTAGCCTCTCTGGTCCTCAGTTTCCTCACCTGTAAAATGTACATACATACAACAATTGCACTGCCTACCTAACAGTTGTTGTGAGGGAAGAGTTTCATAAATCTTAAAAGTGTTGGGAAGTTGTGAACTATAGTTACTGTTAAGGGGTAGCACAGTTTTGATAAAATCCAAGTCTCCAGGCTACAGAGATATGGACCCACTATTCAACAAATGTGGGGAAAACTGGAAAGCAGTCTGGCAGAAATTAGGTATAAACCACTGCCTTACACCATTTACCAATTCCTAAGTTCCGAATGGATACATGATTTAAGACATAAATGGTGACTTCATGAACAAATTAGAGGAAAAAGGAAGAATTACCTTTTTGGATCTGTAAACGGGAGAAGAGTTCGTGACTCTTCTCCCAAGGGATAGAGAGGCTCAAAGAGTCTAAAACAGACAAATCTGAATATATAAAATTTTAAAGTTTCTGTAGAAACAAAACCAAGGTAGTAGTTAAAACCTGAAGGGAACTAGGGAGAAAAATCTTTGCAGCAAGTATCTCTGATAAAGGCTTATAGACAAGACACATAAAGGTACTGGTTAAAATTTATAAAAATTAAAGAAATTCAAATTAAGTAAAGAAATGAAAAGCAGAGCAGCTCTAAAGTTCTACTAGAGAGGTGCCACAGTACATACAGCCCTAGGCCTGAGTCAGGAACCTGGCTTCAGACACTGGTTAGCTAGGTTTCCTCAATTATAAAATGGGAATATCACCCACCTCCAAGGATTGCTATGAAGCTCAAATGAGAGAATAATTGCACAGTCCTTAGTACGGGTCTGGCACATAGTAAAGTCTATATACACTTGGCCATCAGTGCTATTGCTAGCTAGGCAGGTGGCACAACTGATACAGCGCTGGGCTTGGAGTCAGGAAGACAGGAGGCCAAATATGGCCTCAGCCACTTGCTCGCTGTGTGTGACCCTGAGGAGTCACTTAACTGTGTCTGCCTTGGTTTCCTCCGCTGTCAAATGGAGATGATAATAGCACCTACCTCACAGGGTTGTTGTGAGGATCAGATGAGAGTAACTGTAAAGTGCTTTGCACAGTGCCTACACAGTAGGCAACTAATAAATGCTTATTTCCCTCCCCCCTTCCATCTCACACCTAGAAGAGGAGAAAGATTGCTGAAGAGCTCTGGGACCCACCTGCAGGCATATCATAGGTGTTCAACAACAACAACAAAATTATCAGGCAAAAATAATCACAACGGGAAGTTAGTTTTAATGAATCAGAGTGGATGAGGGAAGAGGACTGGATGCCAGTGTGCATGCTGGGGCAAGGGGAGAAGAGTCCCAAGTGTAAACCCTGGAACCAGAGCCAGTCCCCCCTGCCAGGAGACAGTGCTAAGCTAGGCTGCTCTTGGTTGACAGAACATCCTAAATATTTCAGCTGCCTTGGTGTCCACAGCACCAAGCACAGGACCTGGAACTGGGTTTAATAGATGTTTGCTGACCAACTGATTGGCTGATGGATCTAAGGAACATCCAGCCAGATGTACCATGCTATAGTGAGGTTAGGCTCAAATGACTGATGTGGGCTCTTCCTTTATATAACATCGGAAAAGTGTTTATTTTTTGGTGAAATGACACAGGCTGAGGCAAAGTTACTTGAGGCATATCCAGTCTCTCTCTCTCTGTCTCTCTGTCTACATTAATGGTGCCTCTGATGCCACAGTGCATATGGCTCCTTCGCTTCTGAGAAGATTCTTCCACAACTTTAGCTAATCTGCCTTTGATACAGAGCACGGGCCAGGGGATGCCCTCTGTAACTGGGCGGGTTGGTGTCCCAGGCTCTGATGTGAGATGGTCAAATCACATCCCCTAAGAGTTAGGTTATAGCTGGATGCTGTCCTGGCATAGCTCTGGGGCTTGTTTAGCACAGAGAGCTGTGGGCTCTCTGCCCAGTCCAATGCCCAAGCAGACGGCCTATAGGCTGGGTCATTCATGAAGCCTTTCAACAGGACTGGGATATCTGTCAAGAGAAAACATTTAACGACGTGAGCTCACAAAGTGCCATAAGAGAGAAGGTGTGATGGGAGGTCATAATACGCTAGCACCTCCAGCAGGAATTCTTAACCTTCGGGGGATGGGGATTCCTCTGGCAATCTGCTGAAGCCTACAGACCCTTGCAAATTATTGCCTACATCCATAATTAAGTGGGGAATGCAAATTCAGCTAGAAGTTAGTGAAAATTAAAACGTAATTTTTTCCCCATCTAAATTCATGAACCCCCTGAAATCTATCTACTGATCCCAACTTAAGAACCTTGATAGAGAACACTTATACAAATCATCCCCTGTGTCTAGAATGCATTGTCTCTTCACCTCAGCTTCCTCAGGTACCACCTCCTCCAGACAGCCTTCTCTGACTTCCCTAGTTTAGTGTTCTCTCCCTCCTTAATTACACTTCTTCAATCCCTGAATACATAGGAATGTAGATTTAAGAGTTAGAAGCCATCAAGTCCAACCTCATCATTCCATAAATAAGGAAATTTCATCACAGAGAGGTTGTGTGTCCAGGGTCACACAAGTAGCAAATATCTGACGCAGGTTTTTCTGTCTCCATGCCCAGCACTCTCTATACTCTGCTACTCATGTGCTTGTAAGTCTGCTGATTGCAGGAAAGGTTTTGTTTTTGCTTTTGTCTCCCCAGGGCTGAGCACACTAGGTACTTAATAAATGTTTGCCTAGTTGAACTGGAAGACACCTTGCAAAACCATCGTAATTTATTCACTATACAGGACAAACCGAAAGCCCAAAGAGGTTAAAAGTGACTACCTGGGTCACGGGTAAGAAGCACAGCCCAAAAGCAAGCCCCGCCAAGTACTGGGGCAGCTAACCAGAGGGTGGGGCCCTAGGCTCTAAACGTCTGCATGAGAACAGAGAGCTCACTCAGGCGTCTCCTCATCTCACCCGGGGCTGCACAGCACAACGCAAGCCCCGGGGTGACCTTCATCTCCCCTTTCCAGCTTCCTGGGTCTTTTTGGCTTCCCTCATTAGACTGCAAACTTCACGAGGGCAAGGACCGCTCCTCTCTTTTCATATCTGCACCCCCAGAACACACAGTAGGTGCAACATAAATGTTTACTGACAGTATTCTTCCACTGTATCACTTTGGTATGGGGAAAACAACAGAAGAGGCAGAGGCAGTGAATCAGAATATAAAGCATAAGTGAAATAAAATGTAAAAATGCTTAACCTTTGGCAGCATACCTGTGTATACGTGTGTGTGCACATGTGTGCATGTGGTACTGTCGCTGGTCATTTTTAGTCATGTCTAACTCTTCGTGTTCCCATTTGGGGTTTTCTTGGCAGACAGACTGGAGTGGTGGCCATTGCCCTCTCCAGTTCATTTTATAGGTGAGAAAACTGAGGCAAACAGGGTTAAGTGATTTACCCACAGGGTTACAAAGCCAGTAAATGTCTGAGGTCACATTTGAACTCGGGTGTTCCTGTCTCCAGGCCGAGTGATCTATCCATTGCACCACCCATCTGTTGATACGTGTATATATGTATGTATATGAATATGTATGTATATACATGTATATACGAAGAGTGGGAAAGATATATAGACATCTATCTGTGTATATATGTCCACATGGATGCCTCTCCATCTCTCTTCTTTCTCTTAGTTTTATATATGTTTGTGTGTGTGCGCATGTATACTCACATATGATCTACACATAACATAACAAAGTCATATTTACACACGTGACTTTGCCCGTGTAATTCCATACAGTCTAAAACAAACTCTACGTTACTGACTTCTTCCTATCTATAACGTGTCATAACACACTGGATTTTGTAAGCACTTCACAGGCTACTCTGCATCCTGTTCATTTGCTGATGGGTATCATTTATCCCCTAGGAGACCATAAATCCCCTCCTTTGGGCAGAGAGGTGGTGGTCTACAGGTACAGAACAGGGCACGTGTCACCAGGTGGCCAGTGTACTGGACATGCAGAATCCCTCTCTTCCTTCAAGACTCAGCTCATGCACCATCTTCTCCATGAAGCCTTTCTCGATTCCCACCTGTTAAGTGCGAATGCCTCCTCGTCCATGGCCTTCCACTTGGCTACTTTTTATTTGTGTATCTTCCGGCTTCCTTCAGGTGCCAGCTCAGTGCAGCCTTCCCTAAGACTTTCCCAGGTGCCTTCTCGGGGATGACTGCCTATTTATCCTGCCGTATATTTTGTCTGTGAATGGTTCTTGCGCGCTGTTTTCCCCACTAAAACAGGAGCCCCCTGGAAGAAGAGATGGCTCCTAGCACACAGTAGGCACTTAATGAATGCCTACTGTTCTGTATATACTTGTACGTGGCCAGCTGGCTCTCCCGTTACAAGGCAAGCTGAGAATAGGAATTGTTTCATTTACTGTACTTGCATCCTCAGTGCCTAGTACTGTGTCTGTACAAAGAAGGCAGTTAATAAATGCTTTTGATTGATTGATTTTGCTCAAGAACACTTTTACAAGAGAGAGCTCTATGAGAGAGGGGGGTGTGGGGTGTTACTGGA
>CM053595.1:54518666-54575924 GCA_028646575.1 Pseudocheirus occidentalis | reverse complement strand
AGCTATACATTCTGCCTAGAACTTTCTTCCAAAAATCTAAAAAACGGACTCTGCCTGTCTTGACATTTGGCTAGGGAGGCAACCCAGCTCATCCACTGAAGCCAACTGGCAAGAGAGCCGCCTGCAGGGCTTCCTTACCACTCCAGGGATGAGCCAGCACCCCCCCCCCCAGCCTGCCCCTCCCCTCCTTGTTCACACACTTCACACTGAAGCTGCAGGGGCTGATGCGCATTTTCAACCATGTGGCTTCAAAGCTAACTCTTCATCCTGGATTTGGGGAGCAGGGAACAGATGGCCTCAACAGCAGAAAGTCTCCCAAGAACTAATTTTACCAATCACATGTGGTGAGAGCTCAATTTATACAAACAGATCAGTTAGTGACAGGAACCCTCATAATGACATGACAATTATTCAGTGTGGCAGCTGTTTGTGCCGCTACCCGAACCGAGTTTGAAAACATGGGATCACGCCTCTGGCTCCCCTGGACTTTTCAGACAATTCTGGTGCCTGCATATGTATGTGTCAGGAGGGGGGGGACTGTCACCCCAGCCACCACCTTCATGAGAAAAACAGGCTTACAGGTCACAGTTGCAGAAGTCTGTGATTTGTTCTTCAGGCTTTTCTGTTAAAAGCACTGATGGTGCCATGGTAGGTGGACGTTGGATTATCAAGACCAGGAGAGACAATGAGCCCATCAGATCCACCTCCTTTACAGATGTGGAAATTAAGGCCCACAGAGGAAAAGGGGCTTGCCTGAAGTCATCTAGCTGGTCCTGGCAGAAGCAGGACCAGAACCAAGGCCTGCTGACTCAGTGGGGTTATCCTTGCCATTTCTAGCCCCCCCCCCCAAAGAAGTGGAGGAAAGAATTTACCTCAAGCATCACTGAAATTATGGTTATCATATGGATGGAATATGATACTGTGAAATAAAAAGTGGCAAAACTGAGGAGAATTCAGAGAAACGAAGAAAGACTTGTGTATCCTGAGGTGAAATAAGCAGCAGAATAATACGTGTGATGAGGACAAGGTGGATGAAAAGACCTCCGGAAGCACGTAGGGCTCTGTGTCGCTCGAGAACCTGAGTAGGTCTGTCAAACAAAAGATGAGCTATATCTGCTTCCTCTTTGCCAAGAGGGGCAGGGTGCCACGGGGGCAGAACGTGGCATGCACTGTCACACGGGGTCACTGTATCACTTGTTTTTGTTCAACTGTTTCTGTTGCAGGGAGAGTAGTTCAGTTCCAGAGGCAAAGAGCAGATAAAATCTACAAATGACTGTGATATAAAAATAAATTATATCAATAAAATTTTAATTTAAAAAAAAAACAAACCTAACCATGATTACTGGTTCCCAAGTGCACTTAAAATAAGGTTAGATTTTAAACTTCTCAGGAATACCTCTATAAACACAGAAAGGTATGAGCTTTCATGTTTAAAAGCGGCCAATGACATTGGAAGATGGATATAACTGAAGAGAATGAAGAGAACATTAGAATGAATAACCAAACCTGGCCAGTCTCCCTTCTAGACGGCACCACCGGAAGCTGGTATTCTCAAGCTGCCCGATTCGGCATCAAGGCTATATGATGAATCTGCCTGAGTTATCCCTGTCTGCTACAGGTCCTGCTGCTGTCCATGGCCCCCCTGCTGGGCCAGACCACCTCTCCCCTAAGGCTGTCTCTGACATTTAAGGCAGCAGAGCTTAAACTCACACCCCCATCCCATAGCTCACCACAGTTACTGCTGGTGTCCAATCTCGTGAACTGAACAAAATACTGCAGATGTACAGAATTCAGCAGGACTATCCCCTGCCTCCTTCTGGATAGACATATATGGTAGGATAGTGGGAGAGTGTTGGCTGGGGGGAAGGGGAAGAATTTCAGAGGACCTAGGTTCAAATCCTAGCTCTTCTATTTGCTAGCTATGTAGCTGTGGTCAAATTATTTCCAGGAGTGGGGAACCTGTGTGGTCCTCTGAACTCAAACTTCACAGAACAAATCCCCTTAATAAAATGATTTGTTCTATAAAACTTGGACTTAGTCAAAAGGCCACAGTCGAGGACCTAGAGGGTAGCAGGTTTGACACCCCTGGTTAGCCTCTCTGAACTTTAGTTTTCTCAAATGTAAAAAGAGAGGGTTCCACAAAATGACAGTCTACATCTACAAAACCCATCTACAGCACCTTCATAGCACCTTCTGGCTCAAAATCTATGATCCTAAGTCCAAACTCCTTCCCAAACCACCCCTGAGAAGTAGATGCCACTATACTCTCTAGTTTCTGAAGATGTCTGTCTGCTATAGGACAGATGCAAAAAAAAAGTGTGTGTGTGTGTGTGTGTAGATATATTCATTCTACTCGTATTTTGTTTTTAACATCCCTTTTAAGGAGCAGATTTGAAGCTTGTCACTGAAGAAAGGGTTGGGCGTATTGCATTTATAGGTTCAAGTATCTCATGCATAGATCAAATGAAATAACATGCCAAAAGCCCCACAAGCTTTAACCTGCTCTCTAAATGCTAGCTGTAATTAATATGTGATTAGTTTTTTGGGACAAAATCAAGTTTAAGCAGAATTGGCACAGAGCTTCCCTTTATGCGTCTCTACGTCTAATCCCTGGATGACAGGGATTGCATGGGAGGTTTTTTCCTTTTCCAAAAACCTTTGGGTATCTGTGTGGCCACTGTTTTCTACCTTTTATGCTAAAGGAGAGAGGGGCAAACTTGGGGTAAAAAAAAAAAACCTCAGTCTTTGAGCCCAACTTGAACCTGACAATGCTCCCTTCTAATCAATAACACATGTAGGAAGAGGGCCAAGGTAAGAATTTTTCTCCATTTCAAGAACAAATCCTCTTCTCAAGCTCGTCCTCACTCTGAGTGGTGAGAGCAGCATCTGGAAAGAAGCAGGCCCGAGGCGGCAGGGGCATCTGAGTCCCTGGCGGGAACAGCTGCCACACACGTACTCATGCCTGAGCCACATCAGCTTGACACAGTCTCTTTACACCTTCACAACACACAGTAAGTGTTAAAAAGCAATAGAGAAAAGTAATACCAGCTGTGCCCAGGCAGAAAGAGGGGACTTATTTGCCAAAGGTTCCTAAAAATGGGGTCTCTTCTGTCCAAGGAGCAGCAAATTCCTGTTAGATTTTCTGGTCTGGGTTCTCCAGCATAGGATTCTTGACCTGGAGCTGGAAGGTACCTTGGAGATCGTTTAGGTGAACCCTTTCATTTCACAGATGAGGAAACTGAGGCACAGAGAAGATCCTACCCAGGATCACAAAGGCAGCACCTGGCACCCTTAGGGAGACTGGTCCTTAGTGAACAGTCATATAATCTGTTGCTGAGCTCCTACCCAAAGGCTTATTTCCCAGCCCTGTTAGACATGATGGAGCTCAAATCTGAAGCCAGATCCTTTGACTCCAAATCTAGCCTTTGTTCCACCACTCCACACTGTCCCTTCCCCTGTCTGACCGAACAACTATCAATCAATCAACATGCATTTATTAAGTACCTACTATATACCAGGCATTAAGTGTGATGAGCCAGGATTTATCTAATCTCTAGTTTGTCTGGGGTCTGTTTTAAATGAGGAGTAAGGTAGAAGGAAAAAAATTATATAGTTCTCAGACTAATAACAAAAAAATTTTTTAAACCTATCAGAGTAGCTTATGGAGGTCTGCAACCCAGCAGGAGAAAAGACCCAGTTCCTTTGTAGGTCCCAGAAAAAGCAGATTACTGAGCCTAACAGGCAATGACAGGCTCACCCAGTGATGTGTTTCACTCTCTGGATTCCCTGGTTAAGAAATGATGACTCTGGAGAAAGGATGGGGGGCAGGGACTGAGCTGATCTGGCCTCGCACAAAAAAGCTGTTCCATGTGTATCTTCAATTGAGAGCATCAGAACGGAACAGTGGGAAGGGTCCTGACTCTAGAGTCAGTCAATAAATACTTACTGAGTACCTACTGTGTGTACACACTGTGCTAAGTTCTGAGGATACAAAGAAAGGTTAATTGAAAAAAAAAACCAGTCCCAAGATATTTACAGGACAAATGGAAAATAATCAAGAGAACTTGGGTTCAGATCTCAGCTTTGACGTTTACTACCTATGTGACCCTGGCTAAGTCCCCTGGCCTCTCCAGGCCCCAGTTTTCTAATCTATAAGATGCAGGGGCAGGCCTGGATGGCCTCTGAGGTACCTTTGAAGGGTACCTCTTGGCACAGCTTGAGCTCCTCATGCAGCTGCTTTGTGGGAACATTACAGGGGGCTGGAACAGCCCCTCTAGAGGAACACTCTCCTCTCCTGCCAAAGACAGGACTTTGCTATAGCTCACAGATTAGCTCATCTCTTCCCATCACTTCTCCCTAGGGACCATGCAGTAGCTACCTTTAGAGAAGGGGTTCTTAACCCAGGGCATGTGAACTTTAAAAACTAGTTGTAGGTAACGCATATATACATACTTAGGTGTGTATGGGGGAGCAGCTAGTTGTCAAAATGGATAGAGCGCTGGGCCTGGAATCAGGAAAACTCATTTTCCTGAGTTCAAATCTGGCATCAGATACTTACTAGCTATGTGACCCTAGGAAAGTCACTTTACCCTGTTCGCCTCAGTTTCTCATGTGTAAAATGAGTTGGAAAAGGAAATGGCAAACCACTCCTGTATCTTTGCCAAGAAAATCCCAAATGGAGTCATAAAGAGTAGGACATGACTGAAAAATGACTTGAAAAACTAATTTTATTTTGTCTTTAAAAATATGACTCTAAGGAATCCATAGGCTTTGCCAGACCCCACCAAAGTGATTCGTGTCACAAAAAAAGGTTGAGTCCCTACTTTACAGTAAGCATATGGCTTCAACCTCCAGGTCATGGGTGTTTATCTTGGACAGCTTTTGACAGAACATTTATTTGATGCCTTTAAAACCCACGACAGTCTTTACTACTAGCTGGGGAAGACGGAGTTTAGCTTGACAGCTGTCTTGGCAACTCTACAGAAAGAATGTCCACATTAATTCTTGAAAGTGGGCACCAAGATGGACAGGAAGATGGAGAACATGCCAACCATTGCCACAACGTGATGAAATAACCGATTCTGTTCTCTGCAATGTGCATTTTGGGCAACAAAGAAAGGCACCCACATGTCTCCCCCTATTCATAGGGCCTGATCTGTGCTCAATCATCACTGGGTCAGTGCCCAGCATTAACTGAGGTGCCTTGAAGGTGAGAAGAGATGAGTCAATGTGAGGCATTCTGCACAAACAGGGCAAGCTGTCAAATGACTGATGTCCTAGCTAGTTCTGGGATAAGAGAAAACTCCACCCCTCAAGAGCTTCTCACAGATGTCCCCCCCCCCCCCCGGACGGAACTGTGTTAGCGACACTCTGTCTGCCTCTCTCTGTTCTCTCTTGGTCACGGCTTTCAGCAGGGAACATTCTGCACATATGGGGAGTATTTTTGCCACCAGCTTCCATGACAAAGGGCTCTTAAGTTTGCCTTTGGAAAGAGAAAGCCCTTGGAATGGGGCATCCAAAAGCCCACACTGCGTCATGGGAGCTGGCCGTTGAGAATGAGCCTCAGGATTCTAACTTCTTCCATTCTCTTCTGGGAGATGGGACCAACCCAGAAAAGACACAAACAAACAAACAAACATGGCTGCCATCCTGGCAGGCTCTGTGTTCTGCTGCCATCCGGCTCAGGAGCCTGACCACAGTTGGTATTTTCTGCCATTCTGTGTGTGGCAGGAGCAGCCTGTTCATTTAAAATTGCTTACATTTCTTAGGCTGTGGTCTTTTGCTGAATTCTATATGAAATAAATACTTAGAGAGTGAGGGGCTTGGAGGAAGGGAGAACTGAGTTCCAATTGGGTCTCTGACACAGGACACTGTGGAGGTGTCCGACTCCTCTGGGAATGACCAATCTATTCTCAGGGCTTACATTTAGCTATACTACTAGCAAGTAGCAATGCTTCCATTGCAAGCCCAGAGAGCCAGTCATGTCTTTGTCTTACAATGCCCTTAATTTGAACTGTTTTCAGTAAATACTAGTCTCACACTCAGCAAAAGATACCAGTTGTTCAACTGCAAGCCCTGAGAACCAATCTTATCTTTATAGTACAATGCCCTAAATCTGAATATTTTAAGTACCCGATAATATCCTTACACCCAGTAAAAGACAGCCGGAGGAGATTCAGAAAAGGCTATCTCAGCTAGGGCCAGGGGTTTCATATGAAACTCAAACTGAATGGGGGAATACAGGGCATGAGGTGGTCAGAGCAACCATCCTTTCTCACCTCCCCCCCACCTTCCCCACCACTCTAAAAACAAAACAAAACAAAAAAACCAAGAACCAATTGGTAAATATAATAAATGTTGTGTCTCTAAAACCCAGATCCACATCTCTTTGTGTCCTTCTCTTAATTTTTGAGATTAGAAAACCTTACAATGAACTCTAGAATAGCGAGATTGCAATGGGCAAACTGTCTCCCTTTCCTCATCTACAAAATATGAATAATGATATCCACAGTACCTAAGAACAATATCATTAAATCCTGCCCAAGATACATGCTAGTTTTGTGACCCTAGGAATGCTATTTAACTAACTTGTAGTGAACCAGGTCTCTTCTCTAAGACTATAATTTTGGAAGACAAATCACTCTTCTGCACCCTCCCCAGCCTCACAAAAAGAATTATCCTTGACTTGCAGGATTTTACTTTGTCATACATCAAGGTTTCCTACAAATCTATTTCTAATTCCTAGTATACTGGATAAAGTTCTAGCCTTGGAGTCAGGAACACAAGTTCAAAACCGCATCTGTTGTTTCCTAGATATGACTCTGGGCAAGTTAGTTTACCAATTTAAGCATGAGCTTCTTAATCTGTAAATGGGAGATACCTTGTAGGATTGTTCTAATGTTCAAATTAGATGATATATGCAAGTATTTTGCAACCCGATTTATATAGATTGCAATCTCTCTCTCTATATATTTTTGGAGGCAGGGGATGGGTGGGTGGGGAGAAGGCAAGACAAATGGGGTTAAGTAACTTGCCCAAGGTCACACAGCTAGTGTGTCAAGTGTCTGAGGCTGGATTTGAACTCAGGTCCTCCTGACTCCAGTGTTCTATTCACTGTGCCACCTAGCTGCCCCAATATCTATATATTATTTATGATTAAGCACCTACTATGAATATGCCAGGCACTGGGCTAAGTGCTGAGATACAGAGACTTAACAAGTTCTTGCCCTCAAGGAACTGACTACTAGTAGTAATTAATCATCACTGCAAAACCACAGTAGGCAATTACTTCTTTTCAAGGTTACTACCATCAGGAAATGTGAAGCCTCACAGCAGGATGAGGAGGGCTCTCCTAAGAAGAGCCTCCAGCTCTGGACTAGAATCTGGCTTAACCTTGATCTTGGTAAGACAACCTAATCCCCCTATTCTGTGCCAGTCTCCTGATGACAAGGGCAGCACAAGCAATTGTCTGACGTTAGCCAAGCGCAACAGCTCCCATGGGCTCTAGACACACCCAGACTTGATGTGGTTCTCTAAATCTGGATCAAGAATGCTGCTGAAGAGTAGTTATCCCCTCCACATCACAGGGGTAAAGGGCACGGTGCCCTCTCCATCTGGAAAATCTGTGTAGAATTTTTGGCCCTCTGTACCAGAGAAGAAGCCTGAATTATTATGGCATTAAAAGATAAAATAGGGCGGCTAGGTGGCACAGTGAATAGAGCACTGGCCCTGGAGTCAGGAGGACCTGAGTTCAAATCCCACCTCAGACACTTAACACTTAGTAGCCGTGTGACCTTGGGCAAGTCACTTAACCCCAACTGCCCCTCAAAAAAAAAGATAATACAAGGATAGTATGCAATACTATCCATATATTTTATGCATTTCTGAGTTTCTAAACTTTTTTGTGTCTTCTGCTGGTCTGTTTGTCATCTGTGGCTTCTGCAAAACTCCCCCCAAATTCCCACTTGATTTCTTATGCTGACCCAGGACACAGCGAAATCATCGAGATGGAAAAAGATGAGATGTGGAAGGGATAATTGTACACAGATGATGGACAAGACTGGTTTCAGAGGGTCCTGTTTGGTGTCTGTTAAAGTCAGCAAATGTATTTGCTACTTGGCATTTTTAAAAGTTGGCATTTCTAGAGAGCCTACATGTACCTCATTGATCACTCTTGACCTCTAGGTGAAGATACACCTATCATCCCTTTGCCACAGGGTATCCCAAAAAGTTTCAGTACAGTTTTAAACTCTTGGGACCTCCTATGTATTTAAGTATAGTAACTAAAACAGTCCCTATGCTTAAATTCTGGGTGAGAGGAACAGGATGGTATGGTGAAAACACTGCTATATCTGAAGTCAAAAGAGCTGGATTCAAACCCTAACTCTGCCCCTTACTAAGCACCTACTCTCTGTGTGCCATCAGGCAAGGATGTTCATCTCTTGGGGCTTCAGTTTCCCCCATCTGTAAAATAACAGTGTTAGACTAAATGACTTCTAAGGCTCCTTTCAGCTTCGTAATCTAAATCTGATCCCATAATCTATGCTCTTTAATCAACTGGTGGATATCACCTGATACCTAGGCATAGCCTAAACTTCAATCTGACTTTCAATTTAAAGCATTCATTTTTAAAAATTTGGAGTTCCAAATTCCCTCCCTCCCTTTGGACCTTCCCCTATGCACTGAGAAGGCAAACAATATACCAATTATATATGAAGACATATTTCCATATGATTTAACAATGTTAGCCATGTTGTCAAAAAAGGGAAAAAAAGAAAAATTAATAAAGGGAAAAATTTATGCTTCAATTTGCACTCATGTTCATCAGTTCTCTCTCTTGAGGTGGACAGCATTTTTCATCACGGCTCCTTCAGAACTGTCTTGGATCACTGTATTTATCAGAGTAACTAAAATATTTCCCAGTTGATCACTGTTACAATACTGCTATTACTATGTGCAACATTACCCTAGTTCTGCTCACTTCACTTTGTATTGATTCATACAGATATTCCCAAGGTTTTTTTGAAACTACTCCCCTCATCATTTGTGCACCATTGTGTTCCATCACAACCAGATACCACAACTTATACAGCCATCTCCCAACTAGTGAGCATCCCCTTGATTTCTAATTCTTTGCTATCACAAAATAGCTGCTGTAAATATCACTGTACTCAGAGGTCTTTTTCCTTTTTCTTTGACCTCTTTCTGAATACAGGAGCTCAACCTGACCCACACCAAAATACATCATCTTCACCATCAAAGCCTCTGGAGATCCCCATCTTAATTAAGAGCATCATCATTGTACCAGTCATCCAGGTTCAAAAACTTAAGAGTCGTCTAACTAGACCATCATTAGCAGACAAGAGTCACGAACACCACAATCCATTCCATTCTCCCTCTTCCACCCCAATTTACACGTCTCCTCCTAACCATTACAATAATCATCACCACCTAAGTCTAGACCTTTAGGTCTGGACCTTGGGCCATCAAGGCTAGAAATACTACAACTACCACCAGATCGCACTATGGCCATTTTCTAGACCCTATCATGCATTCTCTAAAACATTTCAAGTAGGATCATAGATGGGGAGCTCCGGAAGGAACCTGATACAGGGCCTCTGACTCCAAGTCACACTGCACCAAGATCTGTCTTATGGAAAAATGAGTTACACAGAACTTACGAGCAATAAGGGAAGCTGAAGACAAGCAGACGTTGGCTGAGCATAAGGGCATACTGGTTAAAATGAAGGCTGTCCCAAAGTGTGATATTCGTAAACAAGGTAGTTTTTTTGTAATGGAGTCAACTGGTTCCCCAGTTCCCCAGTGCTGAAGAAAGGAAGTGAAGAAGTGTAGTAGAAAGAGCACTGGACAGGGAGTCAGAGGACCTGAATTCAAATCCTACCACCACAATTTACTGTGTGACACTGGTCAAATCATTTAATTTCCTTAGGTCTCAGTTTCCTTATCTATCAAACAATGGGATTCAATTAGAAAGCATTTGAGATCCTTTCTCATTGTTCGATCCTATGGAAGCTCTTGTTTTGCTACAGGCTGATCTCTGTGACCTCTAGGGCTTATTATGTTCTGTGGCTCCATGTTAAACCTGTAAGGCTGCTGAGGGACATGGGGTGCTCTGCTCCATGCCTAGGCTACTATGCTTCTCTAGTTCCCAATACCTCCTCCTACAATAATGTCTCAGTGTCATCACTGGGTATTGATGATTTCCTTGCGACCTTTCATACCTAACTCTCAGTCCATTTCACAGTGGAGCCACTCTCTTAGCCAAATAAAGTACACGGGCTTTGTGCATGCTATTTTTCTCACCACAGAGACTTTTTAAAAAGTTCACCTCAAGGTCTGTAGTTCTGCTCCATACGATTGGGATAGTTTCTACTTAGTTGGGACAATATTACTCCTTACACCTAATAAATCCTCGGGGAAAGAAAATACTGACAAAAGAAGTTAGTATCGATCCCACAAGGGGACAGCATCCTTTTGCTTTGGCCACAATAATCTTCCTAATCATGCTAGGATCATATCACACATTCTTCCTGAAAAGTAAACCCAGTTAGGAATTAAAGGACAAGAAATGGGCTGCCAGGAATGCTTTTATTCAAAGAAACACAACCAGACAATAATCCTCTTCCCTCCCACCCCTACCCCTTTCAGCCTTTTCTAATGCTAGTCAACGCATCAGAAAGGACTGTAGACACATAGAAGACCTCTAGGAAGAACCCCACATCTTCTTTTCAAGACTCTCAGAAACCTCCTTCTCTCAGGCAAAGGCAGGGCCAGCTGAAGAACATCCCTATTTCAACCACCAAAGGAAACGAGAATGGTGAGAATGACCTCATGTGCTACTAAGGAGAGGAAGAGGGGCTAATAGCAGGATCAAGTCCTCAAACACCCAAAGAAGGGCAGCCTCCCCGCCTGCCTGTGTGCGATGCGCACACACACATGCCTCCTTTCCTCACTAGCTTGCACAAGGAGCCTGGGTAAACACCATATGCTTCACTAATCTAATTACAAAGAAGAAAGCCCAAAAGTTACTTTTTCAGGCTTCAGATAAATATGAAAATAAAGTGGAAAGATATTTTCGTATTGCTTTGTCCGCCCCCAAATGTCTAATAAAATACACCAGGCACCATCCTTACTTGCCAGCCTCCCTCTGCCGCACAAAGGCTTTCACCACACTGGGCTCTGGAAACACAGTCAAGATTCCTTAGCCAGAGGAAAAAAGGGGACAGTAAAGTCACAGAGAGGAGAAGGTCCTTAGAGGTCATCTAGTCCAGTGCTTAGATTTTATAGATGAGGAACTGAGGCCAGAATAGTGGAATGAACTGCCCAAGGTCCCATGGGATTGGAACTGCAATTCAAAGTAAGGTCCCTGGACACCCTTTTGGCACTCCTTTCTACCATACCAGCCCCCCTCAGTCCTGTTAGAAGATATATGTTACAGGCTTTTTCTTCGTACCCCTTTAGCCTCCCATAACTACTGACTTTCAGAGCATTTAACTAACTTAAAAACAGGCCAACTTTGCATCCCACCCTAAACCCACCTTTCTAACCTCAAACCCACAAAGCAATATAACCTACTGAGGAAATTACTAGACTGGGAGGTGGTATCCCTCGGGTTTGCTACTCTCTGTGCAATTTTTGGGGGTGGGGAGATGTGAAATCACTTCATCTCTGATTCAATTTCTTCCTGGGGAAAAACAGAGATAATGACACCAACCTCTCAACCTTGTAGGATAGCTGAGTGAATTAGGTCTACTTCACAATATAAAGGAAAAAAAAGTACTGAAGTAATCTGTACTCCAATCAATGCAATAATCAATCTTGATTCAAGAGGACCAATGGACTAAAACATACCTTCCTCTTCTAGGCAGGAAGATTTGAATGAGGCATTTGAGGACAGTCTGGCCAATGCATTGGTTCGTTTTACTTAGCTATACTTGTTACAAAAAGTTAAATGATTTTTTTAAAAGCATCAAAAAAACTCCCATAAAAATAAAATTATGGTGTCAAGGTATTTTGGCCTTTTGAAAAAACAGCATTGTAGTTTAGGGGAAGAACACTAGATTTAGAATCAAGAAGGCCTGGATTCAGGGCCTAAGTATTAGACAAAGGGCTACCTGCTCTGCTTTGGGTCTCAGTTTCTTCATCTTTAAAATAATTCTTGAATTGCTTCCATTAGTGGTATTAAAATTTGACAGAAACAGGGCCACTAAACCATACATGAGGATCCTCTCTGGCTACATGTTGACTTAGAAAACCATACCTTATCTATGTTCTACTGTATTTTTGTTTTGTTAAATATTTCCCAATTACTTTTTAATCTGGGTATCTTTGACAACTCCGGCTTACACCACTGGATTGTGTAGACAAGAGTTGTTGTTTTGTTTTTTTTTTAAAGCTGAAAGCATTATAAAGAGATGTGAGTTTCAAGGTTTGTTTTTCATTTGCTTTCTTCTTTCAAAGAATATTTTATTTTCCCTCCAATTTAATTTGTTTTCTTTTTAAAACAATATTTTTTTCCCCTGATTACAGGATTTTAATTTGCTTTCTTTTTGAAAATATTTTATTTTTTCCTAATTACAGGTTTTTCATTTGTTTTCATATTAAGCAAGAGAGAAAGACTGTTTGCCACTGTCATGGAGAAGAGATCCAGAGCAGAGACCAAGAGGGAGAGGGATTCCATAGAGATGGTAAGGTCCTTCAGATAGTCCTGGTAGTGGATGACATTATGTTCACTGCACCAAATTATTTAACTCATTATTCATGTAGGAAAAACAAAGTGAACGAAGGACGTCTTTTGTCCAGACTCTCATGGGTAAGTCTGAGTTGGAAAAATCACAAAGGTTGCCCTTCGATACATTTATCTTGCACAGTCATTTGCAGCTAGACTGAGCTGAACCAAGGATGGAACAGGAAAAAGGGAGCGTGCTGAATTGCCTTTGGGAAACTAGAGAATTCTGCAAATGAATTTGTTCCAGGATCTTCTCCTGGAAACAAAGTCCATCCTTTTTACACCAATATACCGCCAGTTTCATCCTATGGAAGTGCTATGGAACAGTGGAAAGGGAGTTCACTGCCTCTGGGGTCAGAGAACTTGGGTTTGAAGCCAACCTACAGTGTTTATTACCTGTCTGACCTTGGGCAAATCACTTAGCCTTCCTGGGACTCTGTAAAATGAAGGGGATGGGTTAAGGGTTGGCCTCTGAGGTTCTTCTAGCTCTAAATCCTCACCCTTCCCCCATCCTATTTAGTATCTATTCAGCACCAGTCTCTTCCACCCTCTGCCAGGGTCTTCTAGCGGGGCACAGAAGAAGTATGTAAGTGTCTTGCATATAGCAGACACTTACAAAATACTTGTTTATTGGAATGGAATTATAAGGCAACGGTTCCTTGCCCTCCAAGCAAGGGCTCATCATCTGGATGAGGAAAGAAGATGCAACTGGATCAGTACTTTGATGGGTGAGTCTTCCATAGCTCACCCTGTCTTACCCAGCAGCAGCATCTATGCCCTCCCCAGGCATTTCATCCAATCTGCTGGCAATCTTCCTCTAATATTCTTGACACTGAATGGTTGCCAGTGGAGTAGGTAGGCCATACAACACCCCACTTCTTTTTTCAGTCATTCACTTTTCTGATGTTATCCAATAAGATCAGATTAATGAAATGTAGAACAGAGTGAAAGCTACCCAGGGCTATGGGGATACAGTAAAAGTACAGGTGGAAGATTGCTGGGCTCTAGTGCAGTACTAGGTGGTGGTGGTGGTGGTGGTGGTGGTGGTGGTGGTGGTGGTGGTGGCGGTGGTGGCAGCAGCAGTAAATGATAACTAGTTTTATGTAGTCCTTTAAAGTTCACAAAGCACTTTACATATATTATCTTAATAGATTTTCATAATAATCCTGCAAGATAGGTGCTATTATTATCCCCATCTTAAGATAAGGATACTTGAGGCCACAAAAAGGTAAGTGACTTGCCAAAGGTCACACAGTCAGTACCTGAAGTCCAACGGGATCTCAGGTCTTCCTGATTCCAAGTTGTCTAAAGGCTGACCTAGTTATCTTGTAATTATCTTTTGGAACGGTTTTCTGTATCTTGACTGTAAGACTGAAAGTCTAGCCCTGGGTAAACCCTGTGACTGAGCCATCACCAGTTAAGAGTTTGGCCACCTTTGGAAAATACTTGATCAGAAGGTTTGCTGATACTGTCCTATCCGGCTCATTTGTTCAGTGCTGCCCATGAAGGACTATACTCCTGTATAGGAGTACTTTTCCAGAGCTCTAGTAAGAAAAGCAATGTTGTAAAAATACACTGCGCTGAAAAAGAAAATCCCTCAACTTCTACCAAGCGCACCCCCCACCCCAATATTCCTCAATTCTGGATTGACATGACTGCTTCAATTCAGACCACAGAGCAATCAGCCTCTCCCTGCTCCAAAACATCTTGTGGGCAATATTAAACACAATTTTCTAAAATGACACTCCCAGCTCAGACCTTCAGTGACTCCCACCTGCCTTCAGGATTCCAGCCCAAACTCTTGATCCTGGCACCCCAAGGGCCAAACTACCTTCCCAACTTTACCTCAGTCTATTTTCTTTTAAAAACTTTCCACTCCTGCTGAACTGGTGGTCTCTCCTATATTCCACAAATACACAGGCTCGGATCTAACCTTCCCTCTCCCTTGCTGCTCCATTCCAATGCCTTTCCCTTTTTCAAGTGGCCACTGTAACTGGCAACCATACAATTCCTTGAGCGATGGGTGCCTTCACTCATTCATCAACCACTTAGTCAACCAATCGCCATTTAATGAGTATCTCTGGGTAGAGGAATGGGGAAGATAACAATAAATATGAGAGAGTCCTTGCACTCAAATATTTGTGAGTCATATAAATAGAAGAATGAACTCTAAGATGTCAATCTAACAACCACCTCATTCTACAAAGGAAGAAAGGGAGGTCTAGAGAGGTTAAGTACCAACAAAGTGATACACCAAGAGTTAGTGTCAAAGTCATCAATAAAAATTTACTAAAAAAAAAAAAAAAAAGTGCCAGAGGTAATACCAGAACCCAAGTCTCCTAACCTCCTTCTGGTCTTTCCAATTTCCCCCATTCTCCTTCTTTACTAATTGATTTGGGCTGAAGGAGGACAAAAAGTATAAACAGGAACAGAAGCATTTACTTTCCAAGTAGAGATTAAAAATGGACAAATGTGAAACATACAAATACATGGAGTACTGGAAAGCCCACAGTTACCAAATCTTATAGGGACCTAACAGTCTATAAAGCAAAGTTCTTAGTCACGGTTTCTGGATTTCTATATCCTTAACAGTAAACTTTGGGCAGGTCAAGATCACAGGATTGTTGATTTTTGAACTGTAAGGAACCTTAAAAGGGCTTTAGTCCAACTCTCTCACTTTTACAGATGAGGAAACTGAGGCCCAAAGAAATAATGTGACTTGCTCAATGTCATACAGCTAATTAAGTGGCAGAGCAGGGAAATAGCCAAGGCCACCTGACTCAAGAGGCCGTATTCTTTTCTCTTGTTTCATGCTCCACAGAAGGATGCACAACATCCCATTTGAATCAAAGTGTCTGAATAAACTCAGGCCAGCCCTTGTGGCCCAGCAAAGGAAGAACCTATAAATATTACGGTTCCAGGGCTACCTCCCCAGCTTGTATGCCACCCTTGAAATCATCCTGATTTAGAGGCATAGCCTCCAAGATCAGTTTTCCTTTTAGCCTCCTTCCCCTCACCCCAAGTTTGGAGGGAGATGCCTTGCCAGGCTCTGGAAAGACTGTGCCAATGATGGTTCACTTCATGAGTCAGCAAGGAGCCTGTATGTGGAGTACAGTGAAAAGAACTTAAGCCTTGGAGTTAAGGAACCCAGATTCTAAGCTCTCCTTTGACACCTACTACTTTGGTGACCTTGGGCAAGTCATAGGACATTCCTAAGTCTACTGTTTCCTCATCTGCAAAAGGAAGGTGTTATACCAGAGGGTCTCTTTAAGTTCCTCCTAGTTTTTAGATCTGTTTTCCCAGGATGCCACCATATTTAGATTATAACTATTTTTTCAACCTTCTGATTCCTAAAGTTACCCACACTCCGTAGTATTCAAGTGGGACCTTAGATATCTCCTCCCTACCTTCCCAACAAGGACAGAGGCATGACAGGTCAGGAGAGGGTATCCAAAAGACAAAGTGTGCCCTCCACTTTAGTGCTCTGTGGATGGTCCGGTATGAACAGAAACATCCCCTGCAGTGCTGTGGGCTGCCCACAAAGGAACTGAGTGTTTCCTGAGTTCCCAAATTCCCAACCAACAGTGTGAAAGGGGAAGGCTCTCCGTGTGGGGGGGAGATGCAGAAATTCGGGGAGGTAACAGGCACATAAATTAACAATGGGAAGACAGATTCTCTTCTAACTCTCTAACCCAGATTATTTGGCAACCTCTGCCCTTCCCATTAACTGGTCCCTTCTACCTTGGTGCCTTTGTTTACACTATTTCCCCATTCCTCTAATGACTTTCCCCTGACTGACCCCACAGCCCAAGCAGGGAAACTCTATCTCCATGTTCTATTTTGTGTTAAGCATTATTTATCTCATGCCCCAACTAGATCATGAACCCCATGGGACCAAGATTCTCATTTATCTCTGTTTCTCTTTCCACCCACCATAGTGGTCTATAGACAAAAAATACTGAATTCAATTCGGCAAACATTTATTAACCATTTTGAGGGAGGCTATTTAAAAAGAAATACAACCGCCACCAAATAATTTCCAAGCCTGGTTTGGCCAATTCCCAAACCAAGTAAGTAATCTTGTTTCCCTTGCGGACAGACCTCCGAAGGTCTGAAGGCAGAGCTATTCTTGGCTAGGAAGACTTTATGCCATCTGGGGGGAGGGGGGCACATAATGTTATTCATTGTTGGACACAAAGATAGAGGCAAGTGGTCGTTAGAGCTGGAGGCAACCCAGGTGAGCCATCACCACCATATTCTGGACATTATCTGAAATGTCATGACCCAAAATGCTATTTGGGGAAATCAGGCCACATGTGGTCATTTGACACGATAATGTATTTTTGGGGACAAGAGAAAGAACATGCTTTGCTCATGAAGGGCTGTCCCAGTCAGAGAGAAATAAAACTCTGGACTTAGACAATAAAACTGAAAATCCATGATCTTGTCTAAACTTAAGAGCATCAGAGGAAAAAAAAATCAACAACTAAACCTTCCCAAATAAAATAAGATAGTTCACTGGGGAGGCCACCAATTCTTGTAGGCAGCTGGCAAAATGGACAGAGTGCTGGACTTAACAGTCAGAAAGTCCTGGATAAAAATCTTGCTTCTGGCACGAATTCTGTGTGAACCCAGGTGAGTCACTTAACTTCTCCCTGAATCAGGTTCCTCAACTGTAAAATGGGGACAATAATATTTGAAGCACCTTGAGGCTTGAGAAAAACAAACAAACAAGCATATGTATGTGGGGAAAAATAGGTACCACAATCATTTCTGGGAAATCTGGATGGACTAATCCCCCAACCACCTGGTAGCCTACTGGCAGAAAGTCTCAAACCCCTTCTGAAGATATAATAAATAAGATATAACAATGCAAGGGCACAGTAAAGCAGATGGCCCCATCCTCTATTGTAACAACTACTGTCCTTCAACAAGATACACCTGCATTTTTGTCTACATGGACTTCTTAAACAATTGTAAAAGTATGTGGTCACCTCCCCTTGTCTCCTGTCCTTCAACAGGGAATGTTTTCTTCAATAATAAATCTTGCCAATTGCATTCCAAATACTCCCCCCCTTTCTCCCTTGAATGACTTTCCCTTTCCTCTCCTGTAAAATGCTTTACTTACCTATCCTAAGCTGCTGCAAAATGCCGCTGCTGAGCCATTCTCTCTAAGTGCGCTGGAAAGTTATAAAAATCAAACCGGGCACCTAGGAGGCTGGAGAGGCTTTCAGGCAGCAGGCCTCCTTAGTATGCTAATCCATTTCTCTGCTTTCAGTCTGGCCTTCTATCTTTGACCTGCAATCATCGGGCCCCTGCTGGCTGGAATGCCTCTCCCAAGAAATCCTATGCCTCTTGGTGGAGAGAATTCCCAACATGTGTGAAGTGTTTCACAAACCTTTAAATGCTATAGAAATGTCAGTTGTTATTATTATCACTGAGTGCAAAAAATATCACTTTTTTTCATCTCAAGACACACAGGAGATTTAGGTTCAAGTTGCAGCTTCTCCATTTACTAGCTGTGTCATTCAAAAGACTAGAGGGTCTGGAGCTAGAAGGCACTCACTTCAGAGGCAATTGAGACCAATTCCATTTTACAGATTAGGATATCAAGGTCTGGAAAGGTTAAGGGATTTGCCCAAGCCAAGTCCCACAGGTAATAAGACATCAGACTCCAATGTTCTTTTGACTGCTCTACACAACCAAGCCCTTTCCCCTCTATGGGCCTCAAGTCCACCCTTGCAGTGGACCTGCCAGTCTCCAAGGACCCTCTCGACTGTAAAGTTTGTGTCTCTAACATCTCTAGCAGTCCCTTGCTGGCACTGGGCCTGGATCATCTACCACTTCAGAAAATCCAAAGTTGGGTCCACCGACTAGTTAAGGGGGGCTAGCCCCACCCAGAATGTGGTCATGCTTTTTAGCACTTTAGTTTACAAACTTTCAAAACCACAAAGTGATTTTATTGCAGCAGCTCTGTTTCAAGGCCAGGTTGCATAACTTAGGTCAGCAGAAATGTAGTCCTCAATTCCAGTCCTTACCCTACCAGACAGTGCTTTGCAACCTCAGACAAGAGAAGGGCCACTTAAGGACCGCTGCCCAAGGGAGCTATTACTGTCTCCATTTTTCAGATGGGATCAGGAGATAGGGGACTATCTTGTCTTTGGTCACAAAGCCAGTCTTCAGAGATGGAAATAACTGTTCTTGACCTGTTCCCAAGGAGCTTGCTACACGTCTGGTTCCTCCACACTAGGATTCCCCATCGGCCTGCTCCTCTAACCTCCATCTATCACCATATCCCAAATGGGCCAGCTCACTTTGTTCTTGTGGGAGCAAAGATAGAAATCCCAGGCTGCTACTGACATGCTGCAGGGAGTAGTTTATTAAGCAAACTGGAACAACCATGTAGGCGAACACAGAACAAATACCCTATTCAAAAACCAAGGGTTAAAAGGTCTGGATGGGGGTAGGGGGCTTCCAAGGAATCGCCATATTCCTACTTTTAAAAGGGTCATGCTGGAAAAGCCCCGGCTTCCTCCCCCCTCTTCTAACTAAACTTAGGAAATTAACAAGCAGAAGATAGAAATGCTTTCCCCCCAGGGGCCCACTGGGTCCCGTTGGCTCGGATGTTCATGGGCGTGGTATGAAATATTTAAAGCAGTGACTAAAAATTTTCCATAAAAGCCCATCCAAAGTGTAAACCTTCCTGCTTCTGAAGCCTGCTTGGTCTCTAGTCATCGTAAAGATTTCACATCCTGCTCATCACCCTCCGTTATTTACATTTAATATTTAGGTTGGGTGGTTGGGTGGGAGGGAGTAATTAGTTTTGCTTGTAAACCGTTCATCACAGTTGTAATACTGACCGAGCCATGGAGCCCATTGGGGGCCTAATAGATTTCAGGGCATTATACTTCGGGCGGCAGGGGTGGGGGGCTGGGAGCTGGAAATCAATAAATGGTGACTTCGTCTCTGCACAGCCCCATATGGAAGTAATCAAGCGCAAGGGTGGCAGCTGGGGCCAATAGCAGTCACCTGCAGCTGAGGGACGTGGGGGTTTCGGATGGGTTTTTAATGCTAATTTCCTGCCGAAACAATGAGCTAGAAAGCGCAGAGCAACAGACGAGGCCGGATGAATGGAGACCAAGGCGAACAATAGCTGCACCTGGTGCTAGGAGCAGGGGAACAGAGCCGGCACGCGCCAACAGCCCAGGGCACATCTGTTACCCTCGGCCGGCCCAGCCCCCAGCCCCCGCCCGCCTGGTAAGTAATCCGGGACCGCGAAACATTAACAGCTTGCAGCTCGGCAACAGGTTTCAGTGGTGTTGTTGTTGTCCCCCCCCCCCCCATTTGACGTTGCCGCAGGTCTTCTCGCAGGGTCCCTCCCCATCCTTGGCAAGAGGGGCAAGAAGGAGCGACTGCCTGGGGAAGATGCGCGGAGAAGTCGGAGCTGGGTTCGAATGCCCGCTCAGCCACCCCCATTTATTGATTCCCTCTGGGAATCTCGTGCGACGCCCTTCACACCTCTCAGGGCCTCGGCTGGGAATCAGCAGCTCCAGGAGAGATGGTGGATCGGGAATCTGATGACCTGCAGTCGAATCCTGGCTCTGACACTTGGTACCTCAGCGACCTCTAAAATTAAAGGGCTGAAAGGAGGCCATGGAAGGCCAGGGTACGGAGTAACAGATTTCTGAGTTGACTCTGAGCACTCAGCATCTCGTGAACCCTTAGGCAAATCACCCAGCCTCTCTGGGCCTCAACTTCTTCCTTTGTGAAACTGGAGGGGTCACATCAGCTGTCTTCTCATGTCCCTTCCAGCTCTAAATTCAGATTCCACGACCTCTACGGTCCCTTGTGGTACTCAATCCTAAAACAGAACCTAAGCTGGCAGCTCTGTTAGAGAACTAGCCTTACCTCCCTAGGCTCAGGAGGGTAACTGATTTACCTTTGGCAGCCCCCATACTGAGAGGAGAAGCCAGGGAGTTCCTCTGACTACAAAGTTGGGGCTCCAGCCCCTACACCGCAGTAACGCCTAGCCTGGTAATCATTATGATCATAGACTTTTAGATCTAGAAGAGACCTTAGAAATTATCCAGTCCAATCTCCTTATTTTACAGATGAGGAAACTGAGGCACAAAGTGACATATACACAAGGTAGTAAGTGGCAGACCTCAGATCTGAACCCACGTCTCCTTTGGCTCCAAGTCCAGTGGACCTTTGGGTCTATGATCCCTTTCTCTACACGTGTCAGTTTTAAAAGGCAAAAAAAAATACATCTTGTTTTTCCCCTAAAGCCCTTCTGCTATTCCTGTGCTGCTTTGGGGAGAACTGGTCATGGGAAAGGCCACAATTATTGCATCAAAAAATCCAAACGGATGATGTACAGACTTGTTTGGAGCCCCACCGACGTTCCCCAGCCCACCCCCACCCCCAACTGTGGCTGAGCGTATCCAGATTCTGTGGCGAGGCAGAACCCATGCCCTGCCCATCATCTCCCGGCTGCTTCAGAATGAAAGGAGACAGGAATGTGACTGGCCCAGACCCCAGACAATAGACAAAGCCCTGCCTTTGCTGGGCGGAACAAAGGGAGTTCACTCTGGCGCCCTTTTTCAAAGTCATCCGGGGTGCGCTTTTCAAGTTTGCATTCACAGTCTGCCTCACTGGCAGCAGCACAGGGATGTGAGCAGGGGCCCCTCCAGAGGCCTGCCTTAACCACTGGACCATTGGAAGATCCAACACTGTCACAAAAGGATGGCTCTTTGGAATCCACAACCTAACCTCCACTCCTCATTATCAGGGACTTTTACTTAAAAAACACACTCATATCCTACAACCCTAGAATTCAAGTCCTTTCAATCACATTCAATTAAGGCTGGCATTATAACCAAAAACATTCGCACTTTAAAACCATGAGAAAACCAAACAGTTCTCTTATGTCCTTTCTCTCTCCACTCCCAACAACATGAAAGACAGTGCAGCTTAATGAGCACTAGCTTATGAATCAGTTTTCTAGTCCTGCCTCTGCTCCTAGGCTGTCTGTGTCTCTTTTCCTCTCTGACCAAAAGAAGTGGCTGAGCTATAACCTCCCAGGTCCCTATTGGCTTTATGAAGCATTAGACTGATCTTATACACTGGCACAAGAAAAGTCCCCAGACCTCCTTTGCTATATAGCATATCCAGGCCTATAAGTAACTCTTTCCCCTGAATATGTGATTTTAAAGGCTTTCAGTGAATCGGAACAACTCTCTTTTAAGATCCAATCTGAATCCTCCACAGCTGTACACAGGTAACCTTGTATAATTTAACTAAAACCCAAAGCATTATTTTATGATGCTCTCAACAAATACAGTCTTATCTTTACCTGGTTCGTTGGTTTTATGGTATTCAAGCATAATGCTCGGCTTATCCAACAATAGTAATAATGATAGCTGTCATTCATATAGGGCTTTAACGTTTCTTTAATGTTATCTCACAACATCCCTGTGAAATAAATGCTTTACAGATGCGGAAACTGAGGCTGAGACAGGGAGGTAAAGTGACTTGCTCAAAGTCACATGGCCAAGTAAGCATCTGAGGTAGGATCTGGGCTCAGGATTTCCTGACTCCAAGCCCAACTATTATGCACTGTGCTACCATTTTCCTCATCTGTAAACAGTCTGGGTTGGAAGAGATGCTTTCTCAGGTATCTCCCAGCTATGACAGTCTATGTTCTGTGGTCACTTCCAGACATGACATTTTGGGACTGTATGATCAGACTGTCCTTTATCAATATCATGTCTGCAGAACTACACAATTCCCTTCTTCCATAAAAACCAAAACAAAACAAAAAAACTTCACTTAGGTCTTAGGACGTCCCCTGGTAATCCACCCAGGACTCTGCTTCTTCTGTTCTTTAATGGTTTTGTCAGGTCTCATAGGAGCTGGGATACAAAAGAAGCACATTTGTAAGGGTTTCACCTTCATTTTCCTATAGTGCCTACCAGGCCACTGGATTCAAGCCTCAGGCCCCTGGTGGTTAAAGCAGGGCAGGCTGGGTTACTTTAGTGAAAACATAGCTTTTTCTCTTTGCTTTTCATGTCTATCTCCCAGTTCAAGATCTTTGCTCAGACCCTCTACCAAGAATGTGCTCCTCCATCACTGAACTTGAAAATCCCACCTAACCTTCAAGACCCAGCTCTAAATACCCTCCCTCCCCTCCCCAACCCCAGCTGGAAATTTTCCTTTCTTCACTGGGCTTTTGTTTTTATTTCACTTAGTCACTTAACATGTTGTATTGTGTTTTATGGGTTCTCAGTATATGTCTCACATCCCTCTACTAGACTGTAAGCTCCATGAGGACAAGGACTATGCCTCATTTATCTCTGCAGCTTCCTGAGCTCTAGTATGGCCCCCTGTGCCTCCATCAGGCACTTTATTTATTGACTTGAACTGAATTAAATTTATCTTCAAACACAAATTCCTGAGGCTGGTTCACTTTGAAGGAATATCACGCAAATAAATTACAATGACGTCAGTACATATTAGACTGTAAGCTCCACGAGGGCAAGGGCTAAGTCTCATTTATCTTTGTAACTTTCTGAGCCCTACCAATGGCCTCTGTACCCATCAGGTTAATAAAGGCTTATATAAAAACACGCATGGACACATTTCCCAGACATTCAGATTAGCCAATACAGACGCTGAACAGCTGTGCCCATATCAAATACCAAAAAGGAAATATTGTTGGGGGGAAAAAATCTATCCTAAAATGAAGACCTAGAGAACTCTATGAGGTCATTCCAGTACTCTCAGCAAGGAATAGCAAAGATGCTGAGGGTCCATATGTGTAAGCTGCTTGTTCAAACCTCTGGTGGAGAATGGATAGACCCCTATACTGCCCTTGGAGGCCATGATGGCCATGATGAAGTTTTGGGCTGACATTTCAATCCAGGGTCTTTCCTATCTAACCTAGAGCTAAAATGAGCTCATCAAGGCTCAACAAAAAGAAAGGTGGGAAGAATCAATCAATAACCATTCATTAAATGCCTACTATGTGCCAAGCACTAGAGAAGCCCCAATTCCTTAAAAAGGATTGCCTGGGAACTTCCAAGGGACGAAAGGATGGACTAGTGTGCTCCAGGGACCATCCAAAAGCCATAGGGTCCAAAATCTGGCTCTGAGGGTAACTTTCCAAAGTTTTCATCTTTCTAGTATGTTCTAGCAAGCTCATTTACATATCCACACCCAGACTGCCCTTCTAATTATCATTTGCCCAAAAGGCCTGTCTTTGGAACTAACTAAAAGGCATGGGAAGAAGAAGTAGGCTGTAGCAATGGAAGCTCAGGGTGGTAGAAGCAGACAGAAGGAAGACCTTTGGGGAAAAAAAATAATCAAGGCTGTGGGAGAATCTTAACCCAGGGTCTGGATGGATGTTGTCAACCTAGAAGGATTCTGACAGTTTTACTGCCATGGATGACCTCTATTCCCTGAATAAACTGTAGTGGATGCCTTTAAAAAAATATAGTCAGAATTTTTAGAGTCAGAAGGGACCTCAGAAATTCCCCCATGCAAGAGGGGTGCTTATTTGGTTAAAATAAAATAAAATTAAAATAAAATAACCCTGTGTATGTACAAGACCTGGATTCAGAAAACCACATGTGAATCCCAGCCCTGCTACTTTCTAGCTGGGTGGCTGTGGCCAAGTCACTTCCTCCTTCGGGGCCTCAGCTGCCTCTTCATCTGTAAACTGATGGAGTTGGCCCAGCTGGGCTCTGAGGTTCCCTATGGCTCTAAAGCCCTGATCCTAGGTATGGAAAATGAAGCACAGACATACAAGGAAGGCTCTATATGGATTTCTTGCATTATAAAGCTACGAAAACTTCCTCCCAGGGAGGCATTTGCTAGTGAGCAGCAGGAGTGACTCCCTTAGCTTACATGAAACACACAGAAGCAACTGTGTACCATCAGGGTAAAATCTAGGCTTGAGAGCAGTTAGGCTGAACAGATACACGAACAGCAAGGATGGCAGGCTCCTTGTGATTCTATTAAGAATGGTCATGACTCTGCCGGCATAAAGTCCAACAAGGAGGAAAGACTGTCCCTCCTCAAAAAAATACTTGTCTCACACCCTAGACTATCAGACTATCAGGGTGGTGCTAAAGCAGACAGCCCTTCCTCAGTCATATCACAGAGCGACCTAACCTGGTTATCTATCTATCTACCTATTAATCCTTTGTCCAGATGCCTTTTCAGGACTGCATTTCCAGGGGCAAGAGGCATGCCTTACTCTTAGACTGTTGCCCCAAGTTTCCAGTTTAGCAAAACACAGCATTTTCACGGAGGTGGATGCCAGAGCTGGCCAAGCAATGTGGCCAACCCAAAGCTACCCTGTGCAAAGCTGAGCAGCCGCCTGTAGGCTGGGCTTTTCTACCAAAGCCCCAGAAACACTGCATCGTTTCTCATCTAAGACACCCAAGAGCTCCGAGAGGCACCCGGGATCCCTGCCTGGCTCAGCATAAAAAGCAGCAGCAAGATGAAAAGTCTCACTTACCCTAGATGCCCAGATGACCACAATCCAGATGCCCAAGAAGCCAAATTTATTTGAAATAGGAATAAAATGCTCCTCTTCCCCTGCTCCTGATCTCTGAACACAGCCTGGGACCAGCCTTCCTCCTCCTTTCATTAGCTGGACATGTGTCAGCTCTCTCACATCTGTGATTTCTCACTGACTAGAGCTGCCTGTCCAATTCCAGGGAAACACAGATGGATCCCAGATGGGAAGGTCCTGCCAAACAGACCAGCTCTTTACCTTGCCAGAATCCCCAGATACATACACACGCACGCATGCACACACACACACACACACACACACACACCCCCTCTACCACTTTCCTCCCTCTCCCTCTGTCTCTCTTCTCTGTCTCTTTCTCTCTCTCTCTTTCCCCCCTCCTTCCCTCCCTCCCTGTTACCAGGGCTCTTTGCCAGCTGATGTCACTAAGTACACACCTCCCAGTAGTTCCTGGCCAATCTGACATTAACGTGTTAAATACACGTAATTTGTTTATGGCTGACAATAACAGCTATGAGATTGTGCAAACTCTCCTCATGATCCCCCAGTGGATATGCAGAGGGACAAGGGTGCAAAGGCAAATGCTGGGACATTCATTTATCTAGCAGCTCCCTGATACTCTCTCTCTTCTTCTTGCTTTCCCTATTGTTAGACTAGCTTCTTCGATTGCTGAGGCCCCATTCCATGCTCTGTGTAATGGAGGCAGTCGTTCCAAAGGGGATGCCTTCCCCTACTCTTCCCATCCCTACCCCCCCCCAAGAAAAACTGGACTTGAACATGAACTCAGAATTGGGGAAAATGTAAACTTGCAAACTCTGGGAGGGAGAAAACAATCTGAGATCTGTGGAAATCACACACACGCTTCCTCTCTACCCTAGATTCGGTAGCACTGCAAAACTGGCATGTGTTTAAAATTAGACAACTGCAGAAAGGCCTGGGAAGCTGTGAAGAGACCAGCCAATGAAGGGAACACACACAACTGAGGGACAGTCAGAGGAGAGGGTCCCCCGCTGTGGGGCTTTCAGAGTTAGTGTCCGCTCATAGCCTGCTAATGTAGTACATTAGAAATGGGAGAATTAAGTAGAAGAAAAAGAGACTCAAACACATTTGGATTTGCAAACTTGATGTTATGCTTTCCCCCTATTTGAAATAACTGACTAAATATCAACCAACTAAACTGGAAAAACTCCATGTAATTCCATGAGCTGTCCAACAAATGCTTCCCAAGGAGTATAATGGGGAAGGCACATCTGGAAGACTTCCCATAGTAGGAGGTCCAGCCCTTCTCAAATGGACCCATACCATCCCCTTCCCCTTTGTGTCCTCCTTTCTCTCCTTCTACCAGGGATCCATACTTAGGCTCAAATAATGGCAGGAAGGGATGATCCAAGTCAAAGCCGATTCCCTATTACTGCTATTTTAAGTTCTCTCTTTGACTTCCTTCTTCCCTCCCTTTCTACTATAAGACTACAGAGGCTTAGCCCTACCCTCTCTGTACTCTGCCAAGTACATCTAGATGCTTTTAAAAATAAACCAAAATGGAAGATGGTGATGTGGAAGAACATACAATGCACCATAAGAAGTGCTAAACAGGTCAGGAAGCCTAGATTCAAGCCTCAGGTGTGTCTAATGAGCGACATGACCTTGGCCAAGGTCTTTCCCATGTCTAGGCCTCAATTTCTCCTCTATCAAGTAAGGATTCAATGAGATGCATTCTAGATCCACCCCCTTTCACCTTTTAGACTGTTATTGATAACTACTGTTTTTACATCACAGACCCTTATGAACAGACTCCTTGTCTCCTCCAGTCTGTTGTAACAAAGGAAAACCAACTAAGGAAAACCAAGCAACAACACAATCTGTGGTTTGTGGCCACAGTACCTTATCTTAGATATATTCTGGCTCTGGTACTCTACAATTCTGGTGGTGTTTTTTTCTTTACAGGAGGAAAAATGGTAGAGAAGAATACAAATTAGCCAAAAGAGACTCCTGTTGTGAAGTTTAATGTGGAACTAAAGTCATGAAAACCCACAGCACTGCAACTAACTTACTATTAATTCAGGAATGAGAATAAATGATTAGAAATTTACATTGAAGCCTCATCAGTCATAAGAAGACTGCTAAATGTAAGTCAGTTTATGGGAGACAAGTGGCCTTTGCAGGAAGAATGACCTTGAAAGCCTTTGGGTGAGTTTCCTCATCTATGAATGAGAGGGCTAGATGGAATAGATGGGCTTCTAAATTTGCTTTGAGGTCTAAATCCATAATCCCATGGTCCTATAACCAGGGCAAGCCTAAAATGAGAATGTATCACTTGAGAATGGCTCATTATTTCTACACTAACTAACTTTGCTGTAACACCTTCCCTGAAACAGTCTTGCCACTTACTAGAAGTTTTGGCAAAAGGAATTAAAAGGTGGAATTGTGTGAGGAGCATACATCTAGCATATGGAATCACAAAATTTTAGAGTCCCAAAGGACCTTAGCTGCTCTCTAGTCCAACTCATACCAGAAAGGAATTCCCAGCGGACAAATCCAGGCTCTCTGTGAAGACCTCCAATGAGAGAATATTCAGTCCAGTAAAAGGCCATGTGATAAAGTGGAAAGAAGGCTAGATTTGGGGATAGACCACAAGGGTTCGAATCCTAGCTTGGACACTTATTATCTGTGTGACCTTGTACAAGTAAATTAGCCTCTCTGGATCTGTTTCCCCATTTATAAAAGGTGATAATATATATCCTTTAAAGTGCCTTCTAGTTCTTCCATGATCTTATGCGTTGTAGTTATTCACATGTTTTATCCCATTTCTAAACTAGGATCTCCATGATGGAAAGAAACAAATATTTATTAAACACCTACTATGTGCAGGCAACCCCATTTCCAGTTGGGGAAAATGAGGCAGAGAGCAGGGGACTGTGGGGTTTTTTTTGCTTTTTTTTTTTTTTTACATGACTTGCCTAGAGTCACGCACCTAGTTAAGTATCTGAGGTCACATGTGAACTCAGGTCTTTCCAATTTCAGGACCTAGCTGCCTATCTGGTAAAAGGAATGAATAGTGTCTTGGGTAGAAGCTGTGGAGCTTTCGGCCCGACGTTAGGAAAAACTTCTTACAATAAGAGCTGCCCAAAAGAAATAAGTAGGAGGTAGTGAGCTCTTTTCACTGGAGGTGTTTAAGAGAAGGCTGGCTGACAACTTCTCAAGGATGTGAGGAAATTCCTAGTCAGGTACAGTTTGGAGTGAAGGACCTTAAAAATCTCTTCCAAATCAGATTTGGGGATCTCCTCCAAGCTCAAGGATAGTATTTAATACCCAAGAGATACATAGTAAATATTTGTTTAAATAAACCAAACTGAATGCAACCCATACCAAAAAGTCTGATGTTTCAGGCCGATGAGCCTCAGTTTTCTAATCTCCAAGACAGATAAGACTCAATAACATGAATTATCTATAAATTATGTTCCTAGAGCCTCTACCAGGTCATTCAGAGTCTTTGGCACAAAAAATGTTCAAATATAGACAGAACAGATAGATATGCAACCCTCAGTGGTTAGCGCTGATCCTCATATGCCTGGGGCCTTTCCTCCCCAACCAGGGTCTAGACCAGCGGTTCTCAACCTGGAGGTCATGACCCCTTTGGGGGTCAAACAACCCTTTCACAGGGTCACCTAAGACCATCAGAAAACACATATTTCCAGTGGTCTTAGGAACGGAGACACCACTCTTCTATGGTCTCCAGGCGGGTCTGCCCACATGCTGATACGCCCACATATGAGTATTAAAGAGTTGCAGCATTAGGAAGGTTGAGAACCACTGGTCTAGACAGACACTGACCAACCTGAAGGACAAGCACCATGGTCTTCAGTACTCTTCTCATGCTGGTCGGCCTCCTTAGGCCTTTCCAGCTCATCAGTGTCTCTCCTATAAAATGTGGCTCCAGAACTGGATAAAACACTGTCAGCTGAACCGAAATGGGAATTGAGGCCATTAGGACCATCTTCTCACTCCTAAGCTCCAAGGCTGAATCAGAGTTCTTGGTCCCCTTGTCACACTGTTGACAGCTCATATTGAACTTGGCAGTCCCTAAAACATCCAGCCCTCTTCTTCACCTAACCTGCTGTCAAACTGGGCCTTCCCCATCCTGCACTTGCCCAGTTGATATTCTGAATCCAGGTGCAAGACTTTACATTCATCCCTATCAAATTATGTTGCATTAGTTTTGACCCATTGTTTTGTCTGCCAAGAACTTTTTGGACCCCAGTGGTAATTGTCCTGACATCTGACAGCTTTCCGTCCCAACTGCATGTCATCTAGATGTTATATAACCCTTCTTTGTGTTTTCATCCAAGTCATTCACCAGAAAGTGTCAAAAAGGCAGAAGACAGGTCCTGTGGCTACTAAAGGAGAGTTTCCTAGAGGCTGACAATGATTCCTAATCACATGCCCTAGGGCATAGTCCTTCACCCATTCCTGAAGCCAATGGGGCTTCAGCCAGCCCAATCAACCACCCAAAACTGACAGCCAAGCATTGGGCTAGGTGCAGAGAATATAAACACAAACATGAAACTCTGGCTGCCCTCAGAGAGCTCCCACTCTATTCCATGGTTTGCTATCTTATCCCCAAGGATACTGATGAGATACTTTATCAGCTGTCATCACCCAGGATCTTCTGCTTAACCCCACGAGGCCAAAAGGAATTCATTTTAGAGGGTCACCCAAAGAGGTAATATTTTTTTTTTGTTTAAAGTACTGTTGGGGGAAGCTAGGTGGCACAGCAGATAGAGCACTGGCCCTGGAGTTAGGAGGACCCGAATTCAAATTCGATCCCACACATTTATTAGCTGTGTGACCCTTGACAAATCACTTAACCCTGACTGCCTATGGGGAGGGAGGAAGTATTGATGGCTTAGAGAGGTAGCATTACATCATAATGCTGAAAGAGGTGGCCTCAAAGCCAGGAAAACCTTAATTCAAATCCTGTTTCTGATACGTGTGATGCTGAGCAAGACATTTGACCCCTCAGTGCCCTAGACAACTCTAAAGAGTCTGAGCTGCAGAGAAAGTTTCTAGACTGGAATTCCTTATACTAATGAAACCACAGGTCCAAGCTCCATCCCTGTCCTACTGAGGTTTCAGGGGGGTAGATCGTTAGCTATCAGGAAAACTTGACTATCCCAAAGCTTCATATTCCCCGGGGATTTCCAGAGCCAAAGGTTTCACAAAGCTCAAACAAAATATAAGAAAACTCACATTCATAAAACACTCTTGTGCAGCGAAATACTTTACATTTAATCTCCGATAATCTCTGATAACTTCCCAGTTGGGAAAAAAAGCTAAGATTTAAACTTTATCATCTGTATATGCATAGTTTAGGGGAAAACTTCACTTGCAAATATGCTCTGTAGAGTCTGGCAATATTACAGATCAGAGCACTTCTTTCCCCTCTCAGCTGGAGTGCCGAAATAGCCTCCCCTTTGGTCTATTCCACACTCCAATCCATTCAACACAGCAGCCAAAGAGATTTTCCTAAAGGTCAGTTCTGACCAAGTCACTCCCCTACTCAATAAACTCTAGTGGTCTAGAGGCCTATTACCTCTAGGATCAAATAACTCTTCAGTTGGACATTGAAAGCTCTTCATAATCAGGCTTCTCCTTCTACAGAATCCCTTGTTCAATTCCAAACATCTAAACTCTGCTCAAAGGCCACCTTCTAGAATCTAGAAGAAATATTTGCTGATATCACCAGGTGCAAATGCCTTCTCAGAAAATTACTTTATACTTCTCTTATACATATATTATTTACAAATCTCTTTATGCATATGTCTCTGCCACAGATGTAAGCTCCCTGAGGGCAAGGGCAGTGTTAGGTTTATCTTGGTATCCCTGCCCTTAGCACCTGGCTCCTTCCATAAAGGTACTTAAAATAACATAATATTTAAGTTCAAGTTTCAGCAGAATTAAAAACTCTCATCATTGGGACAATATCTAATTAAATAACTGCCACATAACATAGCAATTTATAGACAAAGCACTTTCCTTACAACCACCTGTGATATAAGTATTATCCTCCCCAGTTTATATATGAAGACACTGAAGCCAGAAAAGGGGAGTGACTTATCCAGTCAAACAGTGAGTAAATGTGATTTGAACCTTGATTTCTCGATGAGCCGTCCATGATGCCCGTGGTGCCTTCCACAATGTAATGTAATAACTGTAATATGTGTAATACATTTCATCATAAGCTGTTATTTACATGCAAAACTACAGAATTCAAAGAAGATTTCTACTGCCACATTTAAGAATCACCACAGAAATTGGAGAACTCCCCAACGAGCACTGACTCTCCTTGTGGATGAGTCACTAGGCCTGCTGGGCCACAAGTCACACTGCAGTAGACAGGAATCAACACTCGCATCCTTTCGGCATCATTTATAAACTCCAGTGGTTCCCTATTATCTCCAGGAACAAATACAAATTAGCATTCAAAACTCTTCATAACCCAGGATGCCCCCAAGTTTTTTTTACACCTTACTCCCTACATACTCTCCACAATCCATTGACCCTGGCCTCCTGACTGTGCCATGGACAAGATGCCCCATCTCTCAGCTCCGGGCATTTTCTCTGGCTGTCCCCCATGCCTGGAATACTCTTCCTTCTCAACTCTGCCTACTGACTTCCCCTGGCTTCCTTTAAGTCCCCATTAAAATCCCATTTTCTACTGGGAGTTTCTCTCAATCCCTCTTAATTCTACTGAGTTCCCTCTATCAATTATTTCCTATTTTTTTTTAGGTAGCCTTTTTGTATGTTGTCTGTCTCCCCTATTAGACTGTAAGCTTCTGGGGTGCAGGCACTGCCTTTTGACTCTTTGTATCCCTGTCACTTAGTTCAGTTCCTGGCATAAAGTAAATGCTTAATAAATGTTTATTGGATGATTTTATTTATTGAAGGATTCAAATAAATTGGCAAACAGATAAAAAGTTGATGGGACAGAGTCTCAAGAGATAAAAAAGGCAGATGTTCATTTACTAAACCAATATGTAAACTCTATATTCTAAAGCCAAAGCATATAGTGAGGAAAGAGCACTGCATTTGGTATTCAGAAAACATGAATGTCTGTCAAAGTTCTACTATTTACAAGCTAAGTGGCCGTGGACAAGTTATTTGAGCCCTCTCAGCCTTAATTTCCTCACCTGGAAAGTGAGATACTGGCCCTGGTCCTTCTAATTTTCCACGATTCTATAACAGGCTATCCAAGTCTAGGATAAGGTCGATCTGACCACCGAACCACATCACCTTCCCTAAGGTTCACATTTTTTTAAATGAATATTTTTCCAAATCTATCGACTTAGACAAATGAAAGCCAACATTTGTTAGACATAATAGACAAGCATCTTGACAGAAAGAGAATAAAGAGCTAGTTGGTGAGGAATTGGAGTCAATCTCACCCAATGTCCTCGTTATCAATGAGGAAAGGGAGGCAATGTCATGGTGTACTACAAAGAGCTCTGGATCTGGAGTGGGAGGACCTCAGTTTGAATCCTGATTCTGTTACTTCCAATCTCTGTGTCAAAAGCAAAGTCATTTAATCTCTTTGGGCTTCCTGTTCCCATAGGTAAAATGAAGTGATTAGATGAGGTGACCTCTGAAATCGGTATCTTCAAGCTCTAACTCTTTGATCCTGTGACCTAGAGAGTTAGCTTCCCATATATAAACCAGATTCTTAACAAATACTGTTACCCACTTTCCTTTTCATTTTTTCCTCAATGGGGTGAAGGCTAATAACTTTTCAATTAATTCAACAAAATTTACAAACCCTAGCAGTGAATAAACCTTCACTTCAATCTCATAAACATTTACTAAGCACCTACTAAAAGCTAAGTGCCATTTGCTGGGGATACAAAAAGAAGCAAAGGACAGTCCCTGCCCTCAAGGAGCTCACGATCTAATCCAACCTTTCAATATTTTGATAATAGAGTGCTAAAGTTCACCAGTCATACAGCCTGATTTATTCCATTTTAAAGGATTCATACACTCAAGAAATCTTTTTCAGCACTTCCAAGGGCTAAGAGAGGCAGTGTGGTGATGTGGAGAGATGGTCTTGGAGCCTGGATGACCTGTATTTAAGTCCCATATCTGCCACAACCTGGCTGTGTGAGCCTGGGCAATATACTTCTCTGAGCTCCAGGCAAGTCTCTAGAAAAGTTGGAACTTCCACTGGTAAAGTATGTTTCCTCTCCAGGGAGTTTCTTTACCCACAAAATCACAGATGTAGTCCTTATCCTTATTATATTCTAGGCCCTAAGGGAGATGGAAAGAAGGGTAAGGCAGAAGCAGTCCCTGTTCTCTCAAAGCTTATGGTTTGGTAGCACAGAACAAATGGAGACTATTAACTAACATTTAAGAAATGAATCTTCATTAGAGAAAACCTTTTTTGGGTTCTCACTCACTCTGGCAGAGCAGCTATTTGCAAGGATATTTGCTGCTGTTGTTCAGCTCCAACGTACCTTGGAACTCACTGATGTGGTTACTCTGACCAGTGGTGCTAGCCACAACCCAGCCACACTGATCCTCCTTTATAGCTCTCATCCACGTCCTCCCATCCATTCAATAGAAGGGTTCTACCTAACACGGGGAGGGGAGGGCTTTCCTCGTATTCTCTTCACACTGCTTCTTCACCACTGGAGAATGTGGCCTGGCCATTTTGCTACTTATTCATTCTTGGCAAGGAGGTAGGAGAGGAAATAAAGGTGTGGGGCCTGGAGTCAAAAACCTTTCAGCTGAACTCCTGCCTCAGATATGTGCTGGCCACATGATCCTAGGAAAACCACCCAGCCTCAGTTTCCTCATCTAGAAAATGGAGATAGATAATAGTACTGACTCTCAGGGCTGCTATGAGATAATGTGTGAAGTGCTTTGCAAACCTTAAAACACTCTATAAATGCCAGTTATTGTTATTTGCCATCAACACAGGGAAAACAATACTCCAGAACTCTGATCAAAGCAATAACTGTAAATTCAGTATCATCAGCAGTGTCTTTATTTACCAGGAGGGCCATTATGATTGCCATTCTCGGGGAAAGAACCACGAACTGGTTTACTTCCAAGCCAGATATGAACATGATGTACCATGGACACAAATTTGGTGGGATATACATACTGAATTGCTTGTATCTTAGGGAGAGGGGGAAAATTTGGAATGCAAAATTTTATTAAGAAATACAGGTTAAAAGCTGTCTTTACATGTAATTGTAAAAAATAAAGTACTACTTAAAAGAAAAAAAAAGAGAAATTTGATGAGGAGGTGTTTGAAGGAGGGAGCATTACAAAAACAAGGTCCCTGTGTTCACAGGGCTTGCAACCTAGTAAGGAAGTTCAATTCCTTTAATTTGGGCATAGTTCAAGTAATTCTGCAATTTTCCCTAGATCATTTGCAGACATTTATAATCCAGATTCTAATCCAATGCTCTTTTCCACTACACAAAGTAAGAAAAGGGACAAAGTCCTAGTTGCTGCTTGTAGAGTCTTTTAGCTTTTACCAAGGACATAGTGGCAAGGCCCAAATTGTTAAGGGTTAACTGATGGCAGTCACCACTAACCAACAGATCTGAGGGGATAGCACTAGTATTCCTAGTGGACCTAGGGACCATGATAAAGCAGAAAAAGTGATGGATTTGGATTCAGAAGATCCATGTGGACTAATATGGAAACATGTTTTACACAACTGTACATATATAACCTCTCTCAAATCACTTGCTTTCTCAATGAAGGGGTATGGGAAGGAGAGAATTTGGAACTCAAAAAAATTTTTTTCAATGAATATTAAAAATACAGTAGATAGAGCACCAGCGCTGGAGTCAGGAGGACCCAAATTAAAATCTGGCCTCAGACCCTCACTAGCTGTGTGACCCTGGGAAAGTCACTTAACTCCAACTGCCTCCCAAAATAATTATTTTTACATGTTACTAGGCAAAAATTAAAATATGAAATTTTTAAAAAAGAAGACAACCCATATGTGAATTCCAGCTCTGCTATGTACAACCTATGTGATCTGGGGCAAGTACTTCATTTATAAAATAAGGGAATTGGTATTCTGGAAAGCAATCTGAAACTGTTCAAGAAAGTCCCCTATGCTGTTCCCGTCCTTTGACTCAACAGTTCTACCACTGTAGGACAACATACCTCCAACAAGATAAAAAATGGAAGAAAGGTCAGTCAGTCAATACATATTTGTTAAGCACCTACTGTGTGTCAGGCACCCTGCTAGGCAGCACCTATTGTGTGTCAGGCACCTGCTAGGCAGCACCTACTGTGTGTCAGGCACCCTGCTAGGCAGCACCTACTGTGTCAGGCACCCTGCTGGGCAGCACCTACTGTGTGTCAGGCACCCTGCTAGAAAGCACCTACTGTGTGTCAGGCACCCTGCTAGGAAACACCTACTGTGTGTCAAGTATTCGTTACTCACTAGAAATACAAAGAAAGGCAAAAGACAATCCTTGCGCTCACAATCTAACAGGGAAGACAACTGCAAACAACTACTTACAAGTGAGCTATATACAGGATAAACAGGAAATAATCAACAGAGGAAAGGCCCTAGAATTAAAGCCCCCTCTATAACAAAACAGCCTCATCAGCCCTCTGTTAGCAAAAAACTGCATGCAACATAGGCACTAAATAGTAGGGGAATGGCTGAACAAATTGTAGGATATGGATGGAATGGAATAAAAGAATGGAATAAGAGATCAGCTGGGGACTAAGACTATGAACTGAAGCAGAACAAAGATAGTAGTGGCCAATGACCAACATCAGTAAGGACTGTAATAACGTGAACAGAAACACCACAAACAGGTAGCCAAATGTAGATTAATCACAATGAACAGTGAATGCTGGAGCATAGAGGACGTGACACACATTCTCCTCTTGGTACAGAGAGACAGAATGCAGCAAACACGTCCGACTTGGCTGCTGCTTTGGTCGGTAAGCTTATAACTATGTCTTGTTTTCATTTTGTGTTACAAGAAAGAGTTCAATGGTGATGGTGACAGGAGGAAGAGAAGCAAACAGCTAAGATGTAAAAGGAAAAACAAGAGACATCATTTTTTAAATGAAAGAAGAAACAGAAATAATGGAGTTGCACCGGAGGTCTTAAAGAGGTCTCTTTCAGCCCTAAATCCAAGATCTTACAATACTATGACCCTTCTAAAGATGCAGCAGGGAATGCTCTCTGGAAAAGGTCGCAGCTCAGGAGGACTCAGCAATGCACCCAGACCCATTTGGAAGTGGTACAAAGTGCAAAGTCAGAGAGAAAGGAAAGGCCGGTGGGGGTCCCAGTAGTGCTGGGAGCCAATTGCATGGCATTCCTCAGCTGGCTATGCCCAAGCCTGAATGAGCACCTTACAGGTAGTGACATCTTGCCTGATCTCCAATAAATTCTTGGGAACTGAAGATCCACAAGCTGCCTCACATACAAATTAGCCCACAGGCAGGTAGGGAGCACTCTCTTCCATATGAGAAAATCCTTTGGTGGGCAGGCAAAAAAGAGAAATAATTCATTCACTGTAATACATTCACATAATAAATTCACTGTAATCTCTAACAGCAGAAAAAACACTGACTGCTCCGGGCAAAATAAATATGCAGAATTTCTGAGTTACCCAGCTAATCAAGAAGTAAATATCTTCATTGGTCAAAGCCTCAAGCAGGAAGACAGAGAGGTCTTTACTTGGCACAGTATTTACCATACCAAGAATGTTTCAGAAGTGTGTTCAGCAGTGGCACCTAGTGGTGAAGCACAGGATGGCAACCCAACTCTATTGGACACTGCATTCAGAAGGGGGGAAAAAAGGTGGGGAGTCCAAGAACATTAGACCTAGAATGGAATTTAAAGATTACTGTAGTCCAACCCTCTTATTTTGAAGAAGACCAAGAGAGGGGAAAGGACTTGTCCACAGTCACACAGTTCCAAAGAATAAACCTATGGCTATAATCTAGATTATAATACAATGTTCTCTTCCCACTACACAAAGGAAAAAGAGGGAACAAAGTTCTAGTTGCTGCTAGTGGAGCCAGGTGACTATCCAGGATAAAAGAAACATCTTTATGCTTTTTGGAAGCTGGAATGTAGCTAAGGGGGAATGGAAAGATGCAAAAGAAAAAATTTAAAATGCAGGGCAAGAATAAACAACTCATGTAAATGAAGACAGTGCCCCACATGTGACAGGAAGAGCAACCTTCCTAACACAATTTTCATTGTAATTGATTGGGGAGATTTTTCCCCTCCATTGTGACTTTGTTTCAGATTTTATAATGCAAGTTGGTGGGGTTTAAAGTCAGTTTGCACTTTACAGATATTCCCTGTTCAGCCAATTCTGCAAGAATGAATTCTCGAGTATGTGTGCCAATACAGAATTTTCTACAGGTATAGAATAATACTCCACAAAGCTGACTTTCGTGTTTCCTGTCTTTTAATATGGCATGATGCATACAAAATGATCACAGACCATCAGAATTAGGTGGGAACCTAAAGGTTCCAACACCGTCACATTTGACATCTGGGTTAACGTAATTCCACTGCTCATAGATACTTTTCATTTTTAAACCAAATTGACAATGGAAGCCAAAACTCAACCACCTATTCACACCTACTGCTGGCCCTGCCTAAGGAGAAAAACTATCTATTTCCATTCTTTCCCATTGTGTTCTATCACTTGTATCTCTATAGTAGGTGACTCTGAAGATGCCCCCTCCCTACAGGTGTCCTGATAAACTACAAGAGTTCACACTCCTTGGACCTCCAGAGCCTGTCAAAAGGAGCATCATATCCTCTTATCATGGCACACACTGTAAGCAAGCTTACACCAAGCAGAATCAGTTTCTTCTTCCTCTCATTCCTAGGCCTTGGCAAAGAAGACAGATTTTTATTATCCTCTTAATTTGCTTTTATTATTTCCTATAAAAGACAGTCCAGAAAGGGTTGGCCAAGTTTTCAGCTTATAAAAACTACAACAGAGGTTTCTAGGGAAAGGAAGAGAGTATGGCTTCAGAAAGTCCCTTTCTCATTCTAGACCTCAGTTTTCCCATCTGCAAAATGGAAGGGGGGACAGTAGAAGACTGGTGTGTGTGTGTGTGTGTGTGTGTGTGTGTGTGTGTAATAAATGGTCTCTAAGGAGCCTTCCAACTGTGGTGTTTTATAATTACAGTATAAGAAGGGTTTCAGTTATTGATACCCACAGGATCTATGAATGAATCCTATTAAAACCAAAGGGAATTATACTCATAAATACATTCTCCCTCAGAATGACTAGTTAAAAGCCCTCTTGATGGGAAGAAAATGCGGCTTCATTATCAGTGAACAATTAGGAAACCTCCACAGTGTGCTAGCCTCACACAAAAGACCAAATCACTGCAGTACATTTAACAAACATACTCCTACATCAAAACGCTCATTATTTAAATTGGCACAGGGTGGATTATGTTAACAGATTTATTTATCGACTAAGTCTAATCATATTTCCTCACTTGGCATCAATACGGTATTTATTATTTAAGTTTGTTTCAACATGAGATAATTATTCAAAAGTTTTCCATATTTGATTTTTTTTACTACAGATTTTGAAACGGAAATTAAATGTCCTGGGCTGCCAAACTAGATTTTATAAGGAGAAAACAAATGAGTGTGGGGTCACCTCAGTGCCCTCACCTTTGAGTCCATTTTGTGACTCAGAGATTTCACATTCCATTATCACTTTGGAATCTGGGAAGAACAGCATTATAAAGAAGGCTCTCCAAGCAAGGAAACTAGGAAAAGAAGGAGCCGGGATTTTAGGTCATGGCAGTTTCCCTCCTCTGGGTACAGAGGCAGCAAGGGACTCCAGGTGTGGAATGCTGCACATGTTGTCATATGGCTTTCCTTTTTTTTCCATTATAAGTGCTCATTCAGTAGTGGAGATGAGAAGTTTATCCAGATATGACTGCAATGAAAAAACAAGAGGCATCACTTATACCTTTTTTTAAAACTGGTCAGGATTATCATTATTATTATTTACATGAAACTGGGAAATAAAATATACTGGTCCTGGGGTAGGGAGATCCATCTTGCCCTACTGGAAAGTCAGAGGGGTGATGGGGGAGGATATAGGAGAGAGCTGATTGGGGAGGGGTATACAGTGAGATCACTGTTTTGGGGTAGTGAGTAGGGGAAAGACGGGAGAAAATCTGTAACTCAAAGTCTCATGGAAATGAATGCTGTAAACTAAAAATAAACAAAAGTTTAAAAAAAATCAGTCATGAGATTCTATTTTATTCTTATCTGCTTTGCTATTTGCCCTTGATTCAAAAGGGGGGGCAGGGCAGAGAAGTATATCTAAGCTTTTGGACGGCAACTAGGGCTAAGTGACTTGCCCAAAGTCACACGGCCAGTAAGTGTGTCAAGTGTCTGAGGCTGGATTTGAACTCAGGTCCTCCTGACCCCAGGGTGGGTGCTCTATTCACTGCGCCACCTGGACACCCCAAGCATCTTTTTCAATGAAGGTTATTTCCTTAAGTTGAAACATGTTCCTTTAGACTAAAAAAAGTCACCATCCTAGAGATGTCATGGAGCATATAAGCCAAACCCCCAAAAAGGATGTCTAAGGCTCCTTCCAGTTCTGACATTCTATGATCTATGGACCTTTCCAACTCTAAACTTTTCTCATTTATCATCTAAACATTTTCCAAACTGTACTGGCAAAAGACATCAGATTCTGAAGTAGAAACCCCTTTGGATCAAGTTCAGTATTTCTACTCTTTCTTTTGCTTCTGCAATGTCAACACATAACAATTTTTCCTACTTAATATGCCCAGTCTCTCACATCTCTCTCTTCATAAGCTCCAGTCCCGTAGAGGTTTAAGGGATTCTTATTGATGCTTTTGGTGGCTCTCAGGGCAGGGACCCTAGAGCCTCTCTAGGATATCTCCTTCAGTGATTGATTATAACATCACCACACCTGGATCCTACAAGGACTACATGCTGGGTGCCTAGAGCCTAACATCCAGGGGGGAAAGCATTCAACTAGGAAGCAGAAAATATGATTCTAGTCATATCTGTGGCCCTGATTTGCTACTTGTTGGGCGTAAGAGACTTCACATCTATGGGCCTCTGAATCCTCACCTGTAAAATGGGAAAGGGGGCTGTGGTAGTGAGGGAGTGCTTTGGCCTCAGTGATCACTAAGATCCAGCCTGAGTCCTGGCATCCTAATACTTCAGTTTAATTCTACAAACATTTATCAAGGGCATTTGTCATCTGCTTGTAAGCAAGACACTGTATTAGATGGTGGGGATGCAAATTCAGAAGTGAAAAACAGACCCCTGCCTTCAAGGAAACTATTCCCTACTGGAAATCTCTCCTTTAGCCTTTTCTTCCGGTCAAAGCCTAGACTGGTGCTACCCCTTCTAATTGTTCTCAGATTTCCAGTCTTCCCTTCTCTTTCCCACTCCTCCCATCTATCCCATGAATCACAGCTGTCAGGTATAGATACATCATCTATTTAAAGCAATCTCATCCTAGTTCTCAGAAGCTTCTTATGGTTCAGTTCAATGTAACCTCCACCCCCCCACTTTCTCCTTTGCCTACAAGCTAAAACTCAAACCCCTCTCAGCACAGCAATTCAAGGCTCTCCATAATGTGACTACACCCTACTTCTAATTCAATGTTCTCTTTCACTTTTTCTCCCTTCGTCTCAATTCTATGGCAGTCAGACAAACACACACACACACACACCAGTATGCTAGTGCAGGGCTCATGGTGTCCCCACCTACTCACCCCTGCTCTCTGTGGCTCCATGCCTGATATAATCTAATATTGTATTGTTTTTCCTTTTAAAAAAACTCAACTTTAAAAACATCAAATAATCTGAAATTTCCAGGGAATCTGGGATCTCATCAATGTGGATGGATATTCCTCCACCAGGACAAACTGCAATTCTTCTGATGCCTACAGTCCTGTGTGATTCTCTTTCTCATCTTCCTAAATCCCCCATAGAGAATCCACCCTTTGTACTGCAGGCCCTTTTTTTGTCTCATAATATTCCAAGGCCCCCAGGGCAACTCCTGGGTTGTTTGTCCTCTAGTCTAGCTATGTGACCAATGGTTTCCCCTTCTTTTCCTGCCATAAATAGCGCCAGGAGGTCTCCTAGGTGAGAACTGGTCTACTCCCATTTCCAATCTTTCTCTAGCCTGTTGTTGCATCTTACAGAAGTTTTTTGTTTTAAGTCCAGCAATCATCAAATTGCAAAGTTCCTGATTCTGCCCCTACCGAGAGCATGCAGGGACCTGCAGGCCCAGGACAAGAAAGACCCGAAGTCAAGCAGAGGAGACCAGATTGCTCAGCCCTGCACAGCATCCCCAGAGCCCAGCCTCACCTGACTAGGAACAAAGCACAAACAGTCATCCTGCATTTCCTGCAGATCTCCCTCACATCACGCACTTGGGCTGTCTGTAATTAGACAACTGATTCCTGCTTCTCTGGAACCTCATTCAGGTTCTTTCCCCACTCACAACCTGGCTGTAGGTTATATGTAGGCTGTACGTTTATTATTAGTGCCTGCCCCCATTTAACACAGGACAAAACTGAGGATCAGAGAGGCCTGAGTAACTTGCCCAGATGGTGTCAGAACAAGGACATGAACCCAGGTTGACTGATGGCAGCACTGTGATCTTAAAACCGCACCATCCAGCCTAGGTAATATTCACTATTTATTGGAGGTGTCTCTGGTGACAGCAAAAATGAAGAATACACAGACTCCTGCCCATATGGGGTTCATTGTCTACTAAGGGAAATAAGGCACAGACAGAAAGAGCTATGGACCTGGAGAGGGCTCCAAAGCAGGTGCTACAGGGACCTGTGTGACTCCAGGGAAAGCATCTCACCTTCGGAGATCTCAATTTCCTCAAAGGAAATCAGACTGGATGATGATTAAAGGTCTCTACTAACTGTAAAGCCATGACTCTTTAACAGGACTTTGGAAGGGAGATATAGGAAGCTGCCTAAATGGGATTGGAAAGCAGAGGAGGGGGTTTGGCTTGTCCAGCTAAGTTAAGCACACAGGTCCCACCATTATCAACTCACATTTTAGTATTTAATGGTTTACAAAGCACTTTGGTTTAAATAAACATTTTCCAACCACCCTCTGAGGTCTGCAAGATAAAAATTATTATGCCCATTATACAGAAAAGGAAATGGGAGAGAGCCAGGACTCAAACCCAAACCTGCTGACACCAAGTCCAGAGCTCTTTTCACTAAACATTATTACTGTGCAACTACATACTTTCCTGATACCATCCATCATCAGCCTAAAACTCACAAGAGGCCAAGATCTGAAGGGGCTGCACCTGGTGTCCCTCTTGAACTGTACCTGGGAACTGGGTCATCGGTTTGAAACACCAGGTACAAAGTAAGGAGAACAACTTGAAAGGGATGATCCTTGTGCACCTGACCAATGGCAGGGTCCCCAGCCCTCCACACACATCCCCATACTTTATCATCTGAACCAGCTCCCCCCCTTCAGAGGTGGGGCTAGTGGGGGAAGTTTTCCACACTGTGCTAGCAACACCACTAACTTCTCATTATTCTTACCACCCCTATACCAACATCTCTGTTTCCAGTGCTCTTTCTTCTCCACCCAAGTCATCATCAGCTTCTCAGCATCAAAGGATCTAGAGGCAAAGATGACTAGAACCTCAGATGTCATCTAAAACAATCCCTTCATTTGATAAGTGAGGAACACCCCCCCCCACACACACACACACAGACACTCCTGCTTTGGGAAAGTTCTGAGACTTATTCAAGATCACACAGTTAAAGTAAGCGGTGAAACCAGAGATTCAAGCCCAGACGGGACCAAATCCCCAATCTTTCCTCTAGGTCATGTTTCATCTTTTCCAGGTCCATTATGATCCTCAACTTACCTTTCTTGTAGCCAGCTCTTTCAGGCTGGAATGTCTGAATCCACATCAAAGGTATCCTAACAATAGATTTTGCTAAAATTTCTTATGTTTTTGACTGGCAAAGAATATGGTGAGTAAAGCATTACACTTTAGAAAAACCAGGCTCCCACTCCCCCCACCCCCTGGGCCCTTCACAAGGGGGCTCTAGTTGAGCCACTCACTGGGTGACACTCCCCACAGTCCTCACAAGGCATAAGTAAGTGGCTACCTCCAGGCTGCACTGGCTGACTTGCTTTTACAATCTTCTGTTTATACCTGCTCCCTCCCTACCCAGGGATATCTTTTCCTGGCAAGGAGGACCAAACTCTTCTGAGGGGCTCTGACCTAAGAAGGAGTAAAGAAACTTGAAAAAAGGCTGCTCCAGGAAGAGGGGGTGGGGGTGAGTTTTCCTCCCTGCTCCGAGGATCCAGACTATTCCCATCCAGCTGTCTACGCTCACTTGTCTAAGAGCCAACCACATGGAAACACTCAGCCTCAAACCGAGTCTGGAACCATTTCTCAGGGTCACGAGAGTCAAAAAGCTGACAAAGAGCCACGGTGGCAATGAATGGTTTTAGTCCCACCAGGTCAAATTTGCTGCAAGACCTTACCAGTCAGGTTGGTGATAAACTATGGTTTAAGGCTGAGCTATAAACACAGAACAGCTAATATACAGCTTGGTCATAAATTGTACTTTTCCCCCAAACAAACTTTATTCAAGCTGGGCAATAAATTACTACCATTTTCAGCGCACTTTTCTTTTACAAATGATTTTCCATCATCCTTGGAAATAACCTAGCTGCCATTCAACAATACTGCCTGGAATTATACCATCAAAGCAAAAGGAAATAATGTATATATATAAAGTGCTTTCTTTGAAACTAGAAAGTACCATGTAAGTTTCAGCCAGGAGCATAAACCAAGCATCTGCTGAGAACCTAGTTACTATACACAACCAACACGGAGGAAGACGGGGCAACATAATGATGCGCAAGACCCATTTTAATAGCAATTCACACAACAAAGATCTGCGGGTATTTGTGGACTTCAGGCTCCAGGAGTCAACAGTATCTCTCACAATATCCAGGACAAGAGAGGAAACAGTCTTGAATGAAGTACTGTGTCCACTTCTACCACCATCTAAGAAGGGTGTTGATAACTTGAGGCAAGCTCTGAGGAAAGTGATCAGGACAGGAAACAGGAAGATCTGAAAGTGCTGAGGAGGTCTTGTCTGAAGGTTAGACTTGAGGGGATGGAGGTGTACTTAACTGCAGTCCTCAAATATCTGAAAGTCTGGCATGCATACAAGCAGAGGAGCCTTGCTCAGGGACCCAGGGGGCAGGAGCAGAGCTGATGGGAGTGGAGGGAAGGCAGATTACAGTTCAGTATATGCAAAAACTTCCTAATAGATTGAAAAAACTAGAATGGGCTATTTTGTAAGGCAGTGAGTTGACCGTCACTGGAAGTGTTTAAGCAGAGGTGTCAGGACTGCCTGCGAGGGGTGCTAGAGAAGGGATTTCTGTACCAGGCTAGGGTTAGATGAGATAGTTGCTAAAGTAGCAAAGCAGCTCAGAGAATCTATGTTTCTACGGCAGGGCCTTAAAGAGAAGACAGCTTCAGGAGATGGGCAGCGTTTGTTCAGAGGGGAGAAGTACAGAGGGCAAAGTAGGGCAAGGAAGCAGTTAACAGCCTACTCCCATGCCTACCTTATTAACCCACAGTAACTATTTATAGGCTGTCCCCTGAGCCTGGGAGCATGTGAGAATTCAAACAAGCCAGACTAGTCAGGGAAGGTGCAGGTTCCCTTTCAGGCCTTGGATTACTCCAATGAGATCCACAACTAGAAAACTGTGTGCCTGAGGATGGCCCTACCCCTCACGGGGCTGTGGGAAAGCCCTATCTGCTTAACGCTTTTCACTTGCTCCTGGTTGGCCTTTACACGTTGTACTTTCTAGTTTGCTCCTATTGTTAGTCCCGTCCGACTCTCTGCGACCCCACCTGGGCTTTTCTTGGCAAAGATGCTGGAGTGGTTTGCCATTTCCTTTTCCAGCCCATTTTACAGATGAGGAAACCGAGGCACACCAGGTGAAGCATCACACAGGGTCATGAAGGTAATAATTGTCTGAGGCCAGTTTTGAACCAACTCCAGGCCTGACGCTCTATCCACTTTGCCCCCTAGCTTCTAGTTACAGAGTGCCAAGCTAGCTAAAACAATGATAACAAAATTAATATTATTATTTAAAAAAAAAAGAGAGATCATAGGTTTATAACTGGGAAAGACACTGGAGGTCATCTAGTCCAAATCCTTCATTTTACAATTGAAGAGAAGAGGTTAAGAGAAGGACACAAGATCACAGAACCAGGGTCTGGGGCAGGACTTAAACACAGGACAGCAGGGTCTGGTGGTATAAACACTAGGCCAAAATGCCTCTCTCAGCCAACATTTAGAAGTGCTTTAAGGTTTGCAAAGCACTTGCCTTACAAAAGGTCAGACAGGGAGGCAAGGCAAGATTTTTAATGGGGGTTCTGGAGTGCAGACCTGTGATTTCATCAAGACAAGGCGGGCACTCCCAGCGGGGAAACTCCCATGCAGATCTGCAATTACTCTACCTCCTGGCCTCTGATATAAGTCAAGTGATTTGGCCAAAGTCACCCAGCCAACATGAGTCCAAAGTGGAATCTGAACTCTGGTTGTCCTGACTCTGAGACTAGATCTCCATTTCCCCTTCCCTCCCTCCATTCCCCTCTTCCCCATGGCACGCTCACTTTCCGGCCAGGTCTTATCGATTCCATTTTGTAGAAGAGGAAATGGACTCACCCAACCCACATTAAGAAGTAGTAGGGTTAAGATTCAAACCTCTGTCTTCTGACTCAGTCTGGAGCTCTCTCCAATATCACACACCCTTTAAGTTCACTTGGAAAATAGAAAAGGCTCTGGGAGGCACAGAGTGAAACTGGAATGGGCGTTTTTGTGAGATAGGAAGCTTGCCCCCCTGGTTGTGTTTAAGCAAAGGCTGGAATACCAGCTGTCAAGGATGTTGTTGACATTTTTCTTCCAAAAGATGAGGCAGAACCCTCAGATGTTACTTTAGAGTCAAACTCCCTATTTTGCACATGAAAACTAAAGTCCAAGAAGTTGTGAGTCACTCAATGTTTTCCAAGTATGTTTTACCTTCAGAATAGGTAGTCCTGAAAAACTGGGCACGAAACAAAGTTCTGTAAAGCAAATCCAGGAAATTATGAGTCTAAGAGCTGGAAATGACCTTAATTCTCTAGTTAAGAGAATATTTGAGGAGCTGCTGGGTGGTACAGTGGATAGAGCACCAGCCTGGAGTCAGGAGGACCTGAGTTCAAATCCACCCTCAGACACTTGACTTACCATCTGTGTGACCCTGGGCAAATCACTTAATCCTACGAGAGAGAGAAAGAGAGAGAGAGTGAGTGAGTGAGTGAGAGAGTGAGAGAGAGAGAGAGAGTGAGAGAGAGAGAGAGAGAGAGAGAGAGAATATAAAAATATTTGGAATTCAGAGGGGAAGGAACCTTCTGGTCAACTGAACAAGCATTCATCAAATGCCTACCCTATATACATCAGATGCTGAAAAACAGCCCCTGTCTTTAAGGAGTTCACATTCTAGGGGACTCTTCCTAGGACTCACATAGTCCAAACCCTGAAATCTAAAGAAAAGTAGACAGAGGCACAGAGATGTGGACTGACTCACCCAATGTCACAGAGGTCCTAAGTAGCAGAGCTGGGATTTGGACATCCCTACCAGGTCTAAACCCCCAGCCTCCTTCCCTATCATCCCACTATCTCTTGCTTCCTAAACCAGGACAAACAATCCCGGCTACAGTCTCCCTGACCAGCTTGTTTAGCTTTCATTTGCTCATTCCACCATCTCTCTGGAGATTCAGCTGGGCCTCTGGGCCAATTCCAGCAGAGAAGGGAAAGGTAGGGGAATGGAGAGAGTATCATGCAACAGGACGGGAAGAGCAGGAGCCCAGAGACATCAAAGCATGGAAGAACCTGGGCTCTGGTCCCACCTGTGACGCCCTTGCAGTACAGTGCTGAGCTAGTCCAAATCCTTTCCCTTTTCTGGGCCTCAGTACCCTTAACATGAAAAATGAGAGGGTTGGGCTAGATGCCCTTCCAGCGCTAACGCGCTATGAACTTCAAAAGAAGAAGAAAAAAAGGAAATTAAACCCCTGGCTCCTCGATTTTATTTATCAGGCTTAATACTGAAGCATTGTTTGAGTTTTCCCAAAACTGTACTTTTTAAATGGCCAAGGAGTAGGTCAGGAAAAGGGCGGGAGGGAAGGGGGAGAGAGCAGAGAGAAGACTATGGTCAAGTCTTGTTTTTACCTGCCTTTGAACTTTTCTCTCTTTTTTTTAAACTTGATCTTTACCAGGGTCCTTTGTTGTCAACCGGTCCACTGGATCATTAGCCTTGTAACAAATGGTGGTTTGAGGATAAAAGACAGACCTTTGGAGCAGGCAGCGGCATTCCAAACTCGAGACTCTTGGCTCCACAATGTCTGATTTCAAAGAACTGCTGGGAGCTATTAGTTTAGTTCGCCCACCCAAGCATGCAGAACTCCAAGGGCTCCCTTCCTACCACTCCCATATGCCTTCCATCCCTGCTCACACACAGAGGCACTGGGATGCTGTGCTCACATTCAGCCCCAGAAGGGCTCAGGGCCAGTGTGACCACAGAGCATGGGGAGGGAGTAGAATCCCAGGAAGAGGGAACAGGAAGGGAATGCTTTCAAAAATGGAGTTACAACAGATCAGGGAAAAAAATCTGAAGGAGTAATCCTACAAAAATGCCTTTTAAAAATCCCCAAACACATGAGGATGAGAATATATGGCAACAATATGTATGGCATGCATACTCCAGTCAAACTGGACTTCCCTGAATATGCTCTGTGCTTTCTTCCCCACCCCTCTGCTTTTGTTCATCCCTTCTTTTATGGACCATTCTTCCTAAAACTCCCTCTCAGACCCTCTCCAAAGATGTACAGTGTAAAAGTCTTGGATTTGGAATCTGAGCAGAGTCTGGGTTCAAACCCTGCCTCTGCTACTTACGACTTCTGAGACCTCAACAAATCACTTCACTTTTCACTCATTTGTACAATGAGGGGTTTGGATTCGCTGACCTTGCAGGACTCTTCCAGTTTTAAATTGATAACCCACCTGTGGAAATCCTACTCCTCTTACAAGGTCCAACTTAAAGGCCACCTTCATCATGAGGCCTTCCCTGGATCCTAGCAGAGTTGGAAACAATCTGTTCCTTCCTCAAGACTTTCACAGCACTTGTCTGTACCTCCTATGACACTCGTCACATATTGTCTCATGTGTTGGCCATGTCAGTCATCCTAACTTCTCAAGGACTTGGGATCACATTGTAAGAGGTAATTATGACACAATGGCAACAGCAATGGATTTGGAGTCAATACAGCCCTGGGTTTAAATCCTGCCTCAGACACTTTCCTGGCTCTGAGACCCTGGGCAGTCACTTAAGTTCTCAGTCTCTGTAGTAGTAATACTTCTAGTACGTACCCCCACAGAACTGTGAGGATCAAATTATCAAATGTGTATAACATGTTTTACAAAACTCAAAGAGCTATAGAAATGGACTTTTATCATCATCATCATCATCATTTAACTTATGGAAAAGTTGGAAAAGACCTGGTTATCATCATTATTTAACTTACAATAATAACAGAATCATGGAAATTTAGAGTTGGAAAAGACCTGACCTCAGTGATCATATAGGCCAATCCTCACTGGAAAGGAATCCTACTAGAATACAGCCCACCAGGGGCCATCTCACTCCTGTTTGAGGACTGCCAGGGAGGAAGAACCCACCACCTCAGGAAGGAGCCCATGCCATTTTCAGAGCTGTCATTGTTGGGAGGCTTTCTTGATTTCCAGCCTAAATTTGCTTCTGTGGCTTCCACCTGCTGTCTCTGGTTCTGCCCCCTGGGGCCAAATGGAACAAGCCTAATCTAATCCCTCTTTCCACATGGCCCCTCGTTCCCCAGCTGGCTACCCTCCTTTGGGTTCTCCATCATGTCCTCGTGCAGGTACCCTCCCTGCCCACCCCCTCCCTCTCTTCAGCTTCCTTTTGTGTGGCCTCTCCCTCCACATCCTAAGCTCCTGGATGGAAAAGACTGTCCCTCTTTTATTGAATCTGTCTCCCCAGCACTTAACACAGTGCTTGACACACAGTAGGCCCTTATGAAATATTTAATGACTGTCTGAAAATTAATATGCTTACTATGTGTTAGTCACTGTATTAGGTGCTGGGAATACAAACACAAGCAGAAAGACACCCTCTCCCCTCAAAGAGCTTACATTTCAATAATAGAGAAACAAGGTGAAAATCTATATTGGATCTGAATCTCATTCATAGGGAGAAACTGGAGCCTGGGGTAACAATAGAAATGCTGGGGAAAAGTGACCACTGCCTCCTCAGACAGTGAGAGCGAAGGAAAGGAAATTTGGAAATTGTCTGATACATACCCTGAATTTTGAGAAAGCAGATTTGAAAGAGGAAGAACAGGTAGGATCCCATGAACTAAAATTCTATAGTGTAAGTCAACCCTAGAGGAATGGGAAACTTCTAAAGAATGAAATTCTAAAGATAGAAATGGAAACCATCCCGAAGAGGAGAAAAAACAGGAGTTGTCTGAAGAGACTGATATGGATATACAGGGAACCAACCAATCAACTTGCATTTTTTTTAAAGACAGATACATAGGAGTTCTGGAAGAAAGGGCAGGAAACAGAAGATGAATATAACAATATGGTATGGGTCTATACAAATAGGCTCAGGAATCCCGAAGTTTTGCATGAGATAAGGATGGCAAAGGATGTTTAAAGTAAACAAAAAGGTGTGTGTGTGTGTGTGTGTGTGTGTGTGTGTGTGAGAGAGAGAGAGAGAGAGAGAGAGAGAGAGAGAGAGAGAGGGAATGTGAGTGTGTGTGAGATAGTGTCCACATACTAAAACAGGACAATCAGAGAAAGGCTAGAACTATTGCATGGGATGGGTGAGATTATTCTACCTGACATAAGAGAAGGCAGAACTACTCATATCTTCTTTTATTTCCGTTTTCTCTGCTAAGGACAATAGCCTTTGCACCTGGTAAAAGGGTTTCATAAGCTAAAAACTGCATTAAGACTTCTGAGACACACAGTATATATCTCACTCGGCTCAATCCCCCAGCCCAGAAAAAAAGCAGGATCCTCTCAAGCCAGACTTTGGTCTAATTCAGTTTGCTGCTGTCCTGTGAGAAACTGAGGCAAGCAAAACTATCATTCAGTGAAAGTACTTAATTCTAACAGAAATGAAACCATAAAAATAGAAACCTCCACACCTGCTCCTCAAATGAGCACTCTCCGCTCTTCCCTTCCCCAGAATAATACAGACACAGGCAGACAACACGTACATACGTGCAATCCTGGAGGGAAGTATCAGACCCACGGCAGGCATTTTAAAATGGGTCTGCAGCATTTTCCTCCATGACTAACTACCCTGGCCCAACCACAGATCAAACTTGAGATTCTGACACTGTGTTCTAAGCAAGCCCATCTACGCAAAGGGAACAGGATGTGGGAGACAGCTGCCACCATCAAGATGAGAAGGAACAGAACAGAAAGCAACCTCACTGAGGACAGGCAGCACTCAACCTGGAACCGACAGTGTTCTGTCTAATAGTATCACGTTCATGGCTTTTCCTAACTCAGACTCCACTTTCCCCCAGAAACCATGTCACAAAAGCACTTATAATTTCCAGTCCAGTTTATTAACATATACATCGACCTACAAACAATAAAACCTCAAAGACTTACATTTACAATGAAGAGTAGCAATCTTTGCACTGAAATGAAATAGGATAAAATTATGTAAGAAAATTTATTACTCACAAATGCTAGTGCTAAAGGAAAAACTGGTTTTATTATTATAATTATGATAATCAAGAGATAAATGGAGATTCCTGTCCAAGTTGTGAAGGTACTAGGTACTTTCAGAGGTTAATGACCTCTGGCTGCTCTTCATTACTTCTAATTTCACTTCCAAGTCTATGGCTTTCCTTGATATAGATACTTTTAAACGGGTCAACCATCATTAGAATCATTGTTTAGGTCACAAATCAATAGAAAGGAAGAATAAAGAAAGCAACAAAAAAAACCCTAACTGAACAAGGGAAGAAAAGGGAAAGAAGTTAAAGAATTTGTAAGTACATATGAAAACGATTCCCAGAATAAGGATTAACTAGACCAGCAGTAGAAAAAGAAGAAAACAAAGAAAGAAATTGTGAATATGTTAACCGGCTAAGAGGAAAGGAGGTGGTAGGTCAGACTTCTTCCAAACTGGCCACTGGGTGGCGCAATCTGCCTAAGAAGGGGTAGAAAATTGGATCTCTTTCCGAAGGAGGGCATGGAATCCCCATTTAGCAAAAGGGAAAGATGGGAGGGAGCTTGGGGGGCAGGGAGGGAAAGAGCAGAACACAGGGCACTTAATGGTCATGTCCCTGGCTCCACACTCAAGTTTCAAATTCAGACTGGAACTAAAAGATGCAGCCTAGTCCTTAGCCAGAGCTTGAATTACTACCACCACCCCATTGGGAAAAGCTAGAATCCCATAATCTTTGGGTTCAGATGAAGGAGAAAGCTAATGGATACTCTGAACCAGCGATCTACTGACTTCAGTTTGGAGGAAGGGAGAAGGAAAAAAAATCAAGAAAACAGGGGTTCAAAGAGGAATCTCGAGCATAGTGGAATTTAAATCAAAAGACCCCAATTCCACTGCCGCTTAATAACTGTGACTCCCCCAAAGCTGCTTCTTCCTCTAGGAGCCTCAGTTTCTCCCCCTGTTTACATAAGATGTCCTCATCTCACTAGGCTTGTTAAAGATGAATTCTGCCTGTAAAACACAATGCGTTCCACCGTTAAACACTATATGTCAATTGTCTGAAACCCAGTGATCTCTCAGTAACACGGTAGTTCTGTACGTATAATGCTGCTATTATCAGACCTGAATCTGCTCTACATCTTGGTGACTGCGTGATCACTGGCCTCTTCTACGCTGTGGTTCCCCCGCCTCCCTAGTCTGCCATTACAAACTCTCCTCCATCACGATGGTCTATAGCCTTATCTTCCCACACAGCAAGCTCCCGGAAAATGAGGGCTGTGTCTTATAGAACTTTATTCTCCTTGAGGTGTTTAGGAGGCCATGTGAGCACCTAGAGGCAGGGAGCGTAGTGTCTGGTCCGTAGTAAATGCTTTTTAATTTACTGCTTGATTGAATGAATGAAAAAAATATGTATGTCATAACCTTTCCATCTGTAAAACGGGAATATAAAAGAATTTTTAAAAAATAAAGACAAGATTAATAAAGCCCTTTAAAGGTGTGTAGACTTAGTTCTGTACCTACAGTCTACAATCTGATTCTCACAAACACCCTGGGAGGTACCAGAGTTATTGACATTCTCATTTTACAGATAAAGAAACCCAGGTTTAGGGAAGTTACGTGACTATATTATAATCATAGAGCCAGTAAGGCCATGCAGCCAGTAGGTGTTAGAGGAGAGATTTAAACCCTTTGCTTTCCAGAGATTTTTCTAGTAACGATAGCTAAAATTTATACAGTGCTTACTACGTGTCTCATTTCATCCCCACATCAACCCTGAGAGTAGGTGCTATTATTATCTCCATTTTACAGGCAAGCAGAGGTTAAGTGACTTGTTCAGGGTCACACAGCTAGTAAGTGTCTGAGGTAGGATTTGAACTCAGGTCTTCCTGACTCCAGGCCCAGCACTTTATCCACAGTTCTACCTAGCTACCACCCAGCTGGTATATTCACAATAATGAGTAACAGTCTTGTGAAGAACAAATTGGTTTCAACAGAGGGAGAAACAGCACAGTCCCAGTTGATGAAATGCTGCTTGGCCAAGCATGGTGGGGCATAGTTGTATATACCTATAATTCCTGCTGCTTAGGGATCTCAGGAGCTACAGAATTATGAGTTCTAGTAAGGCTAAAGTCAATGGATGTATGAACTAAGTGTGGCAGTGATGAAGTGACCTTGGGGGTAGAGGGCCACCAGGCTGCCTAAGGAGGGACAGAACTTGGGTCAGAAATGGAGCAAGTCAAAGTGCCTTTGTCAATCAATGCTGGGATTGAGCACATTAGTGGCTGTTGTTTTTCCAGCCTGGGCAAGAAAGTTAGGAAGACCCAATCTCCCCCCCCCCAAAAAAAAGAAAGAAAGAAGAGAAAGCTGAGCTATTTGCTGGGCTACCATGACAAATTAGATAGTGACCAGACATCAACAATAAGTAAGGCCCTATTCTCAGGAGCTTTGGCACATATAAAAATGAACCAGACACTTGTCCTTGCCCTTAAGGGTTTACAATCTAGTTCCAAAGAAGACAGAGGAAGAAAAACCCAAACAAATAGGCTACATAAATAACAGTTCAATACAACAATCCAAAAAATGTCCCCAGGCAGCACATGACGAATTGGCAAAGGACCAGGGAATAGATGCTTTAGGAGTTCAGGAGAGGGTGAGTTTGCAGAGCTGGAAGGAGCAGTCCAGGGAAGGTTTCTCAGGAGAGAAGAGATCTAGCTGCACCTGGGAGGAGGAGTAAGCTTTGGAAAAGAGGCCAAATGCAAAGGCTAATTAATTACAGCACATTGAGGAAGGCATTCCCATATTTAATGGGATAGGGGAGGAGGCAGTTCAAAATGGATCAGGTTAAGGAGAGGTAGGAGAACCCAGGAAAGGGCCTAGCAACCAATAAAGGAGGGCATCTTGCTTGGTGGTTAGCATGAAAAGTTACAGAGGCTGAGGTGGAGGAGGACTGAGAAAAGGTCACTGAATGGTGGTTGTCTGATCAAGACTCCTAGCTGTAGGATGGCTGGCAGTTTTGGAGGCACAAATCAGAAGCAGATTCATAACTCACTCTATAAAATGAGACGAGGAGAGGCCACCCTGCTCACACAGGGCCAGGTGTACATATCTGCTGATGCAATCATTCAAATGCACACCTGCACTGGCCAGGTGCAGGCCCACAGCACAGCCAGCCCCACCCTCCTTCCCACTCTCCTCCTTCCCCTACAAAAAAATGCAGGCCAGATAAGACAGACACAGTGCTAAGTTCCTAGTGCTCCATCTGGATTTTTGCCAGTCACAGAGAACCAAATCACCAAACTTCCATTTTCGAGGAAATTTCCCAACTGAGAAATATAATGTTAGTACCTTAACCAATGTGAAAATGTTTATTCTGCAGTATCGAAAGAAGAAAGAAACTATATTCCATGTTGGGGAAAATTAACATCTACAGAAAATTAAAATCTCTATGATGAAGTGTAATAAATAGTCTGGAGAACTGATAAACACCTCCTCTCAGGAGATAGGGGAGAACTGGAGATGGAGAACATTGTACACTTCGTCAGGCAGCTGCTGGGGTTTTTGTTACATGGCAGAAGTACACGGGGAAGGGAGAGGATTATTATAGACTTAAGAGGAAATAACTTTGATCAAGCCAGGATTACTACAAAAAAAAAAAAACTTAAAAAACCAACCAATTGGTAATCCTGACTTTGGACTTTCTATTAAAAACTTGAACTTCTCTGTCATGGGTCAACTGAATTATGACCCCAAATGTATGAAGACAATGTGCTACATCATTTATTTATTCATGGACTGGGTGGCTTAGGAACAGCGATGAGAAAACAATCCTTTTCATCTGGGTTTCAAACTTTATCATATATATTTCGGTCATTAATTTACCCAAACTCCTTTGGTCATGCCAAGACTATAGTAAAATAATTAGTTGGCTAAGGCAATATCACTGTCCCATTAGTTTCTTGTTGTTTTGTCATTTCAGTCATGTCTGACTCTTCACGACCTCATTTGGGGTTTTCTTGGCCAAGAGACTGGACTGGTTCGCCATTTCCTTCTCCAGCTCATTTGACAGATGAGGAAACTGAAGCAAACACGGTTAAGTGACTTGCCCAGGATCACACAGCTAGTAAGTGCCTGAAGCCAGATTTGAATTCAGAAAGATGAGTTTTTCTGACTCCAGCCCTGGAACTGGATTTGCTTTGCCACCTACCTGCATATCCCATTAATATAGACCCTTTAATTAGGGTGGTTCCTCTCTTTTTTAAAGCTGTCTAGTTGAAACATCTGGACTGGAAGGCTTAGAGGGCACATTAAAAATAAATTAGTAAAATATTCTTTCATTTGAAAAAAAGGGCACAACATTTCCAAGTAATATAGCGTACTCCACCCAGCTCCATGTCCACTGAGGCAAATTCCAGAAAAATAAAACAGAAAGAACCCACAAAGTACACAAGACCCCACAAGTCCATAAACCCCTCACTTGCCACCGATGGTCATACAAACAATGAAGGGAGGAACTGTGCTCCACAGCTACTCAAATAGAACTTAGATTTAAATCAACACATTGCCTCACAGAATTCCAGAGTCGACTGGGACTCCTGAGCTCACATCATCCCGTCCATACACGAGTCTCTTCTCCACCTTTCCCCAAAAGCCATCCACATTCTCTGCTAAGGGCTTCCAGTGACGAGGATATCCACTACCTCTGGAAGTAGCCATTCCACTTTTGGGAGGATGGAGTGGAGAAGGCAAAGCAATTGGGGTTAACTGAACTGCCCAAGGTCACACAGCTAGTAAGTGTCAGAGGCTAGATTTGAACTCAGGTCCTCCTGACTCCAGGGCCAGCGCTCTATTCACTGCACCACCTAGCCGCCCCTGCCATTCCACTTTTTGATAGCTCTAAATATTAGGGCAGCAGGCAGATGGCATAGTGGATAGCACACATGGCCTTGAGTCAGTAAGATCTGAGTTCAAATTTACCCTCAGACACTAGCTCTGTGACCCTGTTTGCCTCAGTTTCCTCAACTGTAAAATGGGCTGGAGGAAGAAAGACCAGAAAACCCCAAATGGGGTCACAAGGAGTCATACACAACTGAAATGACTGAAGAGCAAAAAGAGAGAAAAGAAGTAATGTATAATAAAGTTGGGGAAGGAAATCTGAAACCAGGTGGTGAAGGGCTTTAAATGCCATAGAGAGCCAGTGGAATCTGTAGCAAAGGAAACCTGGGCTTTAGGAATTTTAATTTGGCAGCCATATGGTAAAGGTTGGACTTTTTTTTTTTTTTTAAAGCACAGCCAAGAGATACCAGAATCCCTCCAATAGTGGAGGAAACAATGCCAGTGCTAAGTTACCAGGGTTCTTGGTAAGCTGAAGTCTGACAACATACTGCCCTCCTCCTTCCTTCGGGCTGTGTTACTTACACATCTCCGATGACTACCATACTTCCCAAACAGCATGGCATACAGGCAGCTGACTCCTGTCTACAGTGGGGTCCCCTTAGTATTCCCTCTCTCCCACCATATGCTCATATCTTACCCGTTTAGTAGGGGCCCCTCCTTGTCCTACCTCTCTTCCCCTCCTCTTTGGAAATATTTATACTGACTACCTCATTCTGTTGACTTCTGGCCGCTTCTCAAACCTATCAAGGTCATTTTGACTCCTAACTGAATCCTCCAGAGTGCCAGCCACCTGGCACCCACCCCAAGCTCAGTGCCACCTGTAAACCGACCTAACACAGTCTCTCTTTCATCATCCAGGTCACAGAAACATCACAAGTGTGGAAAGCAGAAACAGAACCAGCCCCCAGCAGCACCAGGGCCACCTTGTCTCGGTCCCCTCCCAGGCCCACCAGGCTCCCATAACTTATTGACAAAACCTCTGAGGCGTGGTTCTCCCTCCTCCCACCCCTCCCCAGCTAGATGAGTTTCAGGATAAGGATGCCCAGTCCCTCACCAATAGGCAGAATTAAAAGATTTGTTAAAGTCACATTACATTGTATTTATTGTCCCTGTCACTCATCAGAGGAGATTAGCTTAGCCTGACAAGGCAAGCTAGTTATTGGCTGTTCTTTTTACCACAGTATTTCATTATTTCCCAGCACTG
>CM053595.1:54504712-54518566 GCA_028646575.1 Pseudocheirus occidentalis | reverse complement strand
GCCCCTCCCCAGCTAGATGAGTTTCAGGATAAGGATGCCCAGTCCCTCACCAATAGGCAGAATTAAAAGATTTGTTAAAGTCACATTACATTGTATTTATTGTCCCTGTCACTCATCAGAGGAGATTAGCTTAGCCTGACAAGGCAAGCTAGTTATTGGCTGTTCTTTTTACCACAGTATTTCATTATTTCCCAGCACTGGCCTAGCAATATTATGATACTATTAGAAAACATTCTGTCGGTTGGCCAACTAGCATTTCATAAACACCTACTATGTGCCAGGCATTGTGCTCAGCACTGGGGATACAAGGAAGGGCAGAAAACACGCCCTTCTCAAGGAATTCACAGTCTTCTTCTGGCCCAGACAACAGATAAGCAACTGGGTCCAAATAAGATACAGGTCGGAGAAATTAGGAGTGACCTTAGAGGGAAGACTCTAGCATTAAGGGGTGGGAGTAGGGGTGGGAAAGGTTTCTTGCAAAAGGTGGGATTTTTGCTGAGATCTGAAGAAACACAGAGAAGCCAGGAGACGTGGATGAGAAGGGAGAGAGTCCCAGGCATAGGGGCTGGCCCATGGAAAGGCTCGGTCAGAAGAAAGCATGTCGAGATAATTTCTGTGTTTTTCCTAGAACAGATTCTAATGCAAGCAAATAAAAATGAAAAACTGAGCAGCTGGTAAATATTGTCCAGGTTTCTATCCTTCCATGTATTTGAGACAGCACTTTTCCAGGAACATAATGGATAATAATGGGACGGATAATTGGTGCAGTGATCTGCCTCAAAGGCAACAATAGCAGCCTGAAGTTGTCTGGAGTTGTTTCGGGATGGAAATGATTCAGGCTTCCAGCAAACTAATGTACCCGAAATGTCTTTTCGGTTCATATTAAAATAGGCCTAAGGACACACAGGAGAGAAGTGAGACTTCGTTTGGTGCTTGGGACTGGGGGAAGGGAGAGGAGAGAGGAGGGAGGAGAGGTAGTAGTCTGACACTAAGATTTACAGACAATAATCTGCTCATGGATAATACCAGGATTGATTATATCTTCAGCAAGGATTCGCAACCTAATGTCTATGAACTTTTTAAAAAAACTTTTTAAAAAAAATGTAATAACTACATTTCAACATAATTAGTTTCCTTCATAATCCTAAATATTTCATTTTGTTCATTTAAAAACATTCTGAGCCAGGGTCCATAGGCATTACCAGATTTCCCAAGGGGTCTAGGATACAAAAAACAGTGAAGAAGTTCTACTCTCCGTTACCAGGCTAGACCAGTGGTTCTCAACCTTCCTAGTGCCACCACCCTTTAATACTTGTATGTGTGCGTATCTGCATGTGGGTGGACCGGCCTGGAGACAATAGAGGAGCGGTGTCTCAGTTCCTGAGACCATCGGAAATATGTGTTTTCCCTCTGTCTTAGGCAACCCCAAAGGGGTCACGACCCACAGGCTGAGAGCTGGCTGGGCTAGACCATCTACATTCCAATTAGAGGCCTTGTTACCTCCCATAAGAACTTTGAATTCTTACAGAAAAGGTGCTTAAAAAAAAAAAAAAAGACCAAAGAGTGCTGAGATCTGAGCTCTCAGAATGACTTGACTTCAGAGACTCAGTTTTCTCCTCTATAAAGAAAGGACTGGCCAGAACGACCTCTGAGGCCCTTTCCTCCTCTGAATCTATGACCCTACTTGGACTTCTACACTGCACTTTTTTCACCAGTCCCTTAGCCTCTTGCCCTATAGCTAATCTTGCCCTACCAACAATTTGCCTTGGATCATTCCCACCACCTGCTGCCTTTGCTCCTACTAATGGCTGAAAGAAGGAATTTAAAAAAAAAAAAAGAGCATATTGGGGAATGTAGGTCACATAGTAGATAAAGAACACCAGCCCTGGGGTCAGGAGGATCTGAGTTCAAATACTAACTTAAACACATAATAGCTCTATGACCCTGGGCAAGTCACTTAATCTGATTGCCTCCAAAAAATAAAATAAAATAAATAATGGTAGCCTTCAACCCAGAACTCTTAAATAAAAAAAAAGAAAAGAAAAGCTGGAGAAAAATCACAAAACCACCTACAAATGTGTTACATAATCTCAAATGGACCCTCACGGAAGCAAGACAATCCTTTTGTACTTCCCTAGACTGATTCACTATCCCACTCCCTTGAATGGCATTTCTAACTTTTCCTCCTTCAAATCTTCCATGCCTCCCCTTCTCCCCACTCTCTCAACTGAGGGACCTGCCTCATATTTCACAAAAAAGAATTTTGAGGCAATTCACCAAAAGGGCGCTCTTCTTCCCACCTCTTCATTCACATCGCTCAGATGTCTACCTTTTCCCCACCATCTCCTCCTTTCCCCTTGTCTCAAATGAGGAGGTGGCCCTTCTCCTTGGCTGCGGCAGAGCCCTCTCCACACACAAATGATCCCGTTCCATCCACTGTCCTCTAGAAAAACCGCACCTTCTCATCATCCTCACTTTCACTACTCTTTAATCTTCCCCTACCTACCAGCTACTTTTCCACTGCCAACAAATACGTCCTCTTCTCCGCGGCCTGAAAAACCTTTCATCTGTCCTCGCTATGTATCTACTTGTAACCTACTCTGTGTCTCTTCCCCTTCACGACTAAAATCCTTTCAAGGCTCTCGCTTTCCTTCCTCTCACTCTCTCGACTCTTCCTTCAGTCTGGCTTCTGAACACCGTTGTTCAAATGAAACAGCTTTCTCCAGAGTAACCAATCATCTCTAAATTGCCAAATCTAATGGGTCTTTTCCTCAGATCCTGTGGATTACTTCTGAAAATTGAGAAAATGGGATTGATTCTATTCTATCATTCATTTCATTTTGGATCACTACAGACACTTTTGTGTAACTATCTCTGTCAGGTTTCATTTGTCTCCGAGTTAAGTTTAGAAGTTCGGTTTTCCTGCTAATAGCTGTTCTATTCTTGTGCCATAGAAATCTGTTCTTGTTGAAGGATGCAGGAGGACGCTAATTATCTCTGCAACACCAACTCTCCTTCAAGAAAGTCCAGTCTGTTATCACTGACAGTAGCTCTCCAAGCCAGTGGTCGCCACCAATGAGCTTCCCATACCAACAAGATGGAAGGGAAGGTTGTGGTTAGCCCTGCATTCCAAATTTCCAGCCAATCATATTGTCCCTCCCATCGACGACGCTTCTGACTTCGTAACCAACCTGTATGTGCTTTCCCCATCTATGACGCTGCCTTTTATCTTTTGGATACTCTTCTCTTAGTCCATAAAAATGATGTCCGCACTTATTCAGGGTCTTAGCTCCCTGAGGAGGCTGAGATTTTATCTGTTGTCAAATTCGAGCTTTACTAATGATCTAGTTGTACTAGGAGCTTTGGGTATGTTTTGCCTTAATTTCAATCATGACACTTCTCTATACTGTCTTATGTTAAGATTTTCAGGTTCTCTTCCTACCAGTCCCACAGCTCCTTCTCAGGCTTCTTTGCTAGACCTTCATCCAGGTTATTCTCACTAACCACAAATATCCCTTAAGTCCCTTCCTTGGGCTCTCTTCTCTTCTCCCTAGGTATTATTTCACTTTTTCATCAGCTCCCGTGGATTCAATTATCTCTATGATGAGATCTATTTATCCAGGCCTAACCATTCTCCTAATGTCCGGTCTCACATCTTAAACTGAGTGTCCAGGAGACATATAAACACACATCTGAAACTGAGCTCATTCTATTTGCTCCCCCACAAGCATTTCCCTTTTCCTACCTTGCCGGATACTTTGGATGGCATCACCAGCCTCTCTACCACTCAAGCTCAAAACCTAAATGGTCATCCCTCAATTTTTCCCTCTCCCTCGCCCCTGTCCCCCACATTCAGTCAGCTGCCAGGTCCTGCCAACCTTCAAAGTATCTTTCTTATATGCCACCTTCCCTCATCTAACAATGACACTGAACAGGCATAAGCAATCACCACCTCACCACCTCTGTCTTCTCCCCACTCTGAGTCCTTTTCCACTTAGCTTTCAAACTGATCTCCCTAAAGCCTAGGCTTCAGGAAGACCCGAGTTCAAATGCAGCCCCAGACTCAGACTGGCTGTGTGACTTTATTGGTGTGCCTCAGTTTATTCAACTGTAAAATGAAGATAAAAGCACCTACCTGAAAGGGTTGTTGTCAGGATCAAATAAGACAATATTTGTTTAAAAAAAAAAAACGTTCAGCATAGTGCCTGGCAGATAAAAGGCTATACATACAATACACACACATTTATTCCCTTCCTTTTGTTTATTCTCTTCCCTTTCCTATTCAATAAACGCCAGTGTCTCCCCATTACCTCCAGGATCAGATATGAAGTCCTCTTCTTTGGCAATTAAAGCCTTTTACAAGCTGGTCCCTTCCTACCTTTCCAGTCCTCATATACCTTACCCCCTCCTCCCCACTTCTCCCCAAGCACTATGTAATCCCCCAACGCTGACCTCCCTTGCTGCTGCTCCTCACACAGGGCACCCCATCTCTGGACTCTGACTTCATTTCCACTGCCTGCCCCTATACCTGCAATTCTCTCCTTCCTCTTGTCTGCATCCGGGCTTCCTTCCAGCACTAACAAAACCCCCACCTTCTGTAAAAAGACCTTTCTCAACCCCTCTTGGAGTCCTCCCTCTGTTAATTACCTCCAATTTATCCAGTCCAGAACTTGTTTGTACACCATTATCTGCATTCTCTCTCCCCAATTAGACTGGGAGCTCCTTGGGAGCAGGGGCTGCTTTTTAAAAAGCCTTAACTTGTATCCCCAGTGCTTACCACTGCACGTGGCACATAGTGGGCATTTAATAAATAAATCAAATCCTTGTTGACTTGACTGCCACGGAAGGGTCGTGCTCAGAAAGGCTGACTGTAGGATGCACACGAAGCTTTTCTCAATGAACTTGGGGCAAGTTAGAAAAACAAGTTCCTTTCTATGCTCTGTTTCTCAGCTACCACCCTGAGAACAAGCAGCTGACACACACCTTTTCTGCCCGCTGGTAATCCTGGCTGGAGGCAACACCTGTGCAGGGGAAAATCAGCCTGGAATCAGATGTGCTTGCACTCTGGGGCTAAGCTGGCCCCTGGGAAGCTGTGAATTTGCACTTCCCCTAAACTCTTCCCAGCTGTGCTCTGCTGACTCTACAGAACGCCTCCACCTGCTCCCACAGACGGCCCAGCTGCAGGGAGAGTGAAACACCTGGCTCAGGGCGCCCCCACAAGCTCCCAAGGAGCAGCTCCTAAGCACCAGGGGCTCCCTTAAGCCAGGTCAGCATTTCTATTGTTCGCCCAGGAAGGCTTAGGTCCATAGTTTATTAGGGACCTGAAGCAGAACCAGTCACAAGCCAATGAAATATATCAAAAACTAGCTTAGAGCTGGGATCCAGAGATTTCCAGACAAAATGTGCAGATAACTCAAGTTCTCCTTCCTCAGACACCCCTCCCTTCCCAAACAGCAATTAACTGGTTTAAAAAAAAGGCTAAGTGGAAAATGAATGCTAACACACAGAGCCTTCAGGGGCGGAAGGAAGGCCCCAGTAGTTAGGATCAGTTTATGAGCATGGCAATTTATTTTTCTGAAAATGACAATGGAATTAATTTCCTTTTCTGTTTTTTAAGCCAGGGGCAAATTTACTCAACTAATTCTCTGGGAAGAAAATTCCCATCTCTTCTGGGCAGTTTCTGGCAAGCCACAACCTCACAAGTTTTAAATTTCATTTTCAGTGAAACTAAAATGTAGGCCTAGAACAAAAATTCTTAACCTCTTTTGTATTACAGCCCCCTTGGGCAATCTGGTGAAGCCTAGGGACCCCTTCTCAGAACTGTTTATAAACGCATAAAGTAAAATGTACAGGATTACAAAGGAAACCCACATACTGAAATGTAGTCATCAAAATAATTTTTAAATTCACAGGCCCTCCCCCACTAACAGTCCCCCATTTAAGTCACTTTTCCAACCAAAGTGCCCAGTCTTCCAGTCTTCTTTTTGAATGTAAACACCCTGATAACAGGGGCTGCTTTTTGCTTTTTGTGTTTTTATCTAAAGCATTTGGTGCTTGATAAAAGGTAAGGGCTTATTAATTACTTTCCCATTCATTCATTCAATCAATCAATAATAAGTTCAGTCTTTACCCTACAAAGAATATCAAACTCAATTCAAATGGGCATCATAGGCACAGTGTTTAAGACTCATAAATGAAAAAAAACAAGACCCCACCCCATTTACATTCTACTGAAACCCAAAGCAGTCGGTTCAATGCCAGGAAACTTTTTCCCCCCATTGGAAACACCGTCCCCCCCCCAACTATTCTTTTCTTATCACTTTTTAAATAATACACTTCAATAAATATTTGTTGAGTGAACAGTAGTCACTTGCCAGACAAGGCTTGCCAGTTTTCCACAGTAGCTTCATATGCATGATCTCACTGGATACTCACAATACTCTTGTAAGGTGGAAATGTCAGGGATAAGAACACTCACTTAACAGATAAGAAAACAGAGGCCCATAAGTTAAATGACTTGCCCAGTTAAATTATTGTTGGAGGGGCAAATAGAATCCATGTCTGCAAGTATACTGCTCTGTCTAGAACCCCAACAAGTTTATGGTTGCTGATATTATAAGCTCACACTTTCCTTAACTAAGACATAAGCTCAGCAAGGGACAAAGGACTTCATTTGCCATTCCCGCCGGGATACCAAAGGAATACACCTCAAGCTCTGGCCATGGTAAGAGTACATCCAATGCTGCCGGACATGGTCTACACTGATTGGTTCATCCTTTTTTTTTTCTTCTGAGAAAAATACTAAATGCTGGAATTTGAAGTGTGCTGAGCTTTAACATCAAATGTTCAAACCAAAATCCAATTTGCTGGGAAGGTAAGTCAGTCTGCTTTGGTGATCAGCTGTCTGTCTCTAAAGAGAATGCTGGCTCTGAAAAACTAAGAATTGACAGCAGCAATCTCCAACCAGAGGAGGGGCTGGGTCATCCCTTCAAACCCTCCTTGCTCCCTCAGCAACCCTAAAAGAGGGACAATTTTGAGCCCTGACCCTATTCTGACAACAGAACTTTTCAGATCTTTTATTTCTTTTTTGTCATAAGACAGATGGAGCAACATTGGTTCTCACAGTCCCCAAGTAACAAGGAGCACCTGGGGGAGCAAAATGCTTCAGCCCAAAACCATAACCTTGAACTTTCTGAGAAAGGGAAAAGATCTATCAAGTATCGGTAAATCAACCCCCAGCCTGCCTCTGACATCATGCAGAACATTTGTAAAGTCGTCTACAAAAGGAAGGGAAGGTGTGATCTCTTCGAAGGCTGGTTAACCCCGAAATGACTGACAATATTAATACTGGATTTCTCTCGCCCTTGCTATAAAATCAGCTCCACATAGATTTTTAAAATGACTGTTTCATTTTTATAGTGTTGTAAGTCAGAGGTATCACACTCAAATAGAAATGGGGCCACTAAACCTTACAAAATGATTCCTGCAGGCTGCACATTGACTTAGAAAACCATGCTAACATTATCTGTGTTGTACTGTGTTTTTATTTGTTAAATATTTCCTAATTATATTCTACTTTGGTTCTGCTGCACTAAGAAAGCCGAACCGGCAGATTAGTTCGAGTATTATGAGGCCTCTTTTATAGAGGTAAGGCTCTGAGCTTAAGTGTCTAGCCCAAAGTCACTCAGGGATAAGAGAATTAAGATTTGAAACCATTCATATAGAATCCCAAGCCCACTGCTTTCTCCATCATACTACACTGTTCCTATATACTGCCTCTTGTGGGACTCTGTTTTTTACAAAGTTGCTATTTTTTTTAAACCCGCATCTTAGAACCCTTAAGGACTGATCAAGAGTATCTTGAATTCATCTAGAATTGGGGAGAAACAAGAGTATTCCGTTTTAATAAATAACCTGTTATTTTTGGTTAGCAGAGTTTAAAGGTCTTCATGGATTCAGGTTTAGGGAACATTAATTCTCATCATATGAGGGAATGTAGCCATCAGCGCTATCCAAAAGCAATGTAGGTTCTCTTGGTGTGGGGAGTGAAGTGAGCACAGAGGACTGACCCTGGCTCCACTAATTCTAGCAGAAGCTGAGTGACCCGACCACTTGCTGGGGTATGAAAGAGAGGGAAAGAAGGGAATAAGTACTTAAACAGCACCTGTTTCATGCTAAGCACGGCAATAAGCACTCGACAGACATTATTTCATTTCATCCTCAAAACAACCCTGAGAGGTAGGTGCTCTTATTATTTTTAATAATAATTTTAATTAAAAATTAATAATAAATTAATTGTATTTTAATTATTTAAATATAATTTTACAGTTGAGGAAACCAAGGCAAAAGGAAGATAAGTGATTTGCCCAGGGTCTCATACCTAGTAAATGTCTGAGGCCAAATCTGAACTCAGGTCTTTCTGAATCCAAACCCAGTTCTTGAGCCCCACTGTACTGATATTAGAGAAAGGGTAGTGTAGCTCAGGCAGAGGTCATCCTCTGAAGTTCTTGAGATCCCAGGATTCTGTAGATTCACACTGCCTCTAACATTCACCTGGGGTACTAAAGGCCATACCCTTTTTGGGAAGGTAGACTTCAAACTTTACTGGGAGGTAGCTTGGTGTGGAGGCAGTCAAGAGAAGCTGAGTTCAAACCCCGACGATACAATTTACTACCTGGGTGATCCTGGGCCAGTCAGTTGACCTCAGTCTCCTCATCTATAAAACGAAAAGGTTAATGTCTAAAGTCTTTTTCGGTTCAAAATGGACTATCTATGAAATGTTCCAATGAGTAAATCCCTAACAGTAAGGTATAGATTCACCAACTGTTCAGGCAAAAGCAGAGCCTAGGATGCCTAGGAGCTAGACTTTATTAAACTTCCTCAGCACTATGCCAGGGGTATTGTTTTAAATTAACCCTTAGCGGCTAGATACATGAAGCCCTGCATTTCTCAGCACAAAGGTTTGTTAAATCCTATTACATATTCTGGTAAACAAAGGTTGCTTTTGTTTTAGGAGCTCCAGCTTCCCCCACCCCTATCCTAAACAACTACTCTATTCCTTCCTCCTGAACCACGGGAACATGGGGATGGATTTAGAATTTAGAAGAGTCCTTGGGTAGATAGCCCAGAGTAGAACCACAACAGTTACCCCGCTAGCTAAGCACACTTACAAGGTTAGAACCTGTTTCCTGACTCCAGACCCAGTATTCTTTTTCCCAATGTCCCCACTGCAAGGTGAAGAGAATTCAAGTTTTTTGTGGGCAGAACTGTATCATTTTTCTCATTATACTCACAGCACCCCCACAGTACCTGGTACATAGTATTTTTTCCTCATCTGTCAAATGAGTGGGAGAAGGAAAAGCAAATCGCTCCAGTGTCTTTGCCAAGAAAACCCCAAATGGGGTCACGGTGAGTTGGACACAACTGAAAAATGACTGAACAAATCATGCCAAAATGACACAGATTGGCACTGTGTGGATAGAGCACTGGGCCTGGAGTTAGGAAGACCTGAGTTCTAATTTAGACCCAAATACTTACTAGCCAAGTGACCCTGAGAAAGTCACTTAACCTCTGTTTGCTTAGGTTTTCTCATATGTAAATTGGGGAAAAAAGCACTGAGCTCTCAGGGTTGCTGTGAGATCATAATTATGAAGTGCTTAGGCCAGTACCTGGTCTAGAACAGGTGCTATATAAATGTTAACTATTAATGTTATTAACTAATCATAACAAATACAAAATATTATGAATCTGTCTATACCCACAACAGCTATTCATGCATGAGAAGAGCGGGGGGGGGGGGGGTTTGGGGGGGCAAATGGGGTTTATTCCCAGTTTACAAATGGCACAGCTCTGACAATGTAAGATTATATGATTTGATCAGCCACCCAAACAAGTGATTAATGTTAAAATTAAGATAAATCTAAATCCCAAAGAGATCATAAAGATGGGAAAAGGACCCGTAGGTGCAAAAATGTTTACAGCAGCTCTCTTTGTGGCTGCAAAGAACTGGAAACTGAGGGGATGCCCATCAATTGGGGAATGGCTGAACAAGTTGTGGTACATGAACGTAACAATACTATTGTGCTCCAAGAAATGACGAGCAGGTGAACTTCAGAAAAACCTGGAAAGGCTCACAGGACCTAACGCAAAGTGATGCGAGCAGAACCAGGAGAACATTGCACACAGTGACAGCATCGTTGTATGAGGACCAAGTTTGATAGACGTAACTCTTCACAGTAATACTGGGATCTAAGACAATTCCAAAAGACTCATGATGGAAAATGCTATTCACATCCAGAAAAAGAACTGTGGAGTCTGAATTCAGATAGAAATATACCATTTTCTCTCTCTCTTTTTCCTTCTTTCTCAGGGTTTTCCCTTTGGTTCTAATTCTTCTTTACTTTGACTAATGTAGAAATATATTTAATATGATTATACATTTATAGCCTATGTCAGATTACACACTGTCTTGGGAAGAGGGGAACGGAGAGAGGGGGGAAAATTTAGAACTCAAAATCTTACAGAAGTGAATATTGAAAACTAAAAACAAATAAATCAATAAAATAATAATAAAAAAAGATAAATCCAAGCACTTGGAATCTGCCTGAAACATGGAGGGAAAACACTGGGCTAAACTCAGGAAGGGCAAGTTAGAATCCTGGCTCCACTATGTCCTTCCTGCATACCCATGAATATGTCCATTGTTCCACAATGAACCTCAATTACCCCAGCTATACCGAAGGGTTAGACTAGATTATCTATTAAAGTTTGCTCCAGTCCCTAACATTCATGGGATCATAAATAGGGTGCTGGAAGGGACCCAGTCCTCTCATTTTGATCTTGAAGAAAGCAAAGCTCAAGTTAGGTAACTGACTCCTTCAAGGCAGTGTTGGAGGTGGCCTAAAAGAAGAATTTGAACCCAAGTTCTCTGACTCTACTGATCTTTTCACTTAGTCAGGCTAGGCTGCCTTCTAGGTGCAAGGAGCTATTTAAATAAGAAAAAAATCGCATGCATCTGGTACACATAATTCTCCCCACACACAACCCCACCCCCACCAATATTTCTAAAAATAAATGTCAATTCTATTCAGGATAGATTTAATAAAACCTGAAACCTCCTTTTCCCTGTGATCTTGTGGTGTCTGAGTCAGTCTGGCATGTTCTAGGATTAATTGGTATGTAAAACAGACTCTCAGGCTGACTGTCTGTCTGTTTTCCCCCTACCTCACAGAGAGCCCTTATGTAAACAGGGTCTGGCAAGCCTGTGCACAAAGAGACCTTCCTTAGAGCAAGCCTGCAGCTCAGCACATGGCCAAGCTCTCACACCATAAATTACCTACTGGGCACTCAGGCAGGCGGCTGCGGCTGCAGGCAAAGCTGGGGCCAAACCATTGACACTTGAATCTGAGGAGCCCAGAGCTGGAGTAAGGGGACATGGTATCCAAGTGGTAGCTGCCCATGAATCTCTTCTACAAAGCACCTGTACAAGTGGTTATATATAACCTTTTGCTGGGAAGCCCTGATTGGGGAGAAACCCTAATTTCACTTCCCGATGCAGGAGCCCAAGCTACACTGGAATAGCTCTAGTCCTAAGGAAGTTATTCATATGACCCCAAAATTTGAGCTGGAAGGGACCTCTGAGGCCATCTAGTTGGCCTGACCTCATTTTACAGATGAGGAAGCTGAAACACAAAGACCTTATCTGCCCAGACAGTAGTTTTGCCCTCTGTCCCCCAGAAAACAAGTCTATGCCACACAAAAGTCCTTTAAATATACTTATTAAGATGACAATTATGGGTAAGGGGAGGACGAGGAGAATACCCCCATTCAATCCTTTCAAACTCATGCATTTGTATGGTTTGGTTTTCTGCTTCCTAATTCTACTGGTTGCCCTCCTGGCCATGCTCCAATCTGGTAGTATCTCTCCTAAAATGTGCCCCCAGAACTGAACAAAAACCTCCAAAGATAGTCTAATCCGGGTAGAGGACCTCAGGACTATGTCTGTACATGTAAGGGAAGTTTAAACCAACCTGTCACAAAGAACCACAAAATCCTTATTTTTTTTTTAACAACCATGATTCAGTCTCCCTAACTTTGATTATGGCACCCTATGCAATCTGGTGTCACAACCAAACTGTTTTCAAAATCATTACGCATATACTGATTACTAAGTGCCTACTATTACAATTGCGGTTGTAGCTACTACTAAATGCCCACTATGTGCCAATCACTGTAAAAAGCTGGTAATTCAATCACTTAAAAAACAAATCGATCAAAGTCAGACTCATTCTGATCTCTGAATGCCATAAAGTCATAGATTCAGAAGTGGAAGAGACTGAGAGGTCAGAAAAGCTATACTTTCACGCCTACAAGAGGCAGACAGATAGCAGAGTGGATAGAGTCCCAGGCCTGGAGTCAGGAAGACTCCATCTTCCCTGAGTTCAAATCTAGCCTCAGACACTGACTAGCTGTGTGACCCTGGGCAAGTCACTTAAACCTGTTTGCCTCAGTTTCCTCATCTGTAAAAAAAATACTGGAGGAGGAAATGGCAAACCTCTCTGGTATCTCTGTCAAGAAAACCCCGAATAAAAGAAACAACTGAAAAGCACTTACTATGTGTCAGGTACTTTAAAAAGTTGGCAATTTAATCACTCAAAAAACAATTCACTGAAAATCAGACTCATTTTGATCTTTGAATACCACAGAAATAGAGATTTCGAAGTGGAAACGACACAGAAAGGTCAGTAAAGTTATACTCTCAAGACTACACATGGAAACTAAAAAGGTTGTGGGGAAAAAGGTCCAAAGATGGGGAGGTGTCTCACCCACAGTCACAAAACAGATAGGTAAGAGGCAGGGCTGGCATTCACATTCATCTCCTTTGGTTCCAAAATCTAGTGTTCCTTCCACTGTAGTAATCTATACAAGGTTCTTCCTATAGAGGCCAGAGCTGAACCATCTCTAGAAAAAGAAGCTTCACGTTTTCCATATATATATACATTCTTTGGAAAACGTGACGCTACTATATACATACATATATGAGGATAGTGAGGTGGTGTGTTGGGTAGAGTAGTGACTCTGAAGTCAGGAGGACCTAAATTCAAATCCAGACTCTGATGGGGATTTGGGGGGAGAGTAAGAGAAGGAGGAAGAGGACGAAGAGGAAGAAGAAGAGGAAGAGTGTTCATCTTCATCAATCAGGTGGGAGGTTACCAGTCATGGTCAGGGGAAAAAGAGACAAGTTGTGGAGGCTGGTCACTAGACATCAGCAAGACAGGCCTGGAAAGCCCTGATAGGAAACCCTGTAGCAGAATCCAAAGCCTTTGGAGGTGCAGGCACTGTTTTCATCATAACAGCCAATGGAAGACAGAGGATACAGGAGACGGAAGGCAGATAAGAAGATGGGGAATGACTTCATCAATGTGACTGTTAAGAAGCAGAGCTCAAAACACAGCATTATAATGAATGTTCTTGGCTTCAGAGGAGAACTGAGAAAATGGACCTCGCTTCCTTCCTGGCAGAGGTGAGGGACTATGTGTGAGGCAGACACTGTAAGACCCCTGATGATACGTTTGCTACCTTTCCTGAAGGAGGCTGGATTTTTTCCCCTTCTTTAAAATTTTTTTTTTTCTACAGGCAATGAATGGTTCACTGAGAAGGGGGATGTATTTGGAAATGAAGGTGCTCAAAATAAAAAAATAATAAAAATAAGAATTAATTTTAAATTGGTATTTGATAATGGAAGCTTGGATTTTTGGACCATGTCTTAAAATATAGGAATTGTGGGCTTTGCCTAAGGATGGAGTATAATTAACATAGGCCAGATAGTAAAGGGGGCGGAGCCAAGATGGCGGC
>CM053595.1:54477404-54504212 GCA_028646575.1 Pseudocheirus occidentalis | reverse complement strand
AAAAAAAATAAAATAAAAAAATAAAAAATAAAAAATAAAAAATAAAAAAAAAATTAACATAGGCCAGTAAAAAACATATTTGCCCCAAACCTTGCAAATTTAATCACGGGGCACTTTTAACTGTAAGGAAGAAAATGGTCAGCCTGGCTTGGCAAGACAGTTTACAGGTACAACAAAGAAAGAAGAAAAGCAGGAAAGAAAGAGTAAATCACTGGAGAAAATAGGGGAGGAGGGACAGCCTGGCATAGTGGATGGAATGGACCTTAAAGGAAGTTAGGGCAGCTGGGTTCAAGTCCCACCAAAGAAAAATGCTGACCACATGACCCGGAGCAAGTCTCTTGACCTCAGGTCTCTGAGCAACTTTCCCAAGACTACAAAATGCGAAGCAGGTGCCAATTTGCATTCACTGTCACCAAGATATCCCTATATTAATGAAATATGTATAAATATATGCACACACTTAAGAATAGGGACTAGACCAACACTTTCTCTGCAACTTCCAGCCAGAGCTACCTAAAGCACTGAGATTAAAGACCTTGCCCAAAGTCACATACCAGTGCATAAGTGTATCGTGCACACACACACATATACACAAGCATGCCAATGAGCATACACATATGTATATGTGTATATGTATATAACATATGTACATATATGGAGAGTTAAGTGGCGCAGTAGATGGAATGCTGGGCCTGGAGTTGGGAAGACCCATCTTCCTGAATTCAAATCTGGCCTCTGATACCTACTAGCTGTGTGATCCTAGGCACTTAAACTTAAGCCTGTTTGCCTCACAAATTTCTCCTCCATAAAATGAGCTGGAGAATGAAATGGCCAACCACTCTAGTATCTTGGCCAAGAAAACCCCAAATGGGGCCACAAGGAGTCGGACACAATTGAAAACAACTAAACAATAGCAAAATTACAAATAGCATCTCACTCAAATCTCACAACCCTAGGTAGCTAATATTATTATCCCCATTTTATAGACAAAGAAACTGGGGCAAAGAGCAGTTACACGACTTGCCCAGAGACATTCAACGAGTGTCTGGGTCTGGATTTAAATTCAGGTCTTCTTGACTCCAGAATCAATGCTCTCCCCATGCAACACCTCATTGTCTCTGATATACAGTACATCCAAGAAACAGTGTATATATACATATGTGTGCGTATGTGTATATATACACACACAGTGGATAGGCATATACAGAGGATAGGCAACATTTATCTGTCTATCCATTCATCTATCTATCCATCCATCCATCCATCCATCCACATAGCCATTCTTATCTACAAAAGCATCTGAGAAGTAATGTGGCTTAGTCGACAGAGGTTCAAGTCTGGTTCAAGCCCCTGACATACCGGTTGACGGGTCAGAGAATATACTTAATGCTTAGTACAGCACTCGGCAGCCAAGAGATACTCAGTGTTTGTAGAATGAGTATTGAAACACTGGAAAGAACTGGCATGTGTCTGATGGCATCCACATTCAAGGTTAATGACTCTGAAGCCTCAGGTTTCTATGGATATCATCTTAGGTTCCATAACCACTCTTCAGAGCAATATGAGTAAGAGATTTTGAAAAAGCAAAACAAAAATCTGGAAAACATCTGCTCTGTCAAATCAAAAAACAAATCAGTAATTTTTTTTAAATTGGTTTTTTTCCCCCATCAGTAATTAAAAAAAAAAGGCATGTCTGATTTTTCAAAGCAAAATATATGAATACTTTTCTTGAAAGGGGAAATATACACAAACCCAAACAAGAAAAAAGCCAAACCCCCCAAATCAAAAGAACAGAGCCAAAAGCCCCCTCACATCCGATTTGGGGGAAAAAATAGAATGCAAAACACAAAATATCACTATTCCTTTTTTAAAAAGGTAAAATAAATGAACAAAACACAGATTTACACGAATCTTAATACAAAAGGCTCGGCAATTTTTTTTCAATTAACAGTTTACCTACCTCCTTTCGGGACGGAAATGTACTGCTGAAAAGTTCTGTGCTCTTTTCTAGATGAAATTCTCTTTCAGATAAACCTGGAGACCTAAATTTCTGAAGGTCACTTTGTAAAACAAGAAGCCTTACAGAGAATGGTAATCTCTGGTTAAATGGCTTTATCACCTTTTTGCATTTTCCAGAGGCACACCAGGAAAGCAATTAAGTAAGACAGAACCCTCTGTCACCCCACCCCCAACACCTTTTAACCTAGGACAAGAAGGGGAAACAGGGGAGAGCAGAAGATGGGGGGGAAGTGTTGCCACTCATGGTCAGGACAGCTAGGGATCCCCACTGCACCCCTGAGTGCCACTAGACTCCCTCATTTCTGGCCCACCCCAGTTTCTTAACTCATATCCCTGGTCTGGCTCTCTCCACTGTTAATGGGGCAAACACAGACATATTTGCCTCTCTTCCACAATCAAGGGCCAAAGACAAGGGCTCCATTTGGGTGGTGGTATGGTGTAGGAATGACGGCTGAGACCAGAAGGCTTTTGTGATTCAGTGTCCCTACCTAGGTACCAGAGACAAGAAAGGCTGTAAAATTATACTTGGAATGGAAGAGGAAGTAGGGGGTGTGGCCACTGAACTCCGGCTCTGCAGGAGAAATAGTTCACATAAGTTCAGCAAGACTTTCAGAAAGCATGAGCTCACACAGCTGAAAAAAAAGATTAAAAGCAGACAGCCCTTAGCCTGGAGGAAGGAAAAGCTCCGTCTTCTACTATATGTTTAGAAAAAGAAGCAGCAAAAGGCCAAAGCAGATGAGTCAGGCAGGGAAGGTAGTCTGCACCAGGCTGGCCGGGTTTCTCCTTTACTGGCCATTTCTTGCAGCAGCCCAAGCCCATCGCCTCTTAATCTGCTCACTGGGATGTTGGGCAAATGTTCAGAGCTTTAAAGTTTATCACTTCATCCCTGTGCCTTTTTCTTTTTCTACACTGTTTCATGGAGCTGTTTGCTGGAGAGGGGGATGAGGAGGAATATATTCAGAAGTGAAGGTGATAAGAAAAACAAAACATAACAAATAACATCTTTTTAGTTCCAGCTGGGGAAATCTGTTCTCAGGCTGGTCAGGAGTTCTTAACTTGGGGTTCATACACTAAGATGAAGAAAAAAATTTATATGTCTACAGTTATCCCTTCCAGACTGCAAACTTCCACATCACGGTTTCAATATACCACAGGTGGGTAGGTATAAGAAATTAAATGGGAATTTGGGGGGAGTTTTGCAAAAGCCAAAGACAAGAAGAGAAGGCAAAAAAGTTTAGAAACTCAGAAATGTATAAAATATATGTACAGTATTGTATAATATCAACATATTGTATCTTTTCATATCACAATAATTCAGATTTCTCTGGTACAAAGGGAAGGCCAAAAACTTTAGATTTTCCAGATCTGGGAGGGAGGAGGTGGATGCCATGTACCTAGCCCTGGAGATGAGGAAGTTCCTTAAATTATGAATGTAGCCAACAAAGATTATTTTGAGAAGGGGTCCACAGGCTTCACCAGACTGCCAAAGGGGTCCACTACACAAAAAAAGGTTAAGAACTCTTGAATTAAATCAATGCAAGTCAGTTACTATACTAGACTCCAAAGGAAAGGCTTCTTGGATTTGCCAGCCTACACCTAACTACCAAATTTATATTCCTAAAGAATAGGTTTGACCAAGTCACCACCGAACTGAGAAAGTTTCAGGGGCTCCCCGTTAAGCCAAGTATATGTCAAGAAGCATTTATTAAGGACCCATGTACCAGGCACTGTGATAAGTACTGAGGAAACGGTAAAAAAAGACTCCTCTCTATCTGTGCACTCAGGGAGATCTCAATATAATGGGGGGTGGAGGGGTGGGGAACAACTCGCAAAAACAATTCTGTTCATACACAATATGAATGGGATATAAATTGTAGATAGTCAACAGAGGAAAAGCACTAGAGTAAAGGGGTGGATCCAGAAAGGCTTCCCCCAGAAGGTGGGACCTGAGCTTGGACTCGAAGGGAGCCAGGAAGTAGAGGAGCAAATTCCAGGCATGGGAGACACTGGGGGCAAAGGCAAGGAGTTCGGAGGTCAGTGTCACAGGTCCTAAAGTACCTGTCAGGGGAGAAAGATGTAAGACTGAAAATGCAGAAAAGGGACGGGTCGTGAAAGGCTCGTTTAAGGGCCAAACTGATTTTAATGAACGGGGAGGGGGAGTGACGTGAGAAGATCTGTGCTTTAGGAAGACCACTTTGAAAGTCTGAGTGCGGGATGAACTGCAGTGGAGAGAGACTGGGGGCATTCTGGGGCGTATACTGGGGTTTCCTTGCGGGGAAGGGAAGACAGCTGTCAGGGAGATGAGGTACACTGGTTAAGTCATAACTCCAAACTTCTTCCATCCAGCTACCTAAGAAGGCCTTGCCCACAACCCTCCGCTTAATTCAGGTACCAGGGTGGCTGGAATCCCCTGGGAAGATGATCCTAATCTCAAAACTGCTTAAGGCAATGAGAACCTGCATCAGGGTGGCAGCTGTGTCAAAGGACAGAAATGACAGGAGGAGGCAACAGATTGGATATGGGGGAGGGGGTAAGACAGTGAGGGATGTTGATACCTAGGTTCCAAGCATAGGTTACAGGGAGGATAGTGGCACCCTTCACATTAATAGAAAAATTAGGAAGAGAGGAAGGCTTGGAGAGAAACATGATGAGTTCAGTTTAGGAGATGCTGAGTTTCCTGTGTTCACGAACATCTAGTCCCACATGTCCACTTGACTGCCAGGGTCGTGAGATGGAGAGGTTAAGCCTCAATAAGCAGATGTGGGCATCGGCGCAGACATGACTCCCATGATTACATGGTAGCTGAGGAGACCACCCAGCACAAGAGCTTGGACTGAGCTAAGGGAGAAGAGGAGGGGGCCCAGAGAAGAGCCTTGGGGGACACTTGTGGTTAGTGAGAAATCCTGGATGAAGAAGATCCAGCCAAAGGGGCTGCCTGACTGGCAGGAGGAGAACCTGGAGAGAACGTTATCTGGAAAACCTTTAGACGAGAAAAAACTACAGGATGAGGAGCTGAGGAGATCACAAAGCAAAACAAGGCAAAGGCAACAGAAAAGGGGGCCCAAGGACATCCATGGTTAGGGGCAGGGAAAGGAGGGTGAGCAAAGGAGGCTGGAGAGCAGTCAGGCAGGTAGGAGAACCAGGGGAGGGGGCTGCCAGTAGAGTAACAAGGAGAAGACAGCTGTCAGCTGTGCCAAAGTGCCTGGGGGCAGTTAGGTTGGCACAATGAAAACAGCACCAGCCCTGGAGTCAAGAGGACCTGAGTTCAAATTTGACCTCAAACACTTAATGCTTACTAGCTGTGTGACCTTGGGCAAGTCACTTAATCCCAATTGCCCTACCTTTCCCCCTCCAAAAAGCAAAAAATAAAATAAAATAAAATAAAGAAATCATGGGAAACTTTGGAGACAGCAGTTTCAGTATAAACACCTCTGATGATCACTGAAAACCTTTACTATCCACCCTACCTATCGAGCATTATTTCACACTGACCCCCTTGTTTATCACAGTTTTTCAGTCAAAATGGTTTATTTGCTCTTCTCCATACGTGGCTACCTTCATGTCTGGAACAATAATCGCTATTTTTTTTTTGGTTTTGGAGATTTTTGCAAAGCATTTTACCCATATTACTACTTCACAACAACCCTGCAGAGTAGGTGTTTTTGTTACTCCCATTTTACAGATGAGCACACTGGGGCTGACTGAGGCTAAGTGACTTGCCTAGGGTCATACTGCTAATACGTGTCTGAGGCAGGATATGAACTCATCCTACTATTTCCAAGACCAGCACTCTAAACTATCCACTATATCCCCTAGCTGCCTAAACCACACTCTTTCCTCATCTCTCCCTCTTAGAATCCCTAGCTTCCTTCAGGGTTCAGCTCAGATGTTTTAGTCTAGATGAGATCTATCATGATTCCCCATAACCCCTCCCCACTCCCAGAGCTGCTCCATATTGACTTATCTGTGGATATATTTCTCTTCCCCAACCACCACATAATGGTAACACAATGCCCAGCACCAAAACATTTAATAAATGTATGATAAATCAATGAGTGAAGAGAAATGGATCTCATGTTCCCCAGTTACACTCAAAAGCCAGGTCAATCCCTTGCACTCGGGTTCCTGGCCCTAGTGAGGTTGTGCCTTTCCAAGTCCCCAGCATGAAGTGGCTCATGAATCAAGGGCAGTCTTGGTTGAGAGCCGACAGGCTTCTTCTTCAAATTCTAGCGACAGCTGGTCCAAGGGAGGGTTGCTGGCTTGAGCCGAAGCAATGTTCTCCAAACTTCAGAGAACCTTGATGTCTGTAGCAGTGGGATGTGGGCTGGCTTGATTTGGGAGTCAAACCCTGGGCTCAGTCTCAGTTTCTAACACTATTAACAAGCTGGATGTCCGTTCAGCATCTGGAACCTGTAGTTTCCTCAGCTGTGAAATAGGGATAACAATGGCTACGCTAGGGACCTCAGAGAATTGCTACAAGGAAAGCACTCCAGCAATTATTACCATCATCGTTTGTTCATTACTAGGACCCTACTGCTGGGGCATCCTTCTTTGATCTGGGGGAAGGAATCAAGAAGACTTGAGTTGAAGTTTGACTTCAGATGCTTACTGGTTGTGTGACCCTGGACAAGTCACTTAACCTGTCTGCTTCAGTTTTTCTATCTGTAAAATGGGAATAATAATAGCACCTACCTTCCAGGGTTATTGTGAAAAGCAAGCACATGTTAACTATTACTGTTTTTAAGGAAGGGTTGGAATCACCAAGAAATGACCCTACCATGGCTATGTTTTTGGTTAAGGAAACCCAAGAACTGTGGAACATTGGTTCAGTCAAGAAACAGAGCCTTGGTATGGAGAAGACTTATCAGTCCCTTACTGCATATGGGACTCTGAACAAATCTATCACCTATCTGAGTGGCAATTTCTTTGTCTGTATGTTTGGGTGACTATTTCCACTTAATGTGGACACAGAGAGCACAGATTTCTTAACTGAATAAATCAGTCTAAGGTATGAATTAGGTATGAACAAGTTCTTCATAAATTTTGGAGGCATGAGATACTTGGATAACTGAATGAACTCAGATGATGGCATATTAATCTGGGCTTAAAGAATCACACATGGGGCAATTAGGTGGTGTAGTGAATACAGCACCAGCCCTGGAGTCATGAGGACATGAATTCAAATCCGGCCTCAGACACTTAACACCTACTGGCTGTGTGACCTTGGGCAAGTCATTTAACCCCAATTGCCCTGCCTTCTTCTCTCCAAAAAGACCAAAAAAAAAATCACATACTTCTGGACAGGTAGATATTAGACAGACATGGATGTGTGTGTGTGTGTATAGTTATTATCTATATATAATTTCTCTATAGATATCTATATAGAGATATGAGGATTCCAGCTACAAGTCAATCCAGCAGTGTTCTAGAGAGCAGTATTAAGTAGGAAAATTGAATTTCTCTCCCTCCCCCAGAGGATAACTTCATAAACTTTGAAAGACAGGGATTTCTCATTTTTTGGCAGCAGTGTCCCTGGATCAACAAAGGCTTATGCCAGTGCCATCATCAATTTAGGGGTTGAGAAGCACACCAAAGCTAAGGCCAAACTGGACACAGTGAAAACAGACTCGACAAGGACAGATTCTCAGACTCTAGCAGGGAGATATATTCAAAGGAAATTTCATGAGGATTCCACCAAGGGAGCAAAGGATTTCTAGTAACCAGAAACACAGTTATATGCTTTGGCCACATGTGCTAAGCTTGAGCCCAGTCTCCCCAGGGAATGTGTGTGTTAGGCTAGGATGCCCCCAGTTTGGAGGAAATGTTTTTGTACCAACTATTCTTACTATTAATTACACTTTAGTAAATAACCTGTTTCTAAAAGCTAATTAACTCGGCCTCAAGCAATAAATAATCAGTAGGGAGCACACCAGATGGGGACTCACAGAACAACATGTTGTATAAGAAAACTCCAGAGGGAGTAGACGACCACCCTCTGGGGACCCAGCCAGCCAGTCCTAGTGTGGACTGGGAGAATGAAGGGGATGAGGAGGTGTTACACAGGGAAAAGGAAGAACAATCCCTGTGCTACCTACTTCACAGGGTTGTTATAAGGAAAAAGATCTGTAAGCTGAAAAATAGTCAATGGAGTTAAGATTACGACTGGATGCAGGTTAAAATACTTACAGGGGTAGGGAACTGAATTCAGTCAAAGGGCTGAACTTGAGAACCTAGAGCCACATGTGGTCTTGAGGCTGCAGGTCCCCACCCCTGATGGAGTTATTATATTAGTACTTAATTTTGATTTTGAAATTAGGGGTGGCACAAAGTTATCAAAGTACCTTGATAGGGCCGAGGGATGCCCAACTGGCTACCTAGCAGTCCTACAAATGCCATAAATGGGTTCTTCCTATATACTTAGGTGCATATCCCAGGACTTGTGGCGGGTAAACAATTCACCAATTACACCAGCATCTTTAATCTTCCCTTAGAGAATAGTAAAAATTTAAACTCCTGGTCTTTTGTTTTACCTTTTCAGGTTAAATGCACATTTGATTCAAGAAACTGAACACAGATAGTATCTAGGGTCACATACTCATTAACAGCTATTAAAAATTAATATGCAAATGATAAAATTCACCTCCATCCCTTCACTGGGTAGATGGGGGACTATGGATATTGAATACTGTATATCCCATCAGCCCCTATGGATGCACTGGTTTGAAATGCCAAACTGCTTTTCCTTGCTTTCCTACTATGCGGGATGACTAGGGAATAGAAGAAAGGCATGAATTTGGAAATAAATGTGATATTAAAACAATGCATTAATTTTTTAAAAATCTGTACTCAACAACAGCAGTATGATCCCTTATATCAATCAAGATCCTTTCTGCCTCTGAGCATCTACAAGTCTATATTTTCACAGGCTTTCCATCCAGAATAAATTTATACAGGATCCAACAGTGGTAGAATCAACCCAAGAACTCAAATCATGAAGCAGTTCAATTTGCAGAGAAGGGACAGTTTCAGTTTTGACTCTGAACTGGGAATCATCAGTGTGAGGTAGTGCAAAGGGTAATGGTGTTTAAGCGTAAAAGAAGCTGGGTTCGAATCCCCCCTCTACCTCTTACTACGTTAATCTTGGTTAAATCACTTTAATCTCTCAGAGCCTCAATTCCCCCCATCTGTAAAATAAGAATGTTGGATGAGATGGCCTCAGAGGTCCCTTCTAATTTGAAATCTGTGATCTCTAAAGCCTAGCACAGTGTCCAATAACAGAGTAGGCCTTTAATGAATTCTGACTGATTGATTCAATAAACCAATCAACTTCAAACATTGGAACCTCAACCCATTCTCCCCTCTTAAGTACCACCCCCCCAAAAAAAGAGAAAAGAAAAATTCTAGAGTATGCATTAAGAGAGCTGAAGTCAAACACATATGTCACTAACTTGAAGTTGCTCTTTCTTCCCCAGGTCTTGAGTGAAGGCAGAAACTTAAAAACCTTCAGCTCTACCTCCTCTGGCCCATTCCAAGGCTCCCCAGTGGCAATCTGGTTCTCAGTTATGTGGCCCTGGCTTAGATTTGCTCCTTCCCTCCTCAACAAAGGAAAAAGCATTTGGGGTGGAAGGCTCCATCTCCAAGTCTTCAGACATTTCCAGATCCCCTCAGATGCTTTGTTTTCCCCAAAGTTGTTCTCATTCCTTTTTCCCCCCCAAATCATAAAATTTTCTACAGAAATGTTGAATTTCTCAAAGGATTGACATTTATCCTTCTGAAGCAACAAAGTTGGGGGTTTTATTTTCCTAAATTCTTTATTTTGGTTTTGATTTTTTAACCAAAGATTGACTTTTTGGGATGGAAACCTCAATGTTTCATACATGTCCCTGGCTTCTTACTAGAGACGCTGAACATCATCATGCCTTTTCTCTAGGAATCAGGGGATGGTTATGAACAACAGTGAATGTCCTGGGCACAGACAAATTTCAGAGGCTGCTGAAGCACCCTAAATAAACTGGCTTGGCCTGCCTATAATTATTTTTCTCTCTCCTTGCTATCAAGGCCTTCGTTTGACTGCTGCACCTTTCTTCCAACTTTCTAAATTCAGGATAGGGAAACTAAGTAAAAAACAAAAAAAGAAAAACCTATTATAATTGTGTACAAAGCAAGAATATGTCTTTACCTATGTCTTTACCTTGGAGGTGAAGCAAATTCAATCCAAGAAATATTAAGGACCAACCAGATGCACAAGATCCAGAAAAGGTGGAGACAGGAGGAAGGGATGCTAGGCTCTAGGAGCAAGTAATGTCTTATTTAGACTGATCTGAAGAAGCTCCAAATTTACCACAAATAATCATTCTGTGAAAAGTCCTAGAGAGAGCTATATGAAGACTCCTTCCATTCAAGCTGATGAAGCACAGCGCACTGAAGACTTGCCTCAGGAAAACTAGTTCATCATTCTGTGTTGGCCTCCAAAGGGTCTTCTTAGAGAGGCTTCCTGGGGAATTTCCTGATTGTGTTCTTTCTGCTGCTCCAGTCCAGTCACTTTGGCGTGACACTTGCTAACAGAATCAAGCTCTTCACTGTTCTCTCAAAAAGTTTAGTGTGGGAAGAATACCCCATTCAAAGCCCAAGGTCCTGAAGCCCTGCAGACTAGGATATCTGCCTTTCCTAGATAAGGCTTTGCTCATCACCCTACAAATGGCACTCATGAACACAGTATTATAGTCTGTGAAGTTTCAAACAGAGCAGTTTCAATCGGAGGTCTTTCTGCATATATTCATTCAGTAGGAGTACAAAGTGACAAAGAGATCAGTGCCTCAGTCTGATCCCCTCTTTGATCCCCTTTCAGGGGTTGCTGTGGAGAGAAGGATAAGGGGTCATCAAGAGTGGCTGAGGGGAGGGGATTGCCATCTATTGGGGATGGCTGAACAAGTTATGATGTGTAATTGTGATGGAATACTACTGTGCTATAAGAAATGGAGAGCAGGATGCTTTTCAGAAAGACCTGGGAAGACTTACCTGAACTAATGCAAAGTAAAGTGAGCAGAACCAGAAGATTGTACCCAAAGCAGCCATACTGAATGATGATCAACTGTGAATGACTTAACTGTTCTCAGTAATCCTAGATATTACTGAAGTACTCATGAATGCCACTATCCCAATTCCAGTGAAAGAAATGGAATCTGAATGAAGACAGAAGCATACTTTGTTATCTTATTATTCTTGGGTTTTTTGGTATGTGTTTTCCTTTGCAACATGGTTAATATGGAAATGTTTTGCATGGCTGCACATGTATAATTTAAATCAAATTGCTTGCCTTCTCAAGGAGGGGGGAGAGGAAGGAGGGAGAGAATTTGGAATTCAAAATTTTTTTTAACAAACCAAATATTAGAAATGGTTGCTTCCATGTAATTGAGAAAAAAAATAAAAAGATTTAAGTTTAAAAAAAAAGTAGCTGAGGCGGGGCAGGTGCTCTCGAGGAAGAAGGTGACTCCTCCCAGGACTCCCAACAGCATTTAAGAGACAGACTGGTCATTTAAATTTCCAAGTTCATTTCCTCAACTCCCTTGGTTTTAAAAGTTACTAGGGAGGAAATGAATTTTGGAGAATGGAAGCATGGGGTTTTTCCTCCCTGGAAGAAAAAGGCAAATGCTAAAGACAGAGTGAGATCAGGTGACTTTGTATTGCTAATAATCACCAAGATGAGACTGGAAGCCTCCACAAAGATAAAGAAACTCCTTCAAGTTTTAGGGAGTCAAATGTAATGTAAATACCATTATCACCTGGACCGATCAGGAGGAATGACTTGAGGGAGGAGGGGTGGATTTCTAAATCTTCAGGTATAATTCTACTGTATTTCTATGGGTTGTTAAGCTAGAGGTAAAGGGGCTTTACCCCCAAAGAGCTGTTCTGCCTTGTGAAATAATTTGTGTGGAAGGGGCAAAAAACAGTTTGGTTTCTTCATGACTTTGGGGGAATATAAATGCATGTGAAGTATATCAAGACATTTTTTTCTCAAAGAAATTTAGGAACAGTGCTAGGAAAAAAAACAAAAAGCAACCAAACTCAGAGGTACATGAAGTCCGGAAGAGCACTGGCTTCCAGCTCTCAGTTCAGGAGAAAAGATTTTGGATTTGGAGTTGAGGGTCTGAGTCTGACTCATGATTCTACCATTTAATAGAGAAGACCCTTGTGACCTTGGAAAAGGCAACCCATGTTTCTAAAAAAACAGGCCTGTTTTCTCATCTGCATAATGAAGAGTTCAGACTAAAGCTCTTACCAACTCTAAACCACCATGATGCTGCGGTCTCAATCTGGACTCCCACTTGACTTCCCTGATCGATGACTGCCCGCTTAAAGTATCTGAGGTCTCAGTTTCCTCATCCATCATCTTTCATTACCTACCTACAGGGCTGTGGTGAAGATAAAATGAGATCCTGTCCATCAAAACACTTTGTAAAATTTAAAGTGCTATCAAGACATTATTATGAGCCAGAGAGGCAAAGCGGGACAAGGATGGCAGAAGAGCCCAAAGGGCAGGGCCCACCAAGGCACGATAGCAAAGGTCTGGCATGGAGCAAGGAGCAAGGAGCAGTGATGGCTGGTGGGCTGGCTAGCTGGAAGAGAAGACAAGACTGGGAAGGTTGACTGGCTTACAACCAGAGAGCTCTAAAAGAGCTGACACCATTTGCCTCCCTATGCCTGCTCCACTGCTCACAATCTCCTTGAACACCTTAGATTCTATATTTATGTAGCAATATTCCAATCCTAATTGGGTTTCCCAAGGAATTTTCCCCACTGAGAAAAGACTGCTGTTCTTGGTCACTATGCTTCTCAATGTAAATTTAGATAGCATTTTGTTTATTTTAATAAGGAAAGAAAGGGGAAAGGAAGGAAAGAAAAGGACACAAAGAAAAGCAAAGGACAGAAAGGAGGGAATGGGAGGGGAGGAAAGAGAAGCCTACAGACTCTTTCTCAGAATGTTTTTAAGTGCATAAAATAAAATCCATAGGATTACAAGGGAAATCAACTGTAATGAAAATAGAGATATAATTTTTTTCCCCTTGTCTATCCACAGACCCCCTGGGGCCTTCAGTTTAAGAATCCCTGGCCTACCTGCTTCTCGAGGACTGCCTCAGCACCTCCTTCTTGCCTCTTTTGGATAACTGTTAACTTCTTTCCTTCCTTTCTCTTTTTCTCTCCTTTCATACTGATCTGTCCTTCCTTTTTTCCCCTTTTTTCCATTTAAAAAAAAATAAACAAAAAAATAAGCAAAATGCTATTTAAGTTTACATAGAGGTCTTTTCTTTTTTCATATAGATAGATAGACAGAAAGACTGGTAGATAGACAGACAGACAGACAGATTCACTGGGGGTTATCACATTATCATCCATCAAATTTACACAAGGGAAGAGGATATTTTGACTTGCCGTACCATTTCAATGAATCCATGAAAGACATTCTGTGAAACAGTGGGGAAAAAACTGGGCTAAACCTGGCTAGGTCTGCTACTAATACAGATGACCTGGAGTAAATCACTTCCATCCCTCTATGCCTCAGTTTCTTCACCTGTAAAAGAATGTCTGTGAAATTGCCAAGCCCTATGTCTATTCAAAATATTTATCATCATCATGTGCATCAGTGTCCAAAGCTGATCTCCAGCTGGGGAAAAGGTCTTGGATTTTTTTCCCAGTAAGTGGGGCACATGAGATACCCCTGCTCTGAGCCACCCACTCCCTCTACCAGCTCTCCTTGTGTTAAAGGGCACACAGTTTTAAGACAGCTGACCCGGAGGAGGAGGGGTGTGGTGAGGTATACTCTTCCATGATGGAACCAAGAGTAGAGCGACCCTACCCACGTGTGACTTAAATCCAGGATGGAAGGCCCTTGGCATCCTAAATGTCGGGAGAGCCCTAATCTACTGAGCTAGAGGGCGGTAGCCCAGGAGACTAAGTGTCTCTGAATGTATGCCAGCACATTCACAAATACACCAAACACCAAATACAGGCTTGGACACTGCAATACCCAACACCCATCATATTGCCCAAACTCAGTCACCAAATTCATGCTGCCTGTAGAAGTACATGCACTTGCAAACAGTGTGGGTTAATGGTGCTTCATTCCCCCTAAAAATAGCCAGGCACTGACTGGGAGCATGGATAATTCCAAAGGCATATATATTCTGGCTGAATTTTCTCCCCTTGCATGGGATTTTTCTCCCAACAGATTTATCTTCCAAATTATGATTTGCTCAAGTTAATATTTAAAATGATTCTGTATTCCCAGACCATACAGAAACAGGGTAGTAGAGACAAATTCAATAATACTTGATCACAAATGAAGCTTCAAATAATCCTGTCCATACATACCCATACTCAGCCTCCCAAGCCCTGGTTCTGTGCTCTTACGTGCTGGGGGCTGAGTCAAACCTCCCCGCTTCCTACTTTGGCTTTTCAGTAGGACACGGTAAGTGGTACTGGCTAAAGAGACTCAAATGGGTTATGATCTGCATCACCCATCTCATCTTCCCATTTCAGCTGAGGCCACCATCCTTCCGGTCACCCAGGTTTGGAACCTCAACTCCTCACTCTCAACTGCCCAATTAGTTCCCCATCTTGTTTCTCTTTTCACACCATACCTCATTGATGTACTTCTCTACTCACAGGCATCACATAGGCTCAGTGTCCCCCACCTTTCCCTTGGCTCACTATTGTAAAAGCCTTTCACACTTGGTCCCCCTGTTTCTAGTCTGTCCCCACTCAAATGTATCCTTCCTGTAGCTGCCAAAGTGATTTTCCTAAAGTGCAGACAGGACTTTCCATTGAATAAACTCCCGTGGCCCCCTAGGATAAGGGTTCTGAACCAGGGGCTGAGAGGTTGGTGTAGAGATTTCTAGGACGGAAAAATTTTATATCTTTATTTTCCTTAACCTCTAATTGAAATCTAGCAGTCCTTCCATTATTTTAAAACATGACTCTGAAACAGGGTTCACAGGCTTCACCAGACTGACAAAGGTGTCCAGGGCTCAAAAAAAGATTGAGAACCTTCTCAATCCATCTAAGCCAGGCCTGCACAACGTGCAACCTGCCAAAGGATTTCAGGCAACCTGCAAAAACTGTGCAGGAAAACATCCTTTGTATGTAGAGAAAATCCTTTGGTGTGCCCCAAACAGCCACAGGCAACAAGCAGGGACACAGGTTGTGCAGGCCTGATCTAAGCTCATCTTTAAAAAAAAAAAAATGTCTATTTTTATATGACTTTTATAATGTACATAATCATTACTACAATAGTACACAGAGAAGAGTTGGGGATCAGATATGTGCTTTTGATAATACACACAACTCTACCATCTTAGGTCTCCACATGAAAAGAGGAAGGGACACCAAGGTTAAGTGATTGGTCCAGATCACATAAGAGGTGTCAAGAGCCTGGACTTGAAACTAAGTCTTCTTGACTCAGTGGCTACTCTAATAAATAAAAATATATATATTAGGGGGTTTGTCCCCAAAATTTTTTATTAAGGGGGTGCATGGTTTTAAAAATAAAAAGGTCTGGAGACCACAGTCCTATAAGATAAAATGTTAAGCTCATCATCCTTCCATCTAACTCAGACCTACATTTCCAGCCTTAATTCTCCCCACCCCATGTTCCCAACAGACAGGACTGCTAGGCATTCCCGGGTCTCCTCTGGCTCCCCCACATCTGTACATGTTTACAGGCTGTTTCCAATGCCAAGAAGACATTCTCTTCTCAATTCCACCTGTTCAAAGTCTTCTTTCTCCAAGGCATAGCTCCAGTGCCATTTTTTCCATTTAATATTCCCCGAATCCCTACTTCCTCAGTCCAAGTGAACAGGAGCTCAGCTCCTCCCTCTTTCCTCTAGGATTCCTTCTGGATCTCTTATTGTCTCCTATAAAGCATACCTCTTGCTTCAGTCAGTCAATAAGGCCTACTATGGGCCTAAGAGTCTACTATGGGCCTAAGCACTGGGACATAAAAAGAGCCAAAAGACATTCCTTGCTCCCAAATAGCTCACAGTCTAATGGAAGAGACAACATTTAAACAACTATATAAATTGGAGAGAACCAATAGAGAGAAGGTCACTGTCTTGAGCTACTTGGGAAGAGGCCAGGTCATCTTTCAGCTCTGTCCTGATCTCTAGAGGCCTAGAGGCCTAGGGCTTATGTCTGAGCATAAGCTCTAGAACAGCGGCCCTCAACCTGTGGGTTGCAACTCTGGGGGTTAAGGACCCTTTCACAGGGGTCACCTAAGACCATGGGAAAACACATTGCCAATGGTCTTAGGAACCAAGACACTGCTTATCTATCTGTCTCCGGGCAGGTCATAAGGGTCCCCACATTAGGAAGGTTGAGAACCACTGCCTAGGCATATGTAACCCAAGAGAACTAGCTTCCTGAGGATGAGGGTTATTTCATTTTCGCTTTTTGTATTTTCAGTGCCGAGCATGGTGCTGGGCATTGGTAAGCACACAATTCTTTGTGGTATTGTACAAGTGTTTGCTGAATTTAAGTTGAAGATGCTCCCTTTTTCCCTTCATTAAAAAATATGCAGTGTATGTGACCTTGCACATGGCTTTGCACTTCTGGGTCTCAGTTTTCTCAACCATACTCTTCATTCCAATGACACTGACCTCCTTCCTGACATTCTGACACTCCCTGACACTTGGGACATTCTCTCCTCCTGGAATACTCTTGCTCCTTGGCTCTGACTACTTTGATTACTGACCTCCCTGGCTCCTGGTAAATTCCAACTAAAATCCCACTTTCTACAGGAAGCCTTCCTCAGTCCCTCTTAATCCCAGTACCTTCCCTCTGTTCATTATTTCCTATTTGTCCTTGCTTTGGGAAAGGAAGGATACAAAAGCTTGCTTTGTATATATCTGCTTGCATGCTGTCTCCCCCATTAGACTGTGAGTCCTTTGAGGGCAGGGACTATCTTTTGCCTATTTTTGTACCCCCCAAACTTAGCACAATGCTTGGCAAACAGTAGGTACTTAATAATGTTTATTGACTGATTTATAAAATGCCAGACCTCTTTGAGGTCTCCAGCTATGATGCTATGATAAAACACCAGTGGATAATTGAATTCTAGTGTTTCTACTTTCACTTCTGTGAAAACCCATTTTTAATGGGTTCAAATATTTCAAAGTAACGAAAATTTTTTAGGAGACTAATACAAATGTAATGAAAGAGCAAATGAATTTCTTCACATCACTCCTTCTATTATAAACTTCAAAATGGTCAAGATTCCCTTTTACAGAAGGCAGCATATAGTATACAGAAGAATAAACTTAGAACCAGGAAGATCTCAGTTTGAATCTCTCTTGGGGAAAAAAGACCAGATAGCCACTGAGGTTCCTTCTAGCTCTAGGTAAGAGTCAATATACTTTCTAGCTATGTGACCATGAACCAGGTCACTTAAACCTCTCAGCCTCAATTTCTTCATCTGTAAAATGGAGCCAAACTTCACAGAATTCTTAAGGGTATCCCAAAAGCCTTAGTGAAGTTTTAAGTTTTTAAAGTTTAAAACCACACTAAGGCACTTGGGACACCCTGTGAAGTGTTTCTGCAAACCTTTCTGTGAGATATAAATGTTAGCTGTTATTATTAGTAGTCACCATCAGAAGTAACTGAAGACTGAAAGTGCTGCTACAGAGACCTATTTCTAAATGATTAACTTAGCTGGGTCTTCCCATCTTTTTCTAGGGCAAGTGTAAAGGTCCCTCAATCTTCCTTCCAGTCACTGGGATTTGTGAACTACTTTAGGCACTAAATGTCCATTATTTTCTTTCTAAATGCTTCCAGTCACTTGGAAGGTGACCTGGTTTATGCATTCTGCTATCCAGAGAGGCGGCAGACTAGGAGTATCCCCGGACCTTGGCATCCAGAGAGCTGCTTCTAATCTTGGCTCTGCCACTAACATGCTAGGGACAGGTGGAAAAGGCCCTGACCCTCTCCAGGCCTTTCTGCAAAATGAAGGGGCTACACTGGATAGTCCCTAAAGGTCCTTTCCAGTTCAGATGTTGTATTCTCTGTATTCCAAAATCCCTTTTATTTCTAGCAGTCTAGGTGCTACAAGTATAGCTCTGATACTACTCTTGAGCTTCAGATACTTCCTAGCTGTGTGTCCCTGGATGACTCAGTTACCTGCGGTTTGCCTCAGTCTCCCCCTTGGTTAACTGAGTATAATAATAGCCTCTACTTCCCAGGGTTATTATAAAGACAAATCAGTACACTATTTATAAAGCTCTTCCTAAACCTTATAGCACCACATAAATGCTGGCTATTATTAGAGCAATGGAGCCAGAATAAGCCATCACCAGTGCCAATGATATCCTGACACTTTTTCTCTGCTGTCTTCACTCCTTCCCCCAGGCAGAAAGTGATGCTCTTCTCAAGCATTCACATGCTTGTGAGTTACACTGGCAGGTCCTGGGCTACTGGAGAGGGTTAGGTGGTACAGTGGATAGAGAGCTGGGCCTGAAATCAGGAACTCATTTTCTTGAGTTCAAATCTGGCCCCAGATATACATTAGCTGTGTGACCTGAGAAAGTCACTTAACCCTGTTTGCCTCAGTTTCCTTATCTGTAAAATGAGCTGGAGAACCACTCCAGTAGCTTTGCCAAGAGATCCTTAAATGGGGTTATGAAGAGTCAGACACAATTGTTCAAATTACTATTATTATTATTATTCCAAGGTTCCTTCCAGCTCTAAAACTGCATGCTCTAAAGTCCTTTTCAGCAGTGACATTCTAAGCTTTATGTTCTAACGTTCCTTTCAGTTCCAACAGTCTATGCTCTACATCTACGCTTGAATGTCTGGATAGCATTTCATACTCATCCCTTCCAAAACTTAATTCATGATCTTTCTTCTTAAATCTTCTTCTCATCCTAATTTTCCTATTTCAATTGATGGCACTATCGTCCTCCTCCCAGTCACCTGGGTCCAAGAAACCCAGCTATAAACCCTCGATGCTCTTCCTTACCCCTTCACACCCAATGAGCAGCTAACCCTTGTCAACTGCACCACCACCGAAGACCTCCCCTCAAAATACGTGACTTCTTCTTTCAAACCCACATTGTATCTCTTGACTGGACCACTGTAATAGCTTTCTCTGGATCTTCTTGCTTCCCATCTTTTCTCTCTCCAAGCCATTCTCTCCACACGGCTGCCAAAATAATTTTCCTACAGTGAAGATCTGAGCATGTTTCTATCTGGCTCAAAAATTTCCAGTGGATTCCCATGCCTAGACCTTAAAGATACAAACTCAACCTAACATTTCCAGCTAGCTTTTCAGTCATATTTTATCCTAAAACCTGTCATGTGTTATATGATATTTCTGTCCAACTAGACTAGTTGGAAACTCATCATCCTGTCCCCTCCTGCCTCAGTGCATTTAGGTATGTTTATATATATGTATAGATAGAAATACATACACATATAAATGTATGTATGCATGTATGTATGTTAGTGTGTATATGAATATATATATATAGTGGAATATATGCATATCTACAGGCATATATATATATATATATATATACATACACACACATATATCTCCTTCCACATCTCTGCCTTCTGAAATCCTTATTTTCCTTACTAACCAGGCTCAGGGACAATCTTCTCCATGAAATCTTTCCTTTCCTCACCTCTTCTCCCTATCCAAAACTAAGAGCAATCTCTCCCTTATTACTCAGATTTTCCTACAGTATTCTGCATTCCTACAGTATTTGGTATGGTTACTTTATCTAACACTGTTCTTTACACTTTTCTGCATACCCACCATAGCTTTAGTACCAACATAAACTTCTTCAAGGCAGAAACTTCGACATATTAACTTCCCTAAGGTCTATGCCTAATAAATGCTCGAGGAGAATCCATAAATTTTTTTCCAATTCAATGTCTTTAAGCTGAATATAGTTTTTAAAAGTCTTAGGTAGTATATGTTATAAATCTATCTGAAAGTAAAACACCTGGGTCCAAGAAACCTGGGTCAAGCACCAGGTGAGTAAATCATTCCTCATATGAAAAACTGTACACACTGGCTCAGGGAAACACTGATAGGCAGCATGTGTTGATGAAGAAAAGATGGGCCTTGTAGTCAGGAAGACCTGAGTTCGAATTCTTCCTGAGACCAATTCTGGCTGAGTGACCATGGACAAGTCATGTCACTTCTCACTGCTACCAGCATCTTCCTGAGTTGTAGAAAGCACTCTTCCTCTGAAGAGACCAAGTTCACACAAGACGATTCACACCCAGAAGAAATCACAAATCTGGCCTCCTTCCCCCAAAATTAATCCACAATTTATGGTGTACCAAGAGTCAAACTTTTTGCCTGCTGGATGTTTGGAATAATTACTTAGGCACCAAAATATATGAAAGATTACTGTGCTGATCTTATAATTTTTTTCTCAATGTCCTTCCTCATCTTTATTTATAAAGAGAACCCTCACCAACATAACTAAAATTAAGATTAAAACAAAATCCAAAATGTTCCAATTCAAAATTCCAGTTTGAAGAGTTCCACTCCCAAATAAATAAACACCTTGGTTGGCCTCATCCATTCAACCTTAGGAAACTTCCCGAATTCAATTCATTTGAGATCATTCCCCTCCCCCAACAACCTAGGAATTTAATCTTCAAGGCAGATCCCATTTCACTACTTTTAGAGACCAAAAGAAACCCTCAGGGGCTCATCAAATCCAACCTCTTCATTCTGCAGATGGGGAAACTGAGTCTGAAAAGGGAAGCTATTTCAAGGTCACACAGGCAGTAGGTGGCAAAGAAGAGATTTGAAAATGGGTAAAGGGGCAGCTCTGTACAATGGAAAGCTCAAGATTTGAAACCAGGGGGGCTGCTTTTAAGCCCCTCCGGGTCTCAGTTTCACTATCCATAAAAGGAGATTGCTGGATCAGCTTTAAATCTACCCATCAGACTGCGAGCTCCTAGAGTTCCTTGATCTCTGCTCTTTCTTTGTATAGCACAGGGCCAGGCACATAGTAGGTGTTTCAAAAATGCTTACTGACTATGATCCATCCACCTATTCCAAATCTGAAGTCTTTTCCACCACCACAAGCAAGTATAGTAATATGTATTCATTTTTTCAATTAAAAACTGTTTTAGGCATATGCAAAAGTATCAAGAGGCAACCAAACTATGTAGGTGGTACTGTCTAGAGAAGGTCAACGAATGCTCAGGCTCAGGATGGGCTAAGTTAGGAAGTTACCACTTGAGCAGGTTTCATTGTCCTCCCCCATCTTGCCCTTTCTGAGCCAGTTCAGGTACAGAGTTGCAAGTTTTTGGAAAGAGCCCAAGGTTTACCCTGATTGTGAAAAGGGCTGATTGTGAAAAGGTTAGCCCTAAGTCTCCCAAGGCCAGACAAGAAAGAAATGGACTGGGCTGTGGAGCTCCAGTGGTCAGTCAGTCAGTCAACAAGCCTTTATTAGGAGAGGGGAGAGCAGGACTTTCCCAAAACAACTTTTAGTCTGACTCCACTGAGTCTGCCAAAAGGTTAGTTTTTCATTTTCCATTGGAGCCTTGACCATAAGGGTCTAGTTGGAACCCATGGCTGGTTGGGGATGGGAGGAGAAGAGGAAAGGAGGGGAGAAAGGATGTCTCTGTCCTCCACAAAGGCACGCACTCCCTGCGCGCCCGGAAACACGACCCCCCAAACCTGGGGCCTCTTGGCCGCCGGAGTGCGCCCGAATGCAGGGATAGCGGGAAAGGCTTGGCTCCATGGGTCGGTCCTGGGTGGCCGAGAAGGAGGCGGGGCCCCATGGGAGGCAGCCTGGGCTGGGCGTCAGGACACCTGGGGGGCGGAGGGGGTGGCCAACCTGGCCTCTACCTTAGACTCGAGCTGTGTGACCTTGGGCACGTGACTCCCCCTCTCTGGCTCTCAGTCCATGGGTCCCCTTCACGTTCCACTCTCGGGCCAGAGACCGACAGCTCCGCATCCGGCCCAACCACGACCGCGGGAGACCCCGGGAGCCAGCGTGGACGGAGCACCTCCCCCCAACCCTCTAAGCACTAGATGGACATACACATACACACACCCCTTCTCCCGCTGGCCCTGGGGCCACCACGGCTCGGGACCCATTCGTCGCATCCTCCCAGTCCCGACCCCGCTTACGCTGGAAGGCAGCCGCTCCTGGGATGCCCACCATCGCCTGTGGTGTAGCCGCGGCCCCAGCAACTCCAAGCCAGCGCCGACAGCCGAGGCCGAGCCGGACCCAGCTCAGTTAGGCCGCAGCCCCGCCCCCCTACTGGCCCCACCTCTAGACTGGTCCCACCCCATCCCTGGACTGCCCCGCCCCCTCCCCTCCCCCACCTGGCTCCATCCCTGGACTGGCCCAGGCGCATTCTGATCCCGCCCCTCCCCTAACTGCCCCATCCCTGGACTGGCCCGACAGCGCTCTGGTCCCGCCCCTCTGCTACAGGTCCTGTCCCTGCCTATGCATCACGTCCCCGCCCCTCCTGGGCTGTGAAGAGGGCACCGCCTATCCGGACGTCACTGGAGCATCTCCTTGTAGTAGCTGGGTTTCTGGACTCGGGACCTTGGCCACTGGTCCACCGTCTCTCCCGCATCCCGAATCCGTTATGCTTCACTGGACCTTCTTCTCTTGTTCTTCCCTTTCTTTGGAATGAATTGACTTCAAGGGAGTAGAGAACCTACAGAATTTTCCTTATAGCTATGGTAGTTTAACCTAGGAATGTCATCCCTCAAGAAGTTTTACTTTCATTTCCCATTTTAAAATGAGATAGGTCATTACCTTTCTGAGAGAGGGTAGTAGCAATACCACTACTTAGGTCTGTATCCCAAAGAGATTAGGAAAAAGAAAAGGATCCACATTTACAAAAATATTTATAGCAGCTCTTTCTGTAGTAACAAAGAATTAGAAATACAGGGAATGCCCATCAGTTGGGGAATGACTGAACAAAAGATGAAATTTGAGTATGATGGTATATTATTGTGCTATAAGAAATGATGAACAGGATGGTTTCAGAAAATCTGGAAAGACATATATGAATTGATAAAGTGAGCAGAATTAGGAGATCATCATATAGAGTAACAGTAATGATGATCAACTGTGAAAGACTTAGATACTCTAATCAATAAAATGATCCAAGAGACTCGTAGTGAAAAATGCTATCCACCTCCAGAGAGAGTACTAATGAACTCAGAATGTGGACTGAAGCAGACTTTATCATTTTTTTTTGCCTTTTTTTTTTGCAATATGGCTAATATGGAAATGTTTTACATGATTTCACATGTATAACTGATATCATATTGCTTGTCTTCTCAGTGGGTGGGAGAAGGGCTAGAGAGAGGGAGATTTTGGAACTCAAAATTCTAAAAAATAATTGTTAAAGAATAATCATTTTAAAAATTTCAATAATAGGTAAAGGGGAAAATTTAAAATAGAAGAGAAGGTAATTTTTAGTACCTATCTGAAAGGGCAGAGGGCAAGGTGGCCTATATGACCCTCTAAGATTCCTAGTAATGTCATAGGATACTTAACCAATAATCACCGTGCCTCCAAAGTGCAGTGAACCCCTTTGTTTGGTTAGTAGTGACCTCTCCATCACTAAAAAGCTTCAAGTGGTGACTGACTGACAATTTGTTAGGGTTGTTTTCTTAGAGGGGATTACTTTCTTATGTAGAGTTTGAATTACCCCAGGGGAAAGACTGCTGAAACCAGGAGCTGGGAATCTTTATAGTGCCATATAGACACATGTAGGAAGTAAAACACTGAAGCGAACAGAGCAAAGTCTGGAAAAGGAAAGAAGAACAAACAAAGGAGCGGTCATTAAGTACTTAGAATATGCAAATACAAACAGAAAACACAGTCCCTGTTCCCTAGGGACTTATTTTAATTGCTGTTTTTCTTTTGTTCTGGAATAGGACCATAACTTCAGGAAGGTGATGCCATGACTTGCAAGTGAACTGGATTTAAGTGAGGAAGGGCTGTGCAAAGTCACCATCCTCACTTTTTCCTCCCAAACCATTTAGGTCCAGTGGCAAGGTATAGATCCAGATGACTGGAGATGGCCTAGGATGCAATGGGAGGCCTAGATAAGACAACAACGACATAGAAAAGATTCAGCCTCAAGTCCCATGGAAAGGTCCTTAGAGGGCAAGTAGGTGACACTTCATCTTTAATGTCATTTCTATATATAAAATTGTATCATTTTCTGCGACTGAACCATTGGATAGTATCAAGGACTTTGGCAGCAAAAATGTTCATTCCTAGGTCTTTTACAGCTGTTGTTGCAGAAACCACAGAAGGGGTTGTCCAGCCATATCTTCATACCCCAGGGTGATAGCTGGGAGAATTAGATGGAAGCAAGGAGGCTGGATCATCTCGACAACACTGCCACTCCCAGGACTCTTGGTTATATGCCTGTTGTTGGCATTGGTTGTCAACTGGTATTAGAGGCATGTGGGTCCCTTCTCCACAATAAAGGATGTGACTTTGGGGCCTAGACTAGAAATAGGACCAATGCTTAGAGAAAACTACTATTCCCAAGGTTCCTGGCTACCTCCATTGGGGTCAAAGGGAAGGCAGTGGAAGTTATGGTGGTGGTTTGACTTAACTGGCAGCTGCTACCTCTTTTCGGTCTCACTGCTTCAGCTGGGCTGGCTTGTATGCTAGATGGGATATGGCCTTGGGATGTGTCAGCACAAATTGAGCAGGGCCTTGGGAATACCACAGAACCAAAGTTTGAGGTCAAGAGTCTGCCAGGCCCAGGAGGGATATAAATGTATATAGAGCAATCCTGCTCTGCTTGAGGGGGAGGGAGGAGGAGGGGAGGGGAAAAGGGTTAACCTAGTTGAGGAAAGGAAACAGACTTATAAAGGAGCACAACAACAATAGTGCCTCTGTTATGTCCTCAAGGATCCAACAGACCTGAGGGCTTTGGGGTGCAATGGTCTGAATGGGAATAATCAGCTCCAGGAAACCAGATGGAGACTCTGGTAGCCCTGAGTACTGTCATTCTGAGTGGCCTGGTTGGGGGTTAGAGGACAACTGTGATGAATCATTCAGAAAGATCAGGACCCAGAGATCCTGCTAAGAATACTGTTCTCTAAGGAAGAGGAGGACATGGTAGAAATATAGAATCCCAGAAAAGCTCTCAGAGGACAACTCAACTAGTTGGTCCTTGAAGAAGAATCCCTTCTATACCTTCCTGATAAAAGATTCTTCATCCCTCACTTGAAGAGAGATTGAGAACACACTACTCCCCCTTTCTCACCCTGCTCCAAAAGGCAACCCCTTCTATTCTGGGAAAGCTCTGATTATAAAATTGTTCTTCTACTCTTTTTTTAAAATTTTTTAAATTGATTTGTTTATTTACTTTTAGTTTACAAGATTCAGTTCCACAGCCCCTTGAGTTTCAAATTTTCTCCCCTCCCTCCTCCCCCACTCCCCCACAGCAGCATGCAATCAAGTATAGGATCTGCAAATACTTTCACATTGTACAATAGTCTGGTTGTATAGTGTTGTAACCAATGGAGCGAACAATGGGAAAGAAGAAACAAAACCAAACATGGAAAAGAATGATACCATGTAGTTTGCTTCAGTCTCCATTTAAACTCTGTTCTTTCTAGATCTTTCTCTGAATGTAGATATCTCCTTCCATCCTAAGCCTTTTAGAGTTGTCTTATAGCTGTGCATTGCTGAGAAGAGTCCAGTTTATCAAGGTTGGTCATCACACATACAATGTGTCTGTAATTGTGTATAAATTTCTCCTGGTTCTGCTCTTCTCACTTAGCATCAGTTTGTAGACACTACGCCTCTCCAGGTAAATATGAAGTCCATCTATTCCTCATTTCTTATAGCACAATAGTATTCCATTACATTCATATACCACAACTTGTTTAGCATTCCCCAAATGATGGGCATCCCCTTAATTTCCAGTTTTTTGCCACCACAAAGAGAGCTGCAATAAATCTTTTTGTACATATGAGTCTTCCTCCCACTTCTATGATCCCTTTGAGATACAACCCCAGAAGTGGTATTACTGGGTCAAAGGGTATGCAATTATTTATAGCCCTTTGGGCATAGTTCCAGATTGCTCTCCAGAATAGTTGTATCAGTTCACAATTCCACCAACAATGCATTAGTGCTCCAATTTTTCCACATCCTCTCCAGCATTTGTCATTTTCCTGTGTTGTCATCTTAGCCTATCTGAGTGGTGAGATGTAGTACCTAAGAGCTGTTCTGATTTGCATTTCTCAAATCAATAGTGATCTAGAGCATTTTTAATATGCTTATAGATATCTTTAATTTCTACCTCTGAAAATTGCCTGTTCATATCCTTTGACCATTTATCAAATGGGGAATGACTTGTATTATTATAGATATGACTCAATTCCCTGTATATTTTAGAAATGAGGCCTTTATGGGCCAAACAAGAAATTATAGAAACAATCAGTAATTTCATTCAGGAGAATGACAATAATGAGACATCCTACCAGAACTTGTGGGATACAGCAAAGGCAGTACTTAGGGGAAGTTTCATATCCCTGAATGCATACTTGAACAAATTAGAGAAAATGGAGGTCAATGAATTGGGCATGCAACTGAAAAAGCTAGAAAAAGAACAAATTGAAAATCCCCAGCTAAAAACTAAATTAGAAATAATGAAAACCAAAGGAGAGATTAATAAAATTGAAAGAAAACTATCAAACTTATAAATAAGACTGAGTTGGTTTTATGAAAAAATCAATAAAATTGATAGACCCTTAGTCAATATGATAAAAAA
>CM053595.1:54438254-54476904 GCA_028646575.1 Pseudocheirus occidentalis | reverse complement strand
TATCCATTAAAAAGGATTCTAGAGTTTTACTGGTGTTTTTATTTTGCTTCCTCTTCCTCATGTTGGCCAACCAATTAATTGTTTGTTTGGTTTTTTTTGGTCTGTGAAACTCTGCTTCCAAGGAGGGAAGCTCTGTTCTAAATCGCTGGGGTTTCCCCAGGTGCCGGAGCTATTAGGGGGGTGTTGCAAGTCCCCCCAGCTTTGACTTGCTGAAAGTGCACCCCAGGACCACCACCCAAGACCACGATCTGGATCCAGGCCACTCAACACAAGAGCACTTGGCCCTGATCAATCGATTCAGCTCCCCTGCTGTCCAGGGGCTCTGAAGCAGCCTGGTGGGGCCCTCTGCAGGTTCCAGCAGTTCCCTTCCCCCACTGCTTCTTTGCCCCAGGGGCAGATTGGCCGAACTGCTTTACCAACCCCAAATTAATTTTCAAAGTTTCACTTTCACTAACTGGTCCCTGAGGATTTGAAGATTCCCTTAGGCAGGTGTTTTAGATTTTCTTTGAAGTAGAGGCTTGGGAGGCTCAGTCCTCCAGGCCGCCCTTTGGGTTTTAGCATGGCCACGTTTGGGTTTTAGGCTGGCTGAGTCTCTGCTCCGCTGGGGTGTGAGCTGCCCGTCTCCCATCCAGTTCCTCACCTTGGCAGATGTGGAGGTGCTGGAGGCTGTAGATCTCTCCTGAAGACTGGCTCCAGTGCCCTCTTGGCTCAGCTCAGCCAGGCTACTTCCCAGCAGCTGGGCCTGACCATGGTCTTGGCTTCAGGCTGTTCTAGCCTCTGTTCTCGGCTGCCACCATGAGCCCCTGCTGCCGAGTTGCCTTCAATGAGAGATGTGTTCTCTGTATTTTTGTGTGAGTCTGAGAGTCCTAGACTTTATCTGGGCTCATAATTTTCTGGGTGTTTAGGGTGGCGGTGTGGGAGCTGCGGGACCTTGCTGCTTCTACACAGCCATCTTGGCTCTGCCTGATCCACTACTCTATTCCTCAGCCAGTACCAAGTAGTTTTGATGACTGCTGCTTTATAATACAGATTAAAATCTGGTATAGCTCAGCCACCTTCCCTAGCATTTCTTTTCATTAATTGTCTTGATATTCTGGACCTTTTGTTCTTCCAAATGAATTTTGTCACTATTTTTTCTAGCTCTATAAAGTAATTTTTGGTGTATTGATTGGCACAGCACTAAATATGTAATTTAATTTAGGTAAAATTGTCATTTTTATTATATTAGCTCAATCCAGCCATGTGCAATTGATGCTTTTCCAATTAGTTAGAACTGATTTTATTTGTGTAAAAAGTGTTTTGTAGTAGTGTTCATATCGATACTGGGAAAAATAGTCTTTCTTCAAGCCCAAAGGCTATTTTTCTTTTTTATTTTCCAATAGGCAGGGCAGAGAAGGTAGGGGGAGAAAAGGGATAGAATGGTAAAAAAGAAAAGAGGGGGGCGGCTAGGTGGCACAGAGAATAGAGCACCGGCCCTGGAGTCAGGAGGACCTGAGTTCAAATCCGGCCTCAGACACTTAACACAAAAAAACTAGCTGTGTGACCTTGGGCAAGTCACTTAACCCCAACTGCCCTCCAAAAAAAAAAAAAAAAGAAAAGAGGGCCATGGTGCCCCTTTTAAAAATAATTCAGAGAAAGAAGGAAGGTCAGAAGGAAGCACAAGCAAACAGAACAGCTTTGAAGGTGTGAAAAATTATTCTCAGAGCTTCTCCCGACTCCAAGTCAGCCTCCTGCTCTAAAGTTCTTGACAAGGACATTACTGATAATGAGACTGCTTTGGAAGCTGCTTGGATGGAGACAGGTTCTTCTGCCTACATGGTCCAAGGCTGGGAGTGGTCTGGTAGGGTAGGGGGGGGTAATCTGAAATAAACTGGGCCCTTCCTCCCTCTTTATCTCCTGACCAAGATTAAGTGGCCTAAGTTACTTACTCAAGATATAGCCCGTGTCCCAGTGTGTGGACCAGAGTTGATTGGTACCCCTTGGGAACACCTACTCTTTGAAGGGCATATAACTCTGTACCCTCAAATCCCAAATTAAGCTAGTTCTAGACTGACCCCCTTAGGGGGGCCCAGTTCTAGACTCTACAATGCATGTCAAGCCAGTTTGTGAGAGAAATAAGAATGCAGAGACACACATGACCTAATTCATTTTTGGGGGTAAACAAAAGTTACAGGTTGAATTCATTACATATTTTTAAAAATAAGTTTTTATTGATGTGTTGGTCATGATCATACTAAGTTTCCCCCTTTTCCCCCTTCTCTTTCCCTCCTAAAGAGCCATCTCCTATGACAAATTATATGTTTTTAAAGATAAAAACAAGAAAAAACTAGAATAATTGAGCAATACATTAAAAAAAGTCTGAAAATATGTGCAATGCACACTTATGGACCACCCGCCTTTTCAGAGGGATAGGGTTTGATTGTCTTCTATTACCTGACCTTTTGAGTCATACTTGTTCTGTATTCATTACTTTCTAATTTCTTATAGCACACATTGTATGCTTAAAAAGAAAAGCAAGCCATAAATGAGATTGGTTGTTTAGTATATGATATTCTCTTTCTGTTCTAATATATGTGTATGTATATATGTGCATATATGTGTTATGTATTTATATATGGAAATGCCCATTTTATTTGGTGTTATGTTAAGAACAAACATTTTAAAAAAGTTTTTCCTCTTGTGAAGCATAAGTTGTCCTCAATGCCCCTCCCAGAGCCTTGCATACTGCTTGTTGAAACAGGACAGCTTTGAAAGTAACATGATGAATTTATTATACACTTTATAAACATAAGATGGATAGATAAATATATGGTTTCACATATAATCCGCTTTCTGTTTTACTTGGTATATAAAAATACTCATTTTTTATGTTCATTAAATTCAGAATAACAATTTTTAAAAATAAATGTTGAATTGAGTTGAATATGATTGCCGTCTGTGGTTGCCAATGAGTTTGAGTTTTAGGCTAAGTCACAGTCAACAATCACCCAACAAGCTTTGTTAAGTAGTTGGCTGGGGTCTAGCTGGGGGGTGGGGGATCCAAAGAAAGGAAAAAACAGGATCCCTGTCCACAAGGACAATACTCAAATAACCACACACCTGCTGATAAATGCCTTGTTTAGAAGAGGTAATCCCATGGGGAAGTCCCAGGGATAAGGGGTGTGACCCAAAGAGGCCTCTTGTTGAAGATGGGGTTTAAGCTGAAAAGAAATCCAAGAAGTGCAGGGGAAGAGGCAGAGTGTTCCAGGTATAGGGGACAGACATTGAAAAGGCCCGGAAGAGAGAAACTGCAAGAAGACATTGCCCTTAGGTCGATCAGTCAGCCAATTATTCAGAAGATGAATTGCGAAGGGGATAGATGAGGTAGGGAGACCACCCAGAAGGCTGCTGTCATGGTCTAGGCCTGAGGCGAGAGCCTGCCTGAGGTGGTGGCTATATGAGCAGACAGGAGGGAATAAATATAAATATTTATGAATAAATAAATATAAATATGAATAAATAAATATAAATATTTATGAAGTCAGAAATGACAGTGCTTGGCAGCAGACTGCATATATGGAATGAATGTGAAAAAAGAGTTGTGGGTCATAGCAAGGTTCTTCTAAGCTTGGGTGACGGGACAGTGATAATGCCCTTGACAGTGATAGGGATGGTCAGAAGAGGAGACAGTTGAGAGGGGGAGGGCAGAGAGAAGATAATACTTTATAGTGAGTTTGAAATGTCTATAGGACATTCAGAAGGTAGCTGGTAATGTGAAATTGGCAAGAGGGAGAGAGGTTAGAGTCAGGGGCAGACACTGTATCTGGGAATCATCTACGTAGAAATGCTCATTGAATCTATGGAAGCAGATGAGATCCCCAAGAGGGAGAAAAGGGCCCAGGACAGAACCTGGGCAGACACCACAGTTAGTGGGCATGACCTAGATGAAGAACCAGCAATGGAAACCAAGAAAGAGTGGTCAGATACGTAGGAGGAGAACCTGGAGGGAGTAGAACATAATTTACTTGCAGTCTACTAAAACTCTCAGGTGCTTTTCACAGAAATAGTTGTTTTTTTAGACATAACTCCTCTGTCCTGAATTTGTATGATTGATTTATTTGACGTTAAGTGTAGCTCTATTACATTTCAAATTATTCGACCAATCTTTCTAGACTATTGAGATCTTTTTGGATCCTGATGTGTGACCTTGGGCAAGTCACTTAATCCCAATTGCCCTGCCTTCCCCCTCCAAAAGCAAAAAAAAAATCCAGACTACCCCCTCCCCAATGTATATCCATCTACAGAGCAGAAGGACACATAAGCAGCCATAACTCTGCACCTAATACAACTTACTTCTATCTTTCAAGTAAGCAATGAATGCAACACATTTTCCAAACTGTTCTGCTTCTTTGTTTCCTACTGACTTTCCTTCTATTCTTTTCTGTGTGTTTTTAAAATGCCTCAACACCTTCTTTTCTTAACTGCTCTTTCTTGTTTCTTATATCATCATGGCATCTCACATTATGTCTCCCTCTGCCACTCCCCAAGAGTTATCCCGTATGAAAAAAAACCAGCTTTTTTTTTTTTAAAGAGGAGGGCAAAGAGCATGATAGATCAATATATTGAGAAAGTCTGAAAACATGCAGAAGGTGCGACACCTGTGGACCTCTCCCCTCCACAATGGGTAGGCTGGGGATATGTTTTCATATCTCTTCATTCGAGTCCCATTTGATCTTTATAATTTTGTTACATTTACTTTTAATTTTTCTGTGTGTCGTCATCCTTTCCATTCACATTTACTGGATGTGTTGTTTTCTTGTTTCTGTTTACTTCATTCTGCATCAGTTCATATAGATATTTCCATACTGTGTGGGATAAAGGCCCCAAAGACCCTTACCCAAATAAAACTCAGAGGTCTCTCCAGGTAGAAACAGAAGCTATTTATTCCTAAAGAAGTCTCTCTCCAGATTTGGGCATCACCTACCCAAAATGTACACCAGTGGAGGGAGGCAAATTACAAAATCAAGCAAGTAGTTATATACCCTTGCACAAACAATTCTAGGACCACCCCAAACCCCCCAAATCTCCTCTCCAGTAACCGGACCTCCATTTCTATTGGTGGGAAGTTGTGTCCTTACAATCCTTTTACCCAATACAAAATTATTTATCAGAAGTAAGCTTGTTGGGGTGGCTAGGTGGCGCAATAGAGCACAGGCCTTGGAGTCAGAAGGACCTGAGTTCAAATGCGGCCTGAGACACTCTACCCAAAAACTAGCCATGTGAGCTTGGACAAGTCACTTAACCCCAATTGCCCTCCAAAAAAAAAAATAAAAAAAAAAGAAGTAAGCTTGTTACAGATTATATGTTACTTTTCTTGTTTACCAAAAAGTAGGTAATTTACAGAAATACCTGCAAACATATTACTTGTTGCAAAAAAGTAGGCAATTTATAGATTACTTGTTGCTTTTCTCATTTATCAAAGATAGACACCTGGCAGACACATTATAGAAAAATAAAATTTGGACCTATCAGGACTAAAGCCCAGCTCAAGTTTGGTGACTGTTTCCTTTACTTTATGAGAACATTTTCACTTGTCCCACTCCATACCTCTCTGTATTCATCACTCTTATCATTTCTTATAGCACAGTAGAACTTCATTACATTCATATGCCACAATTTGTTTAGCCATTCCTCAATCGAACATTTACTTTGTTTCCAATTCTTAACTATCACAAAAAGTGCTGCTATAAATATTTTAGAGTATATGGGAACTTTTTTCTTATCAATGGCTTGGTTGGGGTATAAGCACAGTAATGGAGTCTCTTTCAAAGGGTATAGACATTTTAGTCACTTTATTTGCATAATTCCAAATTGCTTTCCAGAATGGTTGTACCATTTCACAGTTCCACCAACAATGCATTAGCATGCCAATCTTCCACACCCCATCCAACACTGACTGGTCATTTTTGTTAACTTACAGGGTGTGAAGTTAAACATCAAGGTGTTTTTGATTTGCATTTCTTGTATTATTAGCTATTTGGAACTTTTTTCAGGTGGTTGTAATTTTGTGCTTCTTTCAAGAACTGTTAATATCTTTTGACTATTTATCTATTAGGGAGTAGCTACTAATCTTACATATATTTATTAATTATTTATATATTTTGAATAATCTTAATAGAGAAGTTTGATACAAAGATTTTTTCCCCCATTCAACTACTTCCCTTTTTATCTTTGATGCATTAATGTTGTCTGTGCAGAAGCTTTAAAATAATCAAAGTAATTGCTTCTATCTCATTTGGTTAAGAATATGACCTGTTCTTATCATATGCTTCTATATATTAAGGTCATATAGCCATTTAGAAAGTATCTAAAGTACATTTAGAATGTATTTTTAGAATGCTTTTAGAGTGAGATATGAGGTATCAGACTAAGCCTAATTTCTGCTAGATTACTTTCCAGTTTCCTCTGCAGTTTTTTTTTTTTGGAGGGCAGTTGGGGTTAAGTGACTTGCCCAAGGTCACACAGCTAGTTTTTTTGTGTTAAGTGTCTGAGGCCGGATTTGAACTCAGGTACTCCTGACTCCAGGGCTGGTGCTCTATTCACTGCGCCACCTAGCCACCCCCTCTGCAGTTTTTATCAAATAGGGAGTTTTTTTCCTAGGTAGCTTATGTTTTCCACTTTAACAAACACTGGGATGTTGAGTTCTTTGTTTCTGAATCTCCCTTGTCCAGCCTGTTCCATTGATCTATCTCTCTAGTCTTTAACCAATACCAGGTGTTGGGGTTTTTTTTTTTTTTATGACTGTTGCTTAGTTAATATAGTTTGAAGTCTGGAAATGCTACTTCCCCCTTGTCCTCATTTCTTTTCATCTTTTTCCTTGATATTCTAGATCTTTTATTTTTCCAAATGAGTTTTGCTATCATTTTATCAAGCTCTGTAAAATATTGTCTTGGTCATTTGTTTCATATAGCATTAAAAGTATAAATACATTTTGGTAAAATAAGTACAATTTGGTAATTCATTTCTATCATATTGGCACAATCTAGCCATGAGCACTGACTATTCCTCCAGCTATTTAAGTTGTTCTTTAGTTTTTTTAAAGAGTGCTTTGCAATTTAATCTATACAAGTCTTTTTTTGTGCTTTGGGGGATTGATCCTAAGATCTTTTATGCATTTTGTGATTATTTAGAATGAGATTTCTATTATGGTTCTTGTATTTTGTTATTATTATGTAGAAATGCTGTTGATTTTTGAAGATTCCTTTTCTTATTTTTTTTTTCATTTTGGTAATCCTATCACTAACTCTACTCCCACCTCCTTTGCTCTGACAAATTGAAAGGAACACAAAACCCCTGTGCCATATATGCACAATCAAGCAAAACAAATCTCTACATTGACCATATTAAAAAAATCAATCAATAAACATTTATTAAGTGCCTACTTATGTGCCTGTTATTGTGCTAAGTGCTGGATGTCTTATTCTGTGCCTTGAAGAGTTCTCTTGTTGATTTGAATCTTGGTGATTTGAACTTCTTGAGTACTGTTCATATCCATTTTACCATGTCTTCACGTTTCCTCAAGTTTCAACTGCCTAATACCTATTTTTATTCTGTGTTTTCCAATCTGAGAATCATTGTCCTGCTTAGATAATAGATAATTAGAGGCATAGATGGACAATTTAAGTTCTTCTTTTGCATCTGCCCCCTACTAACTGGGTAAGAGACTGACTTCACATAACCTCAACTTCCCCATCTGTGTAATGTGGATAAAAACACTTAACACTGACCATTTGTGATTCCAGAGAGATGATGATGAAGTGTGCTATCCATGACAGGGAGGTGGTGGTGTTAGGATACCAATGAGACATATGTTTTTGCATATAGCCATTGTTTTGCTTAAGTATGCACATGTTATAAAGAATTTAAGTTAATTTTTATTTTTAATGGCATGGGAGTAAAAAATATGTTAATTTGAAAAAATAAGTACAGATATGAAGTATTACATGTACTTTCAGATGAGATTTAACTGTTTTACTTTTTTCACAAAAGACTTCTTATGGAGTGGAAGCTATCTGCAAATGTAATGTTAAACAAAACATCAATAAAACTCAAAAAACCCATAAGGAATCAAAAGGTGTAAAGCTAGAAGAAAACACCTAAAATTGTCTAGTCCCACTCCCTAGTTTTTGAGATTTGAACCCAGGTTCCTAATTCCCTAATTTTGGATCCACATTTCCCCTCCCCACCTCCATTGGACCATGCATACCCAGTCATATCCCTTACAGTATCCATCGATTGCACAGTTTTTAAAAATTTTGAAATTGTCGGGGCAGCTAGGAGGTGCAGTGAATAGAGCACAGGCCCTGGAGTCAGAAGGACCTGAGTTCAATTGCAGCCTCAGACTCTTAACAGTTACTAGCTGTGTGACCTTAGGCAAGTCTCTTAACCCCAATTGCCTTGTCTTCCTCCCTCCAAAATGCAAAAAAAAAAAAATGAACTTGTCAAACATCATTAAAATGAATATTTCAATACACAAGGAACAAAAATAGAGGAATCTGTGAACTATTATATGCAGTTGTGTTTTTAAGATAGGTATTAAATTTAACACATTAGTAACAATACTGCCTTCCTTCTCTGGGTCCTCTGAATTTCCTTCCATTTTCTTCAGTGGATTTTAAAAATGTTTCATTAATGCTATTTTATTTGTATCACTATCACCAGCCACCAACCCTTCTCTGAAACTCCTCACCATCAAAGAAACCTTCCCTTGTAAAATAAAATGCAGTCAAGCAAAACCATTTCACACATTTTTTTCAGGTTTTAGAATATATATTCCATTCTGTCCCTTTGGTCCATCCCTTCTGTGCCTTGAAGTGCTTCAGCCTCAGCCTTCTGAAGACATGACTGGTCACCAGTGACCAGAACTCCTAAGTCTTTCAAAATTGTTTATCTTAATTACCAAAGTTATATATGTTATAAATTGTTCTCCAGGTTCTGTTCACTTTACTTCATTCAGTTCACACTGAGTCTCCCCAGGTTTCTCTGTATCCATCATTTCCACCATTTCTTACACTACATTAATATTACATTACATTACATTCAGATATTGAAATTAATTTTTTTGTGACCTTGAGCAAGTCACTTCTCTCCCTCTCTGAACCAGAATTCCCCAGCTGTAAAATAAGGTCATCGGCTTAGATAGTCTCTGAGTTTCTTCCAACTGTGATTCTGTGTTAAGGGAGTCCATAGAATAAGGCAGGCTTTGTTCCAACCCACCCTCCTGCATCATTTTCATGGTTGTATACATTTTGCTAGTGAAAATAGCTTTGCCAATAGAATTGTATTGGGTCCAGTCTAAGAAGCTTTTCCTTAAATGGTGCAGATCAAATGACTTCTGTCCTATTTTATATGCATAGAACTTGACTCAACAATTCAGCTTCTAGGGGTTTCTCTAAGAGTCCTGAGGAAGAGCAGGGATCTGCCCTGTTCTCTTAGGCTTGTGATCTTGGGCCCTCATGGGGCAGCCAAAGTTGTCAAAGTCTTGCTCCTTTTTTAGAATGTGGAAATTACAGAATGCTAGAGCCGGAAGGGGCTTAAGAAATCATCTAATCCATATAGTGACAGATAAAGAAACTGAGGCCCTGAGAGTCACAGAGCTATTAGGCAGTAGAGTAAGGATTCAAATAGAGGTCTTCTGATGTCCAAGACTTTTTCCACCTAACAAGCTGAATCTCTTTAAGGCTACAGATCAGACTTTGCTGCTACTGCTGTGGCAAGAGGAGGCAGTCGCAGGTTCCCTGAGACACGTTAAAAGGACAACTTCATTGGAGATATATAATCCCAGACAAATCCCCTTTCTAGGCCTCAATTTCCTTATCTGTAAAATGGGGCTAATAGTCACTTCCTTCTATGAAGTACGTTCTTGTTAAAATTATAAAGCACTTTTGAAATGCGAGCCTTCATCATTATCATCATCATCATCATCATCATCAATCATCCTTGTCATTATCTTGGTCTTGCTCAGTGTAGGGGACAGGAACCATCTTAAAGAGGAAACCCATGCTCAGCTGGGACAAGGAGTCATGGGCCCCCAATGGCTCTGGGTTCCAACCAATGATGTCAAGCTGAGGCGGCAGGTCTCGTCCCTAAGCTGTGCTCAGGGAGGAACAAGAAAACAGCTTTGGGCTGCCTGCTGCCTCCTTCCCAAGCCAGTGGATTATTTTACTTGCAAAGTGTCACTAATCACGATGGGTGGCAAGCCTCCCAGACTGCCTGCCATCTGCCTAGAGCAAATGCACCTTCAGCACAATGAATGTGAAACACAGAAATGCCATATGACAGCTAGTAGGAGGAAATGACTTAAAGGTATATGGTCCCTGTTATGTAAACAGGGGACTGACATTCATAAGGACTTTTGGAAAACTAACATTCATGCCAGCCTGATATTTGGGCTAGGGGGCGGGGGTGGCTCCTCCTCTGCTTAGCAGATGCTGGTGAACAGGGCAGCCAAGGAAAGGATAATGGTTCCCAGGTGAGGGCACTGGGAAGAAAGCAGATTTCTTACTGAGCTAAGAGTGACTATGTTCCCATCATAAAGATGGCTCTCAACAAGAATTCAAACAAGATCCGTGAAGCAGAGAATGCTAACTGCTCACATATGTACTGTGTCTTCCCCCAAGAATCCAGGCAGACAGGGCAAGGACCATTATCCTCATTTCACAGAAAGGGAAGCTGAAGGCTAAGGAAGACATGTGACTTGTTCAGGGTCAGAGCTAGGATGTATAGCCAGGTCCCAATTAGTGAGAATAACAAACCCCACAAAGTAGTCTCATTAGTCAAAGTCACACTATTTGAAGTTATTAATACATATGTACATATGCATAAAATATAGTCATTGGTTCCAGCCCAATGCACATATAATAATAATAATCATCATAGCTAACATTTACATAGGTGACAGGCATTGTGTTAAGGGCTTTATAATTATTATTTAATTTGGTCCTTAAACCAGCCCTGGGAGGTAGATGCTAGGCGCTATTACTACTCTCATTTTACAGATGAGAAAACTGAGACAAACAGAGGTTAAGTGACTTACTTAGGGTCACACAGCTGGTAAGTGTCTGAAGCCATATTTGAACTTGTTTCCCTAACTCTAGGCCTGGTACTCTATCTGCGATACCACTTAGCTACCACCATTACATGCAATATGAATTTGGTGTAATGAAAATGGGAATCTGAAGATATTCTCTGCCCCCTGGCCCCTTGATAGGCTTAAGTGAATCTGAGAATTTTCCCTGATTAGAAAATATTCTTTGCCCCCTAATAGGCTGAATGTAGTTACATGGAGCCTGTGGCAGGAGGCTTATTTTTCAGGAATGCCCACACCTTGTTACTTTGTGAGTGGGCAGTGGGTCAAGAGGGTTGTGACATTCTCTGAGCCTGAAGAAGGCTATATATGTATATCTCTGAGACAAGGTTTTGCTTTGAGGCTCACTTTGGGAAGAGTTGTGTGATGAGACTCTGGACAGCTGTTGAGCCCCCCAACTTTGAAAACCCAGATGTTGGTACTTCCCTCTCTGGTAACTAACTAGGTCTAGATGTAATGATCGATCAGCTTGAAGCCCTGTCTGCTTAATTGAGTTATTTTCTGTTGTAACTTCTGGTTGTATTCTCTGAAGTACAGGGTGCTGACTTTTTCCCTTGAACTAGGTAAATGATATATGTTTGTTTGATTAAAGTAAGACTGTTAACCCTTTTTGAATTGCTTTCCTTTAGAAAAGCAGGTGTAAGGACCTGTGCTAGTATCCATCCTGGGTATGCTCGGGTGCTTGCTGCTACATTTGGATAATAAGACCATTTCACAGGATTAAATATTCTCAATAATGGGGATCTGGCTGTGCTGAAACCCAGGCTTTCTTTCTTCAAGCCTAACTCTCTTTCTTCTGCACCCCCCACCTACATCTAAGAAGAGTTTTCATTTCTGTAGCACTTTAAAGTTTATAAAGCACTTCCTTCCCTATAACCCTATGAGGTAAGTATTCCAAGTTATCATTATCTTGTAATGTTACTCTCTATGTTTTGTAGGTGAGGAGACTGGGGCTCAGGGGGGATGTGACTTGATCAAAGTCAGATAGGAAGGTCAAAGCTAAGATTCAAAGGTAAAGATCCTGACTCATTCCATTACTGCTCTTTTTGTTTGCTTAGGGCAGTGAGTGAAAACTTCACGTTGTAAGATGTAGCAAAAATGAGTAAAACAAAAAATTGGTAAATGCTGGAAAGGCTATGGGAAGACAAGCACACTAATGCAGTACTGGCAGAAGTGTGATTTGGCCCAAATATTCTATAAAATTGTTTGGTTACTAGAAAAGTCACTAAACTATGTACCCTTTAACCCAGTGATAACACTACCCCCAAGAAAGTAAAGAACAGAGGGAAAAGTTTCATAGTAGGAAAATATACGTGGCAATACTTTTTGCCATACCAAAAAAAATGGGAACCAAGTAAATACCCATCAGTTAGGTAATGGCTGGCCAAAGTGAGGTTTGTGACTGTACTGTAGGAAAAATATATAAATATTTAAATATAGATATAAATATATATTATGTATTATTATATTATATATAATATAATTATATATAAATATATAAAGAATTTAAAGAAACTTGGGAATACTCATATGAACGGATACAGTAAGGTAAGCAGAACTAAAAGAACAATTTACATAATGACCACAATATTGTAAAGGTAAGTACCACTGAAAGACATCAGAATTCTGATCAATGTAGTAATCAGTCTTGACTCCTGAGAACAGAGAATGAAATTGACCTTCCTCTTCCTGATAGACAGGTGCTGCAGTATAGGTCTAGAGTGGGGCATACTCAGTCAGACATGGGCAATGTTTAATTTGTTTGGTTTAACTAAACTTCTTTTTTCTAAGCAAAGATTTGATTGGGAATGCCTGAAGCATTGAGAAGTGATAGCAATGTTAAAAAAAAAAGGTTAAATATAAATGCTATTATCATCATCATTAACAACAAGCATTTATTAAGCACCTATGACTTAGGTGCTTAATACTGTACGGAGCACTGGTCATTCAAAGAGATACAAGAAAACAATCCTTTTTCTTAAGGATCTTAGAGTTTAATGGGGGAAATAACATGCAAACAACTACGTGCACACAAGATATAAACAAAGTAGATGGAGTGTAATCTCAGAAAGAAACCATTAGAGAAGTAGGGAGCCCAGAAAGGCAGCTTGCAGAAGGAGGGATTTGGGCTGAGTCTAAGGGAGGCCAGGAGGTGTAGGTGAGAAGAGAGAGGACGCCGAGCATAGGGGGACAGACAATACGAAGGCAGAGAGTAAGGAGATGGAGTATTGTGTTTTTGAGGAACAGCAGAAAGATAGTATTGCTGAACTGTAGAGTGTGTAAAAAGACCAGGATGATAGGAATATCCCAGGTTGTGAAGGGCTTTCAAAGTCAAACCAAGGGTTTTATATTTGATCTTGATAGTAATAGGGAGTCATTGGAGTCTATTGAGTAGGGACACGTCATGATCACACTTGTATTCCAGGAAGATCGCTTTGGCAGTTAAATGGAAGATGGATTGGTATAGGAAGAGACTTGAGACAAGGAGACCAATCAGAAGACCATGAGTGAAGTGATGAGGACCTGTCCTAGGGTGGTGGTTGTGTTAGTAGAGAAAAGGGATCATATGCGAGAAATGTTGTGGAAATAGATATGGCAACATTTGGCAGCTGGCTGGACGTAGGGGGTGAATGCAAATGAAGAGTTGAGGATGACAGCGAGGTGGCAAGCCCAGACGCCAGGCAGGATGGTGGTGCCCTTGACAGTAACGAGGAATTTGAGAAGAAAGGAGGGTTTGGGGGAAACAGACAAGGAGTTCTGTTTTGGACATGTTGAGTTTGCGTGAATTTCTGGACATCCAGTTCAAGAAATCCAAAAAATACAAAGCTGGAGCTCAGGATAGACATTAGACCTCGATAAACACATCTGGAAAAAAAATCCATCTGAAATCATTGGCATAGAGATGATGATTGAGTGCATGAAAGCTGATGAGATCACCAAGTCAAAGGTTCAGTGGATAGAGCACTGACTCTGGAGACAGGAGGACCTGAGTTCAAATCCATTCTCAGACACTTACTAGCTGTGTGACCCTGAGCAAGTCACTTAACTCTGATTACCTAAGAAAGAAAAAGATCCAGGGCAGAGTCCTTGAAGATACCCAGGGTTCATGGGCCTGATCTGGAGGAAGATCCAACAAAGGAGACTGAAAAGTAGCAGACAAATAGGTAGAATTAGAACTGAGAGAGATCATGAAAACTTAGAGAGGAGAAAGTATTGCAAAGGAGATGATTGACAGTGTGAAAAACTGCAGGGAAGTCAAGAAGGATGAGGCTTAATAAAAGGCCATTCGATTTGGCAATTACGAGTTCACATAACTTTAAAGTTTCAGGTGAGTGATGAGGTCAGAAGTCAGAGAGCAGAGTTGAGAAGAGACTGAGAGAAAGGAAATAGAGGCACCCATTGAAGTTAACCTTGTTAAATTTAAGATTTAAAATTTAACCAGTAAGAGAGAAGAGATAAAGGATCATAGCTACTATGGATGGATAGATCAAAGGAAGGCTTTTTGAGGATGGCAGAAAGCAGATAGTATGGTAGGAAATTAGACAGTAGATAGGCAGAGACTGAAGATTAGTGAGGGAGGCAATTTGCTGGAGAAGAATGGATGGAATGAGATCAAAGGTTTGCCTTGGTCAAGAGAAAGGCCACTCTTCACATGAGATGGAATTGTAGGAAGAGATAGTGGTGGAAGGCATCTGAGCGAAGAGGGGTGAGGAGGAGGGGAGAAGAGGGGGCTTTTCAGCAATTGGCTTCAATATATTTTTTTCATAAAGCATAAAGCATGATCCTCAGCTAAAAGAACAGGGGGAGGCGGAGTTGCGGTATACTTGAGGAGGTATGAGACAGTTTAGAAGAGCCTCTGTGAAGAGTGGAGTAGTGAACTGATTAGGGAGTCAAAGATTGCCTTGCTATGGTGATGGCCTGGTTGAGTTTATATGTAGCATAAATTTGTAGTGGATCGAGGTAGCCAGTATTGTGATTTTCTCCAGCTTCGTTCAGCCCTGCACGATAAGAGTGAAGGAAGCAGATGGTGGGAGTGACCCAAGGTTGGGGCTTTTCAAGGCATGATGTCTGGTAGGACCAGGGAACGAGGGACACGAGTGCAGAGCACAGTGTAACTTTGAACTGCTGATCGCATCCTATGGCACCATTCAGAACAATCTTCCTTTTCAGGCTTCCGTCTATGTCTCTGCCAGAGAACCAGCAAGACCCAGGTTGGTTTCTATGTCAACACATTTCAGAGCATTTCTGGCAAACAGAACCTCTGCAAGGACATGAGAAAGGTGAGCAAGTCTTACTTTGTGCCCCTGCCGCCACACCCTTGCGTTAAATGAGCAAATTAGCCCCAATTTTATTCCAATTGGCATTATTCCGGTTAGTGTGATTCTATAGGGTTCGTGATTATTTCTGTTATACTTATCTACTAAGAACATTTAGTTAGTAGAGTCAATTAATATCAGTACACACATATATATATATTTTGCTTTTTTTTGGAGGGGGGAGGAAAGGGTAATTGGGGTTAAAAGTGACTTGCCCACAGTCACATGGCTAGTAAGTGTTAAGTGTCTGAGGCCAAATTTGAACTCAGGTCCTCCTGACTCCAGGGCCAGTGCTCTATTCCCTGTGCCATCTAGCCGCCCCAATACATATTTTTTATATCTTATATTCAGGAATAATTAGTTAAGGCTAGACAGATTCTTTCTTATGTTAGACCCCAAAACTTTTTTTTTGCTTTAAATTTCATTTTATTTAATCCAATTTAGTAGACAATTAACATTTTCCACCAACTCCGGGTACAGAAACTTCCCTGGCTTCACAATTTCTTGTTTAGGTGCTGCCTTTGTAGGAACCTCAGCTGCAGATGCCCTGTCTTCTTGGTCGCTTGCTTAGCCTTTTTTGCTTCCTTGGCAGCCCTGATGGCTTGTTCTCCTTGGGCCTTTCGAACTTCAGGTTTCTGGTTCTTCTTGGCCATTATATCAGCAAGAGAAGCCCCAGTGATGGCTCTTAGGAATTTAACAGCCTGGTGAATTCTTTTCTTTTGAATCTCTTCCAACTGGCCCTTCATGTACTTTCATCTATACAGGACAGTCCAATTGATCTGTCAGAGGTTTCTCTTTGAAAGGAATGACAATTCGCATTTTGCATTCAAAAATTGGAAAATCTTCCTGTCCATGTGGGCGTAGTGTCTCCTGTGACCTGGGTAGGTCTTCTACTCACTGAAGCTGCACCGCCCAGTCTTCATGTCTGCAAGCAGGAGGAGGATGGTGAAGAGCTAGACCCCAAAACTTTAAACTACAAGTTATAAGTTTACTTATTTAACCACAGGAAGCTGACTAGAGAACCTCCACCCTTTTTTCCTGATGAGTCCATTAGCAAGTCCAATGGGGTAGAGATTACCTAATGATATGGAAAGTCTCCCTTCATCAGCCCTCTCTATTACCTAAGGTGGGAAAATGGCCACTGCCTTGCCCAACCTACGACCATTTTCTGGTCCTGGCCCTTATCAGACTTAGACTAGACTGTACTTGCAGGTTCTCCGGGAGGGTCAAGGTATAGGCTGTCAATCAATGAGATCCTGTATTTCACTCTGCATCATCTATAACATTTCTGTATCACCCTGTCGTCTTTTTTAATTTTTGGAGGAGGGAAAGTAGGGCAGTTGGGGTTTAGTGACTTGCCCAAGGTCCCATGCCTACTAAGTGTTAAGTATCTGAGGCTGCATTTGAACTCAGGGCCTCCTGACTCCAGGGCTGGTGGTCTATTCACTGCACCACCTAGCCACCCATGTATCATCCTGTTAACAGTATAAAACCAAGGCCCTGGAGAAAGGAGTATCTTAGATTGTAAGGTCTGCAGTCCTCTTCATTAAGGGGTGCCAGGTCCCTTTAATTAATGGTTATTGGCTCAGAGCTGGGCCTCAGTGGTTTTTCTTGCAGATTGGACATTTTGGGGCCCTTACTGTCTTCCAGAGGCCTCTGGCGCACTAAGCATCATGGTTCAAGGTAGAAAGATAGTGCTGGATTTGGAGTGTGAGAATCTGGGTCCTGCTCCTCACTATACCTGTTTACCCTTGTATAAATCACACCATCTCTCTGGGACTTAGTTTCCTCACCTATAAAATAAAAGGGTTGAACTAGGTGGCCTCTAAAGGTCTCTTCTATCTCTAAATTTGTGATTGCATGATCCTACAATCCGGATCTCATTCCTTGACCAAGAATCCGAGAAGGTCCTGAAAGCTCAGGAACCCCCACCCCAGCTTTTCCTGAATGATGTGCAAATGGAATCCTGTCTTCCTAGGGACTTCCCTAGGAAGTACTCCCAACTGCCTCTCAGGGACAGTATGAAGATGAGGAAATATTTTGTGGGACTACAAGGACTGAAGAAGAAGATTCTTCTGAAGGAATTCTCAAGTCATATTTCAAAGAATAATCTGTTTTTAAAATTTGTTTTTAATATTAATTTAAAAAATTTTGAATTCCACATTCTCTCTCCCTCTAGTCCATTGGTTCTCAACTTTCCTAATGCTGCAACCCTTTAATATAGTTCCTCATGTTGTGGTGACCCCCCAACCATAAAATTATTTTCGTTGCTACTTCATAACTGTAATTTTGCTACTGTTATGAATCATAATGTAAATATCTGGTATGCAGGATGTATTTTCATTGTTACAAATTGAACAGAATCCACAGACTGAGAACCACTTCTCTACTCTCTCCCCCATCCATTGAGAAAAGAAACAATAGGATACCCATTATATGCTTGAATTCATGCAAAACATATTTCCATATTACAAAAAAAACCCCAAGAAAAATAAAGTTAAACATATGCTTCAATCCATACTCAGAGTTCATCAATTCTCTCTCTAGAGGTGAATCACTTTTTTCATCATGAGTCCTTTAGAATTGCCTTGGATCATTGCATAGCTAAGACTTTCAAACCTGATCATTACAATATTGCTGTTACTGTGTACAGCATTCACCTGGTTCTGCTCACTTTACTTTGCATCAATTCATATGTCTTCCCCAAGTTTCTGAAACTATTCTGCTTATCACTTCTTTAAAACGTTTATTTTTAACTTGTGAAATAAAACAAGCATTTCTATAACATGGTACAATAAAAAAGATGATTGTAAATGAAACTGCAAATCTACTATGTATAATTTACTATTCCCTTTTATGTATACAACGAAATTATCATGTAAATTTCTTTTCCCTTTTTTCTTTCCTTCCTACCCCCACCTTAGAGATGGCTACCATTAGACACAAACAGATATATGCATATGCATGTACATATGTAAAATTATTCTGTACAGACTTTTATCAATTCTTTCTCTAGATGCAGGTAGCATCTTTCTTCATATGTCCTTTATTGTTAATTCGGGTATTTATAATAAACAAAATAACCTATTCACTCAAAGTCATTCTGAAACAATATTGCTGTTATCATCATTTCTTATAGCACAACAGTATTCCATCACGATCATATACTGGTCCAGTCATTCCGCAATTGATGGACATCCCCACAATTTCCAATTTGAAGAAGAATATTCTGAAGGAATTCTGAAGAAAGGAAGAGAGGAAACTGGAGTCCTTACCAGAAAACAACAGATTGCACAGAGAAATTTGAGAGGACAGTTTTCCTGAATGGCATGGTTTAAAAAAAAAAAAAAAAACCTCTGGATTTGCCCATTTTAAAATACTATGTAAATACCAATGATTGTTATTATTAGTTTTATTCTTACTATTACTCTTACTACTAATAATAATTAGGAATCCTGGGTTCTGGTATTGGCTTTGTCATAAATTTGTCCTGGAATTTTAGATAAGTCCCTTCCCCTCTCTGGGCTTCAGTCTTCTCTTATATAATACAAGGCAGTTGAAGCAATGGGTTTCTACAGTCATTTCCAGCTCTAAATTTATGTGCTAATTTTTTTTAAACATAAAAAATACATTTTTTAGGTAAAGGTTAGATTACCTGACAAGGGAGTAAAGAACCCCCTGGACTAGTAGATGGGAGCCTGGTCTAGATTTTGGAGGGAGGGCTTGGGGGTGGGGAGAGGGATGGTATTCCATCATATTAGTCCTTATCAGCCCTGTGACTTTGGATCAGTCTTTTCTCCTCTTTTGGGTCTTAGTTTCCCCATAAAAACTCAGAGGCATGGGGAGAATTTGTGCTTGCTGTTTCTAGCTGATTCTGACTCTTTGCTGATCTAAACTCCCTGAAGACTTTGAGGCTGTGGAGATTTGGCTACAGGCTTTGCTCAGGGGCTCTAGGGAAGAGCTCCAAGCTGCAAGGCCTTCTCAGTAATTAAAAGACAATTAGCCTAATGCAAGAAATGAGCTCTGAGAAGGGGGATTCAAGGTCTATACAGTAATTAAATAACTTTTAATAGCAAACAAACACCCCCACCTGGAAACCCAGAAGGCCTGGGTTCAAGTCCCAAATGTGACATATGTATAGGCCATGTGACTGGGCACTTAGTCACAGCCTCTGAGTGTTCTAGGTCAGTGGTATCAAACTCAATAGAAATGGGGGACACTAAACCATATATAAGAATCCCTGAAGCTGCATATTGACTCAGAAAACCATATATTAATGTTATCTATGTTTGTTGTATTTTTATTTATTTTTAAAATTATTTCCTGATTACATTTTAATCTGGTTGGGAGCACAGGGGAATTGTACCCTGTTTGACAGCTCTGCTCTAGGTTACTTACTAAGACCAGGGTTCTGAACCTATCTTGTATCATGGACCCTTTGGTTGATTGGTGAAGCCTATAGATTTTCTCAGAATCATTTTTATATGCATAAAATGAAATTGGAAAACAAAGAAAACTTTTTTTCCTTTTTGCAGGGGGGAAGGCAGGGCAATTGGGGTTAAGTGACTTGCCCAAGGTCACTCGGATAGTAAGTATTAAGCATCTGAGGTCGAATTTGAACTCAGGTTCTCCTGACAGGGCCGGTGCTCTACTCACTGCGCCACCTAGCAGCCCTAGAAAACAAATTATTATTATTGTTATTATTGCTTCTGTGATCTGGGCAAGTCAGTTAATGAAACTCCACGGGACTTAGTTTTCTCATCTATAAAATGACAAAACTAGGTTAGATCAAAAAATGAGAACTTTACACAGATAAGAAAATGGAGGCATACACATGCTCAGTGATGAGGGATCAGACATCTAGTAGATGTCTAATTGTGGAATTCTAATCCAGGCCTTCTAGGCTCCAGATCTAGTGCTCACCAGTGGCTTCCAAAATAGAGGTGTCTTGTACTCCATGAAGTTGTGGATGGATCCCAAGGGGACTGTGTGAAGAGCCAAAGAAGTATGTGATCAACAATTTTAGTGTATCATCCCACCTTCCTCATGATAGCCAGTCTTGGGCTTGTCTTTAATACAACTGCACCCCGCCTTCACCCATGATTGCTAAACCCTCCCCCACTTCTCCTCCTCCCTCCTCTGGCCTCCTTCGACTGCACCTGGACGTTTATTGGCCTTAGGGCTGATTATAACTTCACTGTGACCCAGGCACCTGCAAAGATTGTGCAGGCAAAATTCCTGTGCCTCAGCCCCCAACTTCCCTAAACCCTGTCTGCCAGACCACCTCACATCTGGGCTGGGCACGATATTCTTCCTTCTGGGGCAGTGACCAATAAAAGCCCTACCCTGACCCCCCCATCCTCATTTTTCGTAGGAGGCGTGAAATACATTCCTACTAAATTATAGAAATATAATAATTGTATAATTTATTATTATGGTATGCACCTTATCATTTTTATAATTATCAGTGCAGTTCTAAACGTATGTAATTTACAAATCAGCAGATCTACCTATATAGCATACACCACACAATCCTTTACCGATAAAGGTGTACAATTTTAAAAGTATATAGACAATAGTACTCAACACTGCCTCAAATGACCTCTGACATCCTTTGGAGTTCTAGGTCTATGATTTTATGGTTTGCCAAAGACTCTATAGTTAACAAATATCAGAGAAGAACTTGAACTCAGGACTTCATATTCTAGCCTACCACTTGACTTTTCCCTTTCCTTACATAAAACAATTGCTAACCTTTAAAACACTATATAAATATCACTACTTATTGTTGATAATACCAATGACAGCATCATTCTGTTACCATGATATACCATGACTGATTTAGCCATTTTCCAACTATTAGGTTTATAAATTCTGTCCTTTTTAAATTTTTGTTTCACTATTACAAATAACTCAGCTCAGAACAATTTTGTTCACACTGGTTTGCTCTTGTTGTTGTTGTTGTTGTTGTTTTTTGGAGAGACAAGGCAGTGTAATAGTAGTGGATGGAGTTCCGAAGTTGGAGATAGGAATATCAGGATTCAAAACCTGCCTCTGACATTTACTCTGTGACTATAAGAGAATTACTCATCTTTCTGTAAAATAGCAGATTCAAAAGTGGACTCACACTTAATATAGGCTGCTATAGACATTTGTCCCTTCAAGGTCACTTCCAGATATATCCTAGAATTATTCTTGCTGTGGTCAGCGCAGTCTAGGCCTAGCGACCAGTTGAGGAAAATAGAGAGAGAGAGAGTGAGAAAAGCTTATAGCTGAATTACAGGAAAGAGACAGAGAGACGGGGATGTATTTCATAGTCTGTTTATTACAGAGCTATTCCATACCAATCCAATGATACAAGAAAATCATAGGGCTTATATTCCTTATTTCAGGGGTGATTACATGTTGGGTCTTGCCTTTCCCCCAACCTCAGCCCAAGGTTAATCAGTCATCAAGATCTTTATCCTAAAACCACCTCTGGGGACACAATAGATCAAGAGTCCTAATCAGGATTTGCAAATGTACATTCTTTAAATATTCAGGAGGCCAATGAGAGCATCCACCCAACAAGATTATACTATCCTTGCATATCTGCCTAATGCCCTTGTAGAACTGGGGAGCTAGTGTGCCAGGACCTCAGAAGGTCTTGGCCCCCAACATATTCTCTTGTTTGTAGGACCTGGAATCTTGAATATGGGGTTCATCCACACCTGGGATGGATCCTAATTACTCCGTGGACTATACTGGAGGCCAGGTTCAGCTGCTCTCAAACTCTGACCTGGACGTTAGTTTTTGTACCAAGTGGCTCTCCTGACACTTCAAAACTCACAAGGTCCTAGACTCATCTAGTCTATCTCCAATATTCTTTCACCTAAGACAGGAAAGAATAGATACTAGAGAAACAGAAGCAACATCAGGGCCATGTGCTCATGGTTTTGGGTTGATCCAGGTGGGGATAGTAGTGCTAGCTTTCTCTCTCCACTCAAGACTTACAGCAGTCCTTGCTTCCTCACTCAAACACAGACAAGCAGGAAAAAAAAGAAATTCGTAGCTCAGTAGTTCCTTTTGAATGCACTCCCAGTTCTGGCTTAGTGGTCAATCAAAAGTCAATTTCTAAATGCTCTAAATTACTATTGATGCGAGAAATGTAAATTAAAGCAACTCTGAGGTACCACATCACACCTGTCAGATTGATTAGCATTGACAAAACAAGAAAATGATAAATGTTGGGGAAGATGTGGGAAAATTGGAACACTAATGCATTGTTGGTGAAGTTGTGAACTGATCCAACCATTCTGGAGAGCAATTTGGAACTATGCCCAAAAAGCTATAAAACTGTGCATACCCTTTGATCTGGCAATACCACTACTGGATCTGTATCCCAAAGAGATCATAAAAGTGGGAAAAAGAACCCACACGTGCAAAAATATTTATAGCAGCTCTTTTTGTGGTGGCAAAGGATTGGAAATTGAGGGGATGTCCATCGATTGGGGAATGTCCGAACAAGTTGTGGTATATGAATATAACGGAATACTATTGTTCTATAAGAAACAATGAGTAGGCAGATTTTAGAAAACCCTGGACTTACATGAACTGATGCTGATGAAGTGAGCAGAACCAGAAGAACATTGTAAACAGTAACAGCCACAGTATGTGATGACCAATTTTGATAGACAGTTCTCAGCAGTGCAGTGATCTCAAACAATTCCAAAAGACTCATGATGGAAAATGCTATCCACCTCCAGACAAAAAACTATGGAGTCTGAATGCAGAATGAAACATAATATTTTCTCTTTTTTTGTTGTTTTTTTTCTTTCTCTTTGGTTCTAATTCTTCTTTACAACATGACTAATGTGGAAATATGTTTAATATGATTATATGTGTCTAGCCTATCTCAGATTGCATGCTATCTTGGGGAGGGGAGAAAGGAATGGGGTGTAATTTAGAATTCAAAATCTTATAAAAGTGAATGTTGAAAGCTAAAAATAAATAAATTTTTAAAAATAAAAGTAAATGGGGAAAAATGTCAATTTCTTCACCACATGGTTAGCAGACTGGAAATAGTCATAAAATGCCTCTGTGTGTCCATATAGGGAACTACCTGAAGCCCCAGCTGGGTATGCTCATAAGGGCCAGGCTCTCATTGGCTAATATATATTACACTCATAAAATCCTCTTTCTTCTTCTTTTTTATCTACTGAAATATTTGTGTTTGTTGATAACTGTTAAGTTTACAATAAAAAAAGAAAAGAAAAAGAAGGGATGATTGGTAATCTTGGAGGCAATAATTTCACTGGAGAGTATGACAGCCCTCACTGTATGGTGACTCTTATCTACAAGCCTTTGTGAGGGACAAATAGTTGGAGGTAGCAATGCACTGGGGTGAAGGTACTAGATTTGTGTTGGTGGATCTGACTCAAGTTCTGATTCAATCATTCATTACCTGGGTAAATCATTTAACTTCCCTGGGACTTAGTTTCTTCACTTATAAAATGAGAGCATTGGATCAGACAGCTTTTTAGGTCTCTTCGAGTTCAGACCTATGATGGTCCTATGAGCCTTTGGTTTATGGGGAACCCCCTTCCCACCCCAGTGAGTGGGCCAGGAATGAATCTGTAGCCTATGCTACAGATAGGAACTAGGTGTTTTGCCTTCCCCCGACTTCCTTGCCTCTTCCCCATAGATTGGGAAGGACAGTAGAGGGGAGCCCCCTGGTGCTGGAGTCTACTCTATTTACTGCTGGTACAGAGCTGTTGTGGGGGAGAATTAAAGAAATGCAAGAATCATCATTGTGGGGTGCCAGTTCTGCCTCAGGGTGCTCTGGGGTCCAGGATAATTTGACTCTGATGGTCCTACAGAGAGGCTAGGACCATCAGCCAGAGCTGCTGACAGCTCAGGAATCTGGGTTAGGGTTGGGGTAGGGGCCACAGCAGGGAAACAACCAGAGCTCTTGCCTCCAGTAGCAGGAACAGCCTGTTTCTTTCATTTGTTATTTGGCTCTTCTTTCTTCAGAGGTCTAGAGAGAACAAAGCACCCTCTGGTCTCCTCCTACCACAGTGGAGCCAGGCTGGTTTCCAAGTTCCTGGCCACAACTTCTACCTTCCAAGACCCAGGCTCCAGTCTCAGGGCCCAAGCCTCCAGGTTGCAGGCCTCAGGTTCACTCACACAGCCAGGTACACTAGCCCTAATCTAAGCTTCAGGTTAAGGGACAGCAGGGCAGAGGGATCTGGGGATGGGAAGGCCCTTGTTTCAAAGTCATGAGTGTTTTGCTTTGGACCTGGATGGATGGGGATAATGGAACTCATCATCTCATTTCTTTCCACCCCCACTCCCATCCCATAGCACTCTGACAGGCTCTAGGAACCTGTTGGGCAGCTCCAAGAAGGCAGGACAGAAAAGGACAGTGGCCAGTGGCCTCATTCCTGGCCCCAGGAATCCAGCATCAACAAAAAGCAGAGGGACTGAGCATTTGGAGACGTCAGCAGTTCTGCTTGAGTGTGATTGTGTGTTCATGAGAATGTTGTGCACATGTATGAGTGTGTAAGTGTGTGTGTGTGTGTGTGTGTGTGTGTGTGTATAATAGAAAGTACACAGCTTGCATTTGAAGGTCAATGCATAAGTGCATTTGCAAGTGACCTTTGTCAGCTGGTCTCCAAGACCATCCCATCAGCTGCCGTTTGCCTGATCCAGCTGCCACTCTGACTCCAGCCCCAGCCAGACTGCCCACCACAGGGAGTCCTGGTGGCCAAGGCTGTTTTGTCAATCAGCTGCCATAAATCTGGCTTAAAATAAAAACAGGAGCCCAGGAGCTGTGGGAGACCCTCTTCCTCCACCTTGGAACACTGCTTTAAACCCCAGGTGTCAGCCCTTCCCCCAGCGCTTCCCAGGCCCCCTCCTCTTTTCCCCTCCAGACAAACAAGCAAAAAAAAAAAAGTGTGTGTGTGAACAAAACTGAGCTCTCTAGTTACTGATTTGCATCTATTTTGCATCATAATCACCTCTCACAGACACTTTTTGAACACCCAGGACTCTTTTTGGACCAATATCAGCAGGGAAGAAGGTTGGGCAGAGATCATCAATTCCTTTCTAAGGATTAGGAAATTGATCCCTAGAGAAATCAGGGGACCTGTCCAAGGTCACACCACAAGTTGAGGTGTGAGCTGGTACTAAAAGCCCAGTCTCCCGGCTTTCAGCCTAGGACTCTCTGGCCATAGCACCCTGCTCCTTAGACTCCTCCTTCCCTGCCTCTTGAAATGGCCATGAGTACTAACCTAGGAGCTTCTCAGAAGGATCACAGAAATGGAACTGCAAGGGACCTCCAACACCATCTAGCCCACCCTGTATCTTACAGATGAAGACACTGAGGCCAAGCACGACAAAGTTAAGGTTTAAGGTCATGCAAGCATTAAGACTCAGAAGTGGGATTTGGACTTAGGGCCTCTCACCTCAGAGCCAGGGCTCTTTCTGTCGTACCAGAGACAGCGCCCTAACTTCTCCTTTTCTTTCTTCTTCCCCCCCTAGATTTGGGACTCAGGATGAGGTGAGGAGAGTGTCTGGGAGCTGAGCAGCTGGTTTCAGAGCAGCCCAGCCAGCCTTCACCTGGCAGTGGGCCCAGGGCAGTGAGAGAAGAGGGTGGGTGCAGGAGCAGCTTGGAGAAAAACAGAGGGGTAGGTGATGCTGGAGGTAGCAGAGAATCAGGAAAGATGCTGCCACAGCCTTTTGACTTGAAATAGGGAAAGTTTTTTTTTTTTAAGTGAGTGTATAGAACCTGGGGCTAGGAAGTCACAGCTCCCTGTACCCCCTGCCCTCCCCAGGCCCCTGGCACTCAGGCTCAACAGCTGAGCTGTGAAATTGAGCAGGATGGCACAGGGCCCAGCCAGGAGACTCAGCATCTCCTCCCTGAGCTTCTCTCAGGGTCCTGCATTTCTCACTGAGTCCATCAGTAGGGAAGAGGCTAGAAGGTTCAAGCAGAGTAGCCAAGCTCCCTCCGTCCTGGAAAGTGCTCAGGTAGCAACTACCGCCCCCCCCCCCCCAACCTGTGCTCTGGTGGTCCCAAAAACCCCTGCTCTGCTCAGGGACCTGCCTGGTAGCAGGAGCCACAGACAGTCAGCAATGTCCTTCCATGACTATTTGTCCACCTGGTTAGGAACACCTTTTTATTCATCAGAGGAAATGAGGGAAGATCACAAAGTGAGCCAGGATGAGCGGGCCTCGAGATGAACCTTTTACAAACAACTTCCATAGCCCCACCTGCCCTCCTTTTCTTTCAAGGCCCATTCTCTGATGACCGATGACCCCAGGAGTCTCTGTGCTCCCACCCTGATGTGTCTGCTGATACTACCAGTGGTGCTAGGAGGGTCTTTGGAAGGCCATCTGGTCCCCTCATTTCGCAGATGAGGAAGCCGACTTGAAGCTGAGTGACTTGGCCAAGGCCACACAGGTAGTTAGCTGAAGAACCAGGATTTAGACCCAAGTTCTTTCCCTCCCAACATAGGGATCTTTCTAATGGTCCATGTTGCCTTTCAAGTTGGTACTCCTTGAATACTGATCTCTAAGGGCTATCTTGGTCCTAACTGTCCCTTCAGAGATTCCAGGTAAGGCATTAGTGTAATCCATAAGCTTTTACTTTTTATTTTTAAATAGTATTTTATTTTTTCTAATTACAGATAAATACAAATTTTAGCAGTCATTTTTGAGTTTCAAATTCTCTTTTCCTCCCTCCCCCACTTTTCCCTTCCCTAAGATGCTTCCCTAAGATTGCTTCCCGGTAAGCAATTTGATATAGGTTATAAATCTATAAGCTCCTTAAAGCTAAAAAAAACCCCCAAATTTACATTTCCTAAAGCAGGTAAAATAAAGAATAATACCAATGAAGCCAGAATGCTTTGTGGGATCTGAAACTATCCTCTCATACATGAAGTTCTGTAAATTTCATGAATATGGCTTTTTAGGAACACTGATTTTTTTTTACTTAAATCACCATTCCAGTCTTCTTTATTTTAATTTTTGTACTTTATAGTGTTTTATCTTTTCCCAATTATATGCAAAGACAGTCTTTAAGATCCATTCCAGTAAATATTTTGAGTTTCAAACTCCCATTTCTCCCTTCCTTTCCTCCCCCCTCTCCAAGACAGGAAGCAATGGGACACAGGTTAGACATGTACAATCAGTAACATGACTTTCTAAAAAATTGTTTCTTGAGACTGGGCCTCCCTCTCTTGCCCAGGCCAGAAATACAGCAGCCACTGGTGAGCCAGCCCCATGGCTGACGAGCATGGGAGCTTTGACCTGTTCTCCTGCCTGGCCTGGTCTGGTTTTCCCCCTCTCTTGGTAGCTTGGTGGCCCCATGCTCTTGAGGGTGCACCATACTGGTGCCTTTCTTAGGGAGGACACCTGATTGGCTACTGTAGCTCAGAACTCTAGAGGATCATCAGTCTCCCCAGCCTCCCCAATAGCAGGAGTATACCACATCCGGAGGAACATGAATTTTAGGTAACTTTGCCATTGGATGATTTCAGTTCAATTCAACAAATATTTATTAAGCGCCCACTGTGTGCAGGGCCTTATTCCGGATGCCAAGGATAGAAAAATTGAGAAGAACCGAGAACTTATAATCTAATGGCGGAAAAACAAGTACACAGGTAACTAACAGATGCAAAGAAGAGTGAGATAAGACTGAAAGAGAGAACAGAACAAAATACTAGGAGATATTGGAGAAAGGAGATATCACTTTCACTTGAGGAGGGAGGAGGGGGAGGAGAAGCAGGAGAGAAGAGGAGGAGGGAGAAGGAAGAAGGGAAGAGGAGGAGGAGGAGGAGAAGAAGAGGAGAAGGAAGAGAAGGAGGGAAAGAGGAGGAGATACATTTCACTGGAGAGAGGTGGGAAGACCAGGTGGAGTTCTGAAGTTTGCTTTAGCTAGACTGGCCTAGAGCTATCCTAGTTGAGGCTGCATTCATGCCCTCAGGTAACTGGAGATGAGCACCTGTCAGGCATCAAAGGTGCCTAGATGTAGATCTGGAAGGAGATTTTACAGATCATTTAGTATAGCTCCTTCATTTTACCAATTAGGAAACTAGGACCAGGGAAATGAAGTGACTTGTGGGTAGGGAGTAGTGGAATCAGAATCCAAATCCAGACATCAGCAGAAAGAATTCTGAAAGCTCAAGTTATGAAACCTAACACTTACACCACCCCTTCTAAGCACAGAGGTTCTTAACCTGGAGTCCATAAACTCTCTTTATTAATGTTTTCATAACTATATTTTTTAAATTATTAATTAACTTATTTTTAGTTTTCAACATCCACTTCCATAAGATTTTGAGTTCTAAATTCCCCTCCTCCAAGATAGCATGCAATCTGATATAGGCTCTACGTATATATTTACAGTGAACATATTTTCACACTAGTCATGTTGTAAAGAAGGATTAGAACCAATGGGAAGAAACACAGGAAAGAAGAAAAAAACAAACAAAAAAGGGCAAATAGTATGCTTTTATCTGCATTGTGACTCCATAATTCTTTTTCTGGATGTGGATAGCATTTCCTATCATCAGTCTTAGAGTTGTCTTAGATCCTTGCATTTCTGAGTTCACAACTAAGTCTACCAAGGTTGAATCTCCCATAGTGGTGCTGTTACTGTGTACAATGTTCTCCTGGTTCTGCTCACTTCACTCAGCCTCAGTTCATGCAAATCTTTTCAGGTTTTTCTGAAATCCCTTACAGCACAATAGTATTCCATTACATTCATATACCACAACTTGGTCAGTCATTCCCCAGTTGATGGGTATCCCCTCAATTTCTAATTCTTTGCAACCACAAAAAGAGTTGCTATAAATACTTTTGTACATGTGGACCCTTTTCCAGTTTTTATGATTTCTTTAGGATATACAACTAGAAGTGGTATTGCTGGGTCAAATACACATTTTTATAGCCCTTTGGGCATAGTTCTAAATTGCTCTACAGAATGGTTGGATCAGTTCACAACTTCACCAGCAATGCAGTGGTGTTTCAGTTTTCCCACATCTTTTCATAATTATATTTTAGTGTGACTGGTTTCTTTTGCATTCCTATTAATGGGTTTTACCAGATTGCCAAAGGGATACAAGACACACAAAAAGCTAAAACTCCTGCCCCAGTGGGTTTTCTGGATCTTGAGACTGGAGTTTGTGGGAATACTTTGGTGGGACACTTGAACCAGCCTCTTTCAGGGTGTGCAGGTTGGGAGTGGGCTTCCACATATGTTCCTGTCAAAGAAAACCAAGTACAGGAACTGGCCCTGCAACAGAAGAATGAAATTCCAGAGCTTATGATATCACAAATCCTCTGCAAGCACCAGGAGGTATCAGGAGGCAGTTAGGTCCCTGCCCTAGGAGTCCAGCTCTCAGCCCTCAGCACAACCTGGCAATGGTGTGGACAGCCTAGCAAAACCCTCTCCTTCCTCCATCAGCCAAGCCCACTGGGCCCAGGGACTGTAGTCTGATGGGAACAGGGAGAGAGGTAAGAGAAAGAGGAGGAGGGTAGAATAGGGACACGGGGAACAGGGAGAAAACAGGGGTATTTACCCTTTCCCCTACTTCACCCAGGAGCCCTATGTGATTGTCGCCTCCACGGATTCCTCTTAAACACAAAAGACAGGGGCTAATTTCAATTAGTTCCTTTGTGCCGTGTGAATTCTATTAATATCAAAGTAATGAGGTAATTACTGTGATCTGGAAAAATTACTACAGAAGAGCTTTCGAGGTAATACAAGGAGCAGCAGGCAAAGAAAGCATCTGTTTGGAAATGAACAAAGGTTGTTTTTCTTTAATTAGTATGTATTAGTTTGCACACAAGTGTGAATGTACATGAATCTGAGAGTGCACACATGTGTCGGCATGTGCCTATGTGTCAGCATAAATATGTGGAGTGTTGAGGTTTCCAAATATATGTGAATAAATATGCATGTGTGTCTATGTACATGAAGGTGAATATGTCTGTGTGATCATCTGTATACATGAGATTGAGTATTAATGTCTATACATACCAATGTTACAAAGGTGTATGGGTATTGGTCCGGAGACTATGGTACCACAAACTCCTCCTGGCCCTCCTGGCCCAATCAATGTCTGATTGTTACAGTCTGTCAGTGTGTGTGAGACTGAAATGTATATAACGTGTATATGTGAGCCTATGTATGTATTATATGACTATCTATTTACATGTGTGTATCTGTGATTTTTGTGGGTACATATAAATTCTTGGATGTGTGTGAGTATCCCTAGGTCTCAGGTATTTTGTTTATTTTGTCTAGGTTTTTGAGACTAGATCTTCTCTCACAGAGTGTGGAGGTACAATAGACACTCATGGACCCCATATTGGCACCAGACTTAGTGAGGACACCTGATTGACTTAGCCCTCCAAAGCTGAGAACGATCAAGGTCAAGAGACCACCAGCTTTAGCCTCCCCAGTAGCAGCCACTATAGGTGTGCTTTACCAAGCCCCAGACAGGTATGGTTTTGGCTAGAGAAGGAAGGGGTTGGCCTCACAGACAAACCAAAGTGTGACTCCCTGGAGGATAGAGTTAGGTCTCATTCATTTCTCTTGTAGTTTCTATTTTTGGTAGCTTGGTAAATTTTGTTGAATGAGTTTTGAAAATAAGATACCAGAGCCATAACTAAGAATTATGGTAGATGGGGCAAAAATGAGATGTTGAGGGAAGTAGAAAAGAGTGGTACAGAGGGCAGTTGTTCCCACTGGAGTCCATGGACAAGGTCCCAAGGATATGGAAAGGGAGGAGACAGTAGGCTGGGGATCACAGCAGTGGGTGTGAAAGAGAGGGACAAATCCTTGAGGTAGAGGAAGGGTGGGAGCAGGAGACAGCAAGAATTTATATATTTTCAATGTGAACATTTATACTTCAGAAACTGGTGAATATTACAAATCAGCACTTAATTTATTGTTTTGTTTGTTGTGTAGACTTAAGATATTGATAGAGAAAGAGCAGAGCCAAAATGGCATAGAAAGGCAGGGACTCACCCGAACTCTTCCAAATTTCCTTACAAACAACTTTAAAATAATCTCTCAAAATGGATCCTGCTGAGATAGAACCCATGAAAAAATGGAGGTGAAACAATTTTCTAGCATAAGACAGTCCAGAAGGTTGGCAGGAAAGGTCTGTCATACCAGGGTGAGAGTGGAGCTCAGTGCAGAGTAACTGCCTGGGAGTACAACAGCAGGCCACAGGAGCAACTGAATTAGCAGGAGTGTCTTTCTAAGCTCTCGTCCCACAGATGACAAAGAGGTTGGACAACTGATCAGAAGGAGATTACAGGGGTCTCTTGGTTGGCCCTTGGTGCAGCACTCTATTGTGTTGCCTATACATGGATCCAGGTTGAAGTCCTGGGTTGAAGTCCCAGGGCAAGGAAAAGCATTAGCACAAGGGAGCTGCAGGGGAGCAATTCCTAGGGCAGAAAAGAGTCCATGTAGTCATCAGACCCCACCCCACTCCACCTCACCCCCATTTATTCTTTCTTTCTCCTTTCACCTTGTTCATCCTCAAAAGTGTTTTGCTTCAGACTACCTGTTTCCCCAATCCACCTTCCCTTCTATCATTTCCCTCTCTCTTCTCTCATCTATTTCCCCTCCTACTTTCCTATAGGGTAAACTAGATTTCTATACCCAACTGAGTGTGTATGTTATTCCTACTTTGAGCCAATTCCACCAAGAGTTATGTTCAAGTGCTACTCTCCCATCTTCCCCTACTCTGTAAAAGCTCTTTGTTCCTCTTTTATGTGAGATAATTTATCCTGTTCTGCCTCTATCTTCCCCCTTGTCCCAGCGTATTCCTCTTTCTCACTCCTTAATTTTTTTTTTCACAGATCATCCCATCATATTCAACTTGCATCCCTGCCTTCTACCTATGTAGACTCCTTCTAACTGCCCATTAACAAGAATGTTCTTGGGAGTTACAAGTATCATCTACTCATGTATTATTATAAACAGTTTAACCTTACTGAATCCCTTATGATTTTTCTTCCCTGTTTACCTTTTTATGCTACACTTGAGTCTTATATTTGAAAGTTAGATTTTCTATCCAGCTCTGGTCTTTTCACCAGGAATGCTTGTGATTCCTCTATTTCATTGAATATTCATTTTTTCCCTGAAGGATTATACTCAGTTTTGCTGGGTAAGTGATTCTTGGTTGTAATTCTAGCTCTTTTGTCCTCTGGAATATCATATTCTGAGTCCTCTGATCCTTTAATGTAGAAACTACTAAATCTTATGTGATCTTGCCTATGATATTTGCCATGATATTTGAATTGTTTTTTTCTGGCTGCTTGCAATATTTTCTCCTTGACTGGAATTTAGCTATAGTATTCCTGGGGGTATTCCTTTTGGGATCATTTTCAAGAGATGATCTGTAGATTCTTTTAATTTCTATTTTGCCCTCTGGTTCTAGAATATCAGAGCAGTTTTCCTTGGTAATTTCTTGAAAGATGATGTGTAGGCTCTTTTTTTTTTACCATGGCTTTCAGGTAATATAATAATTCTTAAATTATCTCTTCTGGATCTATTTTCCAAGTCTGTCATTTTTATAATGAGATATTTCACATTTCCTTCTATTTCTTCGTTATTTTGATTTGATTTAATCATTTCTCGATGTCTTAAGAAGTCATTAGCTTCTACTTGTCCAATTCTAATTCTTCCTTAAAAAATTATTTTCTTCATTGAGCTTTTGTACTTCCTTTTCCATTTGGAAATTGACTTTTTAAGAAGTTCTTTTCTGCAATGAATTTTTGTACCTCTTTTTTCATGTGGTCAATTCTGCTTTTTAAGGAATTCTCTTTAGCGGATTCTTATGCCTCTTTCACCATTTGGCCTATTCTAATTTTTAAAGTATTATTTTCTTCAGGGTTTTTTTGTGCTTCCTTTACCAAGCTGTTCGGTTTTTTTCATGATTTTTCCTCACCACTATCATTTCTTTTCACAATTTTTCCTCTACCTTTCTTATTTGATTTTTAAAGTTGTTTTTTGTTTGTTTGTTTGTTTTGAGATCATCCAAGAATTCTTTTTTGGGGCCTGAGACCGATTCACATTTTTCTTTGAGATGTTGAATGTAGCAGTTTTGGTTTTGTTGTCTTCTACTGAGTTTGTGTTTTGATCTTATCCTTTATACCTGTATACCTTTGCAGCATCTCTATATATTGATATACTTGGATTCTCACTTACATAGCAACTTTCTATGACCAGATTCTTTTTCTTTTGTATTCCCTCGTTCCCTAACCTATTCCTTGACTTTTAACGTTATGTTAATGTTGAGCTCTGCTCCTGGGTTGAAGGTATCACTGTCCCAAACTTCAGGGTTTTTTGTGCAACTGTTTTCAGAGCTAGTTCTGGAGGTTTGTAAGTTTTCATTTCTTTTAAGGTGGTATGATCTAAGGAGAAGTGTTTCCTACTCTCCTGGCCTGTGCTCTGATGACTACATGGACTCTTTTCCGCCCTGGAATTGGGCTAGGCAGACCAAGAGAACAGTGTACACAATAATAGCAATATTGTATAATGATCAATTGTGAATAACTTAGCTATTCTCAGCCATAAAACAATTCGAGACAATTCCAAAGCCTTTGTGATGAAAAATGCTATCCACATCCAGAGAAAGAACTGATAAGTTTGAATACAGATTGAAGAATACTTTTTTCTAAAGCTTTCTTTTTCTTTTTGGTTTGTATTTCCTTTCACAACATGACGAATAGGGAAAAACATTTTGCATGTCTGACCATGTATAACCTATATCAAATTATTTCCCTTAAGAAGGGGAAAGCGGAAGGACAGAGGGAAAGAATTTAGAACTTGAAATTTAAAAAGAAGAATGGTAAAAATTGTTTCTACAGGTAATTGGGAATAATAAAATACTAAATTAAAAAAAATAAAGTGATGGAGGAAATGTTAATGCAGATTAAAATTAAAGTTGTGTTATGTGTACATTTTCTGAAGAGCCAATTGTTAAATATTTATCAGCATGCTCTTGAGTGGGTCTCTTGTGGTACTTCTTTGCACAGGCTCAAATGCCATCAAAAGGAATCTACCCCCTTCTGTGGCAGCAACCACACTGGCATACCTAGGATGGCTGCTAGCACAGGTTCTTAGATCTGCAAAGATAGCTGTTTAAGGGTTCAGCAGTCTTTTTTAATTACATTCATAAGTTCATGGAAAAAGTCAGCACCCTGAAATTCAGAGAAAATAGAAGATAAAGACCAACAGACAGGGCTTCTAACTGTCTGAGAAATTAGCACAGATCAACAAACAGATCCAACTGTCTGACCAAGGCAATACATACATGGTTACCAGAGACAGAAGCACCAACATCTGGGGTTTTCAAAGCCAGGGGGCTCCTTAACAGCTACTAAGTCTCATCTGGTCAAATCACAAAAATACTCTTCCAATGAGTGGACCTCAAAGCAAAATGCTAACCTCAGAGTATATATACCAGAGGGCATCACAACCCTCATGACTTCTGCCTAATTAGAAATGAACAAAAGGTGTGAAAGCTTTCTTACAAGCAAGCCTCCCCTAAGCAAGCTTCCCTTAATGGGCTCCCTCCATCTGAGGCCTATTAGGTGGGAAAGATCTTATATCTCATTAACATTACACCTTCCCCCACCAAGTTTGTATCCTAGGCAGAAATCTGCTTGCCTTGCTCTAGTAATAGTTCTGATGGATTGTATTATATACATAGGAGCTAAAAGAAGATTAAATTTTTGGTCTCCTGTTGGGCAGTCTTTTTAAAAAATTTATTTATTTATTTAAACTTTTGTTTATTTTTAGTTTATATCATTTATTTCCATGAAATTTTGAGTTACAAATTTTCTCCCTACCCACCACCCCAGAACACTGTATACCCCCTCCCCTAATCTACTCTCTCCTATATCCTCCCCCATCACCTCTCTGACTTTCTGGTAGGGCAAGATGGATCTCCCTACCCCAATACCTGTATATCTTGTTTCTCTTGGGCAGAGTCTTTAAAAGATTTCTTCTTTCTCAGCCTGTAGATGCTCCTCCTAAAGTTTCTCTGTGCCCCTTTGCTATGGGCTGGTAGGCCTTGGGCTGGTCATTAAGGAAGGAATCTGACCATAGTCCAACATGCCTCCTAATATTTAGGAAAGCAGATTTCAAAGGGTTTAGAGAGGGATGATAGGTATGATCCTCTGAACTAAAGTGTTTCAGGAAGTATCAATCCATGGAGGTTGGGAGATACTCAAGAATAAAATTCCGAAGTAAGAATTCCAATGAGGAGGGTAAGTGGAATTTGTTCAAAAAGGTGGAAGTTGATACCCAGGTAATTTACCAACCCACTTAGATTAAAAAAAAATATGTAGAAGATGGAAGCAAGGCTAGGGAACACATAAATACAAGACCTAAACTATAGTCCTTGCTCAGGAATGCTGAAGTTTGTAATAAGCTGAGGCTGATAAAGGAAACTAAGGAGGATCATTTGCTTGTTTGTTTAAAGCTATAATGGAGGGGAAAAAGAATCAAATAAAGGATAGGGATTCTCTTTTGGAGGATGAGATGATGATAAATGACAACAGGTAGAGGCAGAACTGTTGATTTCTTACTCTTACAAAAAAGGTAACCTTGGGGGCTGTTGGGTAGCACAGTGAATAGAGCACTGGCCCTGGAGTCAGGAGGACCTGAGTTCAAATTTGGCCTCAGACACTTAGCACTAACTAGCTGTGTGACCTTGGGCAAGTCACTTAACCCCAATTGCCCTGCCTTCCCCCCTCTAAAAAGCAAAAAAAAAAAAAGATAACCTTTATATGGGTGTGTGTGATAGAATAAATATGGAGGACAGGAAGTAGATCCCCCAAGATAAGTAAGTAGGTAGTTAATGTGTGCCCAGCTGCTTAGGGTGAAATCAAGGAACTTGCTCCCTCCTAATGACATTCTCGGGGTCCTGAAGGAACCGGTCACTTTGATTGCTGAGCCACCTTCAGTGATATTTGAAAGACTGGAAAACAGGAGAGGTAGCGCCAATTTGGAGAAGGGAAAATATTGTTCTTTTATTTTAAAAAGGGAATTGAGGCTGCAAATTACAGACCAGTGACTTCAACGGGAACAAATTCTATAACAGAAAACTAAAGAACTGGTTGCTCAGCATCTAGAAGGAAAAGTGATGATTACAAAGAGCTCATTAGGAAGAGATCAGGCCAAACTAACCTCATTTCCCTTTTTGACAGGTTACTAACTAGTAGATGAGGGAAGGCTATTTGTCCTTCAGTCATTTTTTTTTAAAGTTACATCCAACTTCATCACCTCATTGGGTGTTTTCTTGGCCAGAGATGCTGGAATGATTTTCCTTTTCCTTCTCCAGCTCATTTTACAGATGAAGAAATTGAAGCAAACAGGGTTGAGTGACTTGCCCGGGGTCACATAGTTAGCCAGTGTCTGAGGCTAGATTTGAACTCAGGAAGATGAGTCTTCTTTACTCCAGGTCTAGATACACTTTCTATATGCGGCTTCAGTAAGCTGCTCCTAGAAGGCTGTGGATATGCTTTAATTTGTGCATACTCTGGAGTTGTTATACCAATTTCCATAAGTATTGACAGGTTGGGCCTCCAGAGGGTGGCCCTCAGGCCCAACTTTCTACCTTCAGGTTCTAGAAGTAACACTGAGGGACTGGGGGTTCTATTATTGTTACTCTTGAGTCCCCATCAGCTGTGTTCCCCAATATCATTTAGCTACCTAAAATCATCCCAATGTCAATTAATGGATTACTGAATTAATTATAAATAATAATGAATTAATTATGAATAATTACACAATGAATAATGCTACTGTTTACAGAGTTACAAAATGAAGTTTACTAAGAGTTACCTTAGCATCAATTAATAAATTAACAAAGATTAACTTTTACAAAGGATTTAAGAAGGTATGTTGTCCTCCCCAAAGGAAGGCACATTCTCCCCCTCTACAAACCCACTTGGTCCCTGGGGGGAGAAGACTTAAAACAGTTGCTACAAAACATTCCTTCTCCCTTCAACCTAAGGGGTGGGTACTTAATGGCCCTGGGAAGTCCCCACCAAGTTCATTTATGGATGAAGAAAACATATCATACTCAAAAGACCAGTTGCTCCCTACTAATGCTGGTACATGGTGTCTCAGCTGCCAGGTCTATTAAATACTGGGCTGGGTGAAACAGTTTGCTCCTCAGGGTTGGCTCCTCCCTGGACTTGGCTGTTGTTGATACAGGCTTTGATTGCTAAGGGCTCACCTTTGACTGTTCTTCCAATCTTTTTGAAACTCCTGAGGTCATAACCTACTGCCACCTCTCCCCTCAACCAAAGGCTCTCAGAATGTCTTCCTCCTCAGTAGAAAGCGACCAGAAAACAAAACAAGTATTCTTCCACTTGGGTCTTTTACATACATACAACCCAGCAGCCAATTAAGGGACTTTTGATTACACAGTAATCCAATTGGAGCATGAAGGGGAACAAGCATTGATTATGCTTAATTTTTATTTATTTTTTTATTATGCTCAGATTTGCAGATGACACAAAGCTGGGAAGGATAGCTAACATTATTCTATATTGTAGGCACTGTGCTAAGAGATTTCCAAATATTATTTCATTTAATCCTCACAAGAACCCTGGGAGGTAAGTGCAAGTTAAGAAAGCTGAGGCAGAGGTTAAGTCATGCTTGCCAGTGCTCTGAAGCGGCACAGAAGTAACCCTCCAACACACATTTCTAGGAGTAAACAAACCAAGTCTCCATGTGGTATAGTACATGGATGGGAATATTATACATGCTCTAGGATTGGGCTCTCATTGGCCAGTTCCTCCATCATGCTTGATTTAAGCAAAGCTTTTGATAAAGTGTTTCATACTATTCTTGTGGAGAGGATGGAGAAATATAGACCAGAATGTAATATAATCAGACAAATTCAGAACTGATTGGATGACTAGACTCAAAGAGTACTTACTGGATGTTAAAGTGGCAGAAGGTCTCTGGTGAAGGAGCTCAGAGACTTGTCTCTTTGCTGTTTAATATTTTTATCAATGACTTGGAGGACATAGATGGTATGCTCATCACATTTGCAGATGACACAAAACTGGGAGGGATAGCTAACACACTGGATAAAAGAGTCTAGATCCAAAAGGATTTTGACAGACTGGAGCATGGGTGGAATTTAGTGAGGATAAATATAAGCTCTTGCATTAAGTACAAAAAAAA
>CM053595.1:54386579-54437754 GCA_028646575.1 Pseudocheirus occidentalis | reverse complement strand
AGCCATGAGCAGAGGGTCTTGGGGGTAGAGCAGGGCTGTCAGGAAGGAGGGCTTAGATTGGTGCTGTCTAGCCTCAAAGGACCAAACCAAGGGTTGAAAATGGGTTGAAGCTGAGGTAGATTTGGACTTGATGTTAGGAAAGATGTCCCAACCATTAGAGCTGCTCCATAGTAATGTCTTGCCTGCCCTGGAAGCTGGTGGGTTCCCCCTCCCTGGAGGTCTTCAAGCAGAAGCTAGATGACCATTGTCAGGTGCAGCATAGGAGGGATTCCTTGAGTTTATTCCTGGACTAGATGGTCTCTGACATAGATCTCTTCCAACTCTCAAATTCTGTGATTCTCGCAGACCTTGCCTGCCTTCCATTTATGGATATGCTCTCACTCCAAGAGAATCTGCTTCTGTTTTGGGGTGGGGGGAGGAGCATCCTTTTTTTTTTCAACTGAACCCGTGATTTTGTTGAGTCATCCCTTGTTCCTGTAGTGGAGGACATGGGAAGAGCCTCTTTCAAAGACTGTGTTCTCATGGCTACAGTCACTGCATAGAAAAGAGAGAGAAGGATCCCTCATTTATTCACAGTTAAACCCTAGCCCCATCTTGGGTCCTGAAGTTCTCACTCAGGAAATGTTCATTGTTGCTAAGCAACAAACCACTCCAGTTACTACCAGCTCAGACCATTCATTATCCATTATGATGCTCTGCCCCTGATCCATTAGCAAGGGAACAAATTAGACAGAAACATCCATCGTCATAGGGAATCATGGCGACTTTGGGTCAGGCAGTTCAGAGCCTTCGTGGATGCTGGCTGGTGTGGAGTGTCCTACACACATTCTTGCTATGACCATATGCAGTCCAGCTATTTGTCTCACAAGGATGTCTTGTCCTGTGTTACCTGGCACAGGGGCAGGCCTGGCACTGGTGCTTCTCATCAGCCCTTTTCTAGTTGCGGCTTTAAGCATTATACCTGAGCTGGTTTCTCTATTCGTGGACTAAGAGAGGGAACATTTGCTTGGCCTTTGTCAGGTAGGGGAGAGAGGGAAAAACACAAACTTTGTTTTAAACTGGACTTCTTACCCTTTTTTTGTATCATAGATCCCTTCAGCAAGCTGGTGGAGCTTATACATAGACCCCTTTTCAGAAAAATATTTTTAAATTATTGAGTTTCAGTTAAAGGCTAGTGAAAATATATATTTTTTCCCATCCAAGTTTTTAGACCCCTTAAAAAAATCTTAATTGTGGGTCCCTGATCAGTAGTTAAGATTTTTAAGAATCCCTCATTTAAAAAGTTTTAAGGCCCTTTACCATTCATATGGAAATTTGTAGATGCTGGATTTGAAGAGTTCTTTCATTTGATTAGAGAGAAGCTGGTCTCTTCATAGTACCCTCTTATTGGTAAGGGGAGAAAACCTGGATATTGTCAAATTCGTTGGAATGAAATTGTCCAGTAGGGCAAGATAGGGGCCACTGCATATCAGTGAAGGCTGTTTATTTCTCTGAGAGCTGGGGGCCCAGGGCTGGGCAACCATAGTTTACAGAAAAGAAATTCAGGTTTGCCCATCCCAGAACCCACATGACTCCTTGATTTAGGTATACAAAGGCACAAGCAAACACAAGATCACATATACATTCTAGAACTTACAGGCAATCACACACACACACACACACACACAGAGAAATATATACCCATACATCCTTTCACACTCGCACTCACTCTGACAGCCTTGCTCTGTGTCTCTGACATAGCCCCTTTCAGACTACTGTCTATTTTTCCAGGAAGTTCTCTCACTTTTCTTCTCTGCTCTGCTAATAGAAAGACAATGGATCCTCCGGGAGAGAAGGGGCTCAAAGGTTGTGCTTGGTGCCCAGATTCTCATTAAGTCCTTTCCTTGTGGGAACGTGGGGAGACTTTCAAGGACCCAGCTCTTGATTTTGGGGCCTGGGAAAACAGTTGGATTGGCTGCAGGGGAGGCAGTGACTTTGGCCAGAGAGCAAAAGAGGAGGGGAGTGTGAACCATGGTCCTGACCCACCCCTTTCAGGCCTCATTCCCAACTCTTCCCCACCCCCAAGCCCTTCTGTAACAATCATTTCCATTTGAGCACTGCTGAAGCTCAGAGGCACCCAGATCCCCTGGTAGCAAGTGAAAGAGGCCTTGAGCCCTGGTCCCTGCAATCTTAGTCCAGAGTTCTCACCATTGCACCAAGATGTGAGCAAGGGACCCACACAGGTGGCCATGACAGCTGGTACCATGAGCATGCCAACCTTTCTGCTTGACTCAGGTCCTCCAGGCCTTGTTGATTTATGGTGGCTGAAGTGCCGAGGTACTGTCTCTCAGAACCAGGTCACCAGGCCTGTCTCTGAATTTGGGGCTTGCCTATCTGCTGGAGTGGGAGGGGCTGGTATCACCCCCACAGGCTTGCCAAGAAGTACTGGACTCCTTCTATGGGGCCTGAAAGTCCCATCCTAGAGCCCTCCCAAAAAGGTATTTGACATTGTCCCCAGAAGGCACCCCCTTCAATATATGTGTGACTTGAGTCAAGGAGGTGTTTTCTAGCTCTCTCCATGTTCTCTCCATATCATTCCAGTTGCTCAAGTGTTTCTCCATTTGGGCTTGGACAGGCCCTGCCTGAGCTGCCTCAGAGATCAGTGGCCACCTGTCACAGTAGCCTGGTTCCTGCTGAAGCTGAGCCAACTTTTAAAAATGAATGCCAAAGACCCTTCCAGAGGCAGGGATCTCACACAGAATTAAGACATAGCCAGGGATAATTATAAAACAGATAAGATAAGGCAATAAACTCTATGATCCCAGGTGCATAGAAGTATAAAATGCTATGAGCTCAGGTGAGGGAGAAATGACTTTCAGCCAGGGGCATCAAGGGATGTTTCGGGGAGAAGGGTAGGAATTCAACAGGTGGAGAGGGAGGAGAATGAGCAAAGACAAAGAGACAGGAAAGGATGAGACATTTACAAAGCATAGTGATTCATATAGTGTAGAATGAACAGACAAGGTCGGTGGGAAACGGGGCTGACAGAGGCAGGTCATTGAAGGCAACGCTAAGGGGCTTGGACTTTGTTCAGTAAGCAGTGGGTACACAGCATGATTCTGAGCAGAGAAACAATGTGATTACAGCTGTACATAAGGACAGAAAGGCTAAAATTAAAAAAACAAAACAAAACAAAGAGAGAGAACACCCCACAGGCCATCTACTCCAACTTCATCTTACAGATAAGGCAATTGATGTCTAGAGAAGTCAAGTTACTTTTCCAAAGTCACTTGGTAGTATCCTCAGTTGTGGGTTTGAACCCAGGTCCCTAGGACAATGTGCTTTTTGGTGTACTATGCTGCCTAGGCAGTGGAGAAGAATGGACTTGGCTTCAGAAGATCCAGGTTCAAATCCCAACTCTGCTCTTGACTATCTGCCTGCTGTGAAATTATTAGACAGATAAAGCATTCATTAAGCCACATTGTGGGCCAGGCTCTGTGCCCCTCTGCTATCCATTTGTCCATAAGGATCTTATATTCTTTTATGTTTGTTTTGGAGGGGGGAAGACAAGGCAATTGGGGTTGACTTGCTCAAGGTCATACAACAAGTGTGTCAAGTGTCTGAGACTATATCTGAACTCAGATCCTCCTGACTCCAGGGCCCAGGCTCTATTCACTTTGCTACCTAGCCACCCCAAGGATGTTATATTCTAATAGCAGAAGAGCACACACAAAAGGAGCTGGGGAGTAGGGGGATGCATGCTTGGGAACATGACACAGAGCAGCCTAGGAAATAGAGTGAGGAGGAATTATTTTCCTGCAAGATAAAGGCAAAAGCAGAGGGACTTGGGGGAGAATATGGATTCTGCCAGGTTACTGGTGGGGAGAAAGTGGAATCCATCATCCATCCTTGGATGGATCTGGGGACGTACGTTAGAATGCATTGCTATGTTCCTTATGGGCATGGACATGTTTTACCTCTCCTTGTATATCCCCTTAGCACAGTGCTTGGCACATAGTAAAGACTCCAAAAAGTGCCTGTTGACTGGCAGACTTTGGGCAAGTTACAATTTCCTTGAGACTTAGTTTCCTCATCTGTAAAAGAAGGAGGTTATATAAAATGATATGTCTGAGGGCCCTTCTAGCTCTACATTCATTCAATAAACATTTCTTTAGTGTCTGTCTGCTATGTGCCAGGCACTATAAGTGCTGGGGGCTACAAAAAGAGGCAAAAGACAGTCATTGACCTCAGGGAATTCACTGTCTAATGGGGGAGCCAACCTACAAAGACACACACATATATATATATATACACATATATGTGACATACATACATGAATAAGATGTGATGGACAGAGGGAAGGCACTAGAACTGCGAGATCGGGGAAGGCTGCCTGTAGGTGGTGAGATTGTAGTTTGGACTTAAAAGTCAGGGAGGTCAGTAGTAGTTAGAGAGGAGGAGGCAGAGCATTCCAGGCACAGGGGACACGCCAGAGATGTCATATCTTGTTTGTGTTACAACCAGGAGACCAGCATCACTGGGCCAGAGCATACAAGGCAGGATTTATGGTATAAGACTAGAAAATTAGGAGGGGGCTAGGTTATGAACTTTGCATGCCAAACACAGCATTTTGCATTTGATCCTGGAGGTAACAGGGAGTCAATGGAGTTTATTGAGTGTGTGTGTGTGGGGGGGCGAGTAGGATGATCAGACTTTTCAGTTTAGGAAAATCACTTTAATGGTTGAATGGAAGATGGATCGGAGCGGGAAGACTTGAGGAAGACAGAAGGCTACAGCAATAGTCCAGACATGAGGTAATGAGGGTCTATGCTAGAATGATGGCAGTGGAGAGAAGGGGGCTCATTAGAGAGATATTGCAAAGGTAAAATCAACAGGTCTTGACAACAGCTTGGGTATGGGAGGGGGAAGGGAGGGTAAGATAGTGAGGGACCCAGGATAAGTCCTAGGTTGTGAGCCTGAGGGACTGGGAGGATGGTGTTACCCTCAACAGTAAAACAGAAAGTAGGAGGGGGAGAAGGTTTAGAGGTAAAAATAATGAGTTTTGTTGTGGACATACTGACTATAAGATGTCTACTGGACATTCAGTCTGAGATGTCTGAAAGGCATTTGGACATCTATGATTCTAAATTTCCTGGGGCTGTATCTACCCCAGCCCAGGATACCAGGATAGAAAAGAGTTAAGGACAAGGGCAGAAGCTCTCGGTGCAGAGGATGGTGGTGCTATACTGAAATTTTTTCAGCAGGAGTTGGTTTAGCCTTCCGCTGGGAAAGTTATTGCCTCTGACCAAAGGGAGAAAGGCTAAAAACCCAAAGGCCTTGGTGGGAATTGGTAGCAACAGGAGGTAGCAGGGAGGTCCCCAGTTAAGACAAAAGACTAGCCACTCACCCCCAATAAGGCTTAAGGCTGTTGATGCCACATAAAGCTGTGATCAGTGACTTAATTAGCTCACCCCTATCTGCTCAGTGTGTCACAGTCTTGCACAGGCTACCTGCATGACCTTGGGTCGATCACTTAACCTGTGTGTCTCAGTTTCCTCTTTGGTAAAATGAAGGGGATGGATTAAATAACCTCTCTAAGGTATGTCCCAACTCAAAATCCATGAATCTATCTTTCCTTGAAGCCCCATGGTCCAGGGCAGAGGTGTCAAACACATGTTGGAGGTAGACAACACATTCCTGAATGGCCAGAACCAGATTCAAATGCAATTGGGTACAATTTAACAGAAACATTAAAATACAATAAAATATAGATATATCACCTTTTAAAACTAAGCCAATATGTATCCCTGGGGGTTCCTTATGTAAGGATTAGTGTCTCCTATTTCTATGGGAGTTTGACAGGTCCAAGGGAGCCAGGGGCACGTTTCTAAAGAGGACTCAGACATCAAGGCTGTCAGACCAGCTAGCTCTTGGGTTAACCCTTTGCTTGCTGAATCCAACTCTAGGGTAGACTGAGCCCCCCTTTCACAATCATAATCAAACAGCTAGGCCACCAACATCCTTCCAGAAAGACCACTGTATGACTGATGGAGGTCAAGGTGGAAAGAGCCCAGAATTTGGATTCAAGAAAGGGAGGACAGAGAATCTGGGCATGGGGTAAAGTCTGGGAAAAGGCACAGAGAAGCCAGCTGGAATACTGATTTATTCTCTTGTTAGGTAGTAGCAAGTAGTCCAGTTTGGCTGAAAATACTGTATTATCCCAGTGGGAGAGTGGGAGGGAATGAGGAATAACCTATCTAAAAAGATAGGTTGAAGTCAGGTTGTGAAGGGGTTTAGATGCCAAACAGAGGATGTCTATTTTCTCCTAGAGGCCATAGGGAGGCAGAAAAACTTGAGCACGGGACAGCCACGGCCACGGCCGTGGTCAAGCCTGGCCTTCCATCCAACATCCTGTTCTGCCATTCACTCTGTGACCTTGGCCAAGATCACCTCCCTCTCTGGTCCTGTCTTTGATTTGTAAAATTAGAGAAGAGATTGAGAAGGGGGTGGTCCCTGTTTTGCTCGCATTTATCTGAGGGTGGAAGTCAGTCCTCTTTTTCCACCTTTCGGTTGGGGCATCCAAGCGCTTCCTCCAGCACCAACACGTAGCTCGTGCAGATGAACGCCAGGAGAACCCGCCCCGTCCAGTCCTGGGATCTGGGACGGAGATCCGGTGGAAGGGAGAGAAAGGGGTGACCGGGATCCCTTTCTCTCCCCTACGAGTGGTGAGGGGGGAGGAGTTGCAGCCGGGCCCGGTGCCCGGTGCCCGCGCTCTTGGCCTCCCCCACGGTGCCCCCGGGCCGCCGGCGGGGCGGGGAGGGAGGGTAGAAAAGGGGCGGGGAGGGGCGGGGAGGGGGCCGCAGCACTCGCTGGCCGCTCGCTTGCTCGCTCCCTGGCTCTCTGGCTCCCTGGCTCCGAAGATGGCGGCGGGTAGGCGCTCCCCGAAGAGCGGGCTGCTGGAGCTCCGCGCCCCGGGTAGCGCGGGGCCCGGGCCCTGGTTGCGGGTCTTGGTCAGCCTAGCAGCAGACGTGGTGACGGTGAGCGCCGCGCCGGCTAGCGGCGAGTCGGAGCCGGGGCCGGGCTCTGGCTCGGAGCCTGCGTCCGCGTCCTTGCCCCAGCTCAACGGCGCGGATCCCGGGGCGCCCGCAGCCCCCGGGGCGCCCCTAACGCCACCGCTGCCCCACGCGCTGCTCAACCAGAAGCGGACGGTGCGCGTGGTGAAGCAGGAGGCAGGCGGGCTGGGCATCAGCATCAAAGGTAGCGGCCCCGGGGGCACGGGCTGGGGGATACGGCGGAAGCACGGGGGCGGCGGCGGGAAGTGGGAGGGCAGCGGAGCCGGGCTGAAGGTAAAGGAGCCAAGGGTGCGAGAGCGACGGAGACGGGAAGGGTGAGGGGTGCAGAGAGCACCCTAGCGCTTTGCCGGGCACTGCCCTGTCAGTCTGTCAGACTGACTGTCTGACTGTCGGGGTCCTCTGAACTCAGGCGCAGCATTTGTGAGAGGGAGACCGCGGTGGCAACCGATCTGACCCTTGAAGATCACGATCAGGCCACATGGAGACAAACGCAAGTTCTTAGCCAGTTTCTCGCCCTGCAAACTTCATGGGACAGCGGGGCCTGGCAGGCTGAGCCGGTGGGCAGGGCCTCCGCGAGGAAGGCTGCCCAGACTGGGGACTGGCTGGGAGCCTGGCTCCAGTGGTAGCCTCATTGCTTCCTAGTCCGTGTCTCTAGGAACTCCATGGAGCCCCTACAATATAGCGCCTGTCCCCCGCGGTCTAAACTTCCAGCACAGCCTGTTGGCCCTGGCTGGAACTGAGGCAGGGCTCCCTCTGCCCTGTACTGTTTTAGTTCCCCAAGCCTGTACCCCAGTACATAGCACTCCTTGACCCTCCCACCTTCATAACTCACACTGATGCGCTGCTTATGTTTAGGCTTTAAAGCTTACAAAGCTTTTCCTTACGGTATCTCACTGGAATCTTAAAACCACTCTGTGAAGTAGGTTCTCTACCATTTTACAAGTAAAGAAACCTCAGAGAAGTTATATGACTTGCTAGGAAGTATCAGAGGCAGGATTGGAACACTGGACTCCCAGATCTAAGACCAGTAATGCTGCTGTCTTCATCTGCCTTGTCCTTCAGCTTTCCTTAAAGGCAAGATCTGGCTTCTAAGCTGACCTTTCAGGGCTGTAATAAAGGTGGGGGAATCTTAGTCCATGATCCCTCCTACTTCCAGACATCTGGCTTCTTCATCTCCCCTAATCTCCCCCCTCCCTTATTTTTCCCACTTTCTTGTCTTTCTCCTATTTCTCTTTTCTCCAACCTCTCCTTTCACTGACTTCTCTTTCCTAATTTCTCTCTCCCTCCAGAACTATGTGGATGCTCATGGGTCTGGATAGGGAAGCAATTCCCAGAGGGCTGAAGGCCCCTTTGTCCTGGCCTTAGTGCCATTCATTGAACATCTCTGGTAACAGATGGTTTTTGTGGTAGAGAATACTCCAGCAATACATCAGCAATAAGAGCCATTAGAGGCAGAGTTAGAGTATTGTGTGTATGTGTGGGGAATCTCCTCTTCCAAACTGATATGTGAATGGCAGGACAGGATGCTAGTCATAGTACAGAATTTCCCATCCTAGAACGTCATCAGCAAGGACCTTAACAATGATTCCTCTATTGTTTTTGTAGAGAATGAAAAGAGAGGAGATGAATTATCACACAGGAAGATAACAGCAATCAAAGAGAGTGGGACCAAAGTTTCCAGATCCTTTAGTACCCCATAGCTCTCTTTTGTACCCCGTAATCCTCCTCTACCTTTGCTCACTGTTGGGTCAAGGTGTCCCTCTCTTCTCCTCCACAGAGCTGGCAAAGGTGGGCAGCTAAGGTCTCCACCGAGAACAGAGCCCTTTCTTTTCCAAGTGAGAAGGACCCAATATCTATGGTTCTCTCTTGGATTCAGTGAGGAGTTCTGGTCACCTCAAGGGAAGTCATTTCTCCTGAACCTGGTTTAGATGTTTGGCTATTGAAGGATCATGACAGCCTTGGCTAATGCTGTGCTCCCTTCTCTGCTTTTTGCTTTGGAGAACAGTTAATGAACTTGGAACTATCCCTTTAGGTCTGGCATCTGTTTGGAGGGATTCCTCCTACCGACAAAGTCTTAGGGTCCAAAGGCCATAATGCCTCAGCTAAGGCCACTCCCCTTCCCCCCCTAACCACACACACCCTTTTTCCTAAATAAGTCTTCTGAATCTAATGTGCTCCCTTCTTCTTCCTAGGCTACAACCTATCCATCCATAAAATGGAGAGAGAACTGTTAAACTGTTAAAAATAGAATGAGTATTGGACCTGGGAGTCAGGAGACCTGAGTCCTAGTCCCAGTTCTACCACTAACTTACTGTAATCTTGGACAGATCATTCTCCCTCTCCAGCATCAGCTTTCTCCTGTTTTGTAAAAGGACTGTTGACCCCTGAGGTCTCTTCCAGTTCTAATGGTCTCTGTTCCTCCTATGCTCTTCCTAGTACAATGCTATCAAATACTTATTTAATATTTGTCACCCCGATTCTCTGACCTTGGTGCCCATTTCCTTATCTTCAGTGTGTGCCTACATGTCTGTGTGTATGCATCCCCAGGTGGCCGAGAGAACAAGATGCCCATTCTCATCTCCAAGATCTTTAAGGGACTGGCCGCTGACCAGACGGAGGCTCTGTTTGTGGGTGATGCTATCCTGTCAGTGAATGGTGGAGACCTTTCCACTGCTACTCATGATGAGGCAGTGCAGGTGCTCAAGAAGACTGGCAAGGAGGTGGTTCTGGAGGGTAAGTGGTGGGAGGACAGGGTTGGTAAGGAGAGGTTATGGAGGAGACAGCCCTACTGCTCACTCCTAGACTTTCCTCACCCCTCCCTCACCCAGGACCTGGGAAAGTTATCCTAGGATCTCAAGGTTTTTTGTTGAATTGATTGCATTTATTCATGAAAAACCATGTATTTTTCATATTTAAGTATTTCCCTTGATTTATGTTTCTAGAAACTGAGAGATTGGAGACCCTGGCTGGGAGCCTGGGGTCTTGGGGCTTTGGGGTCTTGGGTTCTGGTCTCAGCTCTGCAACCAACTTGCTCTTTGATGTTGGGCAAGTCCTTTCTTCTCTATGGACCTCAGTTTTTCTGTCTGTAAAGTAAAGGGATTGAATTCAGTGGTCTCTAAGGCCCTCCAGCTGGGACATTCTATTATTCTAAGTCTTGGAATGGTTATGGGAGCAGTTCAGCAGGAGTCCTTTGATCTAAGGAATCAGTGTGAAGTGTAAGCAGTGCCCTTGGGAGAGGTAGGCAGCTAGGCCCATGGGACTTCCCACCTCAGTAAGGGCTGGGAGGTGTTTTGTGGCTCTAGTATATCTCCCCCATGTCTCCTGACCTCAGTCAAACTGAGACCTGTTAAAGTTCTTAGTGTCTTTAACTGCATTCAGGGCCATCTCCAGGCCTGATCTATATATTACCACTGGACCCAGAGGGCTCTGAAGGTGAAAGTAGTGAGGCTGGTGACTTTTCATGGCCCTTCCTCACTTAAATCCAGTTCACTTAATGTCATGGCATATCTCCCTGATCTTCAAGAATGAAGGACAAACAACAACAACCTATGTCTCCTAGGACTTGCCTGTCAGTGAGGGGCAGGTAGAGCTAAGGGTAGGTTTGCTCAACAGTACCCAGGGCAGATAGCTGAGACTGTAGCTCCATTGGGAGCCTATAGCCTCCGACCTCTGTTCTCTCTGTCTTCCTAAAGTGACCAAACAAGTTAAGGCTTGATCTAAAGCCTATTCCTGTTCTCTTAGTTTTCCTTAGAGGGAAAGCAGGACTGTCTACCTGTGGGGTGGGTAGAGAAAGGATCAAGTGCTGTCAGGGATCCAGCATGGTGGTAATAACATATCCCAAGGTAGAGACAGAGACTCTGGGGATCCCTGGGAGATAGAAAAAATGGCTGGTTGGGGCAGGGCCTGAGGCTCTGGCTATTTCTTGGCCCTTCTATTTCAAATCTGGAAACTTCTTCTGGCTTTATAAGTCGCAGGGAATCATATCATTCTGATGGATCCCCTTTTGCTCATGTCTCCTTGGGTTCTCTTCCTTCCTGTAGAGTGTGCAAGATCAGAAGCAAGTTTGGTTGGACCTGCTAGGGTAAAGGCTATTGAGAACTATAGGGTATATCTTGTGCCTATGGGAAGTATGGGGAGGAAGGGGTACTCCCTGGCAGACTGCTGACCCTGGACTTGCTTTGGACTGGTCAATCCTTGTTCCATGATGTAATAGCCTTTGTTCTAATATGGGGGGGCAGGGTGCACCTCTGATCCAGTAACAAAGTCTCCCTACCATGCTCCCCCACCTCTCTTGTCTCATCCTCCCTGGTGCTCAACCCTATCTCCATGGGCCCTCAGTGATCCCTCCCATCAGGGCAGGTTGCCAGGTGAGTCAGCCTGTCCTGTGGCCCCCAGCTTTGACTCCCAGAATTTTCCAGTGCCTGTTCTCAAAAGACAAGGGCAGATGGGAGGAGTGGGCAGCTTGGCACTCTATTCAGGCCTAGGAGGGTGTGGAATGCCCAGACTGCAGTGTATGCAGAAATCTCTGAATCTAACATCCTTAGGCCAACAAGATGATGGGTTTGTGGTGTGAACGTGACATCCGCTGAGCATCAAGAAGGGGTGTGTGTGTGTGTGTGTGTGTGTGTGTGGACATCTCCCCTCTACTACCCTGGAGTACTAGGCCATGCCTCCCTGAAGGAGCTTCAAAGCCCATGGCCTCTCTGCTTATACCAATTCCCTTGTGTGGTTGGCTCTGTTTCTAGACCTGCTCTATGGAAGGAGCTGTGAGTGACTGCCTAATAGGATGGGAATGACCCAGTCCTGAGTCCAAAGATGAAATAAAGAGCTTTCTTTGTCCACAGAGCCCTCTGAGGGTAGCAGACTTTGAGGAAGATACCATTCCAATTCTAGCACCAGGGAAGACAGAGTAGCCCCCAAGCTATGGCAAAGCCAGGAAATGCCTAGGCGAATGAGGCCATGGCTAGTGGTTTTAGAGCCGACATGTTGGACTGCTGCCAGCATTCCTTAGCTGTAAATGTTCTGTGCCCTGAGACCTGCCCCCACTGTGGTCCCACTAATCTTTAGGTGGCAGTTAAAGAACATTAAACAGTATGTACATCAATAGAGCATTTGGGGGAAGAAGGGCAGGGCTCAGACCTAGGAAGGACGTGCCTTGAGCTCTGGCTTCTGTGTTGTGGATAGGGTAGGCCATGTTCTGGACATTGGACCTCTAGGAGTTCATGCTATTTGGAGAATTGAGGTGCCAGGGGATACTGAAGCCAGTCCTCTCCCCCCTCAACCAGTCTTTCAACAGAGTCTAAAAGTGTACTGAATGCCAGCTATTTCTAGACTCAGGCTAAATATACCTAAAGAGGGGCGGCTAGGTGCAGTGAAGAGAGCAATGGCCCTGGAGTCAGTAGGACCTGAGTTCAAATCTTGCCTCAGACACTTAACACTTACTAGCTGTGTGACCCTGGGCAAGTCACTTAACCCCAAATTTCCCTGCCTTACCCCCTGAAAAAATCAAAAAAGAACCCCAAACTCCAAAAACATACCTAAAGACTCATACCTAAACGAGATGGAGATTCTTTCTCCCATTTCTATCCCCCCATTCCTTATTGGAGCTGTTTGTCCTGGGAATGAGGTTAGAACTCATCTGAGGCAAGGTAGAACTGTTTTGGGCACTGTGGCTGGTATTTCCATGACCTCTTGGGCACCTAGTATCCCCAAGCATGGATCTGTGGTATTTTCTTACCCCTAGTGACTTTGGAAAAGTCACTTAACCTCTCCAAGCCTGTTTCCGCATCTAAAAGGGGATCAGATGCTTTTCAAGGTTCCTCTTGGCTTTGACATTCTAGGATTCTATTATCTTAATTCCCCCAGCCTGGTACCCATTAGGTGAGTTGGGTCTGGGTTATGCAGGTGTGGAGCATGAGATACCACTGGGCAAATAGAGCAGGAGGTGTTTTCCTGCCATCACAACTTGGCTGCCCTCGAACCTCCCCTATTACTAGGCACTAGGAGGTCCTTTGCTTCTGTTGTAAGCTGTTCCACCCCCTTCCCTGGGATGCCAATAGCTCCTAACCCCTGCCCGGTCTGGCCCTGTCCAGTCCTGAATTCTTTACCATCTTCCTTTGTTTTCTAATATAAAAAAGGTGGATTCTCTCTGCCAGCACCCTCATTCAGTCACTTTGGGGAAGGGACACTTGCCATGAAGTTTCAGCTATCTGGTACTTGGCATAGTGTGGCATGAGAGTATTCTGTGGAGTCAGGGATTTGGGAGAGCAAGAGAAACAGACTGTACAAAGTCTCCCTCCCTCTCTTGACTTCCACAGCCAGCATGCAAAGGGGTCCACATCTCTTCTAGTAATGGCCTGAGTCTCCAGAAAGCACTCATACCACAGTTTACCTCAGACTTAGCCCAGGTTGGAAGAGAGCAACATGGGAAGAGCTGGATCAAGGCCAGACCTCAGGAGATTTGATCCTTGGGTCCACAGCCTGTCAATTTGGGTGGAAAAGATGGTCCCCAGCTTGGCTTTGTGTCACCCATGCAGCTCATGAGCAGCCATAAGGCAGGATAGGCAGTGTGCATTCAATTGGGAGCTATAGGCTGTGTTGGAGAACGTGAGAAAATTGGAGATTGGTGTGGACCAGAGTAGCCAGGGGAGGCTTGTTGGAGGAAGTGGTTCTTAAGTGGGCAGGTTTTGAGGTGCTTTGAACTTTTGGGATTTGTGCTGTAGTCCTTGGATTAGGGTGGCAGCTTCCTGACCTAGAAACATGTAAGATATCCCCAGAAACAGAAGGAGGCTGAGGCTGGTAGGAAGGTAAGAAGGTCTGTAGTTATGGACCCACTCTGACCTTGTGGTGGGTAAGTGTTCTTCTTGTTGGGTCTAGGGTTAGCATCCTAAGGTTGGTCATGTCTCTATATCTCCCCTGAGGAGGAAGCAGAAATTCTTTACTTTGAATCTCACAGGCTCTGAGGTTAGCTTCTTTTCATTGGGTGGGAGTTCATGATGATCTCATGGGGGGATTTAGGAATGGGATTGCCTCAAAGCTCCATCCACTGAACTGTACCATATGTAGAACAAAGTAGAAGCTCCATCCATCCACCTCAAGGGGCTTGAGTCCCCTGAGAAGTGTTTGGTTTTGGTGTGGCTGGGTGGCGCAGTGAATAGAGCACTGGCCCTGGAGTTAGGAGTACCTGAGTTCAAATCTGGCCTCAGACACTTAACACAAAAACTAGCCGTGTGACCTTGGGCAAGTCACTTAACCCCAATTGCTCTCCAAAAAGCAAAAAAAAAAAGGAAGAGAAGTGTTTGGTTTTGGGGGTGACCAGGGGTGATATTGCTTGGTAGTAAGGTCAAGTAGTGATAGCATAGTCCAGCAGCTATGTTCACCATGTGTCTTGAGTCTTTGGGTGGGGACACTCCCTAGGAGCTTCACCGTCTCTACTGTGGCAGCAGAAATCTCAACCACAGCACCTCCTGTGGGTGGACCCGTCAGCTGCCCCTGGGGCTCCACGCTGCCAAGAATGATGACTCAGGCAGAAATGAGAGAGGGGAGGGAGGCTCAGAGCCAAGTCTTTTTATAGCTAGGTATTCAGGCCCAGGGCACATGTCCATGGGGTCTGCGTGTGTGTAACCCAAGACCCCAGCTCTGAAACTGGTTGAAAGCCATTTATAGCATGTTCTGCTTGTCCCACACTATCAAGGCCTTGTGGGGCACTGCATCTAGTGAGAAGGGATGGCCTGGCCCAGGGTCAGTTGCTTTCTATTTTTCTTCAGCTCTTTGAGGTTACTCAGTCAACAGAATAACTTTGGGGCATCTCCTACGGGCATAATATGGGTGAAGTATTTTGGGAAAATGTAGAAAAGATACAGGTCTGTTTTTTGTAAGTATCAGACGTATATACACAGGCTTTCCATAGCCTTGGGCTTCCCATTGTCCATCAAACCTAGGGAATAAGCGAATGGGGCTTATGGCCCATCTTTGGAACCTTACCCTTCTGTTCATTGGCACTGCCAGATACTTCCTGCCAGAAGTGACCAGAAGTCCAGCCTGTTAGAAAGTTTGTGCACCAACCCTAGAGTCAAGGCCAGGCGGTCAATAAGGCTAGCAGAGGGGGTCTGAGTGCTGTGAAGCACCACCCCCTCAATTCAGGCACTGTTGAATGGTCTCATTTCTCATCTAGAGATTTGTATGATTATAGTGTGTCCAGTTACCTCATTTTACTGGTGGAGAAACTGAGGCCCAGAGAAGACTAGTGTAATTTGCCCAAGGTTATGTATGCAGTAAGTGCAACAGAATTGGAGCGTAATTGGGATTAGAATTTGCTTGCTGATTCACAGCCTTGGGTTCTTCCTACTGTTGACAGCCCTCTGTGAAATTGTTGAGGATTTAACATTTTCTCCTTAAAACCAACATGTTTATGTCTCCTGGTGTGTGGTTTCTTGTCTTAAAAATGAACCCTGGTCTTGTCTGGTAGACAAAGGGGAAGAAGGAGGGAGAGAAAGAAGGAAGGAAGGAAAGAGGGAGGGAGAGAAAGAGGGAGGGAAGCAAAGAGGGAGGGAGGAAGTCTGCATCTCTCTAAGTGAGTGTCTGAGGATGCAGCTGTGCACGTATCTGTCTGTCCATGTCTGTGTGTCTGAAAGTGTGTGACCCTTTGAGATCTTTGACCTCCAACCCCCTCCATTTACAGAGAGGAGGCAGTTCCAGAAAAGGGAAGTGACTTGTCTGAAGTCATATAGCCAGTGAGCATCTGAGCTGGGACTAGAACCCAGGTCTCCTGGCTCCCAACCCAGAACTCTGTCCCCTGCCCTTTGTGTAGGATTGGTTCCCTGCAGAGTTTTGTGCTTTGGGTGGTGGCTGAGACTAGGTTGGGTCAAGCTGAGAGTGATTCTGCTATAGTAAGACTTGGTGCCCTGGAAACTGGGCACCCAGAGGTGGGGAAGCTCTATATTGGAGTACTGGCTAAGTGTGACTCCTTGTCACCGTCTCCCCTGGACAGTCAAGTACATGAAGGAGATCTCGCCCTATTTCAAGAACTCTTCATCAGGGGCTACTGTAAGCTGGGAGTCATCAGCTGCCTCCTCCCCAACCCTTTGCTCCCGGGACCTCAAGGAGGGGAAAAACGTCTCCTTGAAGATGGCCTATGTCTCGAGAAGGTGTCTCTCCCCTGATGCGGAGCGCAGGTGAGGATCGGCCCCCGGGTGGAATTGAACCCTGGGTCCAGGAGAGGGTGGGCTGCAGTGGGGAGTGGATGCTGAGTGCAGGGGGAGGATGGGCCTCAGGAAAGCTTGGATGACTGTGGTTAGGCTCTGGTGGGAAGTAGATGCTGAGTGTAGGTAAAGACAGGTTCCAGGTGATTGTGAGTGTGGGTTGCAGTGGGGACTGAAGGAAGAGAAAAGCTATCACTGGGGCTGGCCTTTGGGATTATCAGATGACTAGGGAGATTCAAGGGTGAGGGGACCAGGAGACCTGACATTCCCCTGACCAGTCAAGGCCTGAGAAACATTAGCTTGATGCAGCAGAAAGCACTTGGAGCTGGATGCTAATCTAGATTCTGTCAACTAACCAGTGGTGTGAGCTTGAACAAGTCCCATCCCCACTCTGGACTTGGGTTTCTTAACTTCTCAGATCATCTCTAAGGCCCTTCCAGCCCTGATATTCCATGGCTCTAGGCCTTTGTCCTGAGCTGCTGTTAATCTAGGAGGGTGTCAGTAAGTCAATAAACATTGTGCATCTGGCACTATGCTAAGAAGAGATGATATAAGGAAAGGTGAAAGACTGTACCTGCCCTCCAGGAAATCACAACCTAACAGGGGCAGACAGTGTGCAAACAGCTGCATCCAAAGAAGGAACATAGAGGATGAACTGGAAATAATCAACAGAGGGAAGGTGTTTGTTAGAGACTGGGAAAGGGTTTCTGTAGAAGATGGGGTATTAGCTGGGACTTGAAAAACCAGGAGGTGGCGATGAGGAGCAAGGGCATTCCAGGCGTTGGGGACAGCCAGAGAAAATTTTGAGGCCGAGAGGCAGAGTTCCTTGTTTATAATAGTGGCCGTGACTTTGTGGCCTCTGTGAAGACCCTCTCAGTGCCTTTTCTACCTGCTGTCTGATTCTTCTCTGGGGCCTTAGTGGGAGGCAGGCCATGGACCATCCTCATAAGGAAGAGAGTCCAGAGGATCAGAGAGAGGGCCGACCTTGGCCAGGGTCAGAAAGAAATCAGAGCCCTCTGAATGGTACCTTGTCCACAGGCAGGGATCTTGTCTTCCAATGCTACTGTCCACCTGTCTTGCCTGACCCTATATCACACTGAGCTTCTTCAAAGACCAGGCAGACATTGAGTGTGTGACCTTCCCATGCCCTCCCCCAGGCTCTGCATAAGCACAGTCTTGGCCCTTTCTGTATTCTGCCCTGCCCAGAGCCTGGCCCTGAGAATCAGCCTAGTTTCATAGACTGGAAAATAAACAGAGTCCAGCACTGTGAACTGAGAGCCAGGGGTCCCCAGGATGGCCTGTTGGGCTGAGGGAAGGAAGGAGGAGGCACGTTTGAGGCCTTTCAGAGAGAAATAGGCAGGCCCACGTTGGTGCTTATGTATGTTAGAGACATGGGGCAGTGAGATGGTGCAATGGAGAGAGTGCTGGGCCTGGAGTCAGGAAGACCTGAGTTCAAATTCAGCCTTAGACACTTACCAGCTGTGTGACCTTGGGTAAGACATTTAACCTCATTTGTAAATTAGGGATAATAACAGCACCTACCTCCCATTGTTAGGAAGATACAATGAAATTATATTTATCAGATATTTAGCATAGTGCCTGGTACCTAGTAGGCACAATGTAAATGTTAGCTAGGATATCTGTGCTCATGCGCGGGCAGATGTGTTGCTGAGGCGTGTGCATGCACATGCGTGGGGCAGGTGTGTTCCTGAGGTGTGTGCATGCACACGCACGGGCAGATGTGTTGCTGAGGTGTGTGCATGCCCATGTGCTGGTAGGTGTGTTGCTGAGGTGTGTGCATGGATGGTTGGTGTGTGATATGTGCAATGTGTGAGAGGTGGTGTATGTGTGTGATCTGTGTGACTGGCATTTGTCTCTATTCTACCCACCATCTGTGTATCTGAGGGACGGTGTGGTGTTTGCTTCACAGTATGTGTTCAGTAACATGGAGGTGGCTAGCTTTCTAGGGTGTTGTGGAGGGTGGTGAGCTCCTGGGCTGCTGGTCAGTGGCCTGCTTGTCTCTGAATCGGCCTCTGTCCACAGGTATTTGGAGCTGCGATCTGCAGATGGCCGTGATACCCTCTTCCTGAGAGCCAAGGATGAGGCCAATGCTCAGGCATGGCTGGCTGCCATCCAGGCTAACATCAGTGTCCTTGTGCCCTGGGTCACTGATGAGCTGCAGGCCCTGCTCGCAGGCGCTGGAGGTGTTGCTGGGAGCAAAGAAATCAAGCGGATAGGCTGGCTAACCGAGCAGGTGGCCTGCATGAGGCTAGGGCAGGGGGGCTGTCCCCTCCTGGCTCAGGCAGGGCGTTCCCTTCCCCCGGGCCCCTCATCCTGTTTCCTCTTCTCTTTGCCACTCCCCTTCCCCACTCTCCCTTGTCCTTTTCCTTCTGGCCCCTATCCACCAAGTCACCCTAAGCTCTTCCCTCTGCCCTGTAGCTCCCAGGTGGGGGGACAGAGCCTGTTCTGGCTGTGCTGACGGAGAAGGACCTTCTGTTCTATAGTCATCTCCCCCAGAACCGCGATGCCCTCGGCACGCCTGCCCGCAGCTCTCCGCTCATTGCCACGAGGTACCTCATGCTCCCAGGCCAGGGGCCCCATCCCTCTTCTGTCTCCTGTTCTGTCCATCTAAGCTTAGAGCTGCAATTGGTCGTGCAATCAGCCAACACTTACAAAGTGTCCACCATGTGCCGAGCACTGTGCAAACGAGGCAAAGGTGGACCAGTTCCTGCCTTCAAGGAACTTCCATTCTTCTCAGGGTAGATGGCATGAATATTGATGTGTATACAAAATATGTACATGTGAAATATGAGGTTAATCTATCAGCTGGAGGGATCAGGAAAGGATTCATGTAGCGGGTGCTATTTAAACAGAGATTTGAAGAAAATAAGGTTCAGGTGAGAGACGAAAACGCTACTGGGGAGGTGGTGGCCATTGCAGAGGGGCAGAGACACACATGGCCTGGGGACAGGATGGAAGCGGGGAGCCGCTCATAGTCACCAAGACTGTGGTGTTTGAGAGGCTAATGCCCTGGTAAGGTCGTCTGGGACTGTAGGACGGGGAGTAAATATGGGTGACAATAGAGATAGCCAGCTCCTGGCCAGTGGGCTTCAGAGCAGGAACATAGAACACAGGAAGATAGAACATAGGAACATAGGAACATAGAACATAGGAACATAGGGCTAATAGAGTCAATGCACACAGGACTGGGTGGGCCAATTCAAGGCCCCTCCAGAGTAGCAGCATGGTGCAGTGGAAAGACAGCCAGCCTCCAAGCCAGGAAGATCTGAGTTCAGATCTTGCTTCTGATCCTTCTGCTACCTGATCCCTTCACCTCCCTGGGCCTCAGTTTCCTCATCTGTAAAATGAGGGGGTTGGGCTAGATGGCTTCTGAGGGCCTTTCCAGCTCTAGACCTGTGATCTCTTGGCAGCTGTATTGGGTATAGCAGGGCTCTTTACCTGCCCCAGACAGAGCAGGCAGTAAGGGGGGGGCATATTATTAAGGTGTCTTATCTTCATCCCTCCCAGGCTGGTGCATTCAGGCCCCTCCAAGGGCTCTGTTCTCTATGACTCAGAGCTATCCTTCGTGCTGCGCTCGGGGACCCATCAGGGAGTGGAGACACACCTGTTCACTGTGGAGTCACCCCGGGACTTGGCAACCTGGACCCGCCTGCTGGTGGATGGTTGCCACAATTCTGCAGAGGTTGTCCAGGAGGTGTCCACAGGTCAGAATCCGAGAGGGTACCCAGGGAGAGGGCTGTGTATTCTGGTGAGTTGTGGGGTGGGCAACCTCTGGGGTAGGGGAGCCTGAAGGAATGTGCCCTGACCTTTGTCCTGGCTGCTGGGGTGGGAGCTGCGCTTGAGGTGGGCTCTGGAGTGTGCATATACCTCATCCCTTCCTCTCGCCTCCTCCTCCTCAGCCTGCACATGGAATGGGCGTGCCTGTAGCCTCTCTGTGCACATTGACAAGGGGTTCACCCTCTGGGCGGTGGAGCCGGGTCTGGCAAAGGCTCTGTTGCTGCAGGAGCCTTTCGAGAAGCTGCAGATGTCCTCGGACGATGGGTCCAGTGTGCTCTTCCTGGACTTTGGGGGTGCTGAGGGCGAGATTGTGAGTGGCCTCCACTTCCTGGGGTTTGCAGGGAGAGAGGAGGAGACTGAAGAGCTGCTGGGCCACAGGGGCTGGGGACCAGGGGTATTGAGGGGAATGAGAACCTGAGGCTTCCCCAAGGCCCAGGATGCTCTCAGCATCACCTGGCCTAGAGCTTTGCCCCTTGTTCCCTCTTCTTCTTCCCCTCTTCAGTTTCTGTATCCTACCTAGAGGACTAGCTATGATAGGGGAGCTTGGAGCACTGACAGCCTTCTTAGAAGCATCAGACAGTTATTGGGCACCTGTTGTATGCCTAGTGGTGGGTTTGGGAACAGAAATGAATCAGATGAAGCTCAGGAGGACCTGAGTTCAGATCCTGCCTTTTTGTTACTGTTCAGTCATTTCAATTATGTCTGAGTCTTTGTGACCCCATTTTTTGAGGATTTTTTTTTGGCAAAGGTACTAGAGTGGTTTACCATTTCCTTCTCCAGCTCATTTTAGAGATGAGGAAACTGAGGCAAACAGTGTTAAGTGACATCTAGTAAATGTCAGAGCTTTGATTTGAACTCAGGAAGATGAGATTTCCTGACTTGAGGCTTAGTGCTCTGTTCACTGTACCCCCTAGCTGCCCTTCTTACTAGCTGTATTACCTTGGGCAAGTCACATAAATACAAAATGTACAACTGAAGGGATGTGACAGTGTATAGAGTACTTATGTCACTTTACTGGGAAAGTGACACGCAGACCTGGGAGTGGGGTGGGGAAGTAGAGATCAGAGATGATTTTATGGAGGAGGTGATACCTAAGCTGAGCCATGAAGGACAAGAATGTCAACAGGCATAGACCAGGGGAGAGGGGGAGCCATTCCTGGGAGTCTGTGCACAGAAACAGGAGAAGGCAAGACCTGATCTGTAACAGCTGGATCCAGTTTGGGCTGTAGACCACTTAGAAGAGAGAAATGTCAAATAAACCTGTCACCATAGTTTGGACTCAGACTGTAGAGAGACTTTAACAGGGAGCCACTGAAGGTTTCTGAGGGACCTGGGCAGAGTTTGTGCTTTAGGGAGATTATTTTGGAAGTTGTATGAAGGATGGATTAGAAAGGAAGAGAGTGAAGGCCATGAGGCTATTTAGGAGACTAGGTAGTCCAGCAGCCCCAGTAAGATGTTGCCAATGAATGTCTGAGAGAGGTGGCCCCAGTGAGTAGAGAGAGGCATGCAGGAGAAAGATAGGGAGGAGGCAAAATCAGTGGAACTTGGATTGTGGGTGAGGAGGTAGGAGGGAAAGATTTTGAATCTGGGTGACTGGATAAGGCAGTGCCAAATGGGGTACTGGGGAAGTGAGGGGCAGAGCTGCTCCTGGGGGCCAGATGAGCTCAGTTTTTAGGCATGTTGAGCTGGAGGTGCTTTGGCTCCTTTGTCCTGACCCAAAGCTTTGCATCCAGTTCTGAGCCCCACATTTTAGGAATGACATCAGTAAGCTGGAGCACATTCCAAGGAGAAAGTAACTGAGACAGGGAGGGAATGCAAAACCATATTATGAGAATTGCTGACCTGGGAATGTTTCTCCTTGAACAAAAGATTTAGAGGGAATATGATAGCTATCTTCAGAGACATTAGAAGGGCTGATTTTAGATGCTGAAGAAGAAGTTGTTTTACTTGATCCCAGAGGGTAGAACTAGGAATAATGGGTAGAAGAAGTTACAAGAAGTCAAATTTCAGTTCAATATGAGGAAGGATTAGATTTCTTTTCTTTTCTTTTCTTTTCCTTTCTTTTCAGAGGGTGGAAAGCAGGGCTGTTGGGGTTAAGTGACTTGCCCAAGGTCACACAGCTAGTAAGTGTTAAGTGTCTGAGGCTGGTTTGAACTCAGGTCCTACTGACTTCTAGGCTGGTGCTCTATTCACTGCATCACCTAGCTGCCCCACCCCTTTTTAAAAATGAAAACTTGAAAAATTTTAAACATTAAAAAAAACTTTGAGTTCCAAATTCTTCCCCTCCAGTTCATTTCCCACCCATTGAGAAGGCAAGCAATATGGTACCCATTATACATGTGAGATCATATATTTCCGTATTAACCATGTTACAACTTTTAAAAAAAGATCTTTTATTTTTACATGACATTCATTTCTGAGTATATTCTTCTCCTTTCTCTTACCCAAGGAGTCATCCCTTGTAACGAAGAATAAAAAAAGAAAGAAAAAAAGCAGTTTAGCAAAGTCAGCCAACAGCACATCACTAGTGTCTGATGGCATATGGAGTGTTCCACACTCATCTCTCCTATCTCTTCCACATCATTCCAATCTCCTCTCTCTGCCAAGAAAGGGAAGGGGATGCATTTTGAGAAAGGATGTTTTACCACTTAATAGTTATCTAACAACAGGACTGGCTAGGGGAGTAGTGAGCTCCTCATCATGAGAAGTGATTGACTAGAGACTGGATGATCCCCTTTTAGGGAGGCTGTAAAGATTGGGAGATTGAAGTCAATGCCCTAGAGGTCCTTTTGAGGGTTAAAGGTCTATGCTTTGGACTTCCTCCCCTCTGTGGGATATCTCTGCTCTTGTAGAATGTCCTCTCCTAGGACTCATGCCTGTTGACCATATCTTTGTGCCATCGCTGCTGCTGGGGGCTGGTAGGGATAAAGGGGTATGTGGCAGCCCAGGTTTCCTTGATGCAGGGCTGGTAAGTCTGGAGCAAAGGGTTTTGGGGAGGTGATGTCAGCTTTACCCTGACTCGAGTTTCTTTGGCCCCTATAGCAACTGGATCTTCACTCCTGCCCCAAAACCATCGTTTTCATCATCCACTCCTTCCTTTCCGCCAAAGTCACCCGCCTGGGGCTACTGGCCTAAGGGCCCCAGGGTAAGAGCTTGGGGCCCACAAAGCCCAGGAAGAGAGGCCCACAAGCTCACTGACTGACAGAAGGCAGGAAGATGAGAGCAGAACATCAAGAGAACAGAGCCAGGAAATCAGTGGTGCCGGGCCCGAGGTTGCCAGAAACCACTGTCTGATGAGGGCTTACAGGGGGTGACCTCCCGAGACACAGTGACCCTGTGAAGAAGCAGCCGACCCCAAGGCTGTTCCCACACCAGTGCCTTGCAGAGTGCTATTTTGTGTACAAATAAGCCATTCCTTATTTGATACTTTCATGGCCCAGGCCAAGAAGGAGCCTGGAGAAGGGAAGGACAAGGAGGTCTACTCTGAGCTCCAGGCAGGAGAGAGCCCCTGGGCACAGGTTGGCATTTGGCATAGCCAGGTCACATGGACCCAAGCAGTGAGCCATGCCTCAGCCTGAACTGACCCATCCCCAGAGCCATGGCTCTTTTTATGGAGGGAGAGAAGCCCCTCTGCCCACTTGAGGCCCTTGGGCTTCCTCCAGATGTGGCCCTTTCTGGGGCCACGAGAAGGAGGAAGACACTTCCCATTTCTTCCACCCAAATTCCACCAATATCCCCTTTTTGTGTTCTCTTTTTTTTTGCATTCTTTTGGTGAAATAAACAGCCCAACTTCACCATAGTCCAGCTGTATGTTGTTTCTGTCATAGTCCTTTCTTCTTTCTCTGTCCATACGCTACCAGGGGACACTTGGGGAACCAGGGCATCTGTCCTCAATCCTGCTGCCACTAACTGAATCTTCCTTAGAGCTCTCAGACCATCTGCGTTAGGGGGTGGGGGTAGAGTGAAGCAGAGCTCTACCTGGGCCTTAAAATAGCATCCTCTCCTCCTGTCCATGTGGGGACTCCTGGCCTATAGAAGACTGGAGTCAATGTGGCAACTTTGGGGGTAGAATGGGAGGGATAAAAGGAATCACTTCTCTCTGGGCCTGGTTCCTCATCTGTGAAACAAGTAGGTTCAAGTAGGTGATATCTAAGGTGCCTGTCAATTTTAAATCCTGTGAGCCTATGACTTAGGCATAAGGGAATAAGCATCTCATAAGGCCAGAAACCCAGGGACCCCACTTTCTCCTGGGCTTCCTGGTGGTAGGAGATATCCACCCCCAACTCAAGGAGAGCTGTTGTGGGTTGGGTCTGATTCAGGTTGGTGCCCTGGTAGTTTATGTTCAGTATTGAACCCCAAATAAGAAACTCATAGGTCATTTGTCAGTCAGCAAAAGATTTACTTAGTCACAGCAGGAGTGGGATATTCAACAAAGACATGCATCCCAAGTTGGTTCATTGGAAAGAAGCTCTCTGCTGCCTCTGAATCGTCCATCGTGGTCCACCAGCCAAGCATCAGACTGAAGTTCCAGTGGTTCTTCTGGACTTGGTCACTAGGAAGTAACCTGATTCCTTATTAGTGCCTCCAGCCAATCAAGTCTCAAAGATGGTTTCATTACCTTTAAAAGACACCTTCCCCTTCCCATTAGTATGGGGGAAGAGAAGGGAGAAGTTAGGATTCTAGTGTTCCCACCATAAGAGAAGGTTGCTCCCCTTCCTTCATCTAGCAGGGCCCAGGTTAAGGATCAAGATGAAGATAAAGAGCCTCTACTCTTTGCTACAAGCCCCAGCTTGTCCTTGAGCCTAACTGACCTGTTCTGTTGCCAGCATAGGAGCTCTCCTACTAGCCCAACAATCCCTGGTCAATCTGAGCCACTGGCTTGGGGGCCATCACCCACTCCATGGAGAGGTTAGAAGGCCTTCCAGTGCACATTTACAGAGGAGGACTATAGAGATGAGGAGGGAATGTGATTTCCTTAAACCCAGATTTTGCTGAAATAAGAAAACTTTCCTCCCAAGGGGAACAAGGAGGAGGAAACAAAACCACATCAAACCAGAATGTTTTATTGATGGTTTTTGTTTTTACATTCAATCATTTGTCTTCTTGTCCCAAACCCCTCCCCATAGCTCAGTTAGTCAATAAACGATTATTAAGTGCTTGCTCTGTGCCAGGTATTATGCTAGGCACTAAGCATATAAAGAAAGGTAAAAGACACTCTCTGTTGTCAAAGAGTTCACAATGTAAATAACTGTCTATATTTTGGGGCACGGCCAACGTGGGAAATTTGCTTTGCCTGACTATGCATATTCATTATGAGAGTTTGCTGTGTGTGTGTGTGTGTGTGTGTGTGTGTTTAGGAGGGATGGTGGAACAGAGAGAAAATAAATGCTTACTAATAAAAAATGTATCTCAATCTGTACCCTGAGTCCACTACCTGTGAAAAGATTGGTAGGATACTTAATCCTTGATCCTTTGGAATCATGGTTGGTCAGAATTTGTAAGTATTTCAAAATTGTCTTTACAATGTTGCTTTTATTGTATAACTTGTTCTCCTGGTTCTGCTCACTTCATTTTGCATCAAATCATATAAGTCTGTCTAGGCTTCTCTGAAACCATCCTCCTCATTTCTTACAGCACAATAGTATTCCACCACATCTATATTCCATAATATGTTCAGCTATTTGCCAATTGATAGATACTGTTTACCCCTTTCTTTGTAGCAAAGAATAGCTAGGGAAGACCAACCAAAGACTTGGAGGAGGGGTTCATCCAGCTCAAGTTTTATATCTGCCTATACTCTTATTATTATTAAAACTGCTTTCTCAAAGCTCAGCATTGACCTCTCGATTCTAATTCAATCTAATTTATTAAGTACTTATTATATGCAAAGCACTGGGATTGGTGCTAGGAATATGAAGTCAAAATGAAAACCAAGATGGCAGAGTATCGGGGAGCAGTAGAACAGTACCCCACCCTCTAAACAAACAAAACTACTCCACCAAACTGATATAGAAAAGCACCAGACTATATCCTGATTGGGCAATTCAAAGCAAAGTCACAGGGAGTCTTTTCTAGTTCAGGTTTGGCATATGGAGACAGACTAAGAGGTCTGGAGACACTGGGACACATTTTGGTCAGCTATAGTCACATGGAGCCTTCTATTGCCCAGGAAGATAGTGTATATCAGGGTAAGTAGAGGTCTTAGACCACAACTTTGTTGCCCACTACCCAGTTCCAGGTCACACATCTATGGTGGACTGAAAACTGAATCTGCCCCCATTCTGCCCCAGCATAAGTCCTGGGCATTGTACTGAGAGGAGCAGGTTTGTAGTGGCATAGAACTGGAAATTGCGAGAATGCCCATTAGTTGGGGAATGGCTGAGCAAGTTGGAGTGAATGATTGTGATGGAATGCCTACTGCGCCATAAGAAATGATGAGCTCAGTGATCTTAGAAAAACACGGAAAGACTTGCACAAAATATTGAAGAGAGAAATGAGCAGAACCAGGAGAACATTGTATACAGTAATAGCAATACTGTTTTAAGAAAGACTTTGAATGAATAAGTCATTTTCACTATTATAAATGCCCAAATTAACTGTGAAGGACATATGAAGAAAGACACAATCTGTATCCAGAGAATGAAATGATAAATAGAATTATGTATAGGATAATTTGTTTTGTTTTTGGTGACTTTGGGGGTTAAGTGACTTGCCCAGGGTCACACAGCTAGTGTCAAGTGTCTGATCAGAGGCTGGATTTGAACTCAGGTTCTCCTGACTTCAGAGCTGGTGCTCTATCTACTGTGTTACCTAGCTGCCCCCCTGTAGAATAATTTTACACACACACACACACACACACACACACATGTATACACACACATACCTATTTGTGTCTAATGTAGCTATCTCTGGGGGCTAGGGGAGGAGGGAAGGGAAAAAAAAGAAAATTCATGAAAAGTTTATCATATATTTAAAAGGAATAGCAAGTTATACACAATAGATTTGCAGCTTCATTTGCAATTATCTTTTTTATTATGCTATGTTATGGAAATGCTTGTTTTATTCCATTAAAAAAAAGTAGGGGCGGGGGCGGCTAGGTGGCGCAGTGAATAGAGCACCGGCCCTAGAGTCAGGAGCACCTGAGTTCAAATCCGGCCTCAGACACTTAACACACACACACACACACACACACACACACAAACACAAAACTAGCCGTGTGACCTTGGGCAAGTCACTTAACCCCAACTTCCCTGCCTTTCCCCCTCAAAAAAAAAAAAAAAGAAGTAGCAGTGGTATGGCTCAGATCCCAAGAGCAGAACAAGTTCTTAACTCTAATTTCTAGCCTAGTTGGAAGCCTGCAGAAAAATAAAAAGATCAGGAATACCAGACTAAAGAATAGGTCTCTGGTCTCAGTTATCCCTGAGTTCCTGTAATAATACTTAATACCCAAACGGAAGCAGCAACAGGACCAGCTCAGACCTTACCTCCCGAAGTGCACAGAGCCTGGCCCTCACATCAAATCCAAAGTCAGGAAGTAGTCTGGAAGAATGAACAAAGAAACAAAAAGAATCCTATCATAAAAAAAGCTATCATGGTAACAGGGATTCTCAAGATACAAACCTGGAAGAAGAGAAAGATTCTAAAACATCTATGAACAAAGCCTCAAAGCAAAACAACATGAACACAAATTCAGCTAGAATTCCAAGAAGAGATGAAGCAAGAGTTAAAATGTGTTTTTGTCAAAAAACAAATGTGAGCAGTAAAGGAAAAACTGTAAAAGAAATGAGAGCTATGGAAGAAAAAATTGGAAAGGGAATTAATGTCTTGGAAAAAAGGGTATAACACTTTGCCTTAGCAACAAACTCCCTGAAAATTAAAATGGATCAAAGAAAACCCGACAGATTTTTATTAATTTAAAAAAGAGATAACATGATAAATAATGCCTACCCTTACATTTTATTGGAGGTGATGGTAAAACAGGTGCAAGATAATCTAAATAAGAGGGAGAGGGCACTACCAAGGGAGAGGGCACTACCAATTGAGGAGTTCAGGGAAGGTTTCTTGTAGATCTGAAACATGAACTGAGACTCCTTAAGGAGCCAAAAAGAAGCAGAGAACGTGAAGGGTTGCCTTCTGGATACCCATTCCCTCTCACCAAACACTGGGACCATATCTCTTACACTAGCTCTTTCTATTCTCCACTCTCACCATTTATTTTGGAGGCTATTATCACCTTCCTTGGATAATTTTAATGGTCTTCTATATATTCTTCTGGTCTCCCTGACTCTAATCTCTTTCCCTCAAGTCCATTTTTGTATGTCTCAGATAAATCTTCCTAAAGTACCAGCTGTGTAATGTTGACTGTACCGTCCCTTCTCTTCTATGGCCTTCACTTGTATCATATGTAAAATGAGAGGATTGAACTAGATGAATTCTATGGTGTCTTTTAGCACCGAAAAAAAGCACATTTTAATTCTTTTTTTTTTAAACTCTTGCTTCATTTCTTCTGGGAATTCTAGCTGAATTTGTGTCTATGCTGTTTTTCTTTGAGCCTTTGCTCATAGATATTTTAGTCTTTCTGTGTATCTGATCATGCCACCTCTCTGCTCACAGCCCCCAAATGGTTCTGGATTATCCACCAAGCAAAGTCTAAACTCCTAAGCTTGGCATCTAAGGTCATTCACATCTGGCACCACCTTTCCTTTCCAGTCTTATCTCATGCTACTACTCCCTTCCTCACACTTGATGCTCAGGCCAAAATAGACACCTTGCCACCTGAAATTGATCTCCTGCCCTTTCTTGCCCCTATGTCTTGGATCACACTGTTGCTTCTTGATCCGATTACCCTCCTCCAATATCATTTTACCTGTTCTTCATGATCCAGATCTAATGCCACCTCCTCTAGGAAGACTTCCCTGGTTTTTTCTCCGTCCTACCAGCCAGAAATTATCTTTGCTTTCCTTTCACTTATGATATAATAATGCACATTACAATTGTCTGTGCATATATGTCATCCTCTTCCTAAACTGTCAGTTCTACAAGGGCAGGGACTATGCTTAATGTAAATTTAATAAATATTTGTTGTATTGAACTGAATATGAAAACATTTTAAAGTTCTTGCTGAAAGAAATTGTGATCTGTTCTTTATTCTCTATGCTCTCTCTCTCTCTTTCTCTGTCTCTGTCTCGCTGTCTCTCTCAGAACTTATCTATTTCCATGGGTTTGTAACTTGGCAAAAAATTGTCCAGGACATTTTAGGAAAACTAGAATAGACCCACCATTTCTTGCAAAAATAAGCAACTACAAATTATATTTCTATGGACAGAGCTCCCATGTATAGCAAGGCTGTCGCCTTGGAGGTAGCATGTAGCATGGAGGTGTCATTATATGACTCAGAATGAAGCCACATAGACATCTCTAGCTTAGTCTTCCCCACTTTTCTCCAAAAGAGATTAATTCTTTCTGAGAGAGGAAGCAAGAGGTTGGGCCAAAAGCTTGGCCACTCTGCTTTCCTCAGAGAGTATTACTAGGTTAGAGTTATATCTGTCTTACAAAAATTATTAGTCTAGGAGATCTGAGTTTTCAAGTTCAATCTAAAATTCTCATTAGTATTTTTGGAGAAAGGAGGACCAAAGCTTTATATCTAAGGCTTGACCCCTTTCCCACCAAATACCAGTTCTGTAATGAATCTACCTATGTATCTATGTGTCTATCTATGTATCGATGTATCTATCTTTCTATCTATCTATAGTAAGTAGCAAAGAAGCCCTTTTATTCAACTTGATAAACCTGGCAAAACAGATAATCAGAGTATACACAGGAGACTGTGTAACACACAATGCAGAATGAAGGAGCTCTCCCACTGGGAGCAAGGTAACTCAGCTCAACCAAGAGAGAGCATCCTAGACCTCACTCGAGGGAAGGCTTCCCTAAAGCCTTTAGTGTAGCAAGCTGGGGGTGAGAGCTAGGATGGAGATGGCCAGCTCCTCCCACATTGACTTTTTCCCGTCTTTTCCTTTCAACAAGTGAAGTTGACTCCAAAGTGGAGTTGGCATCACTTATCTTCTCTTTCAGCTGTGCCTGAAGTGACTCTAGGACCTGAAGAAGACCAAAGAGATTCAAACTGGGGACTCTGAAGGAAGAAGGTCTGAAGGGAGCAGAATTCTCTCTCTGGCTCTCTACACCTCTACCCCCTCCCCTTGTGCAGGTGCAGAGCATTGGTCTCCACCAGTGAGGAGAGCCCCCATACCAACGGACTCTGGGACTCAGGTTACAGGTTTAAATATCATCTCTGTGCTGATAATTCCCAACTCTATAGCCCTAACCTCTTCTCTCTAGCTTTGAATCCTCCAGATTTGTCTCCCTGTTTCTAAGTTCTCCCTTCTCTGCATAGTCCTGCATGTGGCTGCCAAAATCATTTCCTTAATTAATGCACAAATCTGATCATGTCACTCCCTTGCTTAAAAAGAAAAAAATCCAACCTTCCCTGACTCCCTAGGATTAGACGAGACTTCCAGGTCTGGCATTTAAAACCTGTTACAATTTGACTTCCCAGATAGCTTAGTTACCTTACCATACTTATTTCTTATCAGCCTCAATCACTCCACCTTCCAGTAAAACTAGTCTACTTGCTGTTCTTCAAACTCAACATGTCATCTCCTTTCTGTGGGCCTTTGTTCAGGCTATTATTCTTTATACGTGAGGCACTCCCCTTCTCATTTCTGCCTCTTAGAACTCCTGACTTTCTTTTAGGCCTGCTCAGTTCAGGAACCATCAATTGAACAAAGCCTGCTTCCTCCTATGAGATGTGAGCTCCTTAAGATCAGCAATTGTTTAATTTTTGGTCTTTATACTCCAGAGCCTGGCACAACCAGGTTCCCCTCTCCTTCCCAGCACTCTCTCCCTCTTGAAATCACTTTGTTTTTATACTTTGTGGATGTTATATCTTCCCACAGAATGGAAAATTGAGAGCAGGGTCTAGCCCTGTTTCTGTCTTTGTGGCCTCAGCATTTAGCACAGTGACTCAAACATATTGGTCCTTAAAAAAGTGTTGAATACTTAATGATTGCTTTGGGAGGGATTCTGATTGACAGATGAAAGGAGTTCCTGGAGTAATAACATGGGAGTTCCATATTGACTTGAATTGGACGACCCTGGGAAGGATGAGATCTCCATACTGGAGAGCTCTCAAGATCAAGGACAGACACCCTCTACTCCATAGGGAGGTTTAACCAGTAAGTGTTAATCAGTAAGCAGGGCAGACTGCAGAGTCCATGTTGTGGACCCTGGCTCCCCCTGGTGGTATTTTGAGTGAAAGACATCCTCTTCCCTTCCATGTATTTTCGTAGAATTCTAGTTTAAAGTAAAGGATGTCCCACTGCAGGATTCATAACTTTGCTTTGGCCCCTAGGATCACAGATCTAGAGTTGTAAAGGATCTTAGAGATGTCTAGTCTAAGTTCCATATTTTAGAGATAAGAAGCCATGCATTTCATCAAATTAATTAATTTATTGAGTTAAAATTTGCTTTTCATAGGGGGAATTGGTGTTAAGTGACTTGCCCAAGGTCACATGGCTAGTAAGTGTTAAGTGTCTGAGGCTGGATTCGAACTCAAGTCCTCCTGACTCCAGGGCCCATGCTCTATTCACTGCGCCACCTAGCTGCCCCAACCACATATATTTTAAAACTTTTTTATTTCAAAGAATTTTTATTTTTACAAATCGATTTATTTTTAGTTTTCAACATTCACTTCCACATGTTTTAAATTTTCTCCACCTCCCTCTCCTCTCCCTCTCCACAAGATGTCATGAAATCCTATATAGGCTCTTATGCATTCTTATTAAACATGTTTTTACATCAGTCATTTTGTATAGAAGAATTGAATTAGAATGAATGGGAGGAACCATTAAAAGAAAAAAACAAAACAAAAAAGAGAGCAAATAGTCTGCTTCTCTCTGCATTCAGACCTCATAATTCTTTCTCTGGATGTGGATGACATTTTCAATCAAATAATGAGTCTTTTGGAATTGTTTTGGGTCCTTGCGTTGCTGAGAAGGGCTAAGTCTATCAAAGTCAGTCATTGCACAATGTGCGTTTTTAACTTTAGAGGGGAAAATGAACAAAAAAAAACTCCAAGCAAACAAAGTCAAAAAGGTCCCAAGTTTGTGATGAAAAGACTCTTCCCTTAGTTTTAGTGCATAAGGGATGGAAGTGATCAGCTAGTCCAACCAACTCATTTTACTGCTTGAGAAAACTCAGGCTCACATTAGGTCATGAATGGACAACTGGGAAAAGAACTTGCCTCCAATATGCCTGGACCTCTACCAAGCTAGTGGTAATCATATGCTATATTTGTGGTTTAAATGACTTCTGGCTTGTAAAAAGGTGGGTTTCTTGAAAGAGATCACATTCCTGAAAAGGAAAATAAGACAGTTCTCTGTAGAGGAAAGAAACTCTATGAGGGAAGACGTTGTATTATTTCTGTCTTTTATGCCCAGGGCCTAAGCTGTTGTCAACTACTTTCCTAGCATATGGGGCACTTAAATGCTTATTGGCAGAGAACAAGCAATCATTCAACTGGGAAGAACAGAACAGAAACAGAGAGTTGGAACTCCCAACAAGTAGGGAGATAATTCAAATACAGGCACCTTGTCAATGAGTTCAAGCCCCCAGGTTTTGGATCAGTTCCATTCTAAAGTTCAGAAGCAGCTAGAAGGTGGGGTTGCTGAACTGCAGTCAATGGCATTTCATATATTTTATTTCATTATTTCAATCAATTCAATTTGATTTTATTTTCAGGTACCTTTCTCTGTCTCCCATCTCTCCACTGAGAAATCAAGAAAAAACAAAACCCCAGTTAAAAATGTGGATATTCAAGCAATTTTGTTCTGCTGGTTCTTCCTACTTCCTAAGTCTTCTCTAGCTTCTCTGGAACCATACCCTTTATTATTTCTTATAGCACAATGGCATCCCATTATATTAATATTCTATAATTTATTCAGCCATTCTTCAATTGCTGGGCACCCTCTGTTTCCAGTTCTTTGTCACTGCAAAAAAAAGAGAGTAGTCAGTAGTTTCTGAAAGACAGTGAAGAACAAGAGAGGTATCATAAAGACTGAATTTCAGTTTTTCCTCCTAAAAGTTTCCTGATTTGCAAAAGGAGGAAAAAGCTCAATTCTTGGCAATATTCTAGGATGTTATTAGCCCCATGTGTGAGGGGCTCCCTCCTAATACAAAGTGATCCAGTCAGCAAGCATTTATTATGAGTTTCCTATGTTTGAAGCGCCGTGCTAAAAAGTGCCTACAAAGAAAGGCAAAACCACGATCCCTGCTCTCAAGGAGCTCACATTATCCCATCTCTAGTGTAAGACAAATAAACAGTAGCACACAGGAGGGCTGCTACCACAGGTTCACTCTTGATCTGGTCAGGCAGGAAAGACACTAAGAAGGGGTTAATAATCTTACTTTAGCCTAATTTTCTCAGAGTAGGATTGCTGATAATGGGAAGACAAACTCCCACAGCACTACCTAATCACCTTTCTGGCAGGGGCCAGTGAAAAGGGGGGGGCTTCTCTACCCCTATGTCTTGATGGGGTCACTTGAGACAGGTACAACTTGTGCATCCCCTGAATCCCCTCAAGCCTCAATGGGGGCCAGTTGAGGCAAACACAGATTCTTCCCGAGCCTTGATTGGGGGGGGGGCTATCAAGGCATGCACAGCATCTGTGCACTTAACCCTAAGGTTGCCCCTAAACCTCAATGGGGGGGCGGCTAGGTGGCGCAGTGAATAGAGCACCGGCCCTGGAGTCAGGAGTACCTGAGTTCAAATCCGGCCTCAGACACTTAACACAAAAAACTAGCCGTATGACCTTGGGCAAGTTACTTAACCCCAACTGCCCTCCAAAAAGCAAAAAACAAAAAAAACAAAAAAAACAAAAACAAAAAAACAAACCTCAATGGGGGCCAGTTGAGTCACCCATAGCATTTGTGCATTCAACCCTAAGGTTCCCCATTCACTGACCAATGACCACCTGTTTTATAGGAGCAACAAAGAAAGCATATTGTCAGCAAGAGCCTCACAAGCTTACGTGACCCCATCCCCATATCTTACCGCGCAGTCACAGTGAATGGTTATATTATTTATCATTATATAATGCTGCGCAAGTGCGGTGAAGAGGTTTTGAACAGTAATTGTGGGAACTTCTATCTAATAACTGGGAACAAGAGATTGTTACTGCTATGGATCCTGGGAAACTGAACTCTAAGAAATAATAACCCAAATTCACTTTACACACACTAAAATCCACCTTACAATAAAATTCACCTTACTTACATCTAGAAACAGGGGTTAGGAAGAAAGCCATTATTCTTGGATTGCAGAGAAGAAAGTCTAGGAGAAATAGAAAAGTAGGAGGTGGCCAGACTGAGAAGGACATTTAAAGCCAAACAGAAGAGTTTATATTTGATCCTGAAGGTGATAGGGCACCCCTTAGTAGGGGATGTATGTGACATGGTTGGACCTGGGCTATAGGAAGATCTCTTTGGTGGCCGAATGGAGAATGGACTGGAGTGGGGAGAGACTTGAGGCAGGGAGACCAATCAGAAGGCTATGCCTACAGTGTGAAGTGATGGGGTTGCTACCATGTGGTGTCTATGTTGGAGAAGAGAACAGAGAGATATGAGAGATATTGAGAAGGTAGAAATGGCAAGACTTGGCAACAGCTGAGAGGGGTGTGTGTGGCTGAAGATGACAGCTAGGTTAGGAGCCTGGGTGACTGAGAGAAAAATGGGCCTATCCTGTCATTTGACAATGACAGAAAAAATGGGAAGTTTTCTTAATTAAAATTTTAACTTAAATACACAATAAGAAAAGAAAAAGAAACATTATAAACTTAAATATTAAAACTTAAATACAAAATACAAAAAAGCATTGCCATGTGCACAGCAGAATGTAAAAAAGGATTCAAAATATGCAGCAATATATTTCCAAGACCTGTTTACTAAATACCATACATTGTGTTCAGAGTTGTCCATCTTTGCTTCCTTGTAAGTTTTCTTTTCTCCTCTGCTGTGGACTTTTTACGTTGTTCTTTCCCCTCCCCTTCTTCTCTCCTGTCTCCCAAGAAGGCTATGATTAAGTGTGTGTGAATGTATGCATGCACGCACGCATGCATATATGCACACACACACATGCAGGCAAGCACACACATAAACAATGCACACACATACAGACACATAATACATATGTGCACACATATGCACCTGTATGTACACACATACACATATGTACTTAGATAGCCGTGATCATACTCACATGTAGACATATACATTCATATGCATCTATGTAAAATGGTACTAGCCTTGTTTGTCCTCTGTTTCTCTGAGGATAAAAAACATCTTCCTTCATAAGTTCAAGTCTTTTCATATTTTTCTAGTCTACCAACTCATCATTTCCTATGCCACAGCAATATTTTAACCTTAGACATTCTAGTTATTTTAAGCAGTCTAAAACAAGGGAAAGTTTTGAGGGAAAAGATAATGGGTTCAGCTTTGAACCTGCTGAGTTTAAGATGTCTGTGCTACATCCAGTTTGAGATGTTTAATAGGTAGTTGGCGATGGGGAATGGAGGTCAGGAGACAAGTTAGGCCTGGATGAATAGATCTGAGAATCATCTTCATAGTCAAGATAATTGAATCCACAGGTGCTGCTGAGATCACCAAGGGAGACAGTACAAAGAGGGCCAAGGACAGAGCCTTTCAGGATACCCAGGCTATATTAGTGGTTATAACGTGGATGAAGATCTAATAAAGGAGCCTGGGAAAGGATGATAGGTAGGAGGAAGACCAGGAGAGATCAGTGCCATGAGAGGAGAGAGTGCAACCAGAAGAAGGGGATTACTGATTAGCTGCTGAGAGACTGAGAAGAAGGAAGAACTGTGAAAAGACCACGAGCAATTAAGAGATCATGGGTAACTTTGGAGAGAGCAGTTTCAGTGGAATAATGAGGTCGGAAGCCAAATTGCAGAGGGTTTAGGAGAGAGTGAGAGGAGAGGAAGTGGAGACTCCTGTTTCAGGTGACTTTCTCGAGGAGTTTAGAGAGGAAAGAGAGGACTGATATAGGATAATAACATGGGGCCAGGGGATGGATCAAGTGAAGGTTAAGGATGAGGGAGACCTGGATATGTTGGGAAGTATCAGAGAAGGCACCAGTAGATGGGGAAGAGATGGGAGTTAGTGAGAGAACAGAAATAATGGAGGGGGAAATCTACTGGAGAAGATGAAATGGAATGATTCAACACATGCAAGTAGAGAAATCTACCTCGGCACGAGAAAGGCCATGTCTTCACGTGAAACAGGATGGAGGAGACAGTGGGAAAAGCTCTGAGTGAGGTGAGATGACAAGGAGAGAAGAGGAAGCTCTTGGAAAATGGCCTGTGAAGTGTGAGGCAATTCTCAGCTGAAACTGTGGGACAAGAAGTTCCATGGAAGGTTTGAGGAGGAATGAAAACGTTTGGAAAAGTTGTTGTCATGAGTGGAATAGGGAGTTGATTATTGTTGTTCACTTGTTTTGATCATGTCTGACTCTTCATGACCCCATTTGGGGTTTTTTTGGCAAACATACTGAAGTAGTTTGCCATATCCTTCTCCAGTTAATTTTACAGATGAGGAAAATGAGGTAAACAGGGTTAAGTGACTTACTCAGGGTCACGCAGTTAAGTGTTTGAGGGCAGATTTGAATTCAGGAAGGCAAGTTTTCTTAACTTTAGTTCAGGTACTCTATCCGTTGTGCCACTTAGCTAACCCCTTAGTGAAATGATTAGAGAGGTTAAACAAGATTTTCTTGCTGCACTGAGGGTCCAGATCATAAATTTATAGTGGACCTAAGCATCATAGTTTGATGATTTTTAATCCACTTTGTTCATCAGCATGTGAACAGGAGAAGCCAAGGCAAGTAGATAGTGGGAGGAAGACTAGGTATAGTCTAGGTATCATCTGACTTGTTGTCTCTATCTAGATGACCTAGGTCAGGGGTGGGGAACCTATGGCCTTGAGGCTACATGTGGTCCTCTAGGTCCTCAAATGTGACCCTATACAGACAAAGGGCTGCATTTGAAGACCACATGTGGCCTTGAGGCAGCAGTTTCCCCATTCCTGATCTAGGATCTCCAGTATCTGGCATTTCCCAAAGATGATCACTAGTTCTTCTTACAAACACATAGTCTCCGAAGGGTCAAAACAGAAACAATTTTATATATGAGTTAATAGAAACATTGAGCCCACAAAAAATAATGATGCTTCCTTACGATCACCACTAACCTCCCATGCCCTTCCTTCCCCCACTAGATACCTTTACAGTCTCTATGACTTACAGTACTGCCCTGGGTAAGCCTCAAGACACAGGCATTTCTTCCTAATTGATGTTTCCCTCTATGGTTTCCCTTTCTGGGCTACATGCCTTCAGCAGCAATTGCCTTTTGCTACTTTGTAGATGTCACTCACTCCCATCTGCCAGGCTCCTCCAGCTACATTGTAGCCCTCCCTTCCCTACTCCCAGCAGGTGGCAGTTCTGTTACTAATGCTATCCTTTACACCCCTGGCTTCCTGCTGCTCAGCTCCCATTCAGTCATTTGGTTTCCTCTGTTCTGATTGTTGCCCTCCCTAATTGGGCAGTTGAGTTTTCCTCTAACAGATGGCGTTCATCACCCTTTGCTTTTGGCCACTCGGCTCTCATCTGCTCACTGCCTTCTCCACAGTGTGGCTCTGTTCTAGCAGATGGCACTTGTTTCCTTACTCAGGGGACCACCTCTCTAATATAACCTGGATGGGATGAACCTCAGAGTGTTTCCCCTAACTCATTCCTGCCCTGCTACTTCCATATATACATCTCTGTTATTCTTCAACCACTTTTAAAATTTTGTATATGATACTCACCACCACAAACCTCACCTGGGAGCTTTCTTAGAAGGCAATGGGAGCCCCTCCTTGTACCACACAAACAAGTCTCTATTGGCAGCCCCATGCAGGGTTAGAAAGACAGTGCATCTCTGCTGTTGCCATCTCCTCTCTTCCCAGGAATCTGGGAGATGCATTTCTTTCTCTTGTCAGAACCACCTGTTAAATCTCAGGGCATGGGAGATTACCCTTGTTTTCTGGATAATGTATGAGTTATCTCCCTTGCCCTTCCCCATCTTCCTCCAGAGCACCTGGACCTGGTTATTCAAATTATCAGCGCTCCTTGTTGAAATATAAAAAAGACTATGTGGTGGGTGGGGAGGGGAGGACTGCTCATCTGGAAAGAGGGAGGAATCTATTATTTCTCTTACAAAGGGATGGTTCATGAGCATTTAGAAAAGGAAGTGGTGATCACCAGGAGCCCCCAAAGTCAGGGGCTTCAGAACTGATTAAGAGACAACATATTATAGTAGGAGTCAGGAAATGGAGACAGAGGAGTTGTGTTTGAATCCTGCCTCCATACTTCTTGCATGGGTAAACTTGGGGGAAGTTATTATACCTCTCTAGATCTCAGTGACTTCATCTGTGAAATGAGGGGTTTGTACTTGATTACCTCTAAGATCTGTTCCAGCTGTAGGCTCTATGGTCCTTCTGACTCAATTACTGGATCCAGAATGACTTATCAACATGAGTTTGCTTTAGAAAGGTCTTTAAGTGGACTGTCTCAAGGGTCTGTCCTTGGATCCACAATTTGATTGAAAGGCAAATTTACAGATAACATAAGGCTTACTGGGATAAAGAACATCCAGCATCAATATGCAAAAGGATTTGAGGGGGCAGCTAGGTGGCAGAGTGAATAGAGCACCAGTCTTGGAGTTAGAAGGACCTGAGTTCAAATTCGGTCTCAGACACTTGACACTTACTAGCTGTGTGACCTTGGGCAAGTCACTTAACCCTAATTGCCTTGCCTTCACCCCTTCAAAAAAAAAAGAATTCCAGCAGTGTCTCTCTAGCAATCATCATGGCTGACATGGATGGTCTTGGGCCTGGAATCAGGAAGACATGAGTTCAAATCTAACTTCAGATATTTACTATCTGCATGACCCAGGGTAAGTGACTTAACTTCTGTTGGCCTCAGTTTCCTCCTCTGCAAAGTGGGAATAATAATAACATCATCTCCCAGGGTTGTTGTAAGGATCAAATGACAGAATATTTGTAAAGAACTGAGCACAGTCCCTGGCACATAGTAGATTTGAGAAAAAATGCTTGTTTCCCCCAACTTCTCCCCCCACCCCCACGTTTGTTGGTGGTTCAAGCAATCAGCCTGAGAGCTATGAAGATGACAATGTGGGAGGACTTGGCGACTGTGGCAGGAGTTTTGTGAACAAGTCAGATTGGAAAAGTTTTGATACCAATGGACAGCATGTATTTGGAGCCTGGTGAGGTAAAAGTGGGAGGACCCGAGTGTGAAGGTGAAATAGAGATTGTTTTCTGGGGAAGGGTCACAGTCTGATCGTGGTCTTCCTTCTTGTTCCTCTACTTTAACCCCCACCACACATATAGCATTATGGAGGGAGTTTGGAGGATAATCTATAAGATTAGGTTCTGTTCAATAGACTGTAATTGAATCAGGAGCTTTTGAGCACCTCCTAACTTCTATTTTAGAAGGAGAATCCCTGGCTAGGGGTAATGGGAGGGTAGCCCTGGATGACCTAGGGCAGTGGGCAATGTTGATGGTAAGCTGGAGCAATGGGCCAAATGTGATAAGATGAAATGTACTTAACATGGGAAAGGCCTGTAATCTTATTCACCGTGGAGCTCTCCTAGTATGGAACCTCCTCCCACGAATACAGATAGCAACCAGTCTATGACATAGTATGAGTCTTGGGGAGTTGTATAAAAAGGTTAGGCAACTTTACCCAGGGTTACACAGCTAGTATATGTCAGAGGTAGGATTTGAAACCAGGTCCTTCTAGCTCCAGGATAAATGGTACTTAATAAGTATAAATATAAAGTCTTAAACTTCAGTAAAAAAAATCCATGACACAGGTACAAGATGGATGAGGCATGGTTAGACAACAGTCCCTGAGAAAAATGTCCAGGGGTTTTAGTGGACTGCAGTTCATTAAGATCTAGCCAGCTATGCATAATGGTAATGGAATTTAAAGATCCCCTTGTATTTTGGCTTGGTTTTCAGGTTAAATGTTAAGACCCAGAGCTTGTGAATCCCATAAGTGGGATAGACTTGTTGAAGTGATAAGAGGGGGCTGAACATGGAGGAGCTGGTGCCATGTATAGGGAGAGGCCCAAGCTGAGAGAGATCAGAAAAACTTCTGGGAACAGCATCATGGAGGCAGAGAGAGAGCAAGCTGCCAGAAACAAGGATGCTGGGAGAGAGAATTGTGGGGGGGGGCAGAGTTTCTGAAAGAGAGAGAGAGAGAGAGAGAGAGAGAGAGAGAGAGAGAGAGAGAGAGAGAGAGAGAGAGAGAACAGCTAGTTGCAGCTGCCTGAACTGCTGAGGGCCACTTGGAGTTGCCCAGATCTTCTGAGAACTGCCACCCAGAGCTGCCGAGAACTGAGGAGGCATGACTATGGTGCTCATATGTTGCCTGTCTGTTTTGATGTTGCTTTGTCAGATTTGTTTGTTGATAGAGGCCTCAGACCTTGCTGGGCCTAGGTTGATTTCACAGGCAGAAGGTGAATTGAAGAGGATGCTGGCAATTTGTATGAATGTTATGGTGTCTTTGTTAAGCTTTGTCTTCCCAGGAACAGAAACTGCTGAGAACTTGCCTGGGGTCAAGATGAAGAAAAGACCTCTCCTTGGGTATTGAATTCTGTGATGATATTGTAACCTAGTTGTGAAGTAGGAGTGGATGACCTTTGTGCTTTCCACTGATCAAATGAAGTATTTTGTTTATGATTGGAAGCTAATCTCCAGTTGAGTAGAGAGAAGACTTTGTGATTGACTAAATGAATGTACTACCCAGGGGTGGAGTACTTTGACCTTTGTATTTTGTGATTGAATTGAGGACTTACTAAATTATTGAGTTACACACGGTAAATGCTGTATTTTGATTTTCTGTGAATATTTTGCCTTAATCTGTCACTGAATAAATGGAGTTTGCTATGCTTGTAATCCAAACCTTGGAAGCTGTTCTTGCTTGACATTACACTGTGTCATATGATAACCAAAAACTAATGCCTTGTTAGCCTGCAATTAACTTTAGTGTCCAGAATAAGGAGGGTGAGGGTCTTACCATCTTCAGTCCTGATCAGACCAGACAGCATCTGGAATACTTGCTCTGTTCTAGGTAACATATTTTAGGAAGGACATTGACAAAAGTCTCCCTAAGACTATAGAGTCTCTATGGGGGTATAAGGAGTTCAGGAAGAGTAAAACATCTGGTATGAGATTTGCTGAGCACTTTTCAGGGCTGCCCATCCACTTTTGGTGTCTGTCTGGCACCCAGCTCTCAGCTGCAGCTCCAAGAAACTGTAGCACGTGTAGCAGCCACACCCTGGTAAACCATCTTGGCAGATGGGCTAAATCAGATTAAGGGTAGACCTCAAACCCATAGGCGAGGTAGGGGGATGTCTACCCCAAGCTTGTGAAAACTTCTGACAGAATGGGTGAATGAGAACAATTTGTTCCGATGGCCATGAAGGAGGCTGAAGTAGTAACTATGGGATACCTGGGGCTTGGTCAGACCCCAGAGATGCCAAAGTCATCCAATGCATACTGGGCCATCACCAATCTTCCTGACTTTTGTCTTGCCACTGGACTTGGATGACTCTGAAAAAGAGTGTGAGGCTGACAACACTGTGCAACTTTGCCTCACTTAAATACAACTCAGGAGTCAAGACATCACTCTTGATTGCCATTGGTCCTTTTATTTTTTTTCTTTTTTGCTTTTTTTTTTGGAGGGCAGTTGGGGTTAAGTGACTTGCCCAAGGTCACATGGCTAGTTTTTTGTGTTAAGTGTCTGAGGCCGGATTTGAACTCAGGTACTCCTGACTCCAGGGCCGGTGCTCTATTCACTGCGCCACCTAGCTGCCCCTGCCATTGGTCCTTTTCAAGGACAAACACCATAATAAATTCTCTAAAAATAAGGTCCAGATATTCTTCTCCATCCCCTCTTGAAACTATGAGCTCCTTGAGGAGTAACTCTAGGCTACTCCTTTGTTTGCTGTTCACACAACTTATTACTTATTGCCTCATTCATTGGCTGTTAAGGATCTGGGAAGTGGGGTTAGAATTTCTCCCTCTGGGAACTGTGACATCACAATGCCTCTGAAGGCTGGGAAGGCTTACAGTAGGTGTCCTCTGGGACATCCTTTAAAGCCAGTGAGGATAATATGATGCCCTGGACCACAGCAAGGAGTGACATAGCCAGTTTGACCCTGGAGAAGATCTGAGAACTTAACCTTATGCAGGAAAACTGGAGAGGCAGGAGGAGCCTATCAGTTAGGGGAGAACCAGAGCTGCTCATGAGGATGGGATTCCTTCTAATGTAGCCCAGGCCAATAGGCCCCAAACATACCCATGTCCCTGGAGGAATGCTCTGCCTGCCCATCATTGTTTACTCATCAGGGATATAACCTCCTTCACTTGCTGCTGCTGGTCTCTGACTTTCTTCCCCCCTGCTCCTCTTCCCCTTGGCTAATGAACTTCTTCCCCTTTTGCTCAATCTATTTTTGCCTTCAGTCCCTCATTCCCTTCAGGCTGCCTTGGCCCCTGATATCTTTTACTTGCCTTGAGTCTTTGCCTTTCCCTCCCTCACCTCAGGTCTGACTCCCTTCACTGCCCTCAGGTCCCTAAATCCTTGAGCCATCTCAGGTTCTGACCTCTAGCACATTCAAGGGTCCCTGGTTGTTTCCCCTTTTATTTCAGGTCCATGATATACTCCTTATCCTAGGCACCTGAACTCTTTCTCCTTTTAGGCCCTAGCTCCTTACTTAGTTCTGAACTACTCAGCCAAGAACTCAAAGGATGCATTTCTTCTATCTCTGCCTTTTGGTGGCCTTTGGTTTCTTCTTAATGATCTTTTTCCTTTTATTCTGGGTCTTCGATACTTCCCATTCCTGGGGAGAGGTTCCCTTCTTTGTCTCCCAAGCCCCAATTAGACCTTCAATCTGGACAGGGCAGATTCCCACATAAGCAACATGGGCTCCTCCTGTTCTGTCACAAGCTGTACCAGACACTAGTGTGATTGTTTCCTTACATCAAAGAGGGTGCCTATGACTTTGAGATGGCAAGGGGGCTAAGATGATGGGTCCTCACCTGGCCCCAACCACTTATGACTCCTTTCTGACTGTGGCTTGGATGATTTTGAGTATTCTCAACAGTTTAGGCCCATCTGGAAAGGGAGGAGCAGTGGGAGATTCTGATTGGTGAGTTTGTGGACAATGATTTTGTAGTAAGTGGTGTATGGGTGATATTGGGGATACCTTTCTCATTAAGGAACAGGTAGAGCAAGAATTCAAGAGAAGCATTTCACCAGGGTCCAGTTACCTCTGCTCATGATCTCTGATGGTGCTGGCTATGGATCTTTAATCTCCTGAGATATTGGAATTTGGCAACCCTCAGCTAATGACCTTGCTAATGATCTTGGACCACCTGAGTTAATAGACCTTGGATCTTTTTGGCTGAAAATTTTGGGCTGCTCCAGGAAATGACTTTGGATCTCTTTGACAAGACTCTTCGCAATTTTAGTTAATTCCTTTGGATCTATTTGGCTCAAGACATTGGATCCCCTTGGCTAATGAACTTGAACCTGTTTGGCTAAGGACCTTGAGCCACCACAGATTTTTTTTAAACTAAGGACTTTGGATTGGATGACAACTTTGGCTAAGAAACTTGGCCCACCTAACTAATGACCTTGAAGTCCTTTGGCTAAGGACCCCTCCAGTTAATGACTTTGACTTTCCTTGACTGAGAACTTTAAGCCATCTAAACTAATGACTGGTTGGACCTCTTTGGCTGAAGACTTTGAGTAACCCCAGACAATAACCTTGGATTAATGACTAAGGATTTTTGGCCACGTTGGCTAATATAACTTTGGACCTCTTTGGCTAAGAACCTTGTGTCTCTTTGTCTAAGAGCATTCGTCCACCTCAGCTAACGACATTGTGCCTTTCTGGTTAAGAACTTTGGACCAAAAAGTTAATGCTTTGGATCTCTTAAAGTCTTTGGGCTACCTCATATTTTGACTCTGAACTTATATTGACTAAGGGGTTAAAATTGGGGGTCACCACAGCTAATGACCTGGGATCTTCTTGGTTAAGGATTTTGTACTATTTTACCTTGGACCTTGGATCTCTTTGGCTAAGCACCTCAGGTCACCATATCTGATGGGTATTAATATGTTTGGCATTTTTGGCAAATAAAGCCCACCTTGTTTGTATTTGGCTCTCTGCCCTTGACAATACTTCTGAGCATTCAGTAGAGAAGAGCAGTCTGAGACCTGGTTAGGCATTCATGGCCATCCCTGGAGCAATCTGCAGATATTTCTGATGAGAAAACATTCATAACAACTTCATGTTTCAATGCCTATCAACAGAGAATGGCCTACCAAACATTGCTCAGGTCAATAAATCTTAATGTTCAACAAAACTAGATCCCACAGCTCTTTAATACCAGGCTGTCCATGAGTTGCACTGGTGGAGGAGTCAGGGAAATATCATGGGGGAGGAAAGTAGGGAGAAGTTCATTTCTGAAAGGATTAAGCTTCATGGTCTGGTTGAGGTTACAAAGTCATTGATTACTATTACTTTATGTGTGCATGGTCTTATTGCTGTTTCTTTTATCCTTTGGGAGATGAAGTGGATTTTCTGTCTTAATAGACTCAGTATTAAATCTTCAAAACATTTCTCTTTTTCAGTTTTGCTGTCGTTTACTGAAGACTGGGCAGCCCTGTGCTGGGATTCAATTTAATTTAATTCAAACCATTCATTAGTGGTTAATTTCATGGACATCTCTGTGCTAGGCTCTAAGATCAAAAAGTGATGGAGTTCCTGCCCCTAAGGAGTCTATAAGCCTCTGGGGGACTATGGCATGTACACTTAGAAATACAGTACACATCACGTGTGCATACATAGATACGGTATATAGCAGAGGATGATGGGACAAAGATGTGCTTCCTAGAGATGAGTATTTTAAGAAAAATATTTTAAGAAAAACATTTTAAGAAAAATTTGGGGATATTCTTAAAATCAGAACTGGCTTCAGGGAGGAGGTGATTCTGAAAAGAATCTGGAGAGATTCTAAAAGGCAATGAGGTAGGGAGGTGGACTGGGGCTGGGGAGACCTCTGAAAGTAGGTAGTCTGTGGAGAAATACAGAAATGCAGAAAGACAGAAAATGGCATGTTGAGTTTGGGGAAGCTGGAGTTCAAGAGGGGGAGAGGGCTGGAAAGTGAGAGGGGGTAGACAGATTGCAGAAGATCTTCATAGTTCTTGCCTTTACTGAGTTCACTGTCTAATAGACCACTATCAGATGAGGCAAATATAGAAATAGCTATAATATAAGAAAAGATGTGATAAAGGGGAATCATGAGAGGTTTACAAACAGACAAACAAGGGCAGCTAGGTGGCTCAGTGAATAGAGCACCAGCCCTGGAGTCAGGAGGACCTGAGTTAAAAATCTGACCTCAGACTCTTGACACTAAGTGTGTGACCTTGGGGAAGTCATATAACCCAATTGCTTTGCCTTCCCCCCTCCAAGAAAAAACAACCAACAAAAGCTATAGGCTTAGGGGATAGGTTATGTCTGGCTGGGAGCAATCACAAAAGACTTCCTGGAGGAAGTGGTGCACTGCTTGCTCTGGTTCCCTGAAGAATAGGTGAGCTTTGGAAAGGCGGAGACCAGTATTCCAGGAAGAAAGAATGAGACTGGAAACCCCCCAAACACATCCTGGGTACAATGGATAGTATAACCTGATTTGAGCAAGGGGTATTTGTAAGGAAGTTGGGGAGGGAGGACCCAGAACACCAAGGGCTCAGAATGCTAGACTCAGGAGCAGGAGTTTTGGGGTAGCACGGTGAGCGCCGGGTTTTGGTGAGCGCTGGGTTTGGAGTGGGAAAGATCTCATTCAAATCCTCTCTCTGACACTTACTGACTGTGTGACCTCAGAGAAGGATTTAATCTCTCTGAGCCTGAGTGTCCCCATCTGCTGAAAGGCAGATACCATTATACCTGCTTACATGAAATAATGTGTGTAAAGCTCTTTGTAAACTTCAATTTAAAGGATTATATAAATGTTGGAGAGGGAGATTACATAGTATCTAGATAACTGGTCTTGAAGACAAGAAGACTCTGAATCTTCAAATCTTCCATCTGACACTTACCATGTGAGTGGCAAAAACCCATAGCTTCGCAGTGCCCAGGCAGCTGTCTAAGATGGTTAAGTTGCAGAGAAAGTACTGATATGCATTGATAGAGGAAGTACTCATAAGGAGCTGCCTACACCAAAAAAAAAATAATAGCAGATCTAGTTAAAAAGAGTCATTGTATATTCTGAAGGCAAAGGGGAGCCATTGATGACTTTTGAAAGAGAGAGGGAAGTGATCAGATTGATGCATTAAGATTAGTCTGCTGAAAGCAAGATTGATCAAAAGGGATGGATGGGTCAGAGGGTCACCCATTAGGTATCATCAATTCATTTTGTTTTAATGAACATTGATTAAACACCTTCTGTGCTGGAGGATGGGAGCTCAAAGATAAAACAAAGTCCCCATTCTCAAGAAGCCTGGAGCCTCATGGGGGAAAGATAAGTATCATAAATCCCTATGATTCCACATCAGGTAAAATAAGTGCAAAGGGGAGATCCAGGCAAAGTTCTTTGAGAAACTTGAGGAATCACAAAATGACAACTGGATGCAAGAGACCTCAGTGGCTATTGAGGAGAAAGAGAGCCCTGACTTGAGGAGACCAAGAGTGCCTTCAGGGAGTAAGTAGGGCCTGAATTGGGCTTGACCTCTGTATTATTGTTGGCAAGAATCTAGGTGATAAGGGGTTGTGGCTTCAGGATGGTAAGGAGGGGGGATTCTGATGACATAGACATTGTATGGTAGCTTATTTAACAGTTTTGGCAAATAGGAAGCTATTTTGACAACTCTGCTTGGACTCTTGGCCAGAAGCTGTTCCAGACTCACAACTGGTACCAAGAAGGTACTTTTGTTTTTGTTCTGAATAAGGGGCATGGATTCATAAGTACTTTTTACCAATTATGTGGTTTGGGTTGTTTACCCAAACTTGCTGATAAAAACTAGTTCAGCAGCCAATTGATACAAGTTAACCAGATACTAGCTGGATAAATACTTATTTAAATTTAAAAAAATTTATTTTTCTAAAACTTTAATGCACAATAAGAATCATTTTCCCCCTCCTTCCAAATATGATTTAGAAAAATGTACATTAGAAACACTTGCCTGTTATCCTGATTTCTGCCACCAGGTGGCGGAAGACGCATGTGACAATGGCAATGTTCCTGATTGACAGCTCCTGCAACAGGGGCTATATATAGTTTGGCTTCTATTTTTTTCTTTCAATGTTTCTCTCCTCCCTCCTCGACCTCCTCTCCCTCCAACCTCCACTTTCATCTACCAGTTTTTCTCTGGGAGACATCAAAGAATAGTAGAAAGAGCCTGAATTTGGTGAGTAGCACCCTGGCTTTGGAGGAGCCTTGGTCTTCTCGTCTGCAAAATGGGGACAATACCTGTAGCACCTATATTGAAGGATTGCTGTGAGACTCAAATGAGAGACTGTATGTAAAGTGCTTTGCAAACATCTAAACATGTTATAGATCTGTCAGTTATCTTATTTCTGATTCACAGGATTGTTGTCATCTTTAAGGTACCATAGAAATTCCAAGTCCTCCTTTTGACAGGTGGGAAATTTGAGGTCCAGAAAGAGGAAGGCATTTGTTTAGGTCCCATAGTGAATCAGGAGCAGAGCCAGGCTCTAATCCAAGCCTCCTAGTCCAGGATTCTCTGGCATTCTTACTGCACTACCCATCCTCATATTTTCAGGTCTTATTCCTAAAGCGTTTGTCTTAGAAATTGTTTTAGAGGTGATTGATGCCCAGTAACCTTGAACAGGTCATATTAGGTGAGTCTGTAATAATAACAATAATAATTAGGTGAGGCTATAACTGATAATTGTGTTTATAAGATTTAAAAAAAACAAACTTCATATGCATTAGTCCCTCTGTTACTGTAACACATTTTTATTACTGTTCTGCAGGTGGGCAAATGGAGAATCAAAGAGGTTTTATGACTTGTCCAGAATCACACAGTCATATCACGTGCATAGCTACATTTGCTGTAGCTGCGGACAGGCCACATTTGATACCCATCAGCTGCTTTTAGTATGAATGTTCACAAATGACAAATCAGCCAATACTGAATGAACTGGGAGCATCTTATAACAGGAGTTCTTAACCTCTTTTTGCTATGGGCCTCATGGGCAGTCTGGAATGTTTTTAAATGCATAAGATAAAATATGTAGGATTACAAAGGAAACCAATTTTATTGAAATATACCAGTGACCAATTATTAAAAAACCAACAATCACCACAAGTTTGTAGATTCCAGATTAAGAATGCAGATGATTATAGACTTTGGGGTTGTATGACTTGGGGGTGAAGTCCTTCATGCCCTCTGGGCTTCAGTTCCCTTCCTTGCTGAGTTGGGGTGATGATGGCATCTGCCTTGGACTCTGGGTCCCTGCTGGCTTTGAGCTCTATGTCTTGGTCTCTTCAATCAAGCTTCTCTGATGTTGTCTTTTCAAGTAAAGACCCTTGAAGGTGTCATGCCAATAGCTTGGATGAAGGATAATTCCCTGACACAAAGCCCGGGGCAGGCAGGCCCTCTCTCACTCATCAGCTTTTGAAAAGACCAAGATCTAGGCTTAGCTCCAGCAATGTGGACCCCCAAATGGTGAGGCCCACCCTGTCTTCCATGGCTTCCCCAGCTACCAGGTTGTGTTCCATGCCTGCTTACTAGCTTTCCCCTCTTCACTCCCGTTCACTCAATCTTTTCATTCCTCTGATTCACTGCAGGCCCGAGAACCTCATGCTGATGGCCCAGAGTCCTTACCTGTTGGGAAGTAAGAGGATCCCAAATCACCAGGATCCTAGTGTGAATCCCAATACCATCTCAGTAGGATCTCAGAAATTTTCATAAGAAACCATTGATAGGGTCAACAGCAGCTAACAATGATAGTGTTTTACAATTACCTTATTGGACGCTCCTAACAACCCTGGGAGGTAGGTGCTATTATTATTATTATCCCCATTTTACACATGAGGAAACTGAGGCAAAAAACAGAGGTTAAAGGATTTGCCCAGAGCCACACGGCTGATGGGTATCTGAGGCCACATTTCAACTTCAGTAGGTTTTCCTGATTCCAGACCCAGTGCTCTGTCCACAGCGCCACCTCGCTGCCAGTTTAATGAATAGCTAATAATGGAATTCCAGGTTTGGGGACAGGTTGGGAGGGTGGTGGTCTGGGAGGTCTCCTGGCACTGTTCACTCTCACCTCACAGAACATTAGAGTACTAGTCTTAGCCTATAGGTGAAGCACGCGGACACTTTCACAGGGAGCATGGCATGGAGGAAAGAACACCGATTTCTGGAGTCAGAGGACCCAGGTTCAAATCCTGCCTCTTGTACTTATTACTTGTGTGTCCTTGGGAAACTCACTTAATTTCTCAGTTTTCTCAACTGTAAAATCAGAGAGTTGGACTGGAAGCCCTTTGAGCACACTTGCATCTCTAGATTTTTGATATTTCCTTACACTCCCTCTGTGCATGTGTCTGATCCTCCCAACTCTAATGAAGCCTTCAGAGTCCAATTCCACAAGTACCTATTAACCGGATTTCATTAGCCAGGCACTGTACTAGACACTAGGGATACAAAGACAGAAGGAAAACATTTCCTGCTCTCTAGGAGCTTACATTCTAATGGAGAAGATACATAATACAAACATATATATGTATGTATATATACATATATGTATATATACATGTATATACATGTGTGTGTATATATATGTATATATACATCAGTGCATGCAAAATAAAGACAAAATAAATGGAAGGTAGCTGTAGAGGGAAATGGAGCTGGGGCCCAGCGTCTGGGAATGCTAGGTAGGCTTCTTCCACAAGGTGGCATTTGAGCTATCCTGAAGGACTCCAGGGATTCTGAGTAGTGAAGGTGAGGACATAAGAGTATTCCAGGTATGGGAAATGGCCAGTGCCAAAGTGGAGAGGTGGGAGCCAAAGGGTTGGGTGTGTTCCACAGGAAATACTAGGGAGAAATGGCTTTGGGCACAGGTATGGATGTCCCCTTGGGCTCGCCCAACTCTCATTTTTCCTTTTGTTGGGTGATTTGGGGGATGGTTGGGTTGGGAATAAGCATTTATTAATCACCTGCTCTGTTCCAGGCATCATTCTAATTGCTTTACAAATTATTTGATTGACAATACAAAGGACAGGCATCAAAGGAGGGGGAATCACCCAGACCCTACCTAGGTAAGGAGATGCCCCTGACACTGTCCGGTAGCACAGTAAACCTCCCGCCAAGTCTCCAGTCCAGATATACCTCCTCAAGGAAACAAAGTTCTTCTGATGGGCCGGTTCTGTCATGACTTCCAGAAATGCTCTAGGAGCAACCGTGGTGGGGCTTCTTGGGAGCCTGGTGTCACCATGGTAACCAGTAGCCATCAAGAGAGGGAGGGAGTGTGGGTTGAGGAGAAAATCAGATTTGTAGCAGTTCTGAAGGTGCTTGTTGGTCCTTCTTCAGATTAGCCAGTGCCTGACCAAGAAGAGGGGTCTAGGATCCTTGATTCATGTGCTGATGTAACTGAAGGCCCTGGAGAGCTCACCTTCCATTTGGGCAAATGATGCCTACCTGGCTCCAGGGATTTTTGTTTTTTCATTCTGCTATCCTTCAGGCCTAAATTCTCTAAGCAGGCTGGCCCCACTTTGGGAAAAATCTCTTCTCCCATGTAATACTGTCTCCTTTCTCAGTCTTGAGCCTCAAATTGGGAGTTGGGAAGCCTGGGTTTGCATGATAGCTTTCTGATTCATAAGCTGTGACGGGAGTGACCCATGCCCCAGAGCTATTACCAAGAATTTTTGTGCTGAGGGCAAGTACTCTTTCCCCCCCCCCC
>CM053595.1:54367223-54386079 GCA_028646575.1 Pseudocheirus occidentalis | reverse complement strand
ACAACTTGTTTGGCCATTCCCCTTTTAATGAGCATCTCCTTAATTTCTAATTCTTTATTACCACAAAGAGATCTATAGTTTTATAGCCTTTTGGGCATAGTTTCAAAATGTTCTCCAGAATGATTGGACCAATTTAGTGACTCTACCAATAGTGCATTATTGGGGGCGGCTAGGGGGCACAATGAATAAAGCACTAGCCCTGGAGTTGGGAGGACCTGAGTTTAAATCCAGCCTCAGACACTTAATACTTACTAGCTGTGTGACCTTGGGCAAGTCACAACCCCAATTGCCCTGCCTTTCCCCCTCCAAAAAGCAAAAAACCAAAAACAAAATGCATTATTGGACCTGTTTTTCAATATCTCCTCTAGCTTTTGTCATTTTCCTTTTCTGTCATGTTAGCCAATATGAAAGGTATGAAGTGGTACCTCAGAGTTGTTTTAATTTGCATCTCTCTATATTTGAGAAATGAGGCTTTTACTGGAGAAAGGTGCTGTAAAATTTTTTTTATATTACTCCACTGACTATGTTTTTTTTTTTTGTTGTTCAGTCATTTTCAATGGTGTCTGACACTTTGTGATCCTGTTTGGAGTTTTCTTGGCCAACATACTAGAGTGGTTTGCCATTTCCTTCTCTAGCTCGTTTTACAGATGAGGAAACTGAGGTAAAGAGGGTTAAGTGACCTGCCCATGGTCACACATTTAGCTAGTAAATGCTAAATCTGAGCTCAGATTTGAATTCAGGAAGAGGAGTCTTCCTGATTCTAGGCCCAATACTCATCTACTACTGCCATCTAGCTTCCTTATTTAGGATACCTTTTAGAAAACTGAAATCATTGTCCTGATTATCTCTTAATTAGGTCTATTTTGGCTTTGCTTTGTCTGAGATCATAATAGCTACCCCTGCTTAAAAAATTTTTTTATTCATGTTTTTTTATTCACATCCCAAAAAACACCTATGTTACCTTTATGGTACAGTACTATACTCACTCTCTTTCTGTGCTCCTGCCCCTCAGCCCTGCTTTACTCTACTGCTAGAGTGTCTGGTCCCTGTGTGTCTGTTTTCTGTCTGTCCTACACTTAGGTACCATGTGCTTGTCCCTGGTCCTCAAGTGTTCTTCCTACTGCTCTTGCTTCTCTGTCCTCAGCCCCCATGTGTCTTTGAGCCATGTACTGTCCCCCTCCTCCCCTCCAGGGGTGCCTGACTCTCTTCCTGCCCCTTTCCCTTTCAGCTCTAAGGGCAAATTCACATTATATAGAAATTACTTTTTGTAGAGGTCTGTAGAATGGTCCATTTACATAAATTGAGAAAGTCTATATTTCCTTCCATTTTATTTTATTCTGTTTATCCTCCTCTCCTTTTACCCTGTGCCTAGAAGATGCTGTTTTATTTCTGGCCCCTGTCTCCCTTAAGCTGCCCTCCCTTTTATCATCCCCCCCTTACTCTTATCCCTTTTCTCTTCTATTTTCCTGTTAGGTAATAGAGATTTCTGTTTCCAGCTCTGTGTGTGTGTGTGTATGTTTGTGTATATATATATTATATACACATATATATTATATATGCATATATAATATATATGCATATATGTGTGTGTATATATATATTCTTCCCTCTTTGAACCAAACCTTATGAGAGTGGGGCTCAAGTATTGCCCATGCCTTCATTTTCTTCTCTACTGCATAAGCTCTTCCTTGTGTGTCTCTTTTATGTAAGATAACTTTCCTCATTCTTGTTCTCCCTTCCCTCTTCTCACACCTTATCCCTCTTTCTCACCTCTTAATTTTTCTTGAGATCATCCCAACATAATCAACTTACGTCTGTGCCCTCTGTAAATGTAGACTCTTTCTAACTTCCCTAATAATGATTAAGTTCTTAGGAATTATAGGAAGAGGTATCATCTTCCTATGTAGGAATGCGAACAGTTTAACTTAATACTGAGTCCTATGATTTCTTTTTTGTATTTCATTTTTTACACCTCTCTTGAGTCTTGTGTTTTGATGTCAAATTTTCTATTCAGCTCTGGTCTTTTCATTGGGAATGTTTGGAAATCCTCTATTGAATTAAGTGTCCATTCCTCCCTTTCCCGCCGCCACAGGATTGTACTCAGTTTTGCTGGGTAGGTCATTCTTGGTTGTAATCCTAGCTCATTTGCCTTCCAGAATATCATATTCTAAGCTCTCCACTCTTTTAATGTAGGAGTTACTACATCTTGTGTCAGTCAGACTGTGACTCCATAATATCAGAACGGTTTCTTTCTGGCTATTTGTAATTCAGCTATAATATTTCCAGGAGTTTTCATTTTGGGTTCTCTTTCAGGAAATGATCAGTGAGTTCTTTTAATTTCTATTTTACCTTCTGCCTCCATATTGGGACAGTTTTACTTTATAATTTCTTGAACTATATCTAGTTTCTTTTTTTGGTCATGGCTTTCAGATTATCCAATAATTCTTAAATGATCTCTCCTTGATCTATTTTCCAGGTCAGTTTTCAGATGAAGTACTTCATATTTTCTTCCATTTTCATTCTTTTTACTTTGTTTTATTGTTTCGTGATTTCAATAGAGGCTTTAATTTCAACTTGTCCAATTTTGCTTTTTAAGGACTTATTTTCTTTAGTGAACTTTTATGACTCTTTTTTATATTTGGTCAATTCTACTTTTTAAGGAGTTTCTTTCTTCAGGTAATTTTTATGCCTCTTTTCCTATTTGCCCAAAGGGCAGATAGGTGGTGCACTGGATAGAGTGCTGGCACTGGAGTTAGAAGGGTCTGAGTTCAAATCTGATTGCAGATACTTATTAGCTATGTGACCCTGGACAAGTCACTTAATCCTGTTTGCCTCAATTTTCTCATCTTTAAAATGAGCTGGATAAGGAAACGGCAAATCACTGCGGTCTCTTTGCCAAGAAAACCCTAATTGGGGTCATGAAGAGTTGGACGTAACTGGAAAATGACTTTACACTTTTTAAGGAGTTTTTTCTTCAGTGAATTTTTGAGTCTCTTTTACCAAACTGTTAATTCTCTTTCTTGTATCACTCTTATTTCTTTCCCCAATTTTCCCTCTAATACTTTTATCTAATTCTTTTTTTTTTTTTTTTTGCTTTTGCTTTTTGGAGGGGGAAGGCAGGGCAGTTGGGATTAAGTGACTTGCCCAAGGTCACATGGCTAGTTTTTTTGTGTGTGTCAAGTGTCTGAGTCTGGATTTGAACTCAGTTCTTCCTGACTCCAGGTCTGGTGCTCTATTTATTGTGCCACCTAGCAACCCCCTTTTATCTCATTCTTTAAATCTTTCAGGGATTCTTGTTGGACTTGTGTTCAATTTGCATTTTTCTTTGAGGCTTTGCTTGTAAATATTTTCATGTTGTCTTCTGAGTTTGTGTCTTGATCTTCCCTGCCACAGTAGTAGCTCTTAATGGTCAGGTTCTTTTTGTTGTTGTTGTTCATTTTCCAGTCTGTCTCTTGACTTTGAACTTTATGTTAAAGTTGGATTTTGCTTACTTGGGGGTGGGGAGGCACAGTCCCAAGCCTCAGGCTTTTTCCTGCTGCTGTTTTCAGAGCTAATTCTGGGGCCTCTGCAAGTTTTGGGGAGCAGTGTGGTCACTGCTCTCTTGATCTGCACTCTGGTCTTTATCCAGGTAAGATCCCTGCTCCCTTGTAGCTATAAGTCCAAGTGCTCCTTTCTACCTTGGAGCTATGGCCAAGAGCCCTGCTTCCTTGTGACCAGCCATAAGCATTCCTTTTCACCCTGGAACTGATACTCAGAACTGTGTATGGGCAAGAGATGCCGAATGGCACCCAGACCTGCTCCCAGTACCAGTTCAGGATTCCCTGTAATCTCTTTCTGACCAGTTGTCCCATCTTCTTGCCAACTCTGGGCTGAGAGCTCCTGAGGCAGTTCCTGCAGCTGTTGCCACATCCAAGGCCCACCCCTGGTGTTGCTGCTGTGGGGGTTTGGATTGGCCCCCACCCTGGTGTCACAGATCTCTCCTGCCAACTTCTTAAGTTGTCTTGGCCTGGAAAAATGTCTCACCCCAACCATTTGTTGGCTGTACTGCTGCAAAATTCCATTTGCTGTGTTATTTAAAGTTGTTTGGCAGGGAATATTGGGAGAGCTCAGCCAGGTTGCTGTCTTTACTCTTCCATCTTGGCTCCAATGATCTTCATTTTTTTTTTCTCTAGTTATGTCCCCTTGTAGAGGAATCCCTTGATTTAAGGCCACGTCTTCCATTTACTCAGTTAACTAAAGGCTCCCCAGGCTTAATTGAAGTACTATACCAATTACAGAAATTAGGTTTTTTTAAACAAGGGCAATAAAAACGTAAACAAAACAGCAACAAGAGTAGTAATAACTGACATTATGCTTTGGGGTTTTCAAAACACTTTACGTGAACACATCACACTCAGTCAATCCATAATTTAAGTATTAGGTCATAGGGCAAAAAATTTCCAGATTGTCAGCACTGTTCTTTTTTCTTCTTTCACTTTTCTAATGTGGGTGGGGTATTTTCTTGCTTAGGTGTGGCCCTAAGTGTTTTTGGTGTCCATGCCATCATGATTTAAGTTGCTTCACTTTTCCCCGTCTGGTCCAGGTGTCTTCACTGGTCAAATCTCCTTTTCAAAACTAGAGTTGTATATATGCAAATCACTTATCAAAACAAATGCTGCAAGGTTAAAGTTCTTTTACTTCTCCACTGCTAAATTTTCAAAGCTTAAACTTTTATCTTAAAGGCTGGTATTCCTATAGCTTCTGTTTGGTTCTGCTTTTTTATTTTTCTTTTTAGAACTTCTGACCCTGCTTTCAAAAATCAGTTCAAATTAAAAGGGTTCTTGTTATTGTCAGTAAAAGAGAAAAGGAAGCAGTGTGTCCAGTAGCACATATTTGGGGGGATTATTGATTGACCAAATAGGGAAACAAATCACAAAGGTTAATCAAGGATGGGAAGATGATTAGATGACCAACATACTTGACCATATTGGTCAAGACCAATGGCCTCTCCCTAATATTTCCTGCAACTTCCCAATACATAAATAAGTCCTAGAACCGTCAGAGGAGAGGACAGACTCAGACTGCACTGATGGTTATAATGGGATATCACAAAGTCAAAGCTCTAAATTCTCCTACTCCACAGGTAACTGAGACTGCTAGTAACATTCTCAAATCTTAGTATGGTCTATTTCCTTTACATTTCTATAGGGAGTACCTAGACCAAAACGACAAATCTCAGTGCTGCTAATTTTCTAATTTCAAAGTTATAGCTTAATTATGAATAGCAGGTATCTCTGCAGAGAGGGGCACCTGCTATTCATAATTGACTGAGCCACTGATGCTCTCTTATTCCCTTGCACAAACTGTGAATAGTTTTCAAGTGTATACTTTTCTCTTCCTACCATATGGCCCTCAAGGTTGTGATATTCCCTCCAGTTATTTTCTCTCCTCCTGCTTCCTCCTCTTCTCAGAGGATGGTGCCTGGGGAACCTGAATTCAAAATGACCTGGCTCTGGCAGCTATAATGTGCCAGTGGTATTGGCCTAAGGGCAAACTTCCCCAGATTTATGGAGACCCCTTCCTCTGCTGTTTTAAAGACCTTATAAATATAGGTTATTAACAAAATAATCATCATAAAATTTTATGACACATGTAACTCATCAAGCCTCCAGTCTGTGAAATCTCTGACATTCAGGCAGATAATTAGGTCACTTAACCTATTTAAGTTCTCTTAACAAGTCACTGGTAGCTTCTCTTATCTCCTGTATACAGTTAAATATGTACATGAGTCAAAATTAATTAAGACTGATTTTATCTTTTTCAAAAGAAAGTTGGCTTAAAGCAGTATTCAGATCGGAAAATAATTTAAAAGAACAAAAATTCTGTATTTAAATATGTGTTCTTTTGGAAAGAAGTGATTGGGAAGGGGAAAGGAGAAAGAGGACCTCACCAGCTACCTGAGTTCTTGACAATGGAAAGTTCCCCAGTGCTTAAGCACATCCTCTTTTCAAGCCACATCTGTCCTTCCCAAGCCTGGTGAGCAAAGATGCCAGCTACCCTGGTGGAACCCAGATGTGCTCAACATAGTTGCTTCCACTTTTCCTTTTCTTCTGTGGTGTACTGGCAAACAAACAAGTACTTAGTGCCTTGTTTCAGCTACTTAAGTATTTACTACCTTGTTTGAGCCCCTTGTGAACTGAAGATGGGAGGAACTTGCTGATGCAACAGGAAGGGGTGGAACAGGAAGAAGAATCACCATATATAGGGAGAGGCACAGCTGGGACAGAGAAGAACTGAGAAGGGAAACGGTTGTGGAGGCTAGGCACTCTGTTTGTCTGTTCTGTTGTGTATGCAATACTTTGTACAGAAGCCCTGGGAACTTACTGGAAGCTCTGAAAGAGGATTTTCTTGTAGTCTGTTTACAGAAGTCCTGGAGGAGGGTTTCAGAAGTCCTGGGACTATACTGACGGTTTGTGTTGAGTTCTCAGACCTTGTTTGTGGGTTTGTGTTGAGTTCTCAGATCTTGTTTGTGGGACTGTGTTGATTTCACAGGCAGATAGTGAATTGATGATGGTGCTGGCCATGTGCATGAATATTGTTATGGCTCTGTTAAGCTTTGTCTTCCCAGAAACAGAAATAGTGAAGGACTTGAGGTGAACTGGACCCTGTAAGCTTCAATGTGGAATGGGAACTGGCTGAGAAGCTGGACGAGGAGCTGGACAGTAGCTGAGAGCTGCCTGCCTGTGAACCTTGGGAGCTGGACCCACGGAAGAAGAATCCTGGAATTTGGAAGCCAGCCTTGAACCAAGATGTAAAGACCTCTCCTTAGGTACTTAGTGCTTACAGAACAAAATCATGATTTACTGTGATTTAGAGGTGGGAGAACTTTGTACTCTGTACCTTATACCCCTTAATGATGATCGGAAACTAATCTCCAATCAAGAAGAAAGAAGACTTTTTTGACTGAGAGATTAAGACAGTGTGATCTAGGGGTGGAAAAACGTAGACCTTTGTACTTTGTGTCCCTTAAGGAAGATTGCTCCTTAAGGATGATTAGGTTAAGGACTTACTGAATGATATATTTTGTTTAAAACTATGTGGCCACTTTAAGTGAAAATTATGTGGCCACTTTAGTGATAATTTGTTATATCATTGTGAATGCTGTATTTTGGTTTCTGTGAATGTTTACTTATGAATAAATAGAGAGTTCCCTATACTATGTGATCAGAACTTTAGAGCTATTCACAGCAGTCCTCAGGAGAGCTGCTTGTGCTTGGCTTTACATCTGGTCATTCACCCATCTGTGTGTCCATCTCTGTTCTTCGTTTCCCTCTCCTTCTCCCAGAGCTATTCTAAAGTTCCTGCTGCAGAGGAAATTCCACTCTCTAGCTCAGAATATGAGATAGATACCCAACATCTCCTAGGGCTGGGAGAAACTCCAACTACCTGGATTCCCAGTAAGGCCACAGTTTTTGTTACACCAACATCCAAAACTCTTCCCCAGTTTATATAGGCAGATACAGAATCAGCTTACTGGCAGAAATAGAAAGCCGAGACAAAATACTTCTGTCGTATTCATGCCTGGGATGCTCCCCCTCTTCCCCTCCACCTCTTAGAATCCAAGGTCAGCTCACAGGCTGCCTCTAACATGAAACCTTTCCTCATCTCCCTCAGTTGATATTCCTCTGTTCTGGTCCCCTCTTGAATTGCCCAGTATATACTTGGTATATATTTACATATATATATATACTGTTTTCTTGGATAGATTTAAAGTTATTTGAGAGGGGGCGGCTAAGTGTCGCAGTGAATAGAACACCAGCCCTGGAGTCAGGAGGACCTGAGTTCAAATTCAGCTTCAGATGCCTAACACCAAAAAACTAGCCATGTGGCCTTGGGCAAGTCACTTAACCCCAACTGCCCTCCAAAAAGCAAAAAAAAAAGTTATTTGAGGTCAGAGACCATTTCATTTTTGTCTTCCTATATCTAGCATTCAGAACTGTACTGTATACATAGTTAGGTGCTTAATAAGTGCTTGTTGATTGATTTTGTTGCCTATAGTGTTCTGAAAAATAAATGGGCACATTTTCCTCTGTAGTATCTGAAGTATCTCACAAACTTGGGTTCTTTTAGATTTGGCAACAGTGTATCTTGGCAGACTGTAACCAATAACATATCCTTACAAGTCTATTTTTAAAAATAAGAGTGTGAATTTACTAAGAACACAGAATTATAATATTTACACGAATGTATTTTTAGAGCTGGGATGAACCTTAAAATTTGTCACCCCTTTCCCCTATCCATTTTACAGATGAGGAAACTGAGGCCTGTGGAGATGTTACTTGTCCAAAATAATTTTTGAGCACCTTTCTCTGTGTCTCTGTCTCTGTCTCTTCCTCTGTCAGTCTTTCTCCTTCCAAGTTCATGAGATCTCAAGTTCACTAGATATTTCAGATACTACAGAGGATAATGGATCCATTTATTCTTTGGAATTGTAGGCAACAAAATCAACTTGAAAAAACCCCCTATCCTTACTTCTCCTCTGCCATCCCTGGTTCCAAAATGGTGGTGGTGGTGATCTTCAAGAATATGTTCTGAATACAGGGATTGAAATTATTCAATTTTTCCCCCCACCTCCTAGTTTAATAGTCAATGTTCTTCACAGAAACTTACTACAGAGAAAAAAAAAAAAAACCATGAAATTGTCTGTGTGCAATGTGCCATTGATATAAATTGATTTTCAAACAGAGATGAAATAGTTCCAATTAGTCATGTCAAAGCCCAGTTGCTCTCTCTTAATTTGCACAAATTCATAGGAAATTGTGAATGTTATAGTTTTTTGCTAAGCTATCCTTTAACTTGAAAGCAAAATTCAGTTTTTTTCACATAGACATATTCAAGTACTATATATAAATTCACAAAAATCTATGAGATTCCTAACATTGTTCATACTGAAATTGATCCTTTTAAGTCAGTCAGATAGGAGATAGCTGGTTACTGTTCCATAATATTATATTTTATGGACTTCTTTTGTATCCGAATCTTTTCTTCCTGGCTGTTGCCTTCCCTCCTGAGTCAGAAGACTGCTAAGTTTTTTCTCAAGGTCTTTTACCCTTGGCAGTTGACTAGAGAAAGAAACAGTGTACTTATCAAATTAATTTATTTTTTATTTTTTTTTTTTTGGAGAGCAGTTGGGGTTAAGTGACTTGCCCAAGGTCACACGGCTAGTTTTTGTGTTAAGTGTCTGAGGCCGGATTTGAACTCAGGGACTCCTGACTCCAGGGCCAGTGCTCTATTCACTGCGCCACCTAGCCGCCCCTTATCAAATTAATTTAAAACACCAATGAATGCATTTAAATAACAATGAATGATCACATTGTGACACAGTATACACACATCTGATTTAACTCTGACTCATAAATAGATCTTTCAAAGTAATAATTGATTAAAGGAGGTTAAACTTTGGTTAATTTATTTTTCAAATCTATGCCACCTTAGTTTTGCTAGTTATAATACTCTCTCTACTCAATCCCTTTTCCTTAGGAGCAGAGGCCAGGAGGATGAATCATTACCTTTTTTTACTTTTTCCTTCTCCAAGAAGAAGCTAATTCTCCAAGAGACACTAATTCTTGGAAAATAAAACCTTAATCTGAAAAGCAAAACTCAGTACATAGATCTATAAACTTGAACCCTATAAACTGATCTGCAAATTAATCTTATGACCATTGTCCATTGCAACTATTTGCTCCCAAAAGGAGCCCCTATTTTTTTCTGCTATAGTTTTATTTCTTGGCATCTTGGCCACCTCTGCTTCTCTTTTCTTTTGCCCTCGGAAGAGCTCTACCTCCACTACATTAGTTTTTCCAGTAGACCTACAGCTTCTGTGCTGTGCTCAACAGAATCAAAAGAAATAGAAGTTTTATTTTCTTTCACTTTACTTCTCTAATCCAGAATAAGAAATTTCTTCCTTTAGCTTCTAACATTTCATTTCTTTAGCTATGTGACCCTCAAGTTGCTTAACTCTGTTCGCCTCAGTTTCCTCATCTGTAAAATAGGCTGGAGAAGGAAATGACAAACCCCTTCAGTGTCCTTGCCAAGAAAACCTACAAAGGGGTCATGAAGAGTAAGAAACAACTGAAAAATTACTAAAAAATGTATTTTGATATGTTATACTTGTTATCATTATCTTTTAAATATTCCATTTTTCTAGTTTTTGTTGAAGTCATTTATTATTTAATGAGCTTTCAGAACATTTCTAACCAGATGTAATTCTCACTCAAGTTTTCCTTATTTATTTTTTGTTTTATTACATGATTGTTTAAAAACAAAGTATGTAAAATTTCAACCTTATTGACGTTACCAAGAACTTCTTTATAACCAAATACGTGATTTATTTTTGTAAGAGAATCTTATTGATTAGAGTTGGGTCTGTGGGCTCTAGTAGCAGTGTCAAGATGGCTAGAGAGCAGCAGGGTGGTAGGGTCATGTCAGGCTCATTTCTGGAGACCTGTTAGGGCCCCAGAGTGAGAACTAGAGAGATGGGTTAAAGATGAGGAGATACAATATCATGGTGGCTTGAGAGCAGCTTCGTGTTGTGTCTAGGTGTCACTGAACACCAGGTGCTGCTGGAGGGAGGGAATGTGAACATGTGAGCCAGGAGCATGATTGACCAAAGGGCCAGGAAGTTCCTGGCCTGGATGGACCATCTGCAGGAAGAAAGTCCCATCTTTTTGCAAGAAGTCTTTCCCAGGACTTAATCTTAGTGCCTTCCCTTTGAGATTATCTCCAGTTTATCCTGTCTATATGTTGTTTGTCCATAGACATTTGCATATTGTCTGCCCCATTAGATTGAGATCTCCTTGAAGGCAGGGTTGGTTTTGTTTTTTGTTTTTGGCCTTTTTTTTTTTTTTTTTGCATTCCCCATTGCTTAGTGGATGTTTAATAAATACCTACTGACCTACTGCATGTCCTGGAAAATCTCAGAGGAGGGATAACTGATGGAACCTGGGTTCTTACTTCTGTTCTTAGTTCTGAGGAAGCCATGTGCCCAACCCCTGGGGACCACGTTCTCAGTTGGGGAAAGGGAAAACCTCAGAACAAGGCAATATCTTACCAAGGCACTCTGCTCCTTGGTGACAGCTAACATCACAGGGAAGTTAACATGGTTCATCCTTTTCAGAATAAAGAATGTTCCTGAAACCTCTGTGTTCACTCTCCCTGCCATTGGGCATGCCAACCCGCACAAGCTAAGTTCAATTCAGATAAAAAGCTTTTCACCCTTGGAAGTCAGCACTTGACAAATACGTTCTCTGGCTTCAAATACACTCAAGCGGCACCAACTGAGCAAACAGGAAGCTTGACTTCAGAATTCAAGCAGCATCTATCCTGTTCATCTCACTGTGCATTCCTAATAACTGGCATTCTTTCTGCTATTTATCAAATAAAACTTGTATTAGATAACTCACCAGGTCAACGCAGGACAATGAGAAACATAGATCTATTTCCTATGTGCCTTCTATCCCATGAATTTCAAATTACGGTGCCATGAATCCCAAGGGAATGATCTTGCTCAATGAGGACCATTTTTTAATATTACTTTTTATGTATGCACATATTTTTAGCATCAGAAAGTAGTCTTTCTGTGTCCTATAGGTATTTATCTTGGGCTGAGCTGAAATGTTTTGATGATAGCTCGAAGATCAATTGAAAGTAGTATACCTTCCCTCATATGCCCATGGTAATGCAGGAAAATGGACTGGATGGAAAATTCTTTGTTAGATGCTACCTAGTATAAATGAGGCAATGCAAATGCTTCTTATGTATGTATATATGTATACATATATGTCTTATAGATACACATAAGGAACATTATAAGAAATATATTGAATATATTTTATTCATTTAAAACCATAGTGTATGTTTAAAAGTATATTTGCATATACAACTATATGTGCATATACATACATATACATGTTTGAGGTTTATATGGTTTATAATAATATATGGGTTATATACTATTAAATATAACATACAACATAATGTTTAATATATGAACATTTAACATAAATGATAGTTTATTATATAGAAATATATGACATAAAATATGATTTATTTATATGGTTTATAGTATGTGGAAACATATGTAGTATTTTTGTGGTTTTTTGAGGGGTTTGTTTTGACCATACAGATTGGTGCCCCCGTGGCCCCTTGTTGCCAATGCTCCTTTCCAGTCTCCTATGCCTGTGATGTTTAGGTGGCTCTCTATAGCAAAGTCCTCGTTGTAACTCTTACCCTCTTTAAAGGATCCTGGCTAAGCCTACGGGGTGAGGAAAGTTGTAAGAGCTGTATACTTGTGGTTATATGTGAATGTATTTGTTGAGCTGACTGGCCCTGGATCAGGAATTGTCTGGAATGAAGGAGCAGGAGGAAAAAGAGACTAGATGCATTTATATTCTCTGGAGCTGTTGCCTCAACCCATCTACATAGTAGAAGAGTCGGAGAACAAAGGAGTCCTCTTTTCCAAACTTTCCTGTGGTGCTCCCAGCCCAGAGCTGTGTGTGTGTGTGTGTGTGTGTGTGTGTGTGTGTGTGTGTGTGTGTGTGGTTGAAAAGTTCCTTGAAAAGAGATGGAGTCTAAGCTCCAGTCTGTAGAGACGGAGGCTATCTCCTTCAGGGAATTTAGGAAAGGGGGCAGGGAAGAAAGGTGTCTGTGAGAAGAACTTGACCCCTTCGCTTTTGCTCACTGGGATGTTCTCTGCCCTGGGCTTCAGCTATAAGGTCTGCAGAGTTCCAGGAAGCCTTGCCTTACCTAGTTCATAGAACTCCTTGTCTTGTGGGTCATCTTCGTAACAGGTAGATAACAAGTTATTTTGTCTATTCTCTGAAACGCAGCTGTCAAACCACAGCTTTTCATCTGTCTGATGAAGAGACCTCTTGTCCTGGCTGGGTCCCCACTGGTAGTTGAGCTTCCCCCCATTCTTCTGGCCTTCACCATGTGATGAAGAAGCTGAATGTGTTCTTATCTGGTCATCCTGTGTCTCTCTTCTTCAATTCCTCCAACGTGATCTGGTTAAATTTTCCAGGGGAGTTTCCACTGCAGCTTGTTGGTGGTGAAAAGCTGGTGTCCCTGTGTCTCCATCACTGACATATTGGACAGTCTATGTAGGTGGCAGGAGGAAAGGACCAGAGAGTGCCAGGTGGGTACCCATGTTTGGCTACAGTGTGAAAAAGGGAGAGAAGGGGCATTGCTATGGCCACTAGAAACTGATCACCATCATTACCTCTTTTATTTTCTTGCAATATATATTTTTGGCAGAAATGAAAGAAATATGGAGCTCAGCAGAGGATAGTGAGTATAGACTTCTAATGTTCTGCAAAGTACATTGATTCTATCATAATGAGGTTATTCATCTTTTGTACTATGGTGTAGGGGGGAAGAATGCTTGACTTGGAGTCACAGAACCTGGGTTCAAATTCTGTCTCTGATATCACCAGTAGGAAGGTAGAAACTCTTGAATGTTTGTTCCAAGGCCATAGTATTTCAATTTTGTTCCCAAATATTTCTACAGATGTAGGACCCGCAATTCTTAGATGAGAAATAGTGTGGCAGGGTGGATAGAAGGCTGTTCTTAGAAGCAGGACAACCTGGGTTCAAATCTTGCCTCTGATATCCACTGGCAATGTGATGCTGGACAAATCATTTAACCTCTTTGAACTCTAGGCATCTCTCTAAAACTATAAGTGGCAGAGAAAATACTGCCCCTCATTGGTAGTGAGAGTTTCCTCACTGGAGAATTCCCTATATCCATGGTGTACTGAAATCAACTCAAACAAATTACTAAATTTTCAGTGTGAGCATTTATCCTTAAGAAACTGGCAAACTAAAAATTAAGACTTGATTTAGTGTTTTGTTGATTGATTTAAGAGAGTGATAGAGAAATATTAATAATGCATATTAAAGGGGTGGCTAGGTGGTGCAGTGAATAGAGCACTGCTCCTGGAGTTAGGAGGATCTGAGTTCAAATCTGGTTTCAGACACTTAACACTTACTAGCTTTATGCCCTTGGGTAAGTCACTTAACCCCAATTGCCCTGCCCTCCCCCTCCAAAAAGAAGAACAAAATAAAACAAAACCCAGAAATTGGAGAGTTTCATGAAGAGTGTGATCAACAGGTTCAAAGGCTACAGAAGAGGCCGAGAAGCATGAGGATTGAGAAAAGGCCATTTGATTTGACTATATGGAGATCATTGGTAACTTTGGAGACAGGGGGGTTTTGGTTGAAGAGAGCAGAGGAGCAATGGGGTCAGATCTGGGTTTAGGAATATCAGACAGTTTGTATGGAGGAGGGATTGGAGAGGAGAGAACCAATAAGAGAGAACAATTAGATTATTGCAAGGCAAGGGGCGGGTTAGGTTCTGAATTTGGATGATGGCAGTGTAAGTGAAGGAAAGAGGACAAGTGTGAGATGTATTGAGGTAGAATCAACAAGACTTGTCAACTGATTGGATATGGAAGTTGAGGGTGAATAAAGCATTGCAGATAACATTTGAGGTTGTGAACTTAAATTTCTGGAAACTCAGACTCAGCATATCTAAAACAAAACTCATTCTTTTCCCTTAAAAACCCTGCACCTCTTCCAAACTTCCTTATTTCAATCAATTAATCAACTAATAATTAATAGATATCACCTTGGCTTCTGTAAAGGGTGGATTTAAGAAGTGAGACGATGTAAGCAGATCAGTTAGGATATTGTAACTGTGCAGGTGAGAGGTAATGATGATCATGTTACTCTCCTAGTCAATACATTAGATGGCTTCCTAGAATACTGAGGATAAAATCTGAACTCCTCTTTTTGGTTTCTAAAGCTGCTCATAACCTAAGCCCAACCTACCTCTTTAGTCTCATTAAACATCACTCCCCTTTACATAGCTAATAACTGTCCCTCTTATAATTCACATATATGGTACTTCATCTCTCACCTCTTGGCTTTTGCTCTGGTTGTCCCTGATGCTTAGAATGCCCTCCCTCCTCACCTCTACCTTTTCCTTGAAAATTGATCTCAAACACCATCTTTTACATGGTGCCTTTTTGATCCCCTCAACTACTAATTCTTCACTCAAAATCATCCTGCATCTATTTGGTTTTTGTATTTCTAGTATATTTGTGTTGTCTCTCCTCCTTCCTCACCCCTCCAAGGATGAAAGATTATTGAGGGCAGGGACTATTTCACTTTGTCTTTACATGCCTAGCATTTAGTCTGGAACATAGTAGATACTTTATAAATACTTATTGATTGATTGACAGAAATAGGGAAAATTAAGGGATGGGGTATTTATTTGGGGTAAAGATAATGAGAACTGTTTTGTACACATTAAATTTGAGGTACCTATATGGCATTCACTTGGTGAAACTTGAGCTCAGGAGGGTGTTTAGGGCTAGATATGTGGAGCTAGGAAACGTGTATATAAGATAATTGGATTCATAGGAGATGATGATATCACCAAGAGAAAGCAAAGAGAGAGAGAGAGACAGAGAGAGAAGGAGAGAAAGAGGGAGAGAGAGGGAGGGAGGGAGAGAAGGCTCAAAATGGGACAAAAAATAGTTGGGAATAGTTCACAGTTTGGACACTCTGGCTGGGTGTGGGGCATTCAATAAAGGAGACTGAGCAGTCAGGTGGATAAAAGAGAACCAGAAGAGATTAGGGTTATGAAAACACAGAGAGGAGAGAGACTATAGGAAGTAGTGGTCATTAGTGTTAAACATTACAGAGAAGTCAGGAAAGATGAAGACTGAGAAAAGGCCATTGGATTTGACATTTAAGAAATTGTTCAGAAGCTAGATTAGTTAGAGGAGAGGACATGAAGGCAGAATGCAGACACCTTTTCCTAGTTCACTCAGAGGCTGAGTTAATGTTAACTCACCTGTGCCAGTAAAGCTATGGTTTGAATACCTTCTTTACTTGTTATGTCAAATTTTCTTCTAGTGCTCTGCCAATTGTAAGAAACAGAATTGGAGATCTACACATTGGCTGATTAACCTGAGACTAGACCCCCTTTGAGGGTCTAGTGCTGAGCATCTTCAGAATGACCAACTCTGGATGCTTTCAGTGCAAATTTTTAGGATGTTTGTGTATGAGAAGAGTTCACCTTTACAGTATAGGGCTTCAGCTTCTTATTCCTAGTATTATGAATTCTATGTACCTAGCATTTGGCTTGGGACAGCTGTATTTCTTCTGAATTGTAATGTCCCCTTGTGGGAAGTTTTTTGATTGGGAATAAACAGATCCTTCTTGGGAGTTAGTTGAACCAGGACCATGACCTGCGACTATGATTCATAGGAGTTAGAGCTAGATAAGGCCTCAGAGATCATCTTCTCTAGCTTCTTCATTTAGCAGATGATGAAACTCAAGCTCAGGGACATGAAATGACTTGCCCATTGTTACATGAGCAATAAAGCTTCGACAGTGTTGGAAAGTTGGCTTTTAATTGAACTTATCTCTGGGCTCCACTATGGTATATTGCATCCTGAGAACCTACTCTTATGCCCCCAGGAAACAGAATAGAATATGGGAGTAGTGGAGGCACAAAGCACTAGTTTTAAAAATGTTTTATTGATTTTTTAAAAAACCCCATTACCACCACTTCCCTATAACTTCCTGTTTGATAAAAGCCCCTCATTCTGCACCTTCAGTGAGTCGTTTATTTTGCTAATGTGCAAGCAGCATCTTTCACCTTTAGTCTTCTTGAGTAATGGTTAGTTACTCTATTGATCAGAGTTCTGAAGTCTTTCACTGTTGTTTTCCTTTATAACAGTGTAGTCCTTGCATAAATTTCCCCTTTTCCTGCTTACTCTCCTCTACATCAGTTCATGTAAGTCTTCCAAAATTTCTCTGATTTTTTTATATTTGACATTTCTTACAGCTCAATACTATTCCATCACATTTCACTTAACACAATTTATTCAGACATTTCCTAGTTGAAGGGCACTCATTTTTCTCCTAGTTTTTGCTATCATAAAAGTGCTGCTATGGATATTTTTGTATATATGGTACATTTCCCATCGTCTCTGACCTTATTGGGATATGTATCTAGTGGTAATAGTAGTATTGGTGGATCCAAGTAATTCAAATATTTTAAGCATAATTCCAAATTCTTTTCCCAGGATGGTTGAATCAATTCACATCTCAGTACTGCGATGAAAAAACACACCAATTGTCAGTCATAGAATTATAGGATCTTAGAGTTGGAGGGGACATTAGGGATCGTTTTGTCTAGTCCCTTCATTTTACATATGAGGAAACTGAGACTGACGTGGGTGAAGTGACTCACCTGCCATCACATAGACAATAAGGGACAGAACAGAACAAGGATGCAAAATCAGTTCCTCTGATTCTAAATCCAGCATTCTTTCCATTGGACCAAGCTCTTGTCCCAGGAGAATTTATAGTCTAATATCGAGGTATGCCAAAGGAATATATCACTATCGGTGGAATTTCAGGCATCTTGATAGACCTATGGGGGAGACATTTGAAGGGCAAAAAAGATTTCCGGAGTCCCTGAAATCATAGTGTGAATTTAATAAAGTACTAAGCTTGTAAGATGTAAATGCAACACTGTTGAGAATGCTGGACAGCTCCCGTCTGTTTCTTTGGCAGATATCTGGCCACTAGGTGGTGATGTTGTTTTGTAGATGCAGGTACCTGCGTGTTACTCTTTCGGGAGCCTTGTAAAGAAAATAATTTTGCTGTATTGTTCATTTGCTATGGTTGTAAAATAGGTTTCTAAGGCCATTTATCATACAGCCATCTGACTGATCTCTTATTCCATGGTTCAGGGCTGCTAGGCTGTATCTGTGTTCCTGGGAGTATAAAAAGCCCTTAGTTGAGGGGCACCAAATACTGCCACAGTCTCTTATATTAGCAATGCTATTAAAGTTCAGTTTCCAGACTTAAATTCAAAAACATTCCATATCACTTCCACTCCCTGTAAGCCCAAAAAGTTATTTCTCCATCTGAATGAGCTTCTGAATTTTGTGAGTTGAACACTATTTTAAAAATTTTTAAAAATTTTTTATTAATTTATTTCTTTTTACCCAGGGCCAGAAGATAAGAAAGGATTTTTGAAGTAGTTACTATTTCCTGACAAAATATAGTGACACCTCACACATCTACAGTAACCTCAAACATCCAGAGAAGGAAACAGGGCAAAAATAGTTTTTAAAGGCAAGCAAAACTTACCACAAAGTTCATTAACTAAAGGTCATAGACTTTACTTAGATGTATCTTGGTTCAGCTACCTCTCTCCCCTCCCCCACATTGGGCAAGTCACTTAACTTCAATGGGCCTCAGTTTCCTTATTTTTAAGGAGAGATGTGTTTCAACTGCATGATTTTTAAACTCTCTTTTACCTCTGAATCTGTGATATTACTTCATAACCTTGAAAAAGTCATGACTTATTTACTTTTATTTCATTTAGGGATTCACTAAACCAAGCTGTAAGGCATATTAGTGTGTGTGTGTGTGAGAGAGAGAGAGAGAGAGAGAGAGAGAGAGAGAGAGAGAGACAGAGACAGAGAGAGAGAGAGAGACAGAGAGACAGAGAGACAGAGAGACAGAGACAGAGAGACAGAGAGACAGAGAGACAGAGAGACGAGACAGAGAGAGAGAGTATGTGTAAAACAGCATTTATTCTAATTACCTTCAAAACATTCCTGAGAAATGTGACCATCCAGCCTTTTCTTGAAGACTTAGTAATGGGGGGCTCACTATGTCCCAAGGCATCCCATTATATGTTGGGGCTATTCTTTTTTTTTTTTGGAGGGCAGTTGGGGTTAAGTGACTTGCCCAAGGTCACACGGCTAGTTTTTTTGTGTGTGTTAAGTGT
>CM053595.1:54321832-54366723 GCA_028646575.1 Pseudocheirus occidentalis | reverse complement strand
ACCAAGCAGTTTTGATGACTGCTGCTTTATAATAGAGATTAAAATCTGGTATGGCTAGGCCACCTTCCCTAGCATTTCTTTTCATTAATTGCTTTGATATTCTGGACTTTTTGTTCTTCCAAATGAATTTTGTCACTATTTTTTCTAGTTCTATAAAGTAATTTTTTGGTAGATTGATTGGTATGGCACTAAATATGTAATTTAATTTAGGTAAAATTGTCATTTTATTTTATTAGCTCGACCCAACCACGAGCAATTGATGTTTTTCCAATTAGTTAGATCTGATTTTATTTGTGTGAAAAATGTTTTGTAGTTGTGTTCATAAAGGTACTAGGTTTGTTTAGGCAGGTAGATTCCCAAATATTTTATAATGTCTATAGTAACCTTAAATGGGGTTTCTCTTACTGTCTCTTGCTGTCGGACTTCGTTGGGAATATACAGGAATGCTGAGGATTTATGTGGGTTTATTTTATATCCTGCAACTTTGCTAAATTTATTTATTGTCTCAAGAAGTTTTTTATTTGATTCTTTAGGAGTCTCCAAGTATATCATCATATCATCTGCAAAGAGTAATAGCTTAGTACATCTGTGGTTTGACCCAGTAGCACTATGTCTTGAAAGCAAGGAATTGACTCATCTATTAGCTATACTGCACTCAGAAGTGAACTTAGTGGGAGTAATGCTTTGGAAGGTATCACTTGAAATTTGAGTCTATTCTTTCCAAGTACCAAAATATAGAGGGGAGAATAGGCCTTGGTTTGGGGGTTGATTTTTCACTCCAGTTCTTACCATACCTTCTCAGTAAGCATCCTTTAATAAAACTTATTGATGTTAGTTGGTTATTAATAATGAGGAGATATTAATGGATAAATTGAGGTATTAATCACTAGTTAAGTGATAGTGAAGAGCTAGGAACTGATAAAATGATACTGGGGGTAATGCAAGATGGGGGCTTAAAACCAATAGCAGTAGTAGAATTACTCTAACACCTTAGTGTTACCCTAAAATACAAAGGGAAGAATATCTTTATGCTCTTTGGGGAAACAACTTGCTAATGTGAGTGAAGAATATAAGAGTAAAGAGTGAAGAACCTAAATATGCAAAAAAAAAGCATCATTAAAAACTGGAGGAAATGGACACAACTATGACTAGGAAGAAATTTTGAATGAAGAAAGGAGGAAATCATGAAAGTTAAAATAGGTGATTTAAATTACACAAAATTGAAAAGTTTTCACACAAAATCTGTATATAAGACAATAAGAGAAACTGTCTATTGTGAAGATATCTCTGCTTTTATTATCTCTGATAAAGGTTTCATATGCAAGATATATAGAGACTGAATGGAAATATACAGAAAAAGGTGCCATTCCCCAAGTCATAAGTGGTCAAAGAACATGAACAAACAATTCTTAAAAGTATCAAGAACCTTTCACATTGAAGAAGCATCCAAAGCACTAGCAATAAGAGAAATGCAAAATAAAACAATTCTGAGGTTTCAGGTCACACTCTGAAGATGGAAAAAGATAATAAAAGAGAGAAATCATCAATGTTTTTAAGACTATAGTAAGATGGATACATATTCATTATTTGTGGATCTATGACTTGGTCCAATCAGCTGGAAAACAATATGAAACTATGTTAAAAAAAAGTCATGAAAATGTTTAAACCCTTTCCTTCCAGAGATTGTACTATTAACTATATTCCCACAAAGTGGTCACAGATAGAAAAAAAAGTTCCCTATATGCCAACATATTCATACTAGCACTTTTTGTGATTGAAAAGGACTGGGAAAAAGCAGATGTCCATCAACTTGGAATGGATGAACAAGTTGTGGTACATGAATGTAATAGAATAAAATTGTATCATCACAGATGACAAATATGAGGAATTTAGAGAAACATAAGAAGACACATGAATGGATGCAAAATGAAGTAAGAAAATTAGGAAAATTATGTATAAAATGATTACAACATAAACAGAAAAAAATCCCAATAAAATGAAAATGAACATTTGTAACATTAATGGGATATAAGATCTTCCCTGATCCTTAATAGGCCTCACATGGAACCCATTAAAGGAAACTTGCTTAGGGGAGGCTTGCTTGTAGGAAGGCTTTTACACCTTTTGTTAATTTCTAATTAGACACTGAGTCAGAGGATTTGTGATACACTCTGGCTCTAATTGGGCATTTGTACTCTGAGGTTAGAATTTTGCTTTGGGGCTTAGTCATTAGAAAAGTGTTACTGTGGTTTGAGCAGATGAGACTCTGAGTAGCTGTTAAGGAACACATGTGCCTGCAAACCACCCCCACTTTCCTCCCAGCTTTGAAAAGCCCAAATATTGTGGTTTCTCTCTCTGGTAACTATGTATGTATTGCCTTGGTCAGACAGTTGGATCTCTCTTTTGATCTATGCTAATTTCTCAGACAGTTAGAAGTCCTGTCTGTTGGTCTTTATTTCTCTGCTTATATTTTCTCTATTTTCTTTGTTTGGATTTTCTCTTAAGTTGAGGTGCTGATTTTCCCCCTGAACTAATGAATGTAATTTAAAAAAGATTGTTGACCCCTTGAAAGCAGATCTATGAACTTGTGGGAGCGGCCATCCTGTGGTTGGTTGCTGCTACAACATTTTAATTCTAATGACTGAGCTTGGGCCCAAATAAAAGATAAGAAAATGCACTTCCCTCATTTGTTGAAGATGTAGAGGATTATGGATGTGGAATTTTGAATACACTATTGATATATTGAATTTTTAGTTACAAGGGAAGGCTTACTAGGTCAGGAAATGGTGAATGGGGAAAACATATTAGAAAATGAATGTGATCTAAAAACAAAAGGAATTATTAAAACAAACAAAAGTAAATTTTGACAAAAAAATCTTTTAGGAATTCATTAATAATTTAAATTTTTTAATGAAAAATGTTTATATTGAGAGTTTCTCCCAGTATCCCTCTCCTTTCTCTCCTAGAGAGCCATTCTATATAACAAATAACCTTTATTTTAAAGAAAAAGGAAAAAATGAGTAAAACTGATCAAAACATTAAAAAAAGTTTAAAAAAATATGCAATTTACCACATCCATCGACTTCCTACCTCTTTAAAGGAGTGGGGTGGAGCAGTTTTCTCATTTTTCTTCTCAGGGGATATGTTTACAATGTTCTCTTTTAATTGTTTTTTTTTGGTTATTCTTTCCATTTACATTATTGTAGTTATTGTGGTATATTGTTTTCTTGGTTCTGATACTTACTTTAGTCTAATTCAGATTATGGAATTCTTACCATGTTTTTCTGTGTTCTTCATAAGTAAAATTTCTTTCAGTACAGTAATATTCTATTATATCCATGTACTACAATCCATTTAGCTATTCTTTAATTGATGGATATTTACTTTGTTTCCAGTTATTTACCAACACAAAAAGTGCTGCTATAAATATTTTAACATATAGAGGGACTTTCTTCTTGTTGGTGATCAACTTGGGGTATAAGACTAATAGTGGAACTCCTGAATCAAAGAATATGGCAAAATATTTAAAGTAAAGTATTTAACCACTTTACTTTCACAATTACAAATTGCCTTTCAAAATGGTTGTATTGTTCACAGTTTCACCAACAATGCATGGTGTTTCTTGTAAGCAACAGATCATGGAGTTTTATTTTCTTGTTCAATCTTCTACTCTCTTCCATTTTATTGGGTTTTAAAAATCCATTTCCATTTAAAGAAATGAAGTGGGTTATAGCCTCTATTTGTCTCTAATACTACTTTTTTTTTTTCTGAATTTCTTTTCCCCCTATTCCTCTATAAAGATGCTCCTTTGTCTTGCCAGGTATTTGTGTTTAATTTACTTTAAGGCAACACTATTTCCACAGAATTTCTTCCCTCAACCTCAACCTTCCCTCTGTCTCCTGTTTGTTACCTTTTCCCCTAGTTTTGGAATTTTATCTAACTTACTAGTTCTTCTCCCCTCTTTTATTTAGTTAACTAATTCTTCCCCCCTTTCCCCTCTCAGTTAAATAAAATCCCTCTTAATTCACTCCCTTCTACATTTACATTTTTAAAAATGCTCATTTTATGCCCTTAAAGCAGCCTGCAGTGATCCTTATGGATGGTTCAGTGGCTACTATTTCTATTTGAGTTTGACAGCACTTATCTACATCACATATTCCCCTCTCTTTTCATCCTCCTTTTCCACCTTTATGCACCTTCCTATTCTGTTGTTTTGTCTCATGAAAACAATGATTTGTCTGTAGGTAGGTATTGTGAGGTTTACTCCACAATGTTTCAATCCACTGGTTCTCCCACTATCACTTCTATTCAAGTTCTACTTTCACTCTTTTCTCTCTGTGTACTTTTAGAAAGAAGTCTCTTAATAGCCCCTCTGTTATTATTTTGTTTTGTTTTGTATTTGGTTGAGTTTAACTCCACGAATGTCTTTCTTTCTATATTTTTACCTTTGGTAATTTATTTCATTATTTGGGCCTTCATTATTTGTTTACCTTTCTTCTATTGTTTGAGGTGTTTGAAAAGCAAACAGTTCTTTCACATCTTTTTTTGAAATGCTTTAAATGACTCTCTTTTACTGCACATATATATCTTTTTTCATTGATTGTTAGGCTAGGATATGTCACTTTGATTTGCGTATTAGGGTCCTTTGCTCTTCAAAACATGTTCCATTCTTTTCTGTAGTTTCTGCATAGTGCAGACTAGTCTTGCTTCATTCAGATTTTCTTCCCTTTGGATTTAAAAGTCTTTTATCTGGTCACTAAGAGAACTTGTTGCTTATCATAGGAATTGTCAAATTTAACCATTATTTGTTTTTGAGTTCGCAGCACAGGGGTTTTCCCTGGAAGTGATCTGCAAACTCTTTCAATTGGCATGTTTTTTCTCTGTTCAAAAGTTCTGAGCAATTTTCCATATTATCTCTTGCAGTATGGTATTTCATATTATTAGCATGATGGCATTTAGGGTTTTTTTATACTCAAGTTCTTCTGGGAGACTAATAATCCTTAAATTTTTTACATATCCTGTTGTAGAGAGCAATATGTTTTCCTTTTATAGAGATCATGTTTTCTTTTAACTGTATTGCTTTTTGTCTCTTTCGGATTGCCCTTCACTTCTCTGTATTTGTAGTTGTAATCAATTATTCTATCTTTTATCTCTTTGATGAGACTTGCTGCCATGGATTCAAGTTCTTAGAATCTGCTAGTTGTAACTGCTGTATAGCTAGGGACACATAGGTAGTGCAGTGAATAGAATGCCAGACCTGAAGTCAGGAATGCTTATCTTCCTGAATTCAAATCTGCATTCAGGCATTTACTAGTTGTGTGACCCTAAGCAAGTCACTGTTTGCCTCAGTTCCTCACCTATAAAATGATCTGGGGGAAAAAATGGCAAACCACTCTAGTTTCTATGCCAGTATCTTTGCCAAGAAAACCTCAAATGGGGTCATAAAGAGTTGGAGATGACTGAAACAACTGAACAACCAGTCATGTCTGCTCTGCAGGTCAAAAATTTTGCTTTCATGATTCTTATTTCTATCTTTAAGGAAAATCCTGCTCTTATTCCATGCTTTCTTGGGAATCCATTGTCCTCTGTCTTATAAGATATTAATTCAGTTTCCTTTTTTTCCAATAGTTATTCAGAAATTTTTATATTATAAGTATTTAGATTAGTTTAGATATCTTAGAGGTCATCTTCCCTTCTGTTGCTGATATCTTCCCTGTTTATCTTCTTGTGTTCAAGGTCTTTCATTGGGTTTTACTTCTCATGGCACCTGTTGTCATTTTAGCGTTTTTTTCTCTTATATATTTTCTTGTTGTTAACTTTCTGACTCCTATCCTTTGATGGCAGATCACCAGAGAGATGGACCTCAATGCTGTCTCAGCCTCCTTTCACACTAAAGCATTTGATTTTTACTGACCTCAGTTTCTGCCCAAATGACTTCTAGGGGACAAAAATGGCCTCAGTTGAATGCCGGTCCCCTTTCCTTCAAACCTGGTGGAGCCTCACACACATCCCTTTTTTTTAGTTCACTCTGTTCTTTCATTCTTTTGTTGAGGACTGTTCCTGCACAGTGCTACCTCACCAGACAAAGCTTCCACTTTCCTGTATCTACATACTTTCTCCACACAAGATTGGCATGGGCAGAATTGAATTCTCTTGCCTGTTGCCACAGATTAACATCAAGGAATATTGCTGAGTGGACACCAGCATACAAACTTACATGTCCTATTGTGCAGTCCTGGAAGAGTTTGGAGGGGGTGGTAGGAGAAAAGGGGGTACAGAGTAAGCATGTTAAGTATTAGACTTCACTGCTACTAATTCATCAGATTTTTAACTTTTTAGGGTCTGTGGTGTCTTTGTCTACGAAGATAGCAACACTTAGTTTACCTCTTGAAAACACTTCATATTTTAGGGAATTTTGAGAAGTTATGAGGATTGGAGAAAATGTCTAGTCATCTACCTTGGTGGCAACAGGACTGTGAGTGATCTTTGAAATGAATTTATGTTCTATTAACCACATAATACTTAAATACATAAAAAACAGAAATATATGTGTGTTACATAGAATATTTCTTCAGTTCATAGAAGTTTTATTTCCTTACTTACAGAATCATGCCACATGTTTTATTGGAGATAAATAAAGATATAAAGTAAGCCCCTCCCCAAATGAGAGGGAGAATAGCTTAATTTTCTGGTTAGTACACGATTTACCCATTTAAGCACTGAAATTAAAAAAAACACTTAAGATGGCAATCTTTTTAAAGCACATTTTAGCTTTAATAAAAACAAATCTGAAGACACCATTACAAATGATTTCAATTAAGAAGAAAATGGAGAAAGGAACCTGTGTGGCTGGCTACACTAAAAGGTCACCTTGAAAATAAGGCAGTCTGAGGACTGATTGCAGAAACTGGGAACAACAAGCCTGTAGAAGACTAAGAAGACATGACTGGGCTGCAGTTTTCAGTTGACTGAGGGTCTTCATGTGGAGGAGTTGTTCTCGAAGGTTCTAGAACAACCAGTGATGGGTGAGAGTGAGGGGATCTGTTGAAGGGCCTCACCCTTTGGTTGGAAGGTTGGATTGCAAACCTCATGGATCCCTTCTCATGTTAAAATTCTGTTCAATTTCTGTTTTCTTCTTGTATTTTGAGCTGAGGGCAGTAACCATGTCTTATGCTTCCTTGTATCTCTCCTGGGGCCGGGCACAGGCATTTACTTACAGTGGCTGCTCAGTCAGAGTTTGCTGATGAGGACAATGTTTGGTTTGGTTTTTTGTTTTTTGTTTTTGGCTCAGGTCTTGGGGTCTGAGTATGTTGGTCTTTACTTCCTGCCATTTTTCTTGATTATCTACAGCTTCAGGGGTGTGTGTGTGTGTGTTTGTTTATAATTCTACATGTGGATGTTATAGCAAAAGCAACTGATCAATTATTCAAATCCCTCAAAAGAAGTAAAATAAAGCTTTAGATGTTCCATGTCTCTATGAGGCAAAGCATCCATTAGAATCAAAGATGAAAACTCACTCCATTATGAGGAATAAAGCTAAGACTGTGTCTATTTGTACTTTTCCTTAGATGTTTCGAGCTCCTCTCGAGTTCGCAGTTCATTTGAGAATGTCTTCTTGTTTCATTTGTTCTGTTATTGGGCACATGGGCGCAGAACTCCAAGAGAAGGGAGGCTACTCACCATAGCAACATGAAAGAAGAAAGCATCTTTGATGCACCTGGCCTCATGCCTGCTGCTTTTACTCAGGCTGCGTTTTGCCAGACAAATAATACACGACAAATGATGGCTGCTTTTCATCTCACTCACCTCAGATTCTAATATAGATCGTGAGAGCAGCCCTTGAATTGATGGTAATGCCAGCACCCATCCTGATGCTGACATATTTGTCTTCTGCAAAAAAGAATAATGGAAATTTAAGAAAAATGTTTTCTGAAAATGAAAAATAAGGTATTTGCTGCAACCAAAGTAGCTGTTCTAATCATCAAACCTTAGAGCTTTAAGGGACTATGGCAGTTCTTATTTCATCCTTCAACCCAGTGCCCTTTGTAAATATTCTATGACAAATATTCGTCTGGCTAGCCTCAGCTCAGGCCTCTCCCTTTTCTCTAATTTACCCCAAATATAGCTTACATCTACTGTTTTTTTTTGCATGTTGTCTCCCCCATTAGAATGTGAGCTCCATGAGGACAGAGACTGTTTGTGCCGTTCTTTTTATTCCTGACAATTTACACAGTGCCTGGGACACAGTTGGTGCTTAATAAATGCATGCTCCTGGACTTGACCACCTCATAAGACAGTCTGTTTCATTCTTGGCTAAACTAAAACAAGAAGGAAATTTTTCTTTGTACCTCAACACTTTGATGGGTCTGTGATGTGGCTGCCTCTTCCACTGGTTACAAGAACATTGAGTCACAGATTTAGAGTTGGATCTTACAGGTGACCTAGCTCAAGCCCTTCATTTTACCCATGAGAAAACTGAGATGCAGAAAAGTTGTGACTTACTCAAAATCATACAGGTAGTAAGTGACAGAGCCAGAATTTGAACCCAGGACCTTCTATTTTATATCAAAATTTTTTCCTGTGTACTATACTGTCTCCTCCCCTGTCCTTCAGTAAGTCCTCTAAAGACGATTTACTCCAGAGGCCTCTTCTCATTCTTTTAATTCGTAGATGGGATCAGTATAACACCTGGGCTGTCCATTTCCCTCATTTGAGCCACAATTTGCTTTTGTTTAACTTCCAACCACTGCTTCTAGTTTTGTTCTCTGGGTCCAGGCAAAACAATGATAAGAAACATAGAATTTTAGAGCTTTGAGAAACCTTATAGATAATCTAGTCCAATCTTCTCATTTTGTGCATGGGAAAATGAGCCCCAGGGAAGTGAAATGACTAGCCCAAGGTCCTACAGAAAGTCAGTATTGGGACAAACTATAATAAACAGGATAGTGGTGACAGGGTCAGCCTCCTCTGGTGATTTGAGTTTATCAGTGTCCCACTTAAAGCGCGACATCAATAGCTGAACATAAGGATCCAGATATAGTCTGAGTCAGCAGACGTCCACAAGTGCAAATAAACAACCCCTGGGAAGGATAAACAATAATTCAAGTTCATTTGATAGGGAAAAAACACAGAGAGCGGGGATTCCATCCTTCCTGCGAGACAGAGCTATAATCTCTGGCAAGTTCTGGGACGATGGTTAGTTCCCCAAGTTAGAATCTTGGAGCCGCAGAACCTTTGCATTTGGAGCATTTTAATTCTTTGTAACCCAGCCCATTCCTACTTTTCTAGTCTTCTCACTCTTCTCTCCCCTCCATGTACCCTATTATTTGGCTACTGTTGTTCAGTTGTCACTCCATTTGGGGTTTTCTTGGCAAAGATGCTAGAGTGGTTTAGCATTTCCTTTTCCAGCTCATTTTACAGATAAGGAAACTGAGGCAAGCAGGGTTAAGTGACTTGCTCAGGGTCACACAGCTGGTAAGCGTCTGAAGCCAGATTTGGACTTAGATTTTCCTGACTGTACGTCTGGTGCCTTATCCACAGCTACAACGGTCTGTTTGCCATTACTGGTATACAATGCGTCATTTCTCATCTTCTTTTCCCTGGCTGTCCCCATGCCTGGAATGCTCTCCCTCTTCACTTCCATTTTTAAAAATCGTTGGATTCCTTCACGACTCTGCTCAAATGCTGCCTTCTTTTGGAGACCTTTTCTCTGGCCCTACCATCCTCTACTAACTTACTCTCTGAGATTCCTTCTGTCTCCTCTAAATCTACCTTGTCCCAACCTAATTTTTTACATACTGTTTGCCCCACCTGACAGTAAACTGCTTGAGGACAGGGATTGTCTTTGTTTTGTATTCCCAACGCTTAGTAATGTCTAGCACATAGTAGACATATAATAAATATTTATTGATTGATTTGCTGGTGTTATAAGGCAATTCATGAGGTCCAACTCTTTGCCTCCAGGCAGGCAAATATTGAAGAAATTTAGGAGAGAGAGAGAGAGAAAAAAAACCTCATTGGCCTGGAATTCTCATCCTTACTAGTTGTATGTCCCTGGGCAAATCTTGTTGCCTTCCTGAACCTTCTTTCCTTACCTGTGGAGGTAAATGGAGTTAATGATATGTACCATTTCTTTTTTTCTTTTTGGAGGGACAATTGGGGTTAAGTGACTTGCCCAAGGTCACATGGCTAGTAAGTGTTAAGTATCTGAGGCCAGATTTGAACTCAGGTCCTCCTGACTCTAGGGCCAGTGCTCTATTCACTGAGCCACCTAGCCACCCCTATCATTTCTAATAATAATGATAATATAAAGCTAACATTTATATTAGGGCTTACTATATGTCAGGCACTGTGCTAAGCATTTTATAATTATTATCTCATTTGATCCACACACCAACCCTGGGAGGTATCATTATCCCCCCTAGACCACTCCCTCCCCCATTTTACAGATGAGGAAACTGAAGCAAACAGAGGTTAAGTGACTTGCCCAGGGTCACACAGCTAGTAAGTATCTGAGTCTGACTTGAGCTCAGGTCTTCCTGACTCCAGGCCCAGCACTCTTCCCACCTCCCAGTACAGTCATGAGGATCATCAGTCTAGAGCAGGACCTTTGAAGTCATCTAGCTGAACTGTTGTATTACTAATGAGGACACCGAGACCCAGGGAAGTGACTTGTCCAAGGCCACGTGGGCAGTAACTATCACAAGGGGGATTTTAACCCAGATCCTTTGATTTCAAAGCCAGTGGGATTTCTACAGTAACAGAATAAAATGAAAGAATGCCATAGAAACATTAGTGAGTATTATTATCTGCCTTATCATTAGTGCAGGGCTCGGCTTAATGTCCTCATCAGGGGCCCTGGCACCGTCTCTCTTCTTGGGTTAGGGTCCCATCACTCATCGGTGCTAATGGGTGCCCTCCTCTGACTCACCAGGGAAGGACAGGAATAGAACCTGGAGAAGATCCTGTTGCAGGCACAAAAGGTCAGGAGGGACTTTTGTCCAGGCAGCCTGGGAGCAGCATGAGGATTCAGTGCCTGAGAGGTAGAAACACCGAGATTGGACTCAGCGGGACAAGGGAGGAATTGCTGGGAAGGGGGGTAGGTTAAGTAACAGAAGGGTAGAATAGTGGGTAGAAGTAAAGTAGAGGAGTGTGGAGAGATAGAAAATAAGAGATATGCACAAACATAAAAACAGATTAGGAGTAGAATCTGTTAGGGAAAGTCTATGTTCATATATGTATATATGTGTATATACATATTGAGTATGTATATACCTGTATCTATATGTAAATATACCCACATTTAGTTGTAGCCTGGGGCGGGGGGAATAAGGGGGAAAAAGAACAAAGTAAAAAGTGTACAGCAGAAGACAAGAGAAAACCTACAAGAAAGCAAATATAGACAGCTCTTAACACAACATTTAGTATTTATTACATAGGCTTTCTTGAAATGGAAATTTATTGCTATATATGTTGAATCCTATCTTATGTTCTGCTGTGCATGTGACATGTTTTTTCTTTTCTTATTTCCTATTTGTTTTAATATTTAATAATATTTCAATATTTCTTTTCTTATTACGTATTTAAGTTTTAGTAAGAACAAACAAACCAGAGATTGGACCCAGTAGGCTATATGCTGTGACTAGAAGGAGTGATTGTGCCGCAAACTAGTCTTAGGAAAGTCTGTTACCAAAGGTATCATTGATGCTTATAATGTTCAGATGATAGAACTGGGAGAGATCTTAGACATTATCTAGATTCTAGTCTAATCCCTTCCTGGATAATAACATCCCCAATAAATGGCCATTCAGCTTCTGCTTGAGTGATGGACACAGAGACCCCATACCTCTATTGTATTATTGTTGTTGTAGAGAGGTATGGCCATAAAGAGCCTAAAGACATCTTTTGATACAAGGTGTAGGCCTTTCCACTGAGAAAAAAACATTTATTCATATCATTTGTCTTTATATCATCTTCATTTCTCAATATATTCTTCCCCGATCTCATCCAGAGAACTACCCCTTATAAGAAAGAAATCAGAAAGAAAGAAGAAAAAATGGTGATTTATTAAGATTATCTAACCAAATCCAGTAATATATGCAGTGTTCCACACCCATAGTCCTCCACCTTTGGAAAGATGGGAAGCAGGTGCATTGTTATAGCTTTTCTTTGGGACCAATCTTGGCCATTGTAATTACATAAAATTCTGTTTGATTTTTGTGGGCTTCTTTGTATTTATATTGTTATTGTTATGGTAGATATTGTTTTCCTGGTTCTGCTCCCTTCACTTTGTATCTGTTCATATAAATCTTCCCCTGCTTCTTTATATTCTCTACTTTTCATCATTTCTGTAACTCAGTAGTATTTCATTATGTTCATGTGCCACAATTTCTTTAGTTATTCCCCAAATGATGGACAAATATGTTATTTTTAGGCTTTGCTACTAAAAAAGCATTGCTATAATAAATATTTTAGTGCATATGGAACCTTTCCCCTTATCCCTGATTTCATTGGAGGTATGACTAGTGGCCAGTTTCTTTACTAAAGAATATAGACAAATTTAAGTCACTTTCTTAGATTAATTCAAATTGTTTTACAGAATGGTTGGAACAATTTACATCTTCACCGACAGTGTTGGGAAAGGAGATCGTTGTTCTATCAAGGCCAAGAGTAAAATTCCCTTTCAGGGGAGCTGAAAACCGCCACTCATCTGGTGGACTGTACCAATACTCAGAAGAGATAGAGGCTCAGCAGAGAACGATTGATTTTCTATCTGTTGGTCATATTTCTCTTTTAATAACTAGGATTTATATAGCACTTTATGGCTTGCAAAGCACTTTATATATATTACTTTATTTTATCCTCATAACAACCTTGGGAGATAGGTGCTATTGTTATCATTCCTATTTTACAGATGAGGAAATTGAGGCAGACAAAAGTCAAGTGACTCGCTGAGGGTCTTGACCATAGGATGATGTTGGAGGCTGGGGTTCTATCTGGGTCCTGTATGAGGAAAATGGGACTTACCTGAGAAATGAAGGTAATTCCCCTTAATTGTTGATGGGCTTCTCTGAGTTCTTCATTCTTTCTGGGGGCGGCTGGGTGGCACAGTGAATAGAGCATCCACCTTGGAGTCAGGAGAACCTGAGTTCAAATCTGGACTCAGACACTTAACATTTAGTAGCCATGTGACCTTGGGCAAGTCACTTAACCTCAATTGCCCTACCTTCCCCCCTCCAAAAAAAAAGCAAAAGAAAAATTCTTTCTGTGTGGTAAAATAAAACCTACCTTGTAAACAACCTGTATTCTTAGTCTGAGTACTTGGCATGGTAGCTGAGATCCCTTTTACCCACATCTGTATGGCCTCGATGTGAATTATATTTTCATGTTCCCAGTGGAGACCTTGGATGAGAGCACAAAGCAAAGAGTGATTTGTGCCCTTCCCTTCCTCCCCTGTCCCTTCCTCCTTTTTTTTCCCTTCCCTCCTTCTGTTTTCCCAGATGGAACCAAGCATTTGTAAACATATGTGGTTCTGAGCTATGGGTTGCATTATTATTAATGTTTTGATAGTAAATAAAGCTCAAATTTCTATAACACTGTAAGATTTACCTTACATACTTTTCTTGGAACACTTTGAGGGGGGCAGCGCAAATATCATTACCTGCATTTTACAAGTGTAGACATCAAGAGTCTCTGAAAGGTGGTAAGTTGCCCAGGATCACAGATCACAAAATTGTACATCTGGATTCAAACCCAGATCTCCTGACTCCAGGGGCATTCACTGCTCTCTCTGCTAGATTTTTATAGTTAGGTCAAAACTGGTCTTCCCACAATTCATTCCTTTGTGCTGGACGTGGACCTCTCTCCTCGGAGATCCTCTTTTAAATTGTTAATATATCTAGGAGGGACTGCACATGAAGTCACTAATGTCTTAGTATGAATTGTTTGCGACAGGGGTGGGGGGGAGGAAGTGCCTTCTCCTCTGCCTCTTCCTCCTACTCATTGGTGGTCTTCAATGGATAACTATGTGTCAGTGAGCTTCAAAGGCATTCTTGGTCCAGTATGGATGGGGCTTGGTGGCCTCTAAAGTCCTATCCAACTCTGAAATGCTCTTGACAACTTGGACTTGGATTGGCTGTTCCAGAAAGGTCAAAAACTCCTTCCTTTTTGGAGTAGGTAGCCCTTTTTCCCAGGACGTATCTGGAGTGAGGTCACTGGAGAAACTGTGACTGTGGTGTCCCCTGATCACCACCAGAGGTCGGTATAGACCTCAGCTAAGTCTGGGCTCCCTAGTGGCTGCACTGTCCAGCTTTCTTACCTCTTCCTTACCTGTCCAGGGTCAGAGGTGATAAAGGAAGAGGAGGACTCATCAATTGCCTTCCCCTGTGCAAATTCTGTTTCTTGGGTAGATAGTCTTTCAGGGAAAGGAGGCGTCACTGTGGGTGGAGCTTTCATGTCATCAAGAATGTATTTGTAAATGCTGGGCTCTCAAGGAAGCCTCCTTGTAAGCAGATTCTGGTCCTGGCCCTAGCGGGACTGACTATGTGACCTTGGACCAATATTTGGGTCTCCATTTTCTAACCTGCCAAATGAGGGTGCTAGATGAGCTGATTTCCTAAAAGCCTCCTGCTCTAAAAGTTCAGGATTCTGAGTTTCCTTCCCCTTTATTCATTGCAGAATTGGCCCACTCCTAGGAATAGAAGGTCCCTGACTGCACCAACATGCTGGTTCTGGACTGATCTTTGTGGAAGCTGGGAAGGGGGAAGCTTCTGTGTAATGTCCTTTATTAAGGCTAGAAGGCTCCCGTACTCTGTCTTTGGGGCCAACCAGAGGCTAAAGTACAACAACTGTAGAACTAGGAAACTCAGAGGCCATCGAGTCTAATCCCCATTTGACAGATGAGGAAATAAAGAGTGAGGCCCAACAAGATTAAGTGACTTGTCTAGGTTCACACAGCTGGTAAGTGTGAGGCAGGATCAGAAACCAGATCTTCCTCACTCCAAATCTAGAGTCCTATCTACTATGTTGCTTACCGGCTGGGGCTCAATGGAGGCTGAGAAGGAAACTTTCCGGGTTGCTATGGAGGCAGCATGGTAAGGTAGAAAATGTGTTGGAGTTGGGACTGGAAGATTTGGGCATGAATTCAAAGGGGTCTAACTAGAGAACCCCATAAGTTCCTTTAAGCTCTAAATCAGTGATTCTCTGCCTGTGGGTTATGTTCAATTTGTAACAATGAAAATACATCCTGCATATCAGATATTTACATTATGATTCATAACAGTAGCAAAATTACAGTTATGAAGTAGCAACAAAAATAATTTTATGGTTGGGGGTCACCACAACATGAAGAACTGTATTAAAGGGTCGCGGCATTAGGAAGGTTGAGAACCACTGCTCTAAATCCATGATTCAATCAAGTGGTTTATTAAACATAAAATTTGGCCTCACAGTATTTCTTTGTGTGTTTGTATGTACATGTGCTATGTTTACCCCCTTTCGGGTTTTTTATTCTTTGAGGGTAGAGAACATTTCTTCTCTATCTTTTAGCCCCTGTGGCAGGAGGAGGAGGAGGAGGAGGGGACCCTGCTTAGGAGAACACAGCAAAGGGGAGCTGAAGGCCAGGCCAATAGGCTACTGGGTACATGTTTTCTGCCTGGCCTGCCTGTGGCATCACTGCCTGCCTGCTTGATGGTGCCAGGGGTGTCACCGCCACCTGGCAGGGTTGCAATGTCCCTTGGGGCCATGAAAAAGATTTCTTTTCACCATCACTCTCTTACTGAAAGCAATACAGGACGAGAGAAGACGCTGCTGTCTTTAACTAGGCCAAGATGACTAATTATTACACCCATTTTCTAAAAGTTACCATATACAGACATGCAATTAGACAGGCAGAGGAAAGTTTGGAAACCTGATTCATTCTGAAACTATGGTAAATGAAACCCCTGGTGCTATTTCTGATTGTAATGCCTTTGAGAACATTCAATTTATCTCAGCTGTCAAGCCTCGTTTTGACGAGAGAAAATGTTTTGCATCTTCTCAGATAGAGCACCTTGGGTCTGCCTTCATCTCTCTCCTCTTGCTGATTTCTTCCTGGATTTCAGGAGGTTGACTACAATGAATTGAGGAAGACATGTTGAGAGTAGATTTTCATTTAACCATTTTCCTGCTGTTCTTTTTTAAAACCAAAGGCAGCAGATTCCTACCCACTTCCTACTCCAGCTTAGGCCATAGTGTATTGGTGGGATTACTGAATTTGGAGCCAGAAGCTCAAATCCCAACTCCCCCACTTACTACCTGTGTGACCCAGGGCAAGTCACTAAAATTCTCTAAGCCTCTCTCTTCTTATTTGTAAAATGATGGGGGTGGAATAAATGAGCTAGTAATCTGTGATCCTCTAATCAGGGGTGATTAGGTTGAAGGTCTAGCTAGGTAGTGTCTAAAGCATGGGGGAAGAGAAGAAAAAGGAGAGTTAGAACAAGGGTGGAATCATGCCACTTGTGGGGCTGTGATCAGACCAGGACTGTGCATGCAATGGATGCACAGTAAATGTTGAATTGAATCTGATGGAAAAACTGAGGTTAATAGAGATAAAGTGACTTGTTTAAGGCTGCAGAGTTAGGAAGTGACAGATGTAATAAACTAGTACCATACAAACCCCCAAACAAACCTCAGTTCCATTGTGCTCTGCCTTGGTCAGATGACATCTGGAGCGCTGTTTCCAGTGCCAGAGTCACATATTAGAAGAAACATTAACAAACTGGAGAGTATTCAGAGCAGGCTGACCAGGATGCCAAGGGGATTGAAAACCAGGTCATGTGGAGACCAGTTGAAGGAAATAGGGATATTTGGTTTGGAAGAGAGAAGCCTTAGAAGAGACATGGACATGTTTTCAGATATCTTTAGAGTCATAGATTTAAAGCTTGAAGGGACCTCGGAGGTCAGAAGATCACAGATATAGAGCTAGAAAGGACTTTAGAAGCTATCTAATCAAATTCCCTTTTATAGATAAGGAAACTGAGGCATATGGAGGTAAAGTGATTTTCCCAAGGTCATATAAGTGGTAGGCATCAGAGCCAGGACTGTAAGACAGGTCTTTGTACTGAAAATTCAGCATCATTTCCACAATGCAATACTGCATTTGAAGGGATCAAAACTATTCAGTTGGGCCCCCAAGGGCTTAATTTGCTACCGATGTGACCTTAAGATAGTCAATTAACCCCTATGGGTCTCAGTTTCCTCCTCTGTAAAATTAAGACTTTGACCTACAAGATCTTTTCATCTTTTTCTTTAAAGCTATAATTTAATGAAAACAATGGTTGAGTGTTGCAGAGGAGTCTTGGACTTGAAGTAAATACAAATATTCTAAATGTTAGAAAGTCCAAAAGTAGGGTGGGCTGCTCTCATGAAGCACCCTTTTTCTGAAGGTCTGCAAGCAGAAACTGGATGATCACTCACTAGCATGCCTAGGAGTTGGGCAGACCTGAGTTTGAATATTGCTTCAGACACATACTCCTTACCTACCTAGGAAAATCACTTAACTTGTCCATTCTTCAATTTTCCCTTCTGTAAAATGGGGATAATAATAAAACCTATCTCTCAGAATTGCTGTGAGGATCAAATAATATAACCTATATGAAGTGCTTTGTAAACTTCAGAGTGTGATATAAATACTATTATTTATAGTGTGATTATAGTTATGTTATAGAAATTTTAAATATCTATGTAGCTATGGGTCATACCGGAGGGTCTCTGAGATCTTTCCAAATATGAAATTTGGTGATTTCATGATATTAGAAAGAAAGGAGGTAAAATGTTTAAAACGTCATATGAAATACTCGGACACATATTTTCCATTAGAAGTATGGATTTTAGATGGATATATTCATGGGTGAATTGCTTTTTTTTTTTTTTGTCTTTTTGAAGGGCAGTTAGGGTTAAGTGACTTGCCCAAGGTCACATGGCTAGTAAGTGTTATGTGTCTGAGGTCAAATTTGAACTCAGGTCCTCCTGACTGCAGGGCCGGTTATTCACTGCACCACCTAGTCACTGCAGGTGAACTGCTTTTAAAAAAAATTCTAAAGGTCTTGAAGACAGGTACGTATTTTAAGACACTAAAATGAATATCAGGATCACTGGTGAATTGCAAACATTCATTAAGTGCCTGTTGTGTGCAGATAACCAACCGTTCTACGTGCTGGGGAATATAATATGCAACATTTAGCCAAAGCCTAGACATGACCTGTGTGAAACTTACAGTCTGGAAGGGAAGCTGAACCTTAGACTGAATTTAACATCGGAAAAATTGGTGCTAGGTGAAATGATCATCAGGTAAATTGACTTTAGGCAAATAAATCTGAAACCCGTTATAGAAATCCCTCTTGTGTATGGCTATTTCTGCCCTGGCAAGCTTGTCCTAGAGCAAGTCTGCCAGTCCCCTTTGGAATTGGCTGATTAGGGCAGCCTTGTTCCGTGTGAGATACTGGCTCAGAGCCCAGAGTGTGCTTGCCAAGGCCAAGGGATGCATGGATTGTGGCTTTCCTGATGTAGTAGGTATTCCTCCGTGTGCTAGGGTGTTTGAGGAAGGCCATTGGAAGACTGTCTTCAGCAGGAAGAGCAGAGCCGTGTGGAGAATTTGGCTGGCTTGTCTGCCCGTTAAACTCCTTTGTTGGCTTGGTCCAAGGAAAAGTCTTGAGACCTTAGCCTCAGGCACAAGGGCAGCTAAGCCAAGGAACTACCCCATTGGGGCCCACGCATTTTTCAGGGGTCTCAGTGGGCTCAGGGAAGGTCCAACATCTGGGCCAGCTGTTCCTGCACCTGTGACAGAACCACCTGGCCCTTTAGGCTTTCCTTCTTCAGCCAGACCTGTGCCAGCTGTTCCATAGCATCGGCAACATGTTGGTAAAGCCGCTGCCGCTGCCACCGCTGCTGCTACTGCAATAGCAGAAGTTCCAAGAAGGGCTCTCTGCCACCTAAGTATCTCCCCAAAGGCCAATTTGTAATGCCTAAAGTTCTGCCATTAAGATTTATTTGGGTTATGACATTGTCCCTTCTCTTGCTTTCAGTTAGCCCACTGAGTTCCCCTGAGAAGTAGCCCTTCTCTGGAGATGGAGAAGATCTCATCAGTCATTAACATGTTTGCTGCCACTTTATAGGTTTTGATTCTTAAAGCTGACCCTCATGAGACCATTTCTTTCCTCCTAGATCACATAATTACAATTAAGGAAATAATCACAATAGCTGATATTTGTATGAGTCTTTAGCATTTACAAAGCACTTTATGTGCATCATCTTATTAGAACTACATAGTCCTGGAGGCAGGTGTTACAGATATTATTGCTTGCATTTTACAGATCAGGGAGTTCAGGCTTAGAGAGGATGAATGGCTTGCCTAGGGCTGCATAGCTGCAAACCGTGGACTTAGAGCTGGAGGAGGTGTTGGAGTTCATCTAGTCAACCCCTTTGTTGTAAAGATGTAAAGATGTAAAGGAAAGTGAGGTGTAGAGAAGTTATTTGTCTAAGGTTCCAGAGGAATTATGTGGTAGAATGAAGAGGTGAATCTAGATCCTCTGACTCCAGAACACTCACCAAAGTCAGAATTTGAAAGCAAATCTTCCTGACTCCAAGACTTTTTGTGGTTGTTCAGTAGTTTTCAGTTGTGTCTCGCTGAACCCCATTTGGGGTTTTCTTGATAAAGACACTGGAACAGTTCACCATTTTTCCCCACCTCATTTTACTGATGAGGAAACTGAGGCAAACAGGGTCAAGTGACTTGTCTACAACTAGTCATAAAACTAGTGAATGTCTGAGGTTGGATTTGAACTTATGAATATTTGTCTCCCTGACTTGACTCTCTTTCCACTGCGCCACCTAGCTGTGACTCCAAGTCTAGTATGCTATTTTATTTTATTTTTATTTTATTTTATTTTATTATTTTTTTAATATGCTATTTTAAAAGAAACTTAAAGCAAGTTTTAAAGAAATATAAAAATCTTGGCACAATGAAGTACTTTTCTCATTTATCTTGAGCTATTATAATTTTTTTTAGTATAACCCAGATTTTCCTCCATGTTCAAGCAGAATTAACTCTCCCTGAGACTTTCTTGGCTTATTTGTAACTATGGAACACTGAGCTGGGTTTGTAGGAAAAGTCTTGCAATTGGTTTTCATTTTAGCTTTGATCTTTTTCCAGTAGGAGAGACTTTTAGCTGCCTGTTATCTAATGAGAGGGGTAGTATTATTTGGCCTTCCAAGTGTTCCTTACCAGCTAACCTAAGAAGTCTCTGCCAATTTTCTTTCCTTCTTTGGTCCTCTGGCCTTGTGACAAGGCAAAAATTAGAAAAAAGTGCCCAGCATCATGATGCCACTGGTACCTGAAAAATCTTTGTAATGTCTTTTTAAAAATAGAATAGAAGGTCACAGATTTTTTTTTTACTGACTTGTTTCTCCTTGACATTTGCCTCCATCTACATATAACTTGTATTCTTTTAAAAATATTTTATTTTTTCCAAGTACATGTAAAATTTTTTAACATGCATTTTTTTTAAATGTTGAGTTTCAAATTCTCTTCCTGTCTCCCACTACTCCTCCCTCCCCAAGGAAGCAAGCAATTTGATATAGGTTATACATGTGCAGTCATACAAAACTTATTTCCATATAAGTCATGAAAGAAAGAAAACAGAACTCCCCCCAAAAAACCCCAAGAACAATAGTTTTTAGAAGTATGATTTGATCTTCATTCAAACTCCATCAGTTCTCTCTTCAAAGGTGGATAGCATTTTTCATCACAAGTCCTTCATAATTGTCTTGAATTATATTGCTGAGAATAGTTGAGACATTTAAAGTTGATCATCATACAATATTACTGTTTTTGTGTATATTGTTCTTCTGGTTCTGCTCATTTCACTCAGTATCAGCTCATGTAAGTCTTCCCAGATTTTTCTAAAATCTGTCTGCTCATCATTTCTTATGGCACAATAGTATTCCATCACACTTATATACCACAGCTTGTTCAACCATTCCTTAATTGATGGGGATCCCCTCAATTTCCAATTCTTTGTCACCACAAAAAGAGGTACTATAAATATTTTCTTATATATAAGTCCTTTTCCTTTTTAAAAAAAATCTCTTTAGGATACAGACCTAGTAGTGGTATCAAAGGTTATACACAGTTTGATAGCCCTTTGAGCATAGTTCCAATTGCTCTCCAGAATGGTTGGATCAGTTCGCAAGTCTACCAACAATGCATTAGTTTCCCAATTTTCCCACATCCCTTCCAACATTTATCATTTTTATTTTTTGTTATATTAGCTAATACGATAGGTGTGAGGTGGTGTCTGAGAGTTGTTTTAATTTGCATTTCTCTAATCAATAGTGATTTAGAGCATTTTTTCATATGGCTATGGTGAACTTTGATTTCTTCATCTGAAAACTGCCCATTCATTTCCTTTGATCATTTATTTATTGGAGAATGTCTTGTATTGTTATAAATTTGACTCAGTTCTCTATCTATTTGAGAAATGAGACTTTTATCAGAGAAATTTGCTGTAATTTTTTCATAGGTATGACTATGTATTTCCCTCCATCTTATTTTTCTCCTTTTTATCTCTCTCTCTCTCTTTCTCTCTCTCTCTTTCTTTCTCTCTTTTTCTCTCTCTCTCTCCCTCTTTTATTTCACTCTGTTCCTCCTCAAAAGTGTTTTGCTTCTGATCATTGCTTCTCCCAATCTGTCCTCCCTTCTATCAGCAACCCCCCTTCTCTTATCTCCTTCCTCTCCTAGTAACTTGTATTTTTCTAGACCAGTAGGTTCAGGATTATATCCATCAACATTTCCTAACAAGAATAGAATGGAGAATTTGTAAAGCAAAAAAACCCCAGAACTCATTTTACCTCTCAAACTTACCAGTCTTTCAAAATTCCCTCTCATCCATTCCACTTCTTCAATGAGTTTCCAAATGCCATTATTTCCATCTGAATAACACCTTTTGCATCTGTTCCTTTCTTGTTACTCTCATTGCCACTGCCCTAGTTAGGGATCTCATTACCTCTTCCCTAGATGATCTCAAGAACCTTCTAACTGGTCTATGCCCCATCTCTCTCTGCTTTAACTCCTCCTCCATATGGCTGCCAAAGTGATTTTTTTTTTAAACACTTATCTGACCATGTCACCTACATACTCAGTAAAAGTCCCATGGTTCCCCATCACCTCTAGGATCAAATATGAACTCCTTTCTATTTAAATCTCTTCACTGTATGGTCCCTTCCTATCTTCCCATTCTCTGTATATATTACTTCCCCACCAATAGTCTGCAGTCTAGCCAGACTGGCTATCTCTTTGTTCTATACTTGGGATGTTCTGTCTCCAAGTCTGTACTAGCTGGTCCCTGTGTCTGCAGTGGTTCCCTCCTCACTTCCTCCTTTGGAATTAGGGCTTTCCTTCAAAGCTTAGCTGAGTATTACCTTCTACATGAAGCCTTTCCTGATCCCCTCTACCCTGCACTCTCCCCAAATTACCATGAATTCATTTTGCGTATTGTTTCCTCTATTAGAATGAGGACTCCTCAAGATTTAGGGGAGTCTCGCTTTTGTCTTTGCCTCTCCGTTGTCTGTCACAGTGTCTGGCACTCAGTAAGAGCTTAATAATTGCTTGATGATTGGCTGATTGACTTGGGGAGCCAAAATCAGCCAACCAACAGGTATTTACTATACTTCTGCTCTGTCCATGCCAGGCATTATGATAGGCATTGGGAAGACAAAGGCCAAAAAGGAAACAGGATGTGGTTTCAGGGTGTTCATTCTATTGGGGGAGACAACATGTACATAGATAATATATAGAATAAATACAAAATTGACACAAGGTCGCTAGGGAAGGAGGAGGATACTATAATGTCACAAAGTCTGTGAATGAAGCCCAAGGGTTTTTGCTCTTAATGCAGGCCCTCAGCCATAGCCTGTTTATTCTTAATTTACATAATTCCTACACATTTGGTTATCTGGTTCTCTAGATCAACAGTAGATTAGAAGCAGTCACTCAGAGGGAGGAAAGATTGTTAAAGGCAGGTAGAGCAGTGACAAGTGACAGCTAAAAGCTTGACATTGAGGGAAGAGACAGGAAATTGATAAAAAGCAGACACAAAATATCCCAGGCCCAGCAATCTAAACCAATTCAGTGTAGGACATACAGCTTTACAAGCCTCGCTAAGCCCTGAGAGCCTCACAGAATCAGAGCTCAGCAGAGCTCCTGATTTTATATCTATATATCTACACACATATGTGTATATACACACACATATATTTGCTAATATATACCAGTAATATACATATGAGTGCTTACATGTACCAGTAATGTACATATGAATAAATAAACATTATTTATTCATATGTACCAGTACTATATACATACGAGTAAATGTGTATTTATTCATCTATACCAGCAATATGCATGTGAATAAATGTTATTTTCTTTCATGTACCGGTAATCCACATATGAATAATTATCTATCATTTATTCATATGTGCAAGTAATATACATATGAGTGGATATGTTATTTTCTATTATGTACCAGTAATATACATGAGTAAACATGTTATTTTCTCTTATACATATGAGTAAACATGCATTATTTACTCATATATACCAGTAATATACAAATGAATACATGTGATATTTACTCATCTGTACCAGCAATATAGATAGGACTAAACATGTGTTATTTACTCACATATAAAAGTAATATATATATATATATAGGAATGAGTATGTTGTTGTTTATTATGTACCAGTAATATGCATATGAATCAATATGGTATTTTCTCATCTGTACCAGTAATATACATGAGTAAACATGTTATTTTCTCTTATACATATGAGTAAATATGTGTCATTTACTAATATATACCAGTAATATATGTGAGCTAATATGTATTATTTACTCTTATGTATCAATAATATACTTATGAATAAATAGGTGTTATTTATTCTCGCATAATATGTATAACATATATGAACAAATGCCATTTACTAGTGATAGACACATTAGTAAATATGTGTATATATGTACATACACATAAATATAAATGTTATTACATATATGCAAATATATGTATCTATCTATGTGACTGTATGTCACTGAGAAAGGCTTCAGCATTCTTTGTTTAAGGCAGGGTCACGAATGATCCAGTTAAGAAACATTTTCATCTAAATTAAGGAAAAGCTTAGGTATTGACGCAATCAGGTTTCAACTATCCAGACAATTCTCTGATGGGCTATAACTATTTACTCATTAATGCCAATCTAAGTGCTGTGTTTCATGTTGATTACCTAGTTTCATGTGCTAGTTTCCTAGTTTCTAAGTGCTGTGTTTCATGTTCCTAGTTTCCTAGGGTCATTTATTTAGAGCAAGAAAGCTCTTTGGAAGATCATCTAATCTACCCTCTCATCTTCCAGACAAGGTATATGGGGTTCGGAGAAGTTAAATCAATGCTCAGGGTCACGTGGAAAACAACCAGCAGAGCCAAGATTCAAATTCGGGTCTCTGACCTCCACCTCTAGTCCCCCTTCCACCACACTGTGCTGTCTCTTGGTTTCCTAGGCACAATTCAATTCTCTGTTAAAATAGATTTCCCATTTACAAATTGTAGCAGCAGTGGGAGGAGAGAGGAGGAAATCAGAAAGATGCCTGTCCCATTTTTACTTTGAGTATTTTGGGTTTCAGGCCAAAAAAACCCACAGGAGAGAAAAGCATTAAAAAAAAATGTGCATTTCCACTGAACAAGAAAATCAACTTAGAAGAGAAAAAAAATGCATATTGGAAAATATCTATTTGCCCACAAAATAATGTAAAAATAATGAGCTCATATTCCCCTTTGATGTGTGGTGTACTCTTTTAAGGAAAGATTCTGCATTTCTGAGATACTGTGCATTTCGGGTAATGAAATGGTTGTTATGGTAACAACTCTCAAAAGCAAGTACTTTACTGAGAAATGTGTTTCACACAGCCATAGAGAGGGGAAAACATGAAAACAGAGACAGAGAGAATAGCTAAACAGAAGCAATATGAAACAGAGAAAACATTTCTGATTCTGACTGGAGCGCTCCCCGAAGGCCTGCCTTTGAAAAAAAAAAAAAACAAAACGGCAGAGGGAAGCTGCATCCCTGCTAAAAAAGGTTTACTATTCATTTTCTTTGATGCATAAGTCAAATGTTAATGAGCCATCATCTCTTAAGAGAATCTAAGAATGTTATAATCCTCAGAAATCAGCATCCTCACCTCTTTTATTTGACAAAGGAGGAAACTGAGTCCCCAAGACTGGGAAGAGACTTGTCCAGTATGACACAGTTCATCTTCTGGACAAACCCACGCTAGAATGTAGAGTCCTTGACATTCAGGCTAGTGATCTTTTTTTCACGATAAGGTTTCTGGTGTATCTATAGATAGCCAAGGGCATGAAAGTGAAACAATACGGTAGCTAAAATGTTTCACTTCATTCTTCATTAGAAAGGCATCATGGTATATTGGAAAGATCACTGGATTTGGAGCCAGAGTCCCTGGGTTCAAATCTAGACTCTGGTTCTTAGGAACTATATGATCTTGGATGAGTTGTTTAACTTCTCTGGGTCTTGTAAAGTGAGGGGGTTGGTCCAGTTGGCCTCTAAGGCTCCTCCTAAATCTATGATTTATATCTAGCTCTTCAGTAATCATTAATCTCTCAACCTGTTTTCTCATCTGTAAAATATGAATAACAACACCACTTGCCTCATGGGGTTCTTGGTGAGGATTAAATGAGATTTCATATCTATCTATCTATCTATCTATCTATCTATCTATCTATCTATCTGTCTGTCTGCCTGTCTGTCTGTCTGTCTGTCTGTCTGCCTGTCTGTCTGTCTGTCTCTATCATCTATCTGTCTGTCTATCTGTCTAGCTATTGTTCTTTGCTGAAGCACCACATAAATGTTAGTTATTCTTACTACTTAGTGTTTACTGTGTACAAGTCCGATTCCAGGCATTGGGGATGCAAAGACAAAAACTGAACAGGATCTGCCTTCAAGAGTCAGAGGATCATAGTTACAGATATAAAGGAATGCTAGAGGTCATATCCTTGGTCTTGTCCAACTCCCTCATTTTAGAGATGAGGAAACTGAGGCCCAGAGAAGTCCAGACTCGTCCAAGGTCACAGTTACTAAACAGCAGCTTACAGCCTTGACAGCATCAACTGACTCATCATTTCCCCCTGCCTCCTTCCCAATAAAAAGAGCAGTCAGCCATTTAGGACAAGGGAACAAGTCTTAACTATTCTTTTTACCTCGTTCCTTGTCTAAGGTTTCTGGGTTTGCCGCATGATTGATCCCTGAACTAAGTCACTAGCAGGTGAGCTCCACAGATGTGTAAATACAGACATTCTGTCCATCTCAGTGGAATTGGTGGCTATGTAAACAGAGCCCTTGGAGCAAACATTGGGCTCCCATTCAGTCCCCTTGCGTTTCTCTAGGAGCTCCAGGAGGCAATAATTCTGGAGCTGCAACTGTCAGCCTATAGAAAGGAGCACCCATAAAGCAATTTCTGTATCCCTGAAAGCTTTTCCTTAGACTAAACACATCAAACATACAACCCAATGCAGCTGGCAAAACTCCAGTGAGGTCTAAACCAGATTAAAATGCAGTTGGGAAATATTTAACAAAATTAAATAAAAGTACAATGAAACACAGATAATCTTAATATGTGGTTTTCTAAGTCAATATGAGGCCCACAGAGATCTTTATGCATAATTTAATGCCCCACCCTTTTCTGAGTTTAGCACCATAGCCTTAGACCAGCTGAGAAAGGGGCCAAAAGAAGATTTTAATACAATAGCACAATGGGGATGTAACCACAAATACACATGATTTTGGCTCTAAGTTCTAAAAGCATCAGCTGATTTGAAAAACATTGGAGAAATTTTGGGCTTGTGCCTTTGGTTTGTGGGGTAAATGGGAAATAGTAGGGTCAAGAGTTGAGATTTTGAGGCTGAAGGAGGGTTATAACTAGACACCAAAGGGATGTGCTCTTGTGTGCTTTCTGCTCATGGCCTTCCCCTTGTTGAGACCAATGGCTTCTTTTAGGCCACACTTGATTCCTGGGTATTACTTGTGATGACTGTGAAAGCTATACAAAAGTGAAAGTCTTGTGTTGGGAAGGAATGAGGTCCCATTTGATATGACTGGACTTATCAAAACAGAGGCTGGTCAGTCTCCTGAAGGTCTTCTTGTCCAGTGGGCAGATCAGCAGCCCAAGGACATCCAGAATGAGCCTTGTGCATTGAGATTGATCCAGGTAAGGGCTACTTACTGCCAGAGAAGGAGGCAGCAAGTCTGTGAGCATCTTCCTGTACAGAGGTGGTCAGACTGGGAAAGGATCATAGATTCAGAGTGAAGGGGAATATCAGCTGCATCCAGGAAAATGAAACCAAGAGAGATAAAGTGATCTGTCAAGCTGATGGAGTTAGAAAGTGACAGAATTGGAATTCGAAGCCCAGTCCACTGACTGGGGAGGGAAGTTAGTCTAGATGCCCCTAAAGATCTCCCACAGCTCTGAGAGTCCAACAGTCTGACTCCAGGCCTTCCTCTGTGTATCCAAAAGGAGTCAGTGAATGCCCAGCTGGACTGTGGCCAAGGGAAGGGAAGAGAACATCCCAGCAGAGGTGTGTCTGCCTTTGGACAAATTGATTACGTTTATCTCCCTAGTCCAGAATGACAGCAGCATATTTTCTACTGCTTTCTGAACCTGCTGATATATTTGGAAATGTCAGTTTTAACTACAACATCCTGATACCTTCTGCACATAATAAACGTGCTCTCAAAGGCTTTCACAGATTTGCCAAGAAGCTCAAAACTCTGGTATAGTGCAGGGATGGGCAACCTGTGGCCTCGAGGCCACATACGGCCCTCTAGGTCCTCAAGTGAATTGGATTCAGTCAAAGGGCTTCACTTGAGGACCTAGAGGGCTGCATGTGGCCTTGAGCCACAGGTTCCCTGCCCCTTTGTGGATGGAGAATTGGACTTTGAAGAGGACCTGGGTTCAATTCTTATCTCAGATACTAGCTGTGTGACCCTAGACAAGTCACCTTAACTCTTGGAGTCTCAATTTCCTAATCTGTAAAAGGGGAGTAACAATATCACTTACTTTGGGACTGCTAGGTGGCCCAGTGAACAGAGCACCGGCCTTGGAATTAGAAGGACCTGAGTTCAAATCCAGTCTCAGACACATAACACTTACTAGCTGTGTGACCTTGGGCAAGTCACTTAACCCTAAATGCCCTGCCCTCCCCCCTCCAAAAAGCAACCCCCCCCCGAACCACCCCACCAAAACCCCAATAGCACCTACCTCACAGGGTTGCTGTGAGGGTAATGTGAAAAAATATGTATAAAATGTATTAGTGCTGCAAAAATGGCAGCAATTTGGATTTTGAAGATGTTATATCTATGGGATGTGAGTAATGAGTTTCTAGATACATGGGACAGTTGGGGGTAGCATGAAATTAGAACTTGGTTTTAGTTCATCCCTTCCTCCCAGCATGGCCAATCAGATGTAGTAGAAAGAACTCTATCACTCACTTACTGGGTGAATTTAATCCAGTCACTTCTCTCTGGACCTCTGTTGTTCTGTTTCTGGAAGGAGGTAGATTGTCTAACCTCCCTTTCTGTTCTGACATATATGCCATAAGTTGTGGGTCAGAGCCTTGCAAGATGCTGGGATCATAGACTGGGTTGAATCCTGGGGGTTACCTGAAAGCGTAATTTTCTCTCTGAGAAAAAAACCCTACCTGGGATTTACTATGGGAAAATCTCCATATATGGCTTAGGTTATAGCTTGTGTCTAAGTTTTCCAAAATGTGGGTAAAAGGCTCTTCAGCTTCCATAAAATCTCTCAAGGTAATAACTACATATTGAGTCAGACAGCCTTTATTTTACCCCACAGAAAATGTAGAAGATGCAAAGGACTCACAGGAGAGCCCATAAAGAGATATGGCAAATCCATATGCACTCAAAGGAGCACATAAGCAGGTACTGAAAACCATAAAAAGTTCATAGTAGTTCCCCTCAAATGGAATTGAACTTGAGTTTGGCATTGAGGCAAGCTTGTTGCATTCTGCTGGATCGTAGCTGTCCCACAGAATTCTCCGCTGTTCCTCCTAGACTTGGAGGTCCTGTGGTTTTGACTCTCCCTGGGAAGGAAAACACACTTTGGGGCTGCCAAATAAATGCTAACCTTCCTACGGGTCCCATATTGTCCAAAGAGCTCCCTGTAATAGTGAAGAGTGGCAAGGTTCAGCTCTCTTCTGTTCTCCAGCTCTTTGTGTAAACCTCCTTCTCCATGAGGCAATAACTGCTCTGGGAATCCTCTATTCAAGGAGAAAACAAGCATTTAATAATGTTTGTCACATGAGTGCCATATAAATGGTAACCCCTCTTATTATTATTGTAAGTGCCAAGCACTGTGCTAGGCACTTTAAAAAATATTTTCTCATTTGTTCCTTACAACAAACCTGGGAGGTAGTTAATGTTATCTCCCATTGAGGAAACTGAGGCAGACAGGCAGAGGGGAAGTGAATTGCCCAGGGTCACACAGTCAGTAAGTGTCTGAGTTTGAATCTGACCTCAGGTCTTCCTGTTTGACCATCCAACCCTCTCTAGGAGGGCTGATCCCAGAAATCTCTGAACTTGGGAATCCTTGGACTTGCGTTTACTCATGAGGAAACTCCCCAGAGCTTTTGCTGCCTGGGAAATCTTCCTTTTCAGGCTAGAAAGATAGATTTAAGAACCTTGTTACTGAAGAAATCGAAATGGCCTCCCATACTCTATGGAGGAGTCTAGGGTTCAGGAATATTGTTCCCAAACAATACTTTTTGCCGTGTGGCCAAATGTGTTTGATTTTTTTGGAGTTCTCTCATTGCCCTGGTTGCTGCCGTTTCTTATATTGACAGAGTATACTCTGAAGAACTCTCAGTACCACATCATTCCTATCAGATTGGCTAACATGAACAAAACAGGAAAATTATAAATGCTGGAGAAGATGCGGAAAAATTGAAACACTAATGCATTGTTGGTGGAGTTGTGAACTGATCATTCTGGAGAGCAATTTGGAACTGTGGTCAAAAGGCCACGAAACTGTGCATACCCTTTGACCCAGCAATACCTAGGTCTGTATTCCAAAGAGATAATAAAAATGGGGAAAGGACGTACATGTACAAAAATATTTATAGCATCTCTTTTGTGGTGGCCAAGAATTGGAAATTGAGGGGATGACCATCAATTGGGGTATGACTGAATAAGCTGTGGTATATGAATATTATATAATGGAATACTATTATCCTGTAAGAAATGATGAGTAAGAGGATTTCAGAAAAATCTGGAAAGACTTAGATGAACTGATGCTCAGTGAAATGAGAAGAACCAGGAGAATATTATTCACAGTAAAAGCAATATTATGTGATGAAAAGAGTTAGCTCTTTTCAGCAGTGCAGCAATCTAAGATAATTGCAAAAGACTCATGATAGCATATGCTGTCCAGATCCAGAGAAAGAACTTTGGAGTCCGAATGCAGATCAAAGGATACTGTTTTCTCTCTCTCTTTTTTTTTCTTGCTTATGATTTTTCCCCTTGGTTCTGATTCTTCTTTCAACACAACTAATGTGGAAATATGTTTGATACGATTGTACATATATACCCTATATCAAAGTGCATGCTGTCTTGGGGAGGGGGAGCAGAAGGAAGGGGAGAAAATTTAGAACTCAAAATCTTACAAAAGTGAATGTTGAAAAATAAAACTAATTAAAAAATAACTTTCCTTTTATGCTGTGTATCTATATTTGCCATGAGCTTCTGCTAAAAGCCACTATCAACTTCTCCTTGCAGGGGAGAGGGTGGAGAGGGTGAAATCTTCCTTGGCACTTACTAGCTGTGTGACCTTGGGCAAGTCACTTAACCCCAACTGTCCTGCCTCCCCCCTCCAAAAAGCAACAAAAAGGGAAGAATCTATGTGTAGTAATGATTACAACAATATAAATGGAAAGAATAACCATCACAAAACAAGCAAGAGTTAATGCTGCAAAATTACAAAGAACAAGCATGGCCACAAAGAAGAGATACCGATAGACCTTCCTGTGTCACTCTTTTGCGGGGATGAGACTGGAACATATTTGTTACATATTTGATGATCATGGGATTGTCAAAAAAGCACTTGAACCCAAGGTTTCTAGCTGTGTTGACTTTTCTTCTTTTTCTATTAAAAAAAATTAGGATGTACCTACGGAGTAAATTTTGATTTGGGGAGGAAGGGGTTGGGAATTAGGGAAATGTGGGGAGATAAGTAGAAAAAGTATGTTACCTGAAAGCCACACAGGAACATTTAAATCAAGGCTGTCCTTGAGGTACAAGAGTAAGGGTAGTCAGGGTAGCTGTTGGGTAGCCACAATTCTCCCCATAATTGGCATATACACAAAGTCCAGAGAAATAGAGGGAAACCTTAATGTCCTGGTTGGACTACCTATGAAAATTTTACTGGAAATTGTGGACAAGATTTGCCCTGGGCTAGAGGGCACAGCAGGGTGTCTGGCTGCACATTGGAAGGAATCTCCCCATCAAGGAGAACAGCAATTCGTTGAAATATTGGAATTTGAAGAAAACTGGCTGGAGTAAGTGACATTTTCCTTATTTCCCTGGAAGCAGTTTTTCTGACCTTTTTATATTAGCTTGGGTATTTATTTCTTTTTCCATTTTGTCCTACAAGTAAATTGTAGCAAAACTCTTAACAGTTGGAATAGGGAAGAAACATATTGAATTGCATCACTAGTACTGAATTTTTGTAACACTTAAAAATCATTTGTATATCAAAAGTGCTCTATATTTCATGTAATTATGATACTAGAGAGAGTGGTAATTCTCTCTAATTAGTAGGGAAGTTTATTTGTGGGCTTATCCCTACCCCCATTTATGACCTGTTATGTATATACCAGCCTGAAATAATTATTTCCAAAAAACCTGCTAACTTGTAGACAGGGCATGCTATTAAGGAATTTAATTATTTTGTAGTGCTAGACCAATAAGATACCATGATGAAATATTTAGAAAAGTATATATATGTATGTATATGTGTATGTATGTATGTATATATGTATGCATGCATGTATGTTGGGGATGAAGTTGGTAAAGTTTAGAACTTTTCTTGTAGATGGTTGATGAGCATTTACCTGAGATCACTGAGAACCTTTATGGGCTCATCAAGAACAAGTTATACCACACTAACCCTATTTTCTTTTTTTGATAGGATTATTAGAATGACAGGTCAAAGAAATATTTATTGATACTTTTTTTTAGGTAATCAGGGTTAAGTGACTTGCCCACACACCTAGTAAATGTCTAAGACCAGATTCAAACTCAGGACCTCCTAACTCCAGGACCTGTGCTGTATTCATTGTGCCACCTAGCTGCCCCTACTGATGCTTTTTTTTTTAAACATTGCTGTCTCTTCCAAGTACTCCTCCCATTTCCATAGAACTAGCTCTTGTAATAAAAACAAAAGAACAATACATGAAAATAGTCAATTGAGTTTGAAATGCAATAGTAAATGCAAACATATTAACTTAAACCAGGCAGTCAGGGGAAAGATGGAGATGAAGCAGAATAACCATGGAAGGCTTCATGGAAGAGGAAGGCCTTAAATGATGGACAAGATCCCGCTAGGCTGAGAGGAACATGCTGGCCATGTCCTCATGTGCTATCTGTATTCCAGCCTCTATCCTTGTCCCCCATGATCACTACCATCTTGGACTCTGACTCAGAAAATCCCAGCTCTAATAGGTGAGTTTTCACTGTATCTTACTTGGTCCTAGGTCTTCCTGCTACTTCCTGGCCATGTCTTTACTGTGCTCCCCAACCCCTTCTGGGTTTTCTTCCCCCACTGGAGTGCAAGGAGGGGCTGTCTCTCTTGCTTTCCTACTTGTATTTGTCTCCCTGGTGCTTGCTACCAGGCCTGGAGCATGTAAGTACTTAATAAATGCAATCATTTCTAACTCCATCTCTGTTTCTATCCCCATCCCTATCTCCATCTCTAAATGTATCTTTATCATCCATCTGTCCCTCCATCTCTCTCTGTCTATGTCTTTCTCTGTTTCTGTCTCTCTCCCATCTATCCTCAGTGGGGAAAAGCTAAGAAATGGAGGCCAGAATGTATCAAGACGTGTGAGGAGGATGAAGAGACCAAGGAGGAGAAATGTCTTGGTATCCCTTCTTGGGAAATAGTAGGAAACATAACAGAAAACAATGGGTAGCCAGGAGTGAGGAGACATGCTGATAGTCTCTAATGGCAGATACACTGAGGCTGGTAGATTTCTTGAGGTTAGCAGTTCTAACTAGGCTAGCAGTTCTGAGTTGCAGTGGTCTAGGCCTATTATTGAGTGTCCACATTAAGTCTGGCACCAATGTGGAAAGCACCTAGAAGAGGGATTCCATTAGGAGTCCTAAGGAGAGGCAAACTGACCCATGAGTGGTTTGGTGAGATAGGGAGACCTAATCCCCAAAAATAAAAACAAAAATGAAAACCCAATAGGTAGGGGCCAGATTGGGGAAGGGTTCCACAGTGGTCTGTAGGAATCTGGTGTGGAAGGCATCTGCTTTAGAAATCCACACCAATGCGGAAAGGCTTCTGCAATTTGCTGTTTGGACTAGGAAATTTAAGTCACAAGACCATAGATTTAGAATGGGTAGGGGCCTTGGAGGTCATCTACTCATTTTTTTTAAAGATACTAAAGGTCAGAGGCACAAAGTAACTTAGCTGTGGTCATACAGGTACCAAGTAGCAGAGCCAGCTTTTGAACCCAGGTTCTGTGACTTTAAATCTCGTTCTCTTTCCATTGTACCATGTTACCTTGTTCCCTTTTGTTTGTTCCATTGAATGTCTGAGGAGGAAGGAACGGGTTAATAGTCAAGTGATTCATATAAGATACCATGACATTATTAAATTTCATCCCAGCTTTAATTAGGGGAACTTTTTTTTTAATAAGAGCTTTTGTTGTGTCAATTAGTTGATTGACTATATCATCTGGTTTCTGGGTTAGTGAAACCTGATCTGTTGTGAATGAATTTGTTTATCAGGGAAAAGGGACCAGGGAATGGGGGAAAAAATTCAATTAAGTGTCAATGCCCTGAGTGGCAACCTGCATTTGATAGGGCTTTTAGTTTAATTGCTTGTATTTCATTAAGACATGCATTTATCAAGAGAATTCTTCATTTTAAAATGTCTTGAATGTAGTTCTGGGAGCTCCTCCTGCTTTGATTACATTTCTTATTCTTTTTTCTTTGTCTTTTTATTGATATCCTTTGTTTTTACATCACCCTCGTTTTCCAAAATATCTCTTCCCCATCCCCTCTCTTTTATAACAAGGAATAAAAAGAAAGAGAAAAAAAATCTGTTTAGCAAAATTGATCAACCTATCAATCAAGTCAGACAGTACATTCAGGGTCCCTCTCTCTGCAATCAAGGAAGGGAAACATATCCTCAAATTCCTGATCTGGGATAAAAGTTGGTTGTTATAAATATAAAATGGTTCTCTTTTGGCAATCTTTAGCTTTGGCTGTTCTTTTTCCATTTATGTTGCTGTTGTCATTGTGCATATTGTGTTCCTGGTTCTGCTTATTTCACTTCGCATCTGTTCATGTAAGTCTTCCCTTCTTTGTAGTCTTCCTACCCATCATTTCTTCCAGCGTTGTAATATTCCATTCCATTCACGTAGCACAACTTGTTTAGCCATTCCCAATTAATGGGCATTGACTTTGTCTCCAGTTATTTACAAAATGATGCTATAAATATTTTGGTTTATTGGAAAATTCTTTGTACCAATGAACTCCTTGAGACATAGGTTTAGTGGCAGCTTTCTGGGTGAGAGGGTACAGACACATTAGTCCTTTTCTGAGCATAATTCCAAAATAGTTTTCTTCACTGTTAGACTAATCCACAGCTCCAACAAGAATGAATTCATAGCGTGTCTGTCTTTCCATAGCCCTTACTTTACTTTTTTTTCATCTTCGTCAATTTGCAGGGTATGAGGTGAAACCACGAAATGGTTTTCATTTGTATTTTTCTCATTATTAGTGATTTTAAGTGATATTTTGTGTAATCATTAATTGTTTGCAATTCTTTTTCAAATTCTTTGACCACTTATCTTTTGAGTACTTAGTTACATTTTTATTCTTCTTTTGACTGCTGTGTTTGGAATCAGAGGACCTGTGTTTACATCCCTACCCTAGCTATGTGACTAGGGACAAACAAAGCCTTTCTGGACCTTAATTTCCTTATCGGTAAAGTGGGCATCTGGGTGGGCAATGTGGATAGAATGCTAGGCCTGGAGTCAGGAAGACCTGAGTTCAAATCCAGCCTCAGACACTTGCCAGCTGTGTGACCATGGACAAATCACTTAACCATCGTTGCCTCAGTTTCCTCATCTGTAAAATGAACTGGAGAAGAAATGGAAAACCATGCCGGTAGCTTTGCCAACAAAACCCCAAATGTGGTCACGAAGAGTTTGACATGACTGAAATAATCAGCAACAACAAAAAATAAATGGGAAAGGACTTCCATGGGAAGTCTATTTAATCATTCGTACTTTTAATTTTTGTCAGAGACTGAACACTGGGTTTCAGTTATAACACTTCATATAGGTTACCTACTTTCCTTATTCAACACAGAAAGAGGCACTTTAAATATTTTATTAATGCTTTTTAAAATATTATTGTTATTTCTCGTGATCTCTTACCCTCAAAAGAATCATCCTTTGTCACAGAAATGTATGGTTAAGCATTAGCCATGTCTGGCAATGTATTTCTCATTCCACACTGGTAATCTACCACCTCTCTGTTGAGAGATAAGAGGTATAGCATCTTGACCAGCAGTCTCTTGAAGTCACAATTTGGTGGCTCCATTGATCAGAGTTTTGATTTCTTTCAATGTCATTTTCTTTACATTACTGTGGCCATTGTGTAAATTGTCTCTATTTCTTCTCACTTTATTCTGTTTCAATTCATTTAAATTTCCCCAAATTGCTCTGTGTTCTACATACATAGCATTCTGTCACCTACATATACCTTAATTTGTTCAACTATTTCCCAGTCAATGAGCACTTAGTCTTTGTTACCACAAAAAGGTGCTATATATAAATATTGTTTATATGATTTTTCCTCCTATGTTAAAAAACATTTCCTGGGTGTATATGCCCAGTAGTGGCATCATTAAACCAAAGTGTATATGATAAGTGATTTTTCTAATATCTTTCCAATATTTTTCAGAATGAATGGCTCAATCAGTTTGCGGATCCATGAATAGAGTATTAGAGTACCTAACTTTCCACAGCCCCACCAGCATTTGCTGTTTTCTTTTTTTCTTTTGGTTATATTGAGAGCAGCACTTTTAATCATGAAAACCCTGGGGAGAAGATTTCATTAAGACAGACCTCACAAAGTAGAGAAAAAGAGCTCTACTCTTGGAGTCTGAAGTTGAAGGCTCCACTCTGCCACTGCTAAGTTACTGGGGCAAAATCACTTCCCTGTCAGATTTTAAAATTTTCTCATCTGTAAAATAAGAGGGTGGGGCTATCCTCCCCTTCCAGCATTAATATTTGGGGATCCTTTCTACTTCCTCCAAATTGGTACACTCATTATACTTTCCTACTTCTTCACCTTTGTTATGCCATTTCTTTTTGGAGAGTGAGGGAGATTTAGAAATGTGTTTATATTTTCAGTTCAAGGGTCAAATATAAAATTATATATTCTGCTGAGAACTTTGGTAAAAAGTTGAGCAAAAATATTTAATAAATAACATCATCTGTTACAACAAGGATAAATTGCTTCTGATTCTAACAATGACTTTCACTTAAAATATCAGTAGCTTCAAACCTACTATATTATTAACAATAGAGCAAAATAAAAAAAAGAGAATTCATTTTGGACTTCATTCTAAGGGGTTTTAGCTTTTGTGATAGCAAACAGACCTTATTATTTCATCCATAGATGGTTCTGAATAAGGAGAAGAAGGAGGAGGAGGAGGAGGAGGAGGAGAAAGCATAGTGAAGGTTCAATGTCTACAAAAGGAAAGGCTATTACTTTTGTAAAAATAATTTTAAAAAAGAAAGGATAGGGTGTCACTTTAAAAAACCCTTTAAAAAAGGGAATTACTTTTAAAATGCTGTATATAGAAATACACAAAAATGACAAAAAACAGATGTTTCTACTAAAAAAAGCATGATTAGAACATGATCAATTAAATATGAATATAAATGCATCATATCTTAGAGAGCAGCCTTAAAGCAATGATCACAACTGTTTCACATTTAGTACTAGTATATTAATATTAAGAATACTAAAATCTTAATTGATTACACATATACATACATATATACATGTGTGTAAATATATATGTATATATGTATACACACTTAATAGACAACATTTCCCCATATTTGGATTTATTAAAAACTGATGTTGGAAACAAAACCCTATGCAAATCATATCACAAATTGCCTGACATTTTATAGCAGTATGTTGTAGAGACAGATGGTGTAGTGGATAGAGTTAGCTGACCTTGGTGCTGAGAAAGATTTGGATTCAAGTTTTATTGCTGGCACATAAGGCTGTGTGACCCCATGCAAGTTATTTAACCTCTGAGTGCTCTAGACGATTCTCTAAGATTGTAGATAGCAGAGGAGCTGCTGACCTGATTGGGAACAGGAATTGCCTAGACCAATGAAATCACAGGACCCTCCCTGATCCTGCTCATGGAAGAAGTTATCATTTAAGAACCCTTCTCCTTCTGCCACACCTTCTGCTTCCCTTTCCTCAGATTTCACTTTTGGCTCTCCATCCTCAAGTAAAGTATCCAGAGGTCAGCTATCTGATAGAATGAAGAATGGAATGTTCTTTCTTCAAATATGAAGTGTTTTTATCTATACAGATTTTCTGTTCTTTAGAGTCACTTTGACAGCTTGAAGATGTATATTCCTATCAATGTCCACACCTGTGATTATTCCATACACTTGTGTTCCATTCTTCAATTCGATGACTACAGTTTTGTGGCTCAATCCCATCAAAAATCTCATGGACTTCACCCCAGTGTCAACCTTCTAGGCTGAGAAGCAACTTCAGAGTGCTTCCTTCTGGGGGACTCAGGGCATCTCTTACACCTGATTTGACCTCTCCATTTGACCCCTTCCCCAGCTTTTCAAATGCTCCCCGTATTAAGAAGACCCATTTCATGTCAATCTGGCAAAATTATCCTTAAAGATTGATGCTACCTTGTCTCCTGGCTATTTAGAGTGAGGGATGGTATCAGCTCAGGCCCAGTACCTGCCAGAACCCTGGCTTGGAGGATGGAGGGAACTTTCTGGCTGGGGTAATTGCCTGAGAAGGTGGCTATCCAGTTAGAGAAGGGGCAAGATATTCCTGAATGCCTTCTGCTTTTGTTAAGAAGGGTAACACAAAAGCCTCGTGGTTTGACCAGGTCTAATATGGAATTTGCAATGCTCACCTAGAGCCATAACTAGTACAGACTGAATGAGGTGTGGTCTCAGGGACCCAATACCCAACGGATACTTTTCCTCCCTAGGAGGACATGTTTCCTCCCCTTAGTGATGACAGTCCTTGAATGCTACCTTGTTGTTTTTCATTAACCCTACTGCCCCAGTGCAGCTGCCCCAAGGTCACCACTATCGGTGCCCCCTTTCCCAGGGCCTGACTTTCCTCCTTACATACCTTAGGATGGTGGTTGGATGGTTTGGAGCTCATGCTACTTCATCTTATAGTACAACTATATGTACCATAGGTTGGAGATGATTCCATGCCACTTTCCCTGATTGTTTTTGCCCTCAAGTGAAAAAAAGTCTTAGTTATGTCTCTGGTAATGCACAAGATATAGTTTTTCCTCCAATACCACATAAGGGGAGCTGAATGGCAATGGCTAGTTGTAGAAGGGTTACATACTACAAGAAAAAGGGTGGGACCCTGGGCTCATGTCTCACATTCAAGATGCAACCTGTCATGGACAGGAACACAAAATGTTAGAAGACAAGTATGAAGCTTCAGGAATGGCCTGGGGCAGTAAGGAGCAGTACAGGTGTCTTGTCACTGCTGCTAGACAGGGAAGCCAGAGCCTGGCTCTTCCATCTTTTCATCTCAGGGCTTAACATGTGGGTTAACTGGGATGCTAGAAAGAGACAGCTACATTTCATCTTCTTTGAATGAACATGAATATGTTGGGATAGTTGGAAGCCTAGTGTTGAAGGATATTGTTTTCAATTTTTAGAAGCTATTTAAAAATGAGATTTGCATATTCTTATGAAACTAGAAATAGTCTTCCATTCCTGTGTGAATTCTACTTTTGTAATTCACAAAAAGTTCACAAATACAAATAAACAGGCTCTTACTGATCACTATTTCCCTTTCTAAATTGTCAAAGACCATCCCTTTAATAGCATATCTGAACTTTTTTAGCAATCAAATACATTTTATGTGTTTTATTTCAAGATTAAGTCCATTGACAGAATTTTATTCACCAGATCCATGGATAAATGCTTGTTAACTTGAGTCAAATGGAATTGAATTGAATCTCAAAGGACTGGAGGGACTTACTTGGAAAGGGAGTTGGGGAATTCCTTTCCTCTTTGTGTCAACAGTGCTGGTGGAGAAACTGAGTAGTAACATGTCAAGCTCTTTCCCTGAAGATGGATTCATTCTGAGTAGTTGTTGGTGCCATGTTATTTCTCTTCATACACATCTATTCATGAGAATAACAGGATCTGAAAGTTGGAAGAGAACTCAGAGGAGATTTAGTCCAACCCCTTCTAGCTGAGTGATTATTCAGCCCCTTCTTGAAGATCTCCAGTATGGGAAACCCATGACCTCCCACGGCAGCCAGTTTGAGTTATGAGCTCTATTTATTTATTTATTAGGAAAGTTGGCTTTTTTGTATGTTGAGCCAAAATCTTATTTTTTGCCTCTTATATTCAGCACTCCTACTTCTGCTTTCTGGGGGACAACCAAATAAGTTGAAAGTCTCTTCCACGTGACAGTCCTTCAAGTATTTGAAGGTAGCACTCATTTTGCCCCCTCAATCTTCTCCAGGCTATAATGTCCCTAGTTACTTCAATTGATTTTCTTGCTGTATTTTCTTTTGTTTTAAAATAAGTTTTTGTTGATGTCTTTTGCTTTTTTCAAGATCAGGATCATATTCCCCAGTAGCCCTTCCCCTCCAGAGAGTCATTTTATATAACAAATAGAATTTTTTAAACACCAAAAGGAAAATAGAAGATGAAAATATCAGTATAACTGATCAATACATCAAAAAAGTTTGAAAATAGATGCAAAGAACAATTCCTGTGGACCTCTCATCTCTACAAAGAAGCAGGATTATCTTTTCATAGCTATTCTTTCAAGCCATGCTTATTTCTTATAATTCTGCAGCATTCAATTGTGACTTCATTTATGATTGTTCTTTCTGCTTACTTTGCTATGGTCATTGCATATATTATTTTCTTGGTTCTGCTTAATTCACTCTGCATCAGTTCATATAGATCTTTCCATGCTTCTCTGTATTCATCATATTTGTTGTTTCTTACAACACAGTAACATTCCATTACATTGCTATATGTTCTTTAATCACCTTACAACTTTAGGGTCCCCATCCATTGCAGCTCTCTGGGGACTTTGGAAGTTTTCATAGACAAGGGAGACTAGCTAAACAGGTTGAAAGGAAGAAGTCTTTATTAGGTACACTAACTTACACCCTAGTGTAGTCTAGGGCAGCCTGAAGGGGAAGAAACAAAATAGGAGAGGATAAAAGATTTTATAGAAAGAATCTTACCTGTCCATATGTGGTTGGTTTCTCATCTCTCAGCTAAGAGCCAGGGATGTACCAGTTAGAGGAGGCTAGCAACATATAAGGCGTGGAAGACTCCAGGCATAAAAGATTCCACAAAAGGGAAAGAAAGTCCCCAGAAATTGAGCTAGAGGAGGGGGTATGTAGAGAACAAAGACAACTTGTCCCTAGAAAGGAGATTTTTTTTGAATTGTCACATTTGGTCATTCTCTTCTGTATGTGCTTGAGCTTATCGATGTTCTTTTTCTGTTTGTACAAGGCAACCAGAACTAAACACAACATTATAGATGTTCTCTGATCAGGGAAGAGGATGTAGAATAATTACTTCCTTCACTCTTGGAACTTTGCCTGACACAGCCTAATATTATGTTTTCTTTGTTGGTTTTTTCTTTTTGACTGCCATGTCACACTGCTGACTCATCCCAAATTTGAAGCACACTAACATTTCCAGATCTTTTTCAGGTGAACTGTTGTTCATTTAGTCAATATTCATTTATTAAGCACTTACTGTGCTTGGTCACAATGCTAAGTACTGGAGATACAAATAAAATCAAAATAGTCCTTGCCCTCAAGGAGCTTAAAATTGAACAGCGGAAGATGACACACAAGGTACCTGGAGCAGGAACATGATGAAAAAGTCCAAGGGAGTATGGTCTGCTGTTGATCTGTGTCTCCAAATGTAATGCTTTACATTTTCCCTATTGTATCATACACTATTAGATTTGATCCACCTTCCAAGGATGCCAAAGTTCTTTTGGATTCTGATTCAGCCATCCAAATTGTTAACTCATTATTAGTTTTGTGTCAATTTCAAATTTGGTAAGCATGCAAATGATGCCTTCTTCCAAGTAATAAAAAAAGGCAAACAAGGCCAAGGGCCGAAGATTCTTGAGGCACTCCACTATATAACTTCCTCCAGGCTGATGTTAACCTATTTATGACTATTTTTTGGATCCTTGTTGTCAATTGATTCTAAATTCACCTAGTGCTCCTAATCTATCTCACGCTTCTCCATTTTGTCTATGAATATAGTATCAGAGACTTTGTCAAATACTTTCCTGAAATCCAGATAAATTCATCCCTGATCTTTGTCAAAAAAAAGGAGATGTAGCTTGGTTGGCATGACTTCTTTTTTATGAACTCATGCTGATTCTTACTGATCACTACTTCCCTTTCTAAATGGTTACAAGCCATCCCTTTAATAGCACATCCAGAAATTTTCTAGGAATCAAAAAAAATTAAACTCACCTCTCTGTAGTTTGAAGATTACATCTTCTTCCCTTTTTAAAAAACCAGGACATCTGCCTAACACTTTTTCTATTCACCATAGATTTGCAAAGACCACTGAGAGCAGATCAACAATCACATTGGCCAACTTTGTCAATTCTCTGGTGTAGTGAGGTTCTGGACTCACTCCTACAGAGCAAGGCTAGCTATATCACCCCCTTAGAGTTCTAGAGATACCATTGAAGGATTGGGAGTGATTTGTTCTAGTGCTACAAGCTCAGTCCCCATTCTGGTGTGTTTTAACCACCAGTGAGTAGTACTCTAGTATCATGTAGCAATTAACAAAATTCAGTTAATACAAAGGGGATATTTATAAGGACAGAAATATAAGTGTTTCCCTCCTTTCCAAATAATCATGGGGCACAATATTCCCTGTACTACCTCAGCTCATGGGGAAAGTAGGTTCAAATCTACACTAGTATCCACATAGCTTTAGTCCCACTAAGTTCAATTCTAAATGTTGCACAGCAGCAGTAAAAGCCCTCATCTCAGCTATCTCTGAGTTGGACCAAGCAGATCAATTGCTCCTCATCCTTTAGCTTCCAACATAGACCTCTGATGGCTCACTCTCCTGATGTTTTAAAGCTCACAAGGTTAGAACCATCTTTAATGCTCCTTCACCTAAAAATAGGAAAGAATGAACATAACAGAATCAGAAACAACAGCAGGGCCATGTGCTCTTGGCTTCATGATAGGCTCAGGTGAGAGAGGGCCTAAGGTCTCTCCCCCACTTGGAGGCCTACAATAGCTCGTTCTTCTTTTTAAAAGCCAGTCATTAAAGAAAGAAATAAAAAACAGGCCAAAGGATTTGCTTTTGCTGGGTAGTGCCTTTGGAATACACCCCAGTTCTGGCTACGTAGCCTGTCAAAAAATCACACTATTAAGTAGTCAGTGGGTCAGGACAAATTTCAGAATGTGAATGCTTGCTCCAAAGTCCATGCAGAGACTCCACTGGCTGAGCACCTTGTGCATGACTGCCAGCCCCCATCACACTGGGAATCTGCTCATCTAGGCCTCAGGACCTAACCTCACTGTGGGGCGCTGGGGTGCTCTTTTACAAGCTCCTTACTTCCTTTGCCTTTTTTAAAAAACACTCTGTGAACCTTTTTTATTCAATCCTTCTCATTCTTTTGAGTACAGAACAATTCTATTATTCTCTTGGGCACAGAAAACAAAAGCAAAGTAAGAGTTAAATGATTCTCCCTTCTTATTTGCTATTTATTATCATCCCATTCACCTTAAGCAGCCATCCTAACCCTTCATTGTTCTTCCTCATTCTTCCAGTATGGAATAAGAACCACCACTCCCCCCAATATGAGCACACACACACACACGCATGCACACACACACCACACACTTTTTGTTGCCTTAATATGTATTATCAACTTCATTTCATTCTTAGTTTTAGTATTCTATTAGTATTTAGTATTTTATTTAGTATTTAGTATTCTATTTAGTTTTCAATTTAGTATTCTATTAGTATTCAATATTCTATTAGTAACATGTCCCTCTTTCTTATAGTTTCCATCTCCTAATCTATAATTAGCTGAAGTTTTTATCTCATAAGTACGGGTATTCCTTCTTGTAGTTCAGAGTCTATCCCACTCATGACTTTTCATCTTGTATGATTCTTGTCCATCTCCTTCCCTAAATCCTCCATAGAAGATGTATCCAATGCACTAGAGCCCTCCTCCAGGACAGTGCTTGGGCTTTCTGAATGTTATTCCCTGATCTTACTCTGTGACTGCCCCTCTCCCCTACTTCAGTACTTACATCTTCTTGGTGAAGAACATGAGTCATTACTGGTAATTACAATGTGCTATACAGCCAACTTACATGTCTTTCCGTTCCTCCTTGGGTCATTTACAAACCAGATCTTCTTAGATTGGGATTTGCAGCCACCCAGTATGATCAGGAGAATACTGATGTTAAAAGACCCTTCTATAGAGGTAGGTAGCAGTTTGCTGTCATTGAATGTGCTGTGTGATTTTCCAATACTGATTTAGGCCCTTCTCCTCCAATGCCATTTTGGATAGAAACTAGAATTCTCTTAAACATCTCTTTAAAATATAAGTTGGTGAGTGAAATCGCAAGGCATCCACCTGTCTCTTAAAATAGCTCCCCCTTTTCTTTTTTATCAGACTCATTTGTATTTTATTCTTGAGAATTTCTCTGGGTCCAACTTCCTCTCAAGAAGTTCAGGCCATGGGATCCTACCCATCCTTTCTTAAGAAAAGGAATTATTGGAAATCTCTACTCCCAAAATCTAGTTTGTGCCCAACTATGAGTAACTTCTCCCCCTGCCCATCTCTACCATGAATTCTAAAATAGTCACCTCCTCCTAAGTTTCCCATTATTTTTTTTTATTTTTTTAATTTTAATTTATTTTCTTGGTTACATCATTCATTTCCACAAGGTTTTGAGTTATAAATTTTCTCCCCTTTTTGTCCCTACCCCCCAGCCCAGAACATTGATCACACTGTAAGACCCCTCCCACAATCTGTTCCCTTTTATGCCCTCCTCCAACACCTCTCTAGCTTTCTAGCAGGGCAGGGAGCTCCTCCCTGCCCCCGTCCCTGTATGTATTATTTCCCAGTTGCATTTAATTGTATAGCTTTTGCAATTCCTCCCCTGTCACCCACTCCCACTGGGAGGAGCAGCAATTCAATACAGGCTGTACCTGTGTAATTACACAGGACATCTCCATGGTGG
>CM053595.1:54302835-54321332 GCA_028646575.1 Pseudocheirus occidentalis | reverse complement strand
GTTACTATTATTGTTTTTCCATACTGGCATGTAAATAGTTCAACTTTGATAAGTTCCTTATGATTTCTTTCCCATGTTTATCTTCTCATGCTTCTTGTGTTTGAATGTCAAATTTTCTGTTCAGTTCTGGTTTTTTCAGCAAGAATGCTTGAAAGTCCTCTACCTCACTGAATGACCATATTTTCCCCTGGAACATTATACTTAATTTTGCTGGGTAGTTGATTCTTGGTTTTAATCCTAGCTCCCTTGATCTCTGGAATATCATATTCCAAGCCCTTCGATCCCTCAGTGTAGAAGCTTTCAGATCCTGGGTTATCCTAATTGTGTTTCCACAGTATTCACATTGCTTCCTCTTGGCAGCATGTAATATTTTCTCCTTGATCTGTGGACTCTGGAACCTGGCAATAATATTTCTAGGAGTTTTCTTTTGGGTATCTTTTTCAAGAGGTGATCAATGAATTCTTTCAAGTTCTATTTTGTCAACTGATTCCAAAATATCAGGGCAATTTTCCTTGAGGATTTCTTGAAGAATGCTTTCTAAGTTCTTTTGATCATGGCTTTCAGGTAGTCCAGTAATTTATAAATTGTCTCTCCTGGATCTATTTTCCAGGTCAGTGGTTTTTTCAAGGAGATATTTCACAGCGCCTTCAATTTTTTCATTTGTTTGAATCTGTTTAACAGTATCTTGATTCCTCATAAAGTCATTTGCTTCCATTTGCTCCACTCTAATTCTGGAGGAATTATTCTCTTTAGAATGCTTTTGAGATTCTTTTTCCATTTGGCAAATCTGACTTTTTAAGGCATTCTTCTCCTCATTAGCTTTTTGGGCCTCTTTTGCCATTTGAGTTAATCTGTTTTTTAAGGTGGTGATTTCTTCAGTCAGGTTGTTGACTCTCTTTTCATGATTTTCTTGCCTCATTCTCATTTCTCTTCCCATTTTTTCTTCCACTTCTCTTATTTGGTTTTCAAAGTCCTTTTAAAGCTGATCTATAGCTTCTAGACAATCTTCATGTTTCTTAGAAGATTTTGGTGTGGGAATTCTGACTGTGTTGTCTTCCTCTTGTTCCGTGCTTTGATCCTTTTTGTCCCCAAAAAAGGATTCAAGAGTTTGATTGCTGTTCTTACTTTGCTTCCTTTTCCTACTTATGTTGGCCCATCAATTAATTGCTTGATTTTTTTTAGCTCTGTGGAACTCTGCTTCTGGGGGAGAAAGCTCTGTCCCAAATCGCTGGGGTTTTCACAGCTGCCAGAGCTATTAGGGGGCTGCTGCAGCCCCCACCAGCTTTGGTTCACTGAAAACACACCCCAGGACCACCACCCAAGACCATGATCCAGATCCAGGCCGCTCAATGCAAGAGCACTTGGCCTCTGAACAATTGCTTGGCCCCCCTGCATTCTGTAGGCCGGGACCTCTGAAGCAGCTGGGTGGAGGTGGCTGCTGTGTCTGCCCTTACTGCCGCTTCCACTGCTTTCTTGCCCTAGGGCCAGTTCAACCAGACTGCGTTTTTCCCTCAAATTTAGCTGAATTCCACTGACCTTTCTCTTAGTCCTTATTTCTCCTTATACCTTAAAAATGGGTGTGTTTTGAACAGACAATCAATGCCAGATATGGGAAAGAGAATTCCTAATCAGATGTAGATGTGGTGGAGAATTCCCCCAGGTCACTTATTGATACCAGGCTCCAGTGGCTACAATTTCCTTATAGGGATCAGAACTTGGGTGAGGGTTTGATTTGGCTATTGGAGACACCAGAGACAGGTGTACCTCTGAGTGGCTGTAGTTGACCAGGTGCATATCCAATCAGGAACTATGATCTTTCAACTGCTTGACACAGGGTCAGAATGGGTCAGTACAGTAGAAAAGTACAAATTTTCTGTCATTGTTTATATGTTTTATGAGCATTAGGACCATTTAGCCTGAGTGACTTCATATTGGAGTCCTCTCATTATAACACAATCAAACAATATTTTTCAAAGATCACAATTAATACCCCCACAAATCAGCAGAAGTATATAGTTGTTGTTGGGTTTGACACGTGTAGGGAGTTCTGTTGTGGTTATGCTCTGGACATAGACCCCAGCAAGATGATGTTTGTTTCTACTGTCAATGTGGAGCAAACCTATGGCCCCCTCTGTCTCCCTCAGCAAAGAGCCATTAACTGCGTACTTAGTGCTGGTTGGTCTCTTCTGCGGGTCACTATAGATTCTCAGCATCTTCCTTGGTACACAAGATGGTGCTTCCTTCTCCAAAAGTCCAACTCTGTCTTCTATGAGTGGAACCCCATGCCTTTTATATAGCTCCAAAACTCCTTTTCTTCTTGTTGTCAATCCTTCACCCTGACACAGGACTTTGTCATCTCTAGGTTCTTTCTTTCTTTCTTTGTTTTCCCTTCAAAGAACATTTTTCTCCCTGATAACCTGGAAAGTAAAGAGACCTTTCTCCAGTCTTTTCATCTTGTCCTCTATAGGGATATCAGGGATCATGATAGTTGTTATTTAGCATTGGCAGAAATACAGAGTGTACTCCGTCTAGGTCACTGCAAAATACTCCTTGTTTTCTATATTTGCTAGAACGAAGACCACCCTGTTTACTATGGGATTAAAAATCCTATAATCTACTAAGTGGCGTATCCTGTGCCCTCAAAGTGAAGCATCCCAGAAACCAGTCACCGTGATGTGCCTCTATTAGCCTGAGTAGACAGACACCGACATTGGCCTGTTGGCAGCTGCCTAAGGTGGAAGTACAACAGAATTATAAGATCATAAGATTTAGAGCTGAAAGGGGTCTTAGAGATCATCTATGCCTGGGAAGAATTAAAAAGCCTCTTCAGGACTTATCCTGAAGCCTCACTTTCTTTTCAATAGTAACAACAACAAAAAATTCACCCAGGAAATAGGATCATCCTTACACGTAGGCATAATAGGAAGCAGCCCAGTGTTATGAAATGAGTCTTGGGCTATGCAATAGGAGGACTGGATTTGAGGCTTTTCTCTGCCACTGATGGAGAATACTTATGTGATGCAGTGGATAGAACGCTGGGTCTAGAGTCAGGAAGACCTGAATTCAAATCCAACCTCAGACACTTAATTAGCTGTGTGACCGTGAGTGAGTCACTTCACCCTGTTTGCCTCAGTTTCCTCATCTGTCAAATGAGCTGGAGAAGGGAATGGCAAACCAGTCCAGTATTTTTGCCAAGAAAACTTTGAATGGAGTTACGAAGAGTCAGACGTGACTGAGCAACAACAACACTAATGATCAGTGTGAAGTCCTTTGTGCCCTCTGAACTTATGTTTCTTTCTCTTGTCCAGTGATGGGATTGGATTAGATTATGTCCACCTGGACCCTTCTCACTCTAAAATAAGGACCTGGTGACCAAATGTTTGTGTCTCCCAGTGGTCACTCTTTGATGATAGATTATTGACGCTTCCATTTTATGAGCAAAGATTTACCTGGAAGGGACGCATAAGTAAGCTCACCCCAATCAATCAAAGACTAGTAAGTATCCTGAGGCAGACAGGCAAGCTTATGTTTTCTTTTCTTTTCTTTTTTTTTTGTTTTTGGAGGGCAATTGGGGTTAAGTGACTTGCCCAAAGTCACACAGCTAGTTTTTTTGTGTTAAGTGTCTGAGGCCAGATTTGAACTCAGGTCCTCCTGACTTCAGGGCCGGTGCTCCTAGCCACCTAGCTGCCCCTCAAGCTTCCATTTTCAACAAACATTATTAAGTACCTACTATATGTAGAGAGTATTGTTGGCTGAGAGACAAAATTTAGACAAGACACGATCCTTTTCTTTGTGTAGGTATGGTCCAATAGGAAGATGAGATACATATACAGATGACCTGTGATAATTACATTTGGAGGTATAAACAAAATGTCATATAAGGTTTGATGGGTGAATGATTTTCATTGACTGTGGGGGGGGTGTCAGAGAAACCTACATAGAAAGGTGACATTTTGTTTTCACGGACAGTGGGAAGCTCATTGCTGGCAGGCTGGTCATTTGGTAATGAATTCTTTGGCCTTGGCAATCCATGAAACAAAGAAAACTATAAAATAGTCTTTGGTCATAGAGACTTCGCCTTCTACAAAGATGGTGTCAGAGGGTGCTAAGAAACATGAAATTTTTGTTTTTGTTGGGTTTTTTTGCCATCTATAGATGTTAAATTAGCTGTTAGTGTTCCAGATTAGTGGTATCAAACTTAGATACAAATGGGGTCTCTAACCATACGTAAAGATCTCTGTGGGGTTATATGGACTTAGAAAACTACTTATTATCATTATCTACATTCTCTTGCATTTTTATTTATTTTGTAAAATATTCCTCAATTTCATTTTAATCTGGTTTGGATTCCATATTTGACACCTCTGCTGTGGCTAGATGAAGCATTTAGTCCTAGACTAGAGGCAGGGCTAGATGTGTAGATCTGGGAGTCAGTGCAAGGAGGTGATAGTTAAACCAATGAGAGCTGATCTGGTCACCGAGTGAGAGAGTGTAGAGAGAGGAGAAGACAGGTAACAGAACCCTAAAGTACACCCACAGTTAGGAGGCAGACTGTGGATGAAGATTCATCAAAGGAGACTGAGAAGGTGGGACCAGATAGGTAGAAAGAAAGAGAAAGAGAGCAGCACTGGAAAAACTCAGAGAGGGGAGAGTCTACTGGAGGAGAAGGCTATCTACAATGCCCAATGTTGCAGAGTGGATAAGAAAGAGAAAGATTAAGAAAAAGACCAAAGGTATGACCCAACTTTATCAAATCCTTAAAGGTCAACAGGGTAAATACCAACTCATTCACTGGGCACTGGAGTTCTAAGATGACCTGTTCCTCTCTCCACTCTCTACACACCTTAAGAAAAGGCAATTTCAGGAAAAAACAAAAGCCATCACTAACATACATGTATTAAATGCCTACTATGTATAGAGAGTAAGCTTAACTTAGAGAACTTCTTTTTCCTTGAGGTGATTCTACATGGAAAAAGAAAAAAGTTTTCTGGGCGGCTAGGTGGTGCAGTGAATAGAGCACCAGCCCTGAAGTCAGGAGGACCTGAATTCAAATGCAGCCTCAGACATTTAACACAAAAAAACTAGCTGTGTGATCTTGGGCAAGTCACTTAATCCCAATTGCCCTACCTTCCCCTCTCCAAAAAGAAAAAAAAAGAAAGAAAAAGGTTTTTAAAACTTCTGGCCAAGGAACGACTTGGAATCAGGAAGATGTGGCTTCGAATCCTACCTCTGACAATCATTAACTGTGTGACCCTGAGCAAATTGCTTCACTTCTCAGAGGTTCCCTTTCCTCATCTGCAAAAGAACAGTAGTAATACCTGCATCACCTTCCTCGCTGAGTTGTTGCAAGGCTCAAATGAGATAATACATGCAAAGCTCCCCGCAAACGTGCAATTTTTAATAAATGTCAGTTATTGTTATTGTGCCAACTGCAGGCTGAGACGACCCTTGCCATGCCTGGCTTACGAGAGTGCAAATCAGCCCTTCAGGGATAAGAAACAAGGTCTACTTTTTTCTTTTAAGAAAAAGAAAAAGGAAAGTTGTTTTCCCAGGCTGCTTAGATGAGGACAGTTTTGAATTTATTTTTTCAGATTGAACAATCGTTCTCCAAATGGATAGTGATGGGGTGATCTAAAAAATAATCTTTAAAAACGTCTCCAAGTTCAGCAGCTCCCCCTCATGACATAACTCACTGTGACAGGATGCATTTAAATTCAAAGGAAAGAAATTGAAAAGAGTGGCCAGCCAGAAGGTGTTTGCAGACCATATCCCGGTTAGGCCTCTCTACTTCTTGTGGGTCTCTCCCTCCCCATCTACATTCTCCTATGCAGAGCTCTGGGGAGCAGTGGAACCGATGGGCTCAGGAATCCAAACCACTTCCTTTGGGGCTGAGGGCAGCTAGGTGGCACATGGGGAGATGCATCTTCCTGAGTTCAAATCCAGCCTCAGACACTTACTAGCTGTGTGAGCCTGAGCAAGTCACTTCACTCAGTTTGCCTCAGTTTCCTCATCTGTAAAATGAGCTTTAGAAGGAAAAGGCAAGTCACTTCAGTATCTTTCCCAAGAAAACCCCAAATGCGGTCATCAAGAGTTGGATACGACTAAAATAACTGAACAACAACAGTCCTTGGCCAAACAAGTTTTAGCTGCCTACTTCCTTCTGCCTTTGCTGTCCCTCTATGTGCCCTTCCCCTTAGGGAAGGCTCTGTTATGAATCCTCTCTGTCTTTCTGTCTCTGTTTCTCTGTCTGTCTGTCTTGTTTCTCCCCTCCTTCTCTTCTCCTCTCTCCTCTCTTCCCCTTCCTTCCCCTCCCTTCCCCTCTCCTCCCCTCCCCTCCCCTCTCCTCCCCTCCCTTTCCCTCTCCTCTCCTCTCTTCTCCTCTCCTCTCCTCTCCTCTCCTCTCCTCTCCTCTCCTCTCCTCTCCTCTCCTCTCCTCTCCTCCTCCTTCTCTCTCTCTGTCTCTCTCTCTGTCTCTCTCTGTCCATTTCTGTCTCTCTCTTATTCTGTCTCTGTCTGTCTCTCTCTTTCTCTGTCTGTCTCTCTCATCTCATCAGTTCCCATCAGTTTAACTATCATATCTTTGCATGACTCCCAGATGGAATCCATGTGATGGATTAAGGGAATCCCTACTTTTACATCATCTCTCCCTCTTGCACAATGCATGGGCTCAGAAATCCAAACAGCTTCCTTTGGGACCAGTTACCCTTGGCTGAGGGCAGCTAGGTGGCACATGGAAGACCCATCTTCCTGAGTTCAAATTCAGCCTCAGATACTTACTAGCTGTGCAATCCTGAGCCGGCTATGATCTCTTTCCCTTACACATGCCATGATGACTTCTATACCTGAGCCAAGTGCACTGGCCATGTCCTGTGTTGGGAATTCCATCCCTCTTCACCTCCTCAGGTGGCACAGTGCACAAAGGGCTGGAGTCAAGAAGACTTGAGTTCAAATGTGGCCTCAGATACTTGCTGGTTATTTGACCTTTAGGCAAACTCTTTAATGTCTGTCTGCCTCTGTTTCCTCAAGTGTCAAATAAAGACACTGATAGCATGTACCTCACAAAGCTGTGATGATTACCTGTGACAATGTTTGTAAAGGGCCTAGCACGATTCTCGGCCCATGGTAGGCACTTGATAAATGCTTATTCCCTTCCCTCTTTAATAATAACAATAATAACAATAATGATAGCTGATATTTACATAACACTGTGGGCCAGGCACTGCGCTTTTCCTCTTCCTTTCAGATGTAGGTCAAGTGCTATCTTCTACATGAAGCCTTTCCTAATCCCTGCAGCTTCCAGTGCCTGCCTTCCCAAACTGCCCTGATGTAACTAATTTGTATTTATGTGTGCTTCTTCCCTTTATATATGTCCTCTATATGCTTATAAATGTATTTATCTTCCCTATTGGAATGTAAGCTCCTTGAAAGAAGGATTACTTCATTCTTTGTGCTTGTATCATAAGGGCTGAACACAATGCCTGGCACACAGGCATTTAATAAAGGCTTGTTAATACATAGATTTACTGCTTAAGGCCCCTAGGAACCACAGCCCCCACTTACCTCCCATCTTCTTTAGAAAGACAGACATTTACAGTCAACCACTTATACTGTTTAGTAGATAGAGAATAAAGATCCTTTCCTTTGAGTGTAGACTTGTCATGAGCAGAGATGCCATCCAAACTAGCAATTAGGGGCTCAGCAGAGACACGAATCCAGTGGTGTCCAACAAAGAAGAGATTTGTTTTTTAAATGCTTACTTGTTTTTATTCCGGACTTAACATAAACCAAATAAAATGGGCACTTTGGTATATATAGTGGAACAGAAAAGAGTACTGTACATGGAACTGTAGGTCTTTATTATATAGAGAAATTGTTTTTCTTTTATGTAACCCTAGTTCCAAAATGGCTTGGGGGCTGTTTCCTCATTGGTGAAGATCAATAACCCTGCTGATCTCCACCAATGAGAAGAGAGTCCTAGGCCAATGAACTTCAGGACTGGGGTTACATTTAAGATATCTAAAGCATTTTCATCTGGAGCTTTCAAAGCTGTCCTGCTTGTCTGTGCTTCTTTCTGTTCTGTTCTGTACATTTAAAAAGATAAAGATGCCTCAGTGGTCCTCTTCTCTTGCTATTTTACCCCTCTCTCCTTTCACCTTCCCAGGTCTCCTTCTCCCATTGGAAAAACAAACAATTAAACTAAAGTCCAAAAGGGACATTTCCCAGAATGGATATTTCTGTTTAGTCAGTCTGTCACTCGTTCCAATCCCTCCCAGCTCAGAGTCCAACCCTTTCTAGGTAGAGGAATCCTTCTTTATTGGTTCCCTCAGGAAATTCTAGATTTTATTGGGTTGCTCAAAATTTTTACTTCTATCCCTTACAGGAAGCTTTTCTTTCTTGCCTGCATCTCTTAGAACTCTTAGTTTCCCTTGAAACTCAGTTGGAGAGCTACCTTTTACTTGACTCCCCAGTTGCTAGTGTCTCCCCATTCCCTTTTACCCCCAAGTTATCTACCTTGTACTTATTTTGTATTCGGTAGATACCACATAGGGGTGCTTGGTGGTGCCATGGTGCACAGAGCCCCTGGGTCTGGAATCAGGCCAACTCTGCTTCATGAGTTCAAGTCCAGCTTCAGACACCTACTAGTTGAGTAACCCTGGGCAAGTCACTTAACCCTGTTTGTCTCAGTTTCCTCATCTATAAAATAAACTGGAGAAAGAAGTGGCAAACCACTCTAGTATCTTTGTCAAGAAAACCTCAAATGGCATCATAAAGAGTCAGACACGACTGAGAATGACTGAACAACGAAGATACTGCGCTGCTGAGGAATGGTTCTCTTTGAACCGTCAGGCCAGGGGAACTTGAAGATGTCTGCATCTTCAAGGGTCGGTCAGCAAGAAATGATTTCTGTTTTTGTATCAACAAGCCTTTTGTTTCCTTCCATTCCATTCAAATGAACATTTATTAAAGGTTTATTATGAATCAGATGCTGTAGTAGGTACCGGAGGAACCAGGCCTTGTTCTTACAGAGCTTTTGTTCTACCAGGGCAGAAAACAACATACGTGTATAAGTATTTATAAGATATATTCGCTGTATCATGGGGTTATATGACAGACCAGTGACACCCATTGGGCTTGTAAGTACTCAAAGCCCTCAGATGTTTTTCACATGACTTACTATTTAGCCCCATCTTCCTGGTCCTATTGAATATGATTGCAGGGTTTTACATTTATTTCTATCTAATTCCATCATATTAGCTCCATCCCACTCGATCAGATGCCCCTGAGGTAGAGTGAGTGTCATTTTATATCTTTGTTATTTGCTCTCTGGGGCCCAGGACTTCTGCATGCCAGCAAGGACCAACAGTGAAAAGATTTCCTTGGGAGTCAGGGGCACTGGAGCACTTGAGGTCTGTGCCACTCCCAGCTCTGTACCAGGGTGGTATCTTTGTTGTTGTTCAGTTGTTTGCTGTCATGTCTGACTCTTCGAGACCCTATTTAGGGTTTTCTTGGCCAAACTACTGGAGCGGTTTGCCATTTCCTTCTCTAACTCATTTGACAAATGAGGAAACCGAGGCAAACAGGGTTAAGTGACTTGCCCAGGGTTACTCAACTAGTAAGTGTCTGAAACCAGATTTGAACTTAGGAAGATGAGTAAGGGCAGGCCTGCATTAGCAATTGTGAGCCCATGGCTGTCAGAATTCTCAGGATCTTTTTTTTGTTTTTTTTGTTTTGCTTTGTGGAGAGGACATTTGGGGTTAAGTGACTTACGCAGCATCACACGGCTATTAAGTATTAAGTGTCTGAGGCTGGATTTCAACTCAGTTCCTCAAAATTTCTTAGGATTTTGACAATGAATATATCTAAAGGCCCAGAGAGAAGGGTTTTCTGGTCCCTTGTGGTACCTGGGATACTCTAATAGAAAACTACTCACTGCAAAATAAAATATGATTTTATTTATTAATAAAGCTGTCTTTCTCTATAGGATTGTGAGGATCTAACAAAATGGTGAATACAAAAGTGCTCTGAAAAACAATAAATGACTAGATATTCAGAGGTGGGACATGGGCAGCTTTTTTAAGTATGGAGGTTTGGCCAGTGCAGTCTGTGCATCCCTCAGATTCAGGACACAAGCTATTTTTTCTCGCCTAGGGATGCTTCTCTGACTTTTGGGTGCAGGATGGCCTCTAGTCATCAGTGGAGTAACACGTCTGAGAGAGGACTGCCTTTTGAGTCATAGGACCTGGGTTCAAATTCTGAATTTACTACTTACTAGCTATAGAACTTGACTTCTCTGGGCTTGAGTTTGCTTAAAGGGTTGAGGGTGGGGATGGCAAAGAGGAATTAGAGGACCTTTAAGGTCTCTTTCAGCTCTAAATTTCTTATTCTATAGTGGTAAATTCAGGAGAGAGTCTCATACTTAGTTGCTTTTGCCAGCGGTAACTTGGCCCTTCCTTCCTCCTCTGCCTCTACCTGTCCTGCCCAAAGTGTGTGGCATACTAGAGAAAGCTGACTTCTGTGTCAAGTTCCACCTGTGACACATACTGACTGTGTGATCCTAGGCAAGACCTTTAACCTCTTTGTGCTTTAGGAGGCTCTTTAAGACTGTAAATTGTAAGATGGAAGGCCAGACCTGCAGGATAGCTTTGAAAATCAATTGTTCTTAAACTTAAAAAAGAAAAGCAATCCTTATGTAATAGAGACCTGCAGTTTCACTCACAATCCTCTTTTTCCTGTTCTACCATTTGTATGCAAATGTCCATTTTGTTTGGTGTTTGTTAAGAATAAAAACAAAAATTAAATTACCCAAAAAAGGGACTAAATTGCACTTATTTCCACTGGTAGAGGATGTTTTCTCTTTGACACTTCCCAGTACCAATAAAATCACATACCCAGTCCAGAAAAAACCAAAACAGAACAACCCAACCATGAAACATGAACGCACACTTCCAGCAAAGGGAAGGAGGGGAGAGACACCAGTAGAAGAGGCAAAGTCCCAGGAGGACACTGAGGCAAATGAATTTTATTCTCAGTGATACAAGGTGGTCTTTCTCTGAAATCTCTCTTTGGAGAATGATTCACTGGCTGTGGATGAGAAGTGCCCTCTGTTTCTCCAAGGCTCAGTTTCTTTATCCGAATAACACCTGTAGCCCCTCCCTCACGGAGTAATTAAAGGCTCCAGTGAGATATCTTAAATGTGAAAGTGAAATATGAAATAATGGTTAACCAGTTCAGAGAAACCAGAGGGTGGGGGAGGGGAAGGGGGGGTTCTATTCAGACATCCCCTTTGCTTGTTAACCTTATCTGTCGGGTTTCCAGTTTCCTGTGATACTTAACTGCTCCACCCGAGCTGAAGCAAGTGTTTCATTCGTTCCTGGAGCCCTTCCCTGCAGCCCAAAAGAAATAAGGGGAGAGGGGGAAGGGGAGAGTAATTTTATAGCATGGAGAACTTCAAAACTTTCTAAGTATTTCTAGAAGTTGAACGTCAAAGGTAGAAAGATCTACGCACCATTCAGAGCTTCCCAGTCTACAAAACTCTAGCGAAACTTATTTTTACCAAAGATTTACCGTATGATCGTGTCTATTCGAAGAGCCTCAGCTTGCATAGACCAGGAAGGACAGGGGTGTGTTTAGGGGCTCGGAGTAGGGGGAGGGGAGGATGTTGTCACTTTAATTGCAATGGCATAAATATTTGATCGTCAGTAAATTAGATCTGTAGCAAGGGAAACAGTCTTGCAAATGGATTTTTACCTGTAGCTCAGCGCCATTAGCAGTGCAGAGGAGGGAGGACCGCCGCAGGGCCTGTAATTAACTCAAGCCGAGCAGAACTAAACATTTTTGACAGTCTTCCTGGTCTGGAATTAACTGTCAGCGCAGAGAAAGATAGAAACTGCATTGTCACATTATGTTTGCTGCAAGCCTCTAAAATTCGGCTCCCGTGTTTGGGTTTTGTTAAGTCTTCGCTTCATGCGCGATTATTTTTTTTTCATCATTAGAGACAAGCTTAAAGGCACCTAATGATCTATTTTATATCCTCCCGCCCAGCATTGCAACCTTCACCAAAAGGGAAGACATTATCGTGGTAATTCAATTGGGGGAGGGAGGAGGCTTGTTTAATGAAACAAGATGCCGTTATAAATCGCAGCACGAGGACATGGGTGAGACATTGCTTTTCCCTCCCGCCTCCTGCTCCCCATAATACACTTCTGTATTAGGGTTCTCAGATCATTCGCCGCTGCTTGGCAGGAGTTTGTGTGTTTCTGTCGGTCTGTCTGTCTTCCTTCCCACCCTCCACCCCACCCCCCAGTCCCACAAAGGAAGGGGAGGCCCAGCGTTAGAGTGGACAGAACATTGGATTTGGAGCAAGAGGACCCGCCTTCAAACGCGGACTCCATGACTTGGTCCTATTGTGTGACTTTGGATGAGTCTCATCATCCCTCGGAGTCTCAGTTTCCTCAACTGTAAATTGAGGGATTGGACTAGACCAGATAATCTTTTAGGTTCCTCTTTCTCTTTAAACTTGTTTTTCTAGACTTTTAGCATTTACTAAGATAAATCAGCGACTCTGTAGAAATGCAAATCCTTTCAAGGCGAGTTTTCCTAGCATTGCTCTTTTTTATTTAGCACTCCAGAGGAAAAAGGGGCAGCTCAGTGGTGCAGTGGATAGAGTGCTGAGTCTGAGTTCAAATATGGCTTCAGACATTTCCTAGCTGTGTGACCCTGGGCAAGTCACTTAACCCTGATTGTGTTTCCTCATCTGTCAAATGAGCTGGAGAAAGAATTGGCAAACCACTCCAGTATCCTTGTCAAAATGGAGTCACGAAGAGTCTGGCACTACTGAAATGACTGAGAGAAATGAGAACAATGGTTGGGAAAGAGAGGAACAGGATTCTGCTTACTACTATTTTAACTAAGGAATTATTTTATTTAAAACAAAAAATAAAATAATAAAACACAAATCTCCCGTAGGTTAAGTATGCAAAGATATGGTTTGTAGGAACTCGATCAATCACCATTGTTATTAAATAGCTAACAAAGCTATCCATTCTATGAAACAAGCCTGGGCAGACCCTGCCCAGCCAGGCTCCAAAGAATCCTGCTGTTGGAAACCATAAATGATTCTCTCTGGTGTTTGACTTCTCCAGCTTACAGCTAGAGCCTCTTTGCCAATATATAGGGATCAAAATTTCAAGTGAAACTCTCCAAGGAAGTATATTCCCTACTACGGTAGTGAGTCCTGGGTTCTAGTCCTGACTTCACCATTTCATTAATTGTGTGACATTGGGCCTCTTTTCATCTCTTTGGGCCTTGTCTGTAAAATGATGGCTTTTAGTTAAAGCGATCTCAAAAGTCCCTGCCAGTCCTCAGTCTGAGATCCTCAACATTTAAAAAAAAAAGAAATTCGACTTCCTTCGAGGTTGTAATCGTAGTAGTGTTGTTATCGGCTTTCTCTCTCCAGGGGCTGATTTCTTTTAGGCAGTCAGACGGCTCCTTTTGCCAAGGAGGGGACATAAGGAAAGCTCTTGGCTGGGCAGACCCGACTTCTGAGACCCATTTCACTGCCCAAGTCTGCATTTCTGCCAAGCTGGTGCTAAGGGTGGTGTTCCCCGAATTGTTTTATTTTGTTTTGTTATTTTTTATTTCAATTTAGAGTTTCCAGGGAAATTTAACCTCATTTTGTTTACAGTTTACACACTATTTGATGTTCCTGAAATAACCTTTTTCTCACACACTAAAATTCATTAAGGGAAAAATACAGAATCTCAAAGAATAAATAGGAAATTCCTTTAAATTTGGAAATGAATGTTGCTGCTCCTCAAAGGCGTTGAATACCCTGGCCTCCCCCAAAACAGGACTGAGGGGGCAGCTTTATTCTTCTAGTTTTGGTCTCATGGGGAAATCTAGTCTTGGGAATCTTCAGAGGGGAAGGGAGATTAGCATTTATATAGTATCTACTAAGTGTCTAAATAGCTTAAACTCTTTACAATTATTATCTCATTTAAAAGTCTCAACAATCTATTATTATCTCCATTTTACAGTTGAGGAAACTGAGGCAAACAAAAGGTAAATGACTTGCCCAGGGTCACACTGCTAGTATGTGTCTGAGGCTAGATTTGAATTCAAGTCTTCCCAACTCCAGGCCTGGAGCTCTCTCCACCGTGCTACCAGCAGTATGGAAGGAGGGGAAGCCAGGGCAGAACCTATAACCTGGGTCACTAGATTATGGGCTCAGGGAGTCATCCTAGTTAACCCATTTAGATCATTATAACTTGAAGGAGACAGAGATCCTCTATTTATTTAATGGATGAGGGCGAAGGCCCAGAGTTAATTGTTCAAGGTCACTGAGGAAGTAGCAGAGCTGAGTCTCTAGGTCAAATTCTCCAACTGCACACCCAGGAGGGCTCTTTCTACCACATGATGCCCTGATTTAGACCCCTTATTTAATGGAGAAAGAAACAGAATCTCATGAAAGGAAGGGACTTTCTCAGGATTACAGAGTGGAATGACCACAGTCTGGAGCTCAGACCTCCTGTCCTCCCAGGTGAAGGATGTTTCCCCGGTCCAGGGGTATGCCCAAGCCAGCTCATATAAGCTCAGGAGAGCCAATTGTTAAATTGTTTGTGTGAGCATTTATTTCTTGGAAATAGGCAAACACTACAAATTCCAGCTTGATCTATTGTTTTATTGGCTGTCTAGACTTAAGGGAATTATAGAGAGAATATTAATAATACAGATCAAACCTAAAAGTGTGTTGGGGCTGCGTGTTTGTTTTTCAGAGAGCTGGTTGTTCAACATTCAGGCACACCCTTGCCTATACAACGCTTGAGATCTAATATTCTTTATTCAAGCTTTTCAGAATCCCGAGAGAAGTGAGTCAGCCTGCCCAGGGAGTGGCTTTGTAGATACTATATATTCATATATGTGTGTTCACATGCACATATATGTAGCTATATACTTACACATGGCCTTGTAGATGTTATATATTGATATGTTTATACACATGTTTATGCATGTATACACATATGTATATATAGATATATATTTACATGTGGCATATAGTAAGCACTTAATAAATGCTTTGTCTCTCTATGTCTGTGTCTATCCATTCATACATACACCTATCTATCTGTCTGTCTGTCTATCATTTATCCATCTATCAATCTGTCTATTTATCATCTATCTGTCTATCATCTATCTGTCTGCCTGTCTATCATCTATCTATCTATTTATCTGTCTATCTATCTATTATCTATCTGTCTGTCTATTATCTATCTATCTGTGTCTATTGGTCTATCTATGCATTGATCAATTGATCTATATCTATCTGTCTATCCATCTACTAATACACTCACCCATCTATCCATCCATTCATCAATCTACCAATCCATTGATCTATCAGCCTATTTATTTTTCTATCTATCTAAAAATGCTTATTGAGTTGAGTTGAATGGAGTTGTTGAAGTTTATTGAACTGAACTGAATCATGTGCCACCATGACAGTGTGGCCCCAGGCTGTCAGGCTATAAATATAGTCACATGGGCCCTCCTCCCCTGTGGAAACAGCTCCTTGATCTCAGGCTGTGGCAAGGGGACTTGTCTTTCTTGATTGTGGCCAGAATTAAACGGGAGACTTAAGTTGGCCAGGAGACTTTGGACAAGTCACTTCTCTTTCTCTTAGCCTTAGTGTCCTCATCTCTCTCTCTGTCTCTCTCTGTCTCTCTGTCTCTGTCTCTGTCTCTGTCTCTCTCTCTCTGTCTCTCTCTGTCTCTCTGTCTCTGTCTCTGTCTCTGTCTCTCTCTCTCTGTCTCTCTGTCTCTCTGTCTCTCTGTCTCTCTCTGTCTCTCTCTCTCTCTCTCTCTCTCTCTCTCTCTCTCTCTCTTTTAGCTTTTTGGAGGGCAGTTGGGGTTAAGTGACTTGCCCAAAGTCACACGGCTAGTTAGTGTGTCAAGTGTCTGAGGTCGGATTTGAATTCGGGTCCTCCTGACTCCAGGGCCACTGCTCTACTCACTGCACCACCTAGCCGCCCCAGAGTGCTCATCTCTTAAAAAGGATCATCATCCCTGCCTTGTCTGCTTCACAGGGATACGGCCAGAAGTTCAAATGAGGTAATGGATACGAAAGTGTTTTGTTAAGTGTTCTCCTGTAAAAGACCGTGCACATACAAGGTATTTATTTTTAGGTATGTTAAAAGGCTCAGAAACCTCTTCCTCCGGACTGATGGAGGGCTTGACATTTCTAATTTCTGCTCGTTTGGCTTAAGGCAGGGTAGGTCCTTGTTAAAATTCAAAGGTTCTCTGGGAGGGGCAACACATTTAGCCATTAGAAGCCATTAATACCTGTTCCAATTCATTTATCAGCTTAGCAGAAGCAGTTAAGTACAATGGGTAAGGAGGAATGATGGGGAATCCCAAGCACTCGGGATGATCTCTGGGTACCTGCCCATGGGGGAGGGAGAGGAGGAGGGAGAGAGGGCCCAGTAAAGGGCAGTAGGGGAATGCCAACTGACAGGTCAAGCCTTACCTGGGACCTGCTCTGTTTTTAACCTTCAGATGAGGAGGAAGAAACGTCCCCCATGACACATGAGGGCAGCGGCCCAGCACAGCAAGTGGACACTGACAGGACTATCCTGGCACCATTTGCTGAGGAGGGAAGGAATAGGGGGATTTGGGCATCAAGGTGGTACAGTGGATAAAGTATGGGGCTTGGGGTTGGGAAGACCAGAGTTCAAATCCAGCCTGGGACACTTACTAGTGATGTGGGCCTGGGGCTGAGCAAATCATTTAATCCCTGCTCAGTTTCCTCAGCTATAGAATGGGGATAATAATAACATCGCCTCCTAGGGTTGTTGTGGGGATCAAATGAGGTAATAATTGTAAAGGGTTGAGCACCGTGCCTGGTGCACGGCAGCTGTGCTTCTCTTTAGTTGTTTCTCAATCATTATCTAACTCTTGATGGCCCCATTTGGGGTTTTCTTGGCAAAGATACTGGGAAGATTTTCCATTTCCTTCTCCAGCTCATTTTTACAGATGAGGAAACTGAGGCAAATGGGGCTAAGTGACTTGCCCAGGATCACACAGTGCGTAAGTGATTGAGGTTGGATTTGAACTCAGGAAAATGAATCTTCCTGTCTCCAGGCTGAGTACTCTGCACATTGGAGCGCCTAGCTGCCCAGTTGGACACATAATAAACATATAAATATTAGCCATTATTATTATTATTACTAGGGGGAACAATCAAACTCTAGCCGGTTAGTTACCTTGTAATTCTGCCTGTGGCCACTAAACCAAGTAGTCAGCATGAAGAAGTACTAGCTCAATGGACAATCTATGGGTATGTGCCTATACCCAGCGTTCTGGGCTAGAGATGGAAGTGATGCATGGGAATCACTGAATAATGGGGTCACAGGTTTGTAGAACTCAGGCAGTTATCCCAGGAAGCATTGCAACACAGTGCAAAGATTGCTGGAATTGGAGTTAGGACTGAGTTCAAATCTTAATTTTGCTACTTACTATTTCAGTGACCAGAAAGTCATGTCACCACTCTGTTCCCATTTGTAAAATAATGGGAACTGAACATTGTTTGTATGCAGAGCATCTTGTGCTGGGGAAAAGTATTGGGTAGGTGAGAGAGGGAGAGAGGGAGAGAGGGAGAGAAAGAGAGAGAGACAGAGAGAGACAGAGAGACAGACAGAGAGACAGAGAGACGGAGAGGGGGGCATTATTTTGTTCTGTTTTGGTATCACTCTTACCTAGCATAGTGCTTTGTTTGTTGAGTTGAGTCACAGAAAAATGGAATCATAGAATTGTAGCTAGAAGTGACCATGTACATTGACTAGAGAGGCAAGGAGAAGCAATGGAAAGAAAATGGACTGAGTCTGAAGGCCTGGGCTCAATTAAGGATCTATGTGACTGTGGCTCATTTTTCTTTGCATCCCTAGAACTTAGAGCATAGATCTTAAATTTAGGGCTCGAAGGAACTCTTAAAAGCTTTGGAATCCAACTCCTTCATTTTACAGATGAGAAAAATGAGACCCATAAAGGTTAAGTGTCTTGTGCAGGGTTCACAATTGGTGTCCACGGTAGGATTTGAACCTAGATTTTTCCATCTCCAAGTCCATACTCTATGCACTACACCACAGCGTTTCTCTTTTTAAAATACTTTAAAAAGCCAAGTTTTTAAAATGTCTTTTATTTTTTACATCACCATAACACTCCACCAGTACTTTTCCCCCTGAGAGTCATTCCAAATAACAAATAACATTTTTAAAGATTAAAAAAAGAGGAAAAAAATCAGCACAATTGATTACTACACTATAAAAGTGTGAAAATGTATACAATGTGCAATACTTGTGGGGCTCCTACCTCTGCTAAGGGATGGGTGGGAGCGTTGTCATATCTCTTCTTTTGAGTCATGCTTGTTCTTTATAATTTCACAAAATTCACTTTTTTGTGATTGTTTTCTGTTTATTCTGTTGTAATCTTTATGTATATTGTTTTGTT
>CM053595.1:54283202-54296145 GCA_028646575.1 Pseudocheirus occidentalis | reverse complement strand
GCACCCCAGGACCACCACTCAAGACCACGATCCAGATCCAGGCCACTCAACGCAAGAGCCCTTGGCCCTGATGGATCGTGTCAGCCCCCCTGCTATCTGCAGGCTGAGGGCTCTGAAGCAGCCCAGTGGAGGCTGCTGCTTCTTTCAGCCGCCTCCCACTGCTTCCTTGCCCTGGGAGCAGTTTGGCCAGACCTGCTCTTCTCCTGCCGAGTTAGCAAAATCCACTGACCTTTCTCTTAGCCTTTTTTTCTTCTGGCCTGATAAATGCGGTAACTGTGTCTCCAGTGCAGCTGATCTACTCTCATATAGACGTGGCTCCCTGCCTGATGCCCCAGGGCTTGACCCGGCCTAGGTTTCGGCCACGGCTCCCAGACTGCTGAGAAGAGCCCTGCCTGCTGTGCTGCATGTAGCAACAGATGTGCTTTCTGTCTTTTGGAGAGTTTTGGAGCTTGAAAATCTGTCTAGAGTCCCATTTCATGAGTTTTTTAGCGTGTTTGTGTGGGAGCTGTGGTGCTTTGCTTCTTCTATGCCGCCATCTTGGCTCCGCCCCCCAGGAGAGGAATTCTTAACCAAATAAGGTATAGAGGTGATTACAAAAGAGAAAACAGACTATTTTGATTATATAAAATAAAAAAAAAACCTTTTACACAAAATTATATGCCACTAGGATAAGTAGGGAAACTGTCATTTGGGGAATAGTCTTTAAATCAACTTTTCCAAATAGGACTGAAACAATAAGTCTTAACATTAGAAACCTAATACACAAGATATATCCGAAATTAACCCAAATATACAACAAAGACCCATTTCCCAATAGACAAAATGTCAAAAAACATACACGGTTTTCAGAAGAATTACATACTATAGACTATATAAAATTGTTCTATGTTACTGAAGAAAAGTCAAATGAAAACAACCCTGAGATTTCACCTCAAATAGGACACTGGGGGTGGAATCCAAACCAAAGGAATACAACTGGTACAGAATAAATGGTAGATGGCCAGGAGCCCTCTTTAAATGGAGGTTTGGAGAGGAGTTCTTTGCTCTTTCCTTCTATCCTTAAGTCCAAGCTAGCTGAGGGTACTGAGGAGGTGTGAGCACCAAGGCAGATGCAATTTCACAGGATGATGAGTTTCCTGATGAGCTATCCTGGGGCCATGGTGGAGTCCAGTCCAAAGGAATATAGCTGGTGGGAAAAGACAAGCTAGCTAGCCTGGGAGCCTCCTTTAAATGGAAGCTTTGGGAGAATTTCTTAGTTCTTCCCTCTAATTTTTTAATAGCAGAGAACACCGAAGGTATCGGTAAAAGATGAGAACAATGTCTGATGAAATTTCATAGGATGATAAGTTTTCTAATGATAAGGTATCCTGGGGCCATATGGAACACCAGTCTATAAGAGTGAAAGGCCGATGGGAAATTAAAATGTCAAAGGGGCAGGGTGGTGTGGTAGATGGAAAAGTTAGACATGCAATTGGAAAGGCCTGAATTCAAGTTCTGCCTCTGACACTTATTAACTGTGTGAGTCTGGGCAAGTAATTTAACTTCTTTGTGTCTCATTTTCCTAATCTGTAAAGTTAACAGGTTAGATTAAATGTCCCTTCCAGTGCTAAATCTCCTATTCGCTAACTAAAAAGCCCTCTAAGATTCCTTCCCCCTCTAACATCTACCATCAGGGTTGTTGCTTGTCAAAGCATAATTCATGGATATCATCCTCTCTGAGCAGTTCATAACCCATAAAAGCATAGCAATAAAACATTAACGATGAAAACAAGACATGCTAATTACATAGAGCAGAATGAGCTGGGCGGAAAAGCCAAGCTGTTAGGTCTGATTGGAATTCTGCCAGTCACTCTCGGGAGCTCAGGTTAGGATGAAGCAAGTTAAAAGCATTTGGTCTCTCATGGCCCTGATGACCCAGAACAGAAGAACTGAACATTAGGGTCAATGGGAAACCCTTGTTAGTAGATCTAAGCGGACAAAGGTGAAAAATGTCTCATGTGTTGACAGTGGAGAGGAGGAAGCATCTTAGTTTTTGCAAAGGGATTATAAGGAGTCACTGCCTCTTCCCATCTCCTCCCCCAAGAAATACATCTCTTTTCTGTTTGGTGTGAGACCAAAGACCAGGACCTTCAGGGAAGCAGGAAATGACCACAGGTCCTTTCTCCCTTGCCTCAGAGTAGGGGAGAAGATGTAATGCTGGACTTGGAGTCAAAACCAATTGAGTTCAAATCCTGCCCCCAGACACTTAGTAGCTGGATGATCCAGGAAAATTTATTGAACTTCTCCAAATCTCAGTTTCCCCATCTGTAAGATGAAGTTACTAATAGCACCTGTCTCACAAGGTTGCTCTAAGCATCAAGTGAGATAGTACATGAACAGCACTTTGCAAACCTTTAAGCACTATATAAATGCCAGTATTATTATTTTTATTATTGTTATTATCTCTTCTGTAATTTCCTTACAAAGAGGTCACATAGCCTGTGCTTGAATATTTCCAGTGACATCTTTGCATGTAGGAAGTGCTTAATACATGCTCATTCATAGGGAGCTCACTATCTCATAAGGCAATTCATTCCTTCATCAGAACGTTCTAAGTTTCTCTGATTATTAGTATGTTTTACCCTATATTAAACTGAAGCCTTCTTTCCTGAAATTTCTACTCATTGATTGTAGTTCTGTCCTCTGAGAGCACTAATTCTACTTCTTCCTCATGACAGCCAGATACTGAAAATCACCTCTCCTAGTTCTGTAAATTCTTATTCCTCAAAGCTGAGAAAATCTACCCTTGTCCTCTTGCCAACTTCTTCTGCGGCTCAGGCCTCCTTAGATGGCACCATATGCCTGCCAGGTCTCACAGAACCCTTACATTTCTAATTAGAGAAGCTAGCTTTGCTGTCAAATATTGAGACTGTCCTTCCCATTGTTATTTCAGAACATGCTAGCCATGCAGCCAAGAGACTTGCTAATCTATTGTGGAGAATGTGGGGATGATTGACATTTAAAAGGTAAACACAGGTACTCTTCATCTGGAAGAGGCTTTTAGCCACTCCAGATGCCAATCAGTGGGGATAGAACACCAGTGGGAAGAAGGGAAAACAAATACTGTGAACTGGCACTTTGCAACCTCAGTCCTCTGCTTCAAGCAAGAAAACATACCATCACCTGTTCAGTCATCACTGGAAACTTTAAAAGTTATCACTGGAAACAAGTTAACAGCATGAGGAAGAGAGGGGGCTGTCTTCTGTATTTCCACATCTTCCCTTTCTGGGAAGTCTAACCTCTGTTCTCTTACCTAACAATGACTAGTGCCATTGACTGAAGGTAATGAAAGGTCCAGATGTTATAGATTTGAAGCAGGAAAGATAATCTCACCTAGCCTCCTGATTTTATAGATAATGAAACTGAGGCCAAGAGAAGTTATGTAACTTGTCCATGGACATATGGGTAGTAAAGGGACAGACGTAGGATTCAATCTCATGTCCTCTGATTCTTTTTAAATTCTGCTATGGGGATTTCAACACTTATTCTGTTGCTTTAGAATCAATAGAGCTTTAAATGTACCCCAGGAAGGGGTTTTTGTTTAGCTTTCATCTAAAAATATAGTTATCCTTTGTAATGCCCATAACAAGTGGTTATCCACCTTCTAATCAAAGATGGGGAAGTCACTGCTTCGTAATGCAGCCCAGCCCCTTCCATTCGTTGGTGGACAGCTGTAATTGTGAGGAAGTTCTGGGAATCAGCTCATTGACATTTTTCCTACACTGATACTGAGAACAAGGCATGGTATTATCAAGGTGATCTGTCCAGAGCAGATTATGGGAGCACGATTACTTCTATCATTCAGGACACAAGAAGTCTTTGAATGTGGTCTAATAGTTTTAGCCACTACATCATAGAGTTTGCTTATCTTATAAAATCTCCATGAACTATTATTAAGCCCTATCTCTTTCATCTTCCACTTTTGCAAAAGAACTGCTTAAGTCTGTTTTGGAGGGGGGAAGTAAAATGCAATTGGGGTTAAGTGACTTGTCCAAGGGCACACAGCTAGTAAGTATTAAGTGTCTAAGGCCAGATTTTAACTCAGGTCCTTCCTAACTCCAGGGCCAGTGCTCTATTGACTATACCACCTAGCTGTCCCTTAAGTTTAAGATCATATTCTTAACCTTCAATTGTCCAATGTTTCTTTGATTTCATCCATGTCACCATTTCCCTGGCTGGTACAGATTGCAACTCACCAACTTTCTCATCTGTGTTTTTCCACAACTCCTCTACAGAGGATCCATCCAATGCATTAAAGGCTTTCTTTTTAATGTCTTGTGAGTCACACAGGCTTTTCATCTCTTACCCATGTCCTCTCTACTTGTCTACCTTTTTCTTGTTGGACATCTCTTTGATGATCTTTTACACTGCTTCTTGTGTGCAATTTTTCATTGATCCTATATTCTTGTCTGCCTATGTCCATCATGTATAATTCCATTGCCCTTTGGGTGACTTGTAATTTTAATTCCCAAAACTTCACATGTAATGGTAATGGTAATTTGAAGATCTTCCCTGCCCCTTAATAAACCTAAGGGAATTTGAAGACCTTCCCTGCTTTGAAGATATACCCTGCCCCCTAATAGACTGAATGTAATCACATGGAGCCTATGATGGGAGGAGTTGGCTGAAGGGTGCAGAAGAGCCCACAGGAAGCTGGGAGTCAGAGCAGCCAGAGAGTGAGAGACAGTTAGACTTATGAGTAAATGTTGGTGTTTGCCACATGCTGTGATAGCTAGGCTTGTGTTGGTTTGTGGGAAGGCTAAAGGATGGTGTGACTCTTTACTGTGTTGTGGTGCATTAACTTCTATGTTGTTTTCTGGTGTTGGGATTTGTTTCTCTGGTGTCTGGATAAATGTTTTGCTTCTATCTTCTATATGGAGAGTCTGTTATATTTTGTGATTGAGCACTATGCAGGCATATTTATAGTGACCATTGGCACTGTGAATATTGCATTGGTACTACATCATGATACTCTGTGAGTCATAAGCATAGAGCATTATTGGCATAATATTGACATTAAAAAGATGGAACTTTGTTTTATGGAGATGTGTATAGTTATTAAAAGTACCATACAACTTCCCAAATGCAATCCAGTTTATTTGTTCCTCCTATTGAATTCTGGGCTCATGTCATTCTGTTTAGAGTATCTGTCTAAGACATAGGTACTGATGGATTAACTAAATGGACTCTCCATCTATTCACATATGGACAATTCATTCATTCACCAAATGTCCAAGGCACTATGCTATGGGCTGACAATATAAAAGGAAAAATGAAAGTTTCTGTCCTCAAGGAGCTTATGTCCCATTGTGGCAGGGGGTATTCTTTATCCATTTGGTTTTTCCTGTATACATAGTTAGGCCAAACTTTTAAAATGGATTCTGGATCTCATTCAGGAGGCATGATCCAAGGCTTGATGCAATTCAGCACAATGTTATCTGTAAAGAGGAATGTCTTGAAGACCTTACCTCCAGATATAGAATCTTCCTTTCATTTGTACTCTGCTTGGGTCAGCCTCCATAGCAATGGTAAATACCTCTATTAACATACATTTCCTTGCTTTATGCCTGCTTGATATTAATAATCAGAATGTCATAGAAGAGAATTATCACTGTCGCTGCATCTTTTAAAGAATCTTGTATGTTTGAAAATATGCACAGGAAGTACTGTGTTGTCACAGAACCTTCAAGAAGACATTTCCGTCTATGTGAAATCAGATCTCTCAAGAGGCACCTTCTCTGAAAAGTCAGGCAGTTTTGAGATTATAAAGGCATGGAATGTTGTAGACCAGAAGCATCCAACTCACTGCCCCAGCCCAAGAGATGTGCCGGATACCTGAGTGGGCTAAACCACATCAAAATGTAATTGGGGGGCGGCTAGGTGGCGCAGTGAATAGAACACTGGCCCTGGAGTCAGGAGTACCTGAGTTCAAATCCGGCCTCAGACGCTTAACACACACACACACACACACACACACACACACACACACACACAAACTAGCCATGTGATCTTGGGCAAGTCACTTAAGCCCAACTGCCCTCCTAAAAGCAAGACAAAAAACAGAAAACAAAATTGGGTAATTGGGTAATTGGGTAAGATTTAACAAAATAAAAACAAAACAACAAACTGTTAACATGTGATTTTCTAAGGCAATATACAGCATATAGGAATCCCTTTCTATTCAAGTTTGTGGACTGTTTTCAAAAACCTTCCAGTTCTTTTCTCATACCTTTATCAAGGATGTGTTTGATAAGTGTGCAGGTTATTCTACTAGAGATTTGTTAGAAATGAGGACATAGATGTAGAGAGATGGCTCCAGTTGTGCCTGGAGTCAAGAAGATCCTGGTATGAACCTAGCTTATGATGCTTTCTAGCTTGATCCTGGGCAAGCAACTTAATTTTCCACATCTTTAAAATAGGTACAATAACATTAAACTCATAGGCTTTTTGTAAGGATTGAATAAGCTAATGTGCATAAAGGGCATTATAAACCTTAACTTCCTGTCATCTGCGTGTTAAGTTTTTATTGTATTTTTAAATAATTATTATATTGGTTAGTTGTTACTGATATTTTCTTGATCACTTTCTTTGGTGGTGTGTAATAACATCCATTTTTTTTCTAGGCATTTGGTATCTTCTTCTCTTTCAGACATCTTGAAAATTGATCTTTCATTGTCTTCAGAGGAGATTGCCAGCACAGGCCTCATCTGTATATATTTAGTATGGCCCAGCTGCTCTCCCCATGTTTTTTTTTTTAAATGCTATTTCTACTTCCTCATGCTTTGGGGACTGTGATGTTAGAGTCCAAATGCTGTGGCTTTACTGTCGTTGATAGAGAAATGAGCTTATTATAGGAATCTTACCAGATCTTTTCTATTTTTTGTATAATCACTTTCTTCCTTCCAGTTTCCTACTTAAATGCTCTTTGAATGGTGCAGGACTCTCATCAAACTTTCTATAAACTTGCTTTCCCCTCAATTATTTCTTACTGTTTAATGAAGCAATACTGCTCATGATTTTCCACCATCCCACTCTGTAAGACTTCATATGTTAGTTTATATTCTAAACTAGTATTGACCTTGGCTTCCGTAAATCTGTTTGCCAAAGAGATCACATTTGCTGGCTGAGGTAGATTCTAGGTTCTTTTGGTCTTACAATTGTGGCAGTTGACTAACACTGATGAAACTTCCTTAGGAAATAGTGATAATCTCTGTTGCTATCTGTTCCTTTATCCATTTTGTAGTAGTCATTTGTCTAAAGATAGATCAGATTATTTTTTCATCACATACCATATCTTTTCATTTTTATTCTTCTAATGTTGCATTGTTTCTGGCAGATTTGGAAGCGACTCCTACATCACTAGCTAGTTACTGCCTATTTGCTAAGATATAGTCGATTTCATGTTTTTTTGTAATCTTATTCAGTGTATGCAATATGTAGCACCTTCCAGACTCTTAAAGAAAATATTAGTGATATTTAGGCATGAAGTTTTTGTATAGTCTACAAATCTTTGGTCTCTTTCATTAATTATTCATAAGCCATATTTTCCAACACATTTTCCACTATCTTCTCCTATGTCTACTTTTGTATTGAAATCACCAATTATTTAAAGTATACGTATACTGGGAGGCTGGCCAATGAGGGCCCAGTCCTGGAAACATGTCCAATGGGCTCTGCCTGCTGCCAATTCACATGGATGCATGAGAAGCCTATTTCTAAGCAAAGATAATGAAGGGCCCTGTCCTTCCATTCAGAGCCTCTGCAGGTATCTGCAACTATTTTCTCTTTGCTCACTGTGAGGCCTTCTGATTGGCTGCTAAGCCCAAACTGAGAATGCCTTTTTCTATTATCCACAAGGTGAAAGGACAGTTCTTTGAGGAGCCTGCATGAGTGTGTGTGTGTGAGTGAGGGTGCCTTCCCTGAGCCATTGGGCCAATATGTAAATCCACGGCCTCTTAGGCAAACCTGCTTCTGGGATTAATGACCTCCTGCTTATTCCTTATTTCCTTTGGTACAGAACTTTGTGAGATCTTGAAATGTTGAAGAACCACTGGAGATCCAGTAGTGATGCTCAGGAAGGAGCTAATCCTTCTTATCTCCTTGCCACAATGAGGTACCAGAATACTTCAGGAGTAGAATTTTTATGTCCTTTGTTTTCATTTGTAGGAAGAATTTTAAAAATCCTAGAAAAATATTGACATTAACAAGATGGGCTTTTGCAACAGTGAGAATTTGGGATCAGGAGTAAATCTGGCATATTTGCTCCTCCTCATACACAATATTCTATCTCCCATCTGCAAGCCTTTTCACAGCCTATCCCTCTTGCCTGTAATCCATCCTCTCTTCACCTCCTCCTCCCAGAATTCTCAGCTCCCTTCAAAGACCAACTCAAGTGCTATCTCCTACATATGTCCTTGCCCTTGGTCCCCCCACATTAGTTTTCATTCACTTTGCAAATATTTCCTATTTACTTGTATAGTGTACATATTGCTTCCACCTAGTAGAATATAAGGTTCTTAGGGGAATTTTTGTCTTTATATTCACAGTAGTGATCTCAGGGCCTAGTATACAGAAGGTGCTTAATATATTCTTCTTGCTCATTTGACTGATAAGTACTATTGTGATCCAAATGTGATCCAAACAGATATGCCTCTCCTACTCAGTCCTGATCCGAAGACTTTACGCATGTCTACTAAATGTTCTCCTCTTGGATTTGGGCCATTATTCAAATCTGTTGTGTTTCTGTGGTGTTGAATCTAGTTTTGTTATACACTATTCTTTCAATTTTTGTCTCAAATGAACATTTTCTTCTGTGTCTACATCTAAGACTGTTCAACAGTACAATGCTAAGAACAGAGTCTCGAATCACTCTACCAGAGACCTCTCTCCAAGTTGACCCAGAGCCAATAATCAATATTCTTTGTATATAGGGATTAATTTGTCTAGGAATTAATTTCATAATATTATCACAGGGATATCACAGGAAGTATTGTTAAATGCTTTCCTGAAATTAAGATACACAGTACTCCTTTGATCTACCAACTTAATTAATCCTGGAAAAAAAACCCCAACAAAGGAGATGATAAAAGTTTATCTTGATACATTCTAATTTGATTCATTTTAGTTCCTAATGATCTTCTCTAAATGAGTACAAATTCAAGTTTACCCATTTGCAGTTTCCAGAATTCATCTTTTTTGTCTTTTAAAAATTGTGATGTCACTCAATTAACCAACCAATCTATCAGTAAGCATTTATTGATGGAACTCATTCAAACTGCAAATTTGAAATACGTTACTATTTTTCAATCTCTATTTTCTTTTATAGAGTTCCTTCTAACCTTCCCAGTTTAAAGATCATTCTCTATGGTGCTGAAGATTCAAAGCAGAATGGCAACTTCATGTTTTTCTTTGTCATTCATTCACATTATCTCAGACACCAATCAATTAATCAATCAACAAGCATTTATTAAACCCCTACTAAATGCCAGGCACTGTGCTAGATGTAGAATATAAATCCAAACAGCCCCTCAAGGAGTTTATGTTTTAATGGGAGAGATAAGTATACAGATAAGTATGAACAGAATAAATATAAAGAGAATAAATTCAAATAATTACAAGAGAGGGTACTAGCAGTTGAGGAAAACTGGAAAGGCTTTATGTAGGTGATATTTGAGTTGATGTTTGACAGAAGAAAAGCATTCTGTGAGGCAGAGGTAAGGGACCTCATTCAGGCACAGGGGAGGGCTAGGAAGGTTGGGGATTGAAGGTAAAGGTAGAATGGGATGTTCTTTGTGAGAGACAGAGAGAAAGTCAATTAGGGCAGATTGGAGAAATTGAGATATAATGAGGTTGCAGAGACATGTTGTCTGTGAACAAGCATTATAACAGAAATGTAGCTGGGACTGTGTCTGATTAGACTTTTGGTCAAAACCTTAGCCCCTGCTAGAAAAGCCCTATACTATGTGCTAGGCACTGTGCTAGGTCCTCATTAGACATAGCTAAAACAAAACAGACTTTACCCTCAAGAAGTATAATGGATACTCAAAAGGGTATAATGGGTACACAGACAAGTAAATTTGAGGTAAATTGGATTGGGAGTACCACTACTAATAATAGTAAGCATCTATATGTTAACTCATCTGATTTTCAAAACAATCCTGTGAGGTACAAGGTGCTTTTGTTATCCCCATTTTACAGATGATGAAACTAAGACAAAGAAGTCAAGTGATTTGCCTAGGATCACACAACTGGAAAATGTTCAAGGCAGGATTCTAACTCAAGTCCTATTGATTCCAAGTCTTGTGCTTTATCCACTGCTCTGCCTAGTTATCCTCAACATTAATTCTGCTCTAAGAACTAGGAGGAGCATGGTGTTTGAATTGTACTTTGAAGCTAAGGATTCAAAGAGAACTAGGGAGGAAGGAAGTACATTCCAAGCCAGATAGGTTCTGCTAAGGTACAAAGCTGCAATGAAATGTTAACATCTGGAGGAAAAGTGAGTAGGTTAGTTCAGTTGGAACAGAGTGTGAAGGAGATGCTACCAAGTTTGCCACAGGGCATTTTTCCTCAGGGGTACACATAAACATAATCTGTCTTCTGCTCTGTTTCTCTGTTGGTCAAGGACCAGAAAAGACATATCTCTATGAGAGAAATGTCTCCTCAAAGAACAAGAGCAATGACATTATGCCCTTCCCAAAATCTGGAGACTCTTAATTGATGTGAGGGTGGGGAGGGGGCAGACCTTAATCTCACTCTGAATTCAATCCACTTTTAAAAGCACAAAAGTTGACTGACTTTAGTGAAATCAGGTAACAGCCCCACTACCTCTTTATATAGCCTAGGTAATCCCATTCCAGCAAGCTGTGAGAAAAGCGGAGAAAGGAGACCAAAATGGCCCTCTGCTGTCTTTGCCTCCTTTGGTACTATGAGTCGCTATCGCTAACCATGGTGCTGACTACTTTTTGACTAACAGTTCTCTACTGGAAGTTCTATTTCCTTTTGGAGTCCTAAGTCACAAGACTCAGTTTGAATCCCAAGTCCTTCTCCTTGGAATCTTTTCTTGACTATCCCAGCCATCACTGATCATGTCATCTGAACTTTTATGTCACATAAATGAATTGCATAGCTTGCCATTCAATTATACATTGCCTTGTTTGACTCTTTTAAATTTGTGTTCCTATCACAGAATGTCAATACCTGAGGATTGAGAAAGGAACTCAGTGACCATATATTCCAACCAATACCTCCCAAATAATTCTCATTTCAGTATACCCAACAAGTGAGCATTCAGTCCTCCAAGGATGGGGAACTCATTGCCTGTCAAAGTGGCCCATTCTATTTTGGATAGCGCTACTAATCAGAAAGTTTTTTTTGACATCATACCTAAATTTATCTCTTTGTACTTTCTACCCATTACTTTTGGTTCTGCTCTCTGGGGGCAAACAGAAAAAATCTCATTCTCCTTTCCATGTTACAATCCCCCAAATACTTGAAGATAACTATATTCCCCACCCTCACTCTTTCCCCCCTCCTCCAGTATTATTTTCTCTCCTTCAATTGCTGACATATCCCCTGTCTTTGTATTTGCTCTTGATGTGTTTTGTATACATGCTGTGTGTAAGTACAGATATAAGCAGCCATGGCAAAATAGATAGATGTCTAGTTTCAGAGCCAGGAAAATCTGGGTTCAAGTCTTGCCTTTGACTCATAATGGTTCTATGATCATGAGCAAGTCATTTAACCTCTCAATGTTCTAGGCAACTCTCTAAGACTATAAATAGTATAGAAGGTGTAAACCTGCATTGGAAAAGGGAGTTTCTTCATTTAGGAGTTCCTTATGTCGGTGAAATCATAGATCCATTTTCTATCCTAGTTCCAATGACAGTAGGCCCAGCAAGAGTGGAGCACATGTCATCTCAAGGCCATACTTAGAGTTGTTCTATGAAGTTTGGATTCAGTCAAAGGGTAACACTTGAGGACCTAGAGGGCCACATGTGGCCTTGAGGCTCCAGGTTCCGCACCCCTGCTAGGATATCCAATAAATCTTAGATGGATAATTTCTCCAGTGGATCTTTGCCAACACAAAAGGTACTGGACAAGTCTCTACAATGTAATGTGTATATAGCATATCTTTACCAACTATGCAGTCTTTCACACCTCTCATACAGGACATGTGGACACCCTAATCCTCTGGACTGGCTCACTCACTCCAACCTGCTTCACAATGGCAGACCTAGGTTCCTAAAGGGCTATCACATGGATATATTCAAATTCACTCAAGGTCTGGAGGTGCTGTAGGGAAAACAGACTCTGAACTCCACACCTTAGCTCTAAAGCCTCCACCCATATGCTTCTTTTTACACAAAATTAGCCACTTACAATGACACATTTAGATTTAAATATAACCATTTATTTATATATATTTATATATAACAGTAAAGCAAAAGAAGCAATGATAGTGCCAATACAATAAAACAAAATAAGGAATAATAAAATATATTATAATCCACATATAAACTTGAGTCATAATTACCCGCCAATGATTTTAGTATTGTGGGGAGAGTGGGCACACACTTAGAGGGAAGTATATCAGTGAGAAAAACTCATGTGCTCAGGGTAACTCATAGTCTGGAACCATGTTTTTTTTCTTCTTTATGTCTTTTTAATTGTCAATAAAAGTTCCTTGATGAATGTAGATTCTGTGTTAAATAGAAGCTTCTACTGCTAAGCTGAGGTGATCCACTCTGACCAACGATTTACTGGACATGTTCTCAGTCAAATTTACTTATCTCAAAATCAACAAGTTATGGGAGGGGAAGAAGGGGAGGGAGAGAGACAGAGAGACCAGAGAGACAGAGACAGAGAGAGAGGGAGAGGGAGGGAGAAAGAGGGAGAGAGAGAGAGA
>CM053595.1:54255504-54274900 GCA_028646575.1 Pseudocheirus occidentalis | reverse complement strand
GGGAGGGAGGGAAGAAAGAAGGAAGGGAGGAAAGAAGGAAGAGAGAAAGACAGGAAGAAAGGAAGGAATCTAGCCCCTAAACCCCAAGTTAAGTGGGCAGTTTCTAGACATCAAAATTTGCCTTCCTTTGGAGAGGAGAGGGAGAAGGAAAGAGAAAGGGAGAGGGAAAGGGGGAGGAAGAGGGAAAGGGAGAGGAAGAGTTGAATTACCCAACTGGCTGGGTTCCCATTCAGGCAGCTCCAGTTACTCACAGGTTGTGTTTGTCCTTCATTTTCTAAGAGAACCATGACTTCAGGGAAACAATGACATGACTTGCAGTTGACTAATTGGAGTGAGTGAGGGTGGAGCAATGTCACCAGCCTCACTGTCTCCTCTGGAACCATCAAACATACAAGATGTGTACAGTGCAAATATAAGGTAATCTTAGAGGAAGGAGCTGGGAAAGGGGTCCTGTACAAAGGGGTTTATTTGAGCTGAATCTTGAAGAAAGCTATGTAAGTAGAGGGACGGATGAAGGGACAGAAGGAGGGCAGTCTAGGTATGGGGGCCAGCCTTTGCAAAAACACCAAGATAGTAGACAGAAGGGCAGCTAGGTGGAACAGTGGATAGAGCCCTGGGCCTGGAGTCAGAAAGGTCTGAGTTCAAGTGTGATCACAGATACTCACTAGCTGAGTGACCCTAGGCAAGTCACTTAACCTATGTCTACAGCCAAAGCAGATGTTTATGTATGTGTGATAGAGTTCCAGTTCTAGAGTCAAGAAGACTCCTCTTTGTCAGTTCAAATCCAGCTTCAGACACTTACCAGCTATGACCCCAGGCAAATAATTTCTCCCTGTATGCCTCAATTTCCTCATCTGTAAAATGAGCTGGAGAAGAAAATATAAAACCACTCCAGCGTCTCCACCAAGACAACCCCAAATGAGGTCACAAAGAGTCAAACATGATTGAAAATCAACTAAACAACAAAATGAAATGGAAAATCTTGTGATAGGAATAGCAAGTAGGTCAGTGTACAAAGAGGGCGGAGGTGAGACGGAGCCAGGCAAGAAGGTCTTTAAATGCCAAGAAAAAGATTTTATATCTGATCTTGGAGGGGATAAGGAGATTCTGGACTTCACTGAACAGGAATGGAATATGTCAGACAGGCATCTTAGGAAAATCACTTTGACAACTGAGTGAAGGATGTATTATTGCAAGCTTGCTAAAATGTTTCCTGAACTAAATGTAGCAATAATAGTAAAAGTTAACATTTATATAGCATTTTAAGATTTGCAAAACTTTATCTATTCATCCATCCATCCCTTTATCTACCTTTCTATCCAGCTATCATCTGTCTATCTATCTATCATTTCATTAGATCCTTACGATAATCTGGTGAGGTAGGTGCTATTATTCTCCCCATTTTATAGACGAGAAAAGTGAGTCTGGGAGTGGTTAAGTGACTTGCCCAGGGTCACACAGCTAGTAAGTCAAGTGCCTGAGACAGGATTCCAGCTCTGGCCTTCCTGACTCAAATTCCAGCACTTTTTCCACTGTCCACTACTCTAGATGGGGGTCTGTATGATGCTGTTCTCTATTTCCCAGAGAAGGACGAGGCAAATGAACTCTTCTTGGTTTACCACCCTTGCCAGCCATTGCAAATACTCCTGTGACCCACAGCAGCAAAACCTGCCTTTATACAAATGAGCTCTTGATTCTTGCACATTATAGCACATGATGTCTAAACTGATCTGTTGTTGTTTTTGGTTTTTGGTTGTTTTGTTTTGTTTTTTAGTCCTGCAATTTAATCACTTAAAATAGGACTTTTGGGGTGGCTAGGTGGTGTAGTGAATAGAGCACCAGCCCTGGAGAAGTCCACCAGTCAGGAGAACCTGAGTTCAAACCAGCCTCAGACACTTAACACTTACTAGCTGTGTGACCTTGGACAAGTCACTTAACCCCAATTGCCTTTCCTTCCTCCCTCCAAAAAAGCAAAAGCAAAAAAAAAAAAGAGTAAAAATAGGACTTTCTGTTTCCTTTTGTTTTTTAGTTGTTGCCCTATTTGGGGTTTTCTTGGCAAAGATATTGGAGTGGTTTACCATATCCTTCCCCAGCTCATTTTTACTGATGAGGAAACTGAGGCAAACAGGCTTAAGTGACTTGCCCAGGGTCACACAGCTAGTAAGTCTCTGTAGACAAATTTGAACTCAGGACATCCTGAGTCCAGGTGCAGTACTCTACCCACCATACCCCCTCGCTGCCTTTCCACCTTCTGTCCTGGGACTTTTGCAAAGGCTGGCCTCCCCATGCATGAACTGTCCCCCATTCTGTTCCCCTACTTACATAGCTTTACTAAAAAAGCAAATCCTTAATTGGAGTTCATGCTGACAATCTGAAAATGGTTAGAGAACACAGATTTGGGGTTCAGAAAGACCTTCATTCAAATTCCCACCTTTTGTTTACCTATGTGACTTTGGACAAATCATTTAACTCTTCTGGGTCTCATTTTCTTCCCCTTTAAAAGGAGGAGTTGAACTAAATGATCCCAGAAAGTCTCCTCCAACTCTCAATCTCACCTTCTCCAGGGTGGGAGGACAAACTTAGAAAATTCACTCAAAGCCAGAGCTCTAACAGGAGCAAAATGGGAGCAAGTTCCTCCAATGCTGCTTTGCTAAATCACCCTAATTTAGTAGGCATTTAACATCGTGCTTTAATATTCTACATTAAATAGCCGGGACTCTTTCAGCTGCTGATCAGAGCAGTTCAGGAAAATTTATGGTTGCTATAAAAGAGAGTCCCTTTCTCTTTTGCTAATTGACAAAGAGGCCCAGTAATTAAAGGACAATAAAAGTTTTCCAGTAATTAGTTTCTGTTGTTTAGTTACAGGCCATCAATTGTTCTTTAATAATACTGATCGTTAACATTCAGTAGTCAGTACCCCCTCAAAGGATTCTGGTCGCAACCACTTACCAACACTACACATTCCATTCTCATGAGGGCATTTTGCATGCACAAGGAAATTAACCCTCTATTAGGAGGACACAGATGAAGACTTCTGCTGAAAGCTTTATGGATTTGAGAAACTCTATGGGCAACTCCAGATCAGAGAAAGGCTCCTGGTTTGATATGATTAGCGATGACAGTTGGTCAGCTGTCAAGCCACTGGAGCACTGCAGATTTAGAACTGGAAGGAGCCTCCCAGATCGTCTAGTCTAACCAACCCCATCATTTTACAGAGGAGGAAAACTGAGCCCTCAGAAGTTAAGGGACGTGCTCAAAGTCACATGGGGAATATTTAGCAGTAAGGATTGGAACCTGGTCCTCTGACTCCAAACCCAGCAAGCAGTCTTTCCATGCTGTCCCTAGTTCTAAAGATGGACTAGCATTCCTTACTTCTCTCTCTCCACTTCTTCCTGAACAGGAGACAAAATTGTTTCTGCCTTAAGGTTTTTGGGTGGGATGGAATTAAGTTATATAGAATAGGAAGAGAAGGAGAAATTAATGACACAGCTCTTCAAAGGGAGAAATTAATGATACAGTTCTTCAACTGATCAAAGAACTAGAAACACTGACCCTATTGCCAAAAAAGGTGGTGGCGGTGGTGGAGAAATAGATTCAAAACTATTAAGATCCTATCGTATGAAAGGCACCATGTTAGGCACTGGGGAAATAATGCAAAAATTAGATAGTTCCTGCTCTTAAGGAGTTTATATGTTAGGTAATTCAGACTATAGACTCACTAGTCTATATAATTTAGGTTAATATCGATTTCTGGCTAACTTCTAGGATCTATTGATAATTCAAAGGGGGTGGTTTCTGAACACTTAGAAAGAGAAACGCCAACCACTATAAGGCAGCATGGCTTCATTAAGAGCAAGCCATGGCAGACTGACCTCGTCTCCTTTTGTGACATAGTTCCTAGGCTAGTAGATCAAAAAGTACTGTAAACATGAGATACGTGACTCTTTGCAAGTCATTATATAAAGTCTCTTAGGAGTGTCTGGCACATAGTAAGCTCTTGATAAATGTTACTGATTAATTGACTAATTGATGATATCTTTGTGGATGAGATAGAAAGATATAAACTGGATAAAAGCACAGTTAGAAAGCAGGGATGGTTGATTGTCATCCAAAGGGCAATGGAGAAGTCCACGTTAGTCATAAGCAGCCAGTAACACACTATAAACAAGAAACTGAACTGAAGAGTCAATATAAGGACTTCATCAAGAAATGTATAACCAGAAAGAAGATGGATCAGTCACATAGCGAGAGAGAGGGATGGCAGCTGGACAGTTCACAGGTTGTATTGGCGACCACTGGCATCGCTTGTCCAGAGAATCAGAATGCCCCCAGCACTTTGCATGGAGGCTTGTTTTCCTCAATGATATAGTCAAGGGTCACACAAGATAATGAATGGGATGTGATCTGCAGTTCAGAAGGGAGTGCCTACATCAGTGAAATTATAGAGTTGATAAAATAATGGTATAAAAATAACAATAATAACAATAAGGATACTTTTTTAATCCTTCCAAAAATCTATCATTCCATCAGTATCCATGGATAAAGACCTATATGACTTTACATATAGTTTGTGTGGCCAAAATAACTCATCACCTTTTGATTAAATTATCCAAATCTTCCTTTGCATGATAGATGGTCTTTTTACTGGGGCCATGTCTGAATGGTTTATAGATTGACAAGATATCCCAGCATTTGTCTTCTGCCATCAGAGCTTTCAAGAATGTAAAGTCCCCTTCACATAATGATAAAGGCTCAGAAGAGGATTTCAGTGAAAAAAAAAATGTGACCTTCGACTGCATGAATAGGAGTATGTGGTCCAGAATGAGGAAAGTCAGACTCTCCTCTAGTCAGACAACAACTGGAATGCTGTGTCCAAGTCTGGTGTTCACATTTTAAGTAAGATATTGATAAACATATTTAGAGGAGATCAACCAGAATGATGAGGGAACTAAAAGATGTACCATTAGCTGAAGGAACTGGGGATGTTTAGCCTGGAAAAAAAGAGTTAGGAGAGAATGTAGAATGCATTTTTTAAAAATGTGTTATTATGTACCAAGAATGAAAGAATTAAAAAAGAGTTTTGAGCTGATACATCTTTGTACTAGGGATACAAATACAAAAGAGTTCCTGCCCTCAAGGAGCTCAGATTCTAATAGGGAAAGACAACATATAGGGGAATGGTGGCCAGGGAAGAAATCCCAGAGATTGTGAATTGAGCCATAGAGCAAACACCATGTAAATGTTGACCTGATCAGTGTTCCTAAAGCAAGAGGTGTATGGATGGGGGTGACAAAGGGATACCCAGAAGCATGGCAGGAAGATGGTGGTGAAGCAAGATCAGGTGAACCGGGGCTGACTGGATGGAGTGAATTGTCACTAATAAGTACGACCTAGTGTATGGAACTTTGCCATTCGGGAGGCATAGTTGGCACCAGCAGGAGAAGGGTGAAATTGATTCTACTTAGCCTAAAGAGCAGAAGTAGGAGTTGTGGATACAAGAGGCACACTTTCAGTTCTATATGAAAAGATATTTGCTGATAATTAGATCTGTCCCAAAGTGGCAGGGGTTGACTTGGTAGCTAATGCATTCCTTATCACTGAAAAAATTCCATCAGAGTTTGGATAGACACTTTTCAGGAAGGTTGTAGAAAGAATCTGTGTTTTAGGCAGGGGTTAGCATAAATCAGCGGTTCTCAACCTGTGGGTCGCAACCCCTTTGTGGGTCGAATGACTCTTTCACGGGGTCGTCTAAGACCATCGGATAACACATATTTCCCATGGTCTTAGGAACTGGGACACCACTCTTCTATCCGTCTCTCCAGGTGGGTCTGCCCACATGCAGATACACCCACATACACCCACATATGAGTATTAAAAGATCTTGGCATTAGGAAGGTTGAGAATCACTGGCATAGGTAATCTCTGAGGTTCCTATTATTTTTGCAACAGGCCAGTACTCCTGAATGAGAAGTGGAATGATATCAGTTCACTTGTGTCCAGCTCTCCTTGGCATTCCATAGAAAGATCTCATGGCCACAAAGTCACCCCCAAAATAAGATTAGCTGGTTTCTATCACTAAGAGAACTCACGGTCTCCCTTCTTCTACATAGAGCTTTTGGGATTGTACCGTTTTTGATTTCCCAGACTTGAAATCAGTGTAAAATGAGAGAAAACATTTGCACTTTCTCTTAGAGCTGTTATGAAGAAACTGAGTTGTCAGCCTTAAAACACCGTATTAATGTGAATAATAGTAGTGATGTGAATAGTACCTTTTGATTCTAGTGCTTTCCATCTTTTAATTATTTCCTGTTATTCCCATATATATTTATTTGGGCATATTTGTTTGCCTGTTGGCTCCCCCATTAGACTGTAAATTCCTTGAGGGCAGGGGTTATCTTTTGCCTTTTTTTGTATCCCTATTGCTTAGTACAGTGCCTGGCATGTATTAAGGGTGCTTAATAAATATTTATAGACTAACTAATAATAGGATGAGATATTTGGAATTGGGAGAGAACTCAGAAGCCATCTAGTTCAATCCCTTAATTTAAACATGAGGAAACAGAGCGAAAGGGAGGTTTAGTGAATTGCCTGAACTTATTATATAGCTAGCACTTATCAGAACCAAGATCTGAGCCCCAGTCTTCCCCACTCCTAGTTCATCCTGTCCACTAAACCTAACTACTTCCAGATGAGAATGGTAACACTGGAATGGCCCTTAGAAATCAATGAGTCCAACTGTTTTAAAGAGGAGGAAGCACTTGCCCAAGTGCTTCACCTGGGCACCAGCGGCAGAGATACTAGAAGCTAGGTCCCTCAGCTGCTGATCTAGTGCTCTCTATAAGCAGTGCTTGCAGAGGCAAGAAGGAAATACTTGAATTTGAGTGGGTGTGTGTGTTAGATTAATCCTAATAATTATATTAATAACCATGATCACATCTGTAGCAAGACTCTGGATTTATGCTCCCAACCCTGCCTCTTCCCCTCAGTAGCAGGCTGAGTCTTCACGGGGTGGCTACATCTTCCTGTCATGGTCCTAGGGGTACCTCTGAGGGATGTTGGGGGTCTTCTAATGTTATTGGCTCAAGTCCCCATCTGGCATATTCCCCTTAATATCATTACCAGTGATTGGTACCCTAATAACATTTAACACCTAAATATCTCTTTAATATCATTGATAACCAATTAATAGCAATTGTTGTTTGTCATTGTTCAGTTATATCTGACTCTTAGCAACTCATCTTGAATTTTTTTTGTGTGTGTGACAAGTATACTGGAGTGGTTTGCCATTTCTTTCTCTAGCTCATTTTATAGATGAGGAAACTGAGGCAAAGAGGGTTAAGTGACTTGCCCAGAGTCACACAGCTAGCACGTATCTAAGGCCAAGAACTCAAGTCTTCCTGACTCCAGGCCTAGTGGTTCTATCTACTGTGCCACCCGCCTACCCTTAATATCAATTAATTTTTATAAATTAGCTTACTGAGAAGATCCAGCCAAAGCGGTAATACAAACGTATCCTCCTCCCCTCTCAAGCAGGAGGCTTATTCTCCCGCCTAGAAAGAGCTTAAGCGTAAAGCCGGCCAATATAAACATTCCTCCCACCTCCAAGTTCCCTTCTGGGTATGCCATAGCTGACAGACAGGCACTTCCTTGCTTGCAGGCAGAACATGAAATCTCAGCTGCTGGGTTGATCCACTGCTGAGCTGGGTCAAGCAAGTTGCTCCCTAGGGTGGCTCAGCCTCTGGCCCTCTCATGGCACTTTTGATCTATCCAAGAACACAGGGTTACAGCCCGGTCGATTTCCCTTTTAACACTCATTCACTTAAAAGCAGGAAAGAATAAATACAAGAGAGTGGGAAGAAAGCACGATGAGCGTTGTGTGTCCAAAGCCACATGTGGGCTTGGGGTGGGGTGGCAGAGAGTAGAGAACCGATGCTCTGTCTCTTCCCACTTGGAGGCTTACAGAAGCGTCTCTCTTGCTCACCACAAAGGAAGAAAGAGAGAGACTGAGTTCTTCGGTTGGAGACTTTTGTACGCATGCTGTTTCCTACCTCGACAGCCAATTCAAAGACTTCTCCACACAGTAATGGGACAGAAAGCTGTATCGGAACACCAGTGCATGCTCTGACCTGGACACAGGGACGCTCTGTTACCCTTCATCACATGCTTCCAGAAGCAGGCTCACTAAATCTGCTTGGGTTAAAAATAGACCCAAGGGTAGAGGTTCCCCTACACAGGTCCTGAAGACTGGGCACCCATTGGCCATTCCCCCTCCCATACATATCATTACTAATGGTAGGTGACATTTACAAAACACTTCACAGTTTGCAGAGTTTTTCAATCTGATCTTCACCATAGACCTGTGAGGTAGGTATTGTCTGTATTTTATAGAGAAAGCCACTGAGGCTCAGAGAAAATAAGTGAATTGCCATGTTGACACAGGTTGTATGTGTCAGAGGCAAGATCTGAACCCAGGTCTTAGTGGCTCTGGACCCAGCACAATATCTGATCATACTACAAAAATGCAGGGTGTTCCCAAAATCTGAGTTGCGATAGGAAGGGGTGACTGTTCCAGCCTATCTATTCCAATCCTGCTATTTAACCAATGAGGTTAATAATAAGGTTTGATCATTTAAAATTGCACTATAATTTTGGGGTTATGCTGTGTATTTTATTAAGTGCTAGGAACATAGCTGTGTTGTTCACTTGTTGTTCACACAGTGTTGTGTCTCATTCTTCATGACCCCATCTGAATTTTTGTTGTCAAAGATACCGGAACGGTGTGCCATTTCCTTCTCCAGCTCATTTTACAGATGAGGAAATTGAGGCAAACAGGGTGAAGTGACTTGCCCAGGGTCACACAGCTAGTAAGTGTCTGAGGCTGGATTTGAACTCAGGAAAATGAATCTTCTTGACTCCAGGCCCAGCGCTATACCCATTGCACCACCTAGGTGCTGTAAGTGTTGGGAATACAAGTCAAAAATGAAGCCTACCCTGTCCTAAAGGAATCTTTAGGATTCCATGAAGAGTTAGTGTTGCTTGATTCTTCTTCCGATACTTGCTAGCTATATGATCATGAATAAATAACTTAACCTTTCTTAGTTTGATTTGTTTCCTCCTATTTGAAATGGGGAATAATAATATGAATAGTACCTACTTCACTGGGTAGTTGTGAGGAGCAAGTAAGATGTCTGTAAAGCGCTTTGTCTATTTAAATATCAGTTATTATCATTGTCAATAGTAGTAATTAATAGGAATAGTACTACTAGTAGTAGTAGTAGTAGTAAAGTTGTTTTTGTTGCTGTTGTTTTTTTGGCTTTCGTTCTTGAAGGTCATGATGTTAGGAAGGTGATGCCTTGACTTGAAAGAGAATTGGATTTAAGTGAGGAGGGCTGTGCAAAGCCACCAGCCTCTCTCCTCCAGAGCTGTCTGGGGTCAGTAGTTGGACTAGTAGTAATAGTAGTGGAGAGACATTACTTTCTATACAGATCAAATTTTCCCCATCTCACAATACCTTGTTTTTGGTGGGCAGTCAATCAATATATAATCACCCGACAGATGGCTCCAATGATAGTTCTCTTGCATTTTAACGGTTGGCTCCCAGTTCATTACAAACAAGTTAAGTGATTTGGGGTGGGGGAGGGGAAGTCAGAGGCCCCTGAAATCACTCTTAGATCTACTCAAGCATGTACAGGCGTGCACGTGCAGACACACACACACACACATCCACACACTTAAATCCCTCTCATCTCTTTGGCCTTTATAGCTAACACAGGTGTTTCATTCCCATTACTCTGGATCCTCCTAAAAGCCATCTGAGGTCTGTAGGGTAGCTATTTTGCAGAGACCAAGATAAAGAGAGTATCCCAAGGCCACAGAGAGTCACTGGTGAAGGGTGGGCTCAAACCTAGGTCTCCTGGCTTCAGAACTCCTTCAAGCAGGGATGCCAAACACACTTCCAGGCTTGCAGTGGGCATCATTCCCCAGAGGAGGGAACCAGTTTAAAATTTAATTGGGTAATATTTAACAAAACAAAAATACAGTAAAACATAGATGATGTTAATATGTGTTTTTCTAAGCCAATATGCACCCACAAAGATCCTTCTCTATCATTTAGTAGCCCCCATTTCTGTTTGAGTTTGGCATCATTGCTTTAATGTACATTCTGTCCTATGGCTTAGACCCATAAATTCTGGGAACCAAAGGGGGAGGCTGTGATCATTAGTTTTCTGTTTAGGAGAAATGTTCTGAGAGAGGTGAGAGAGGTCAGTCCAGGCTTTAACTCAGCCATACTTCACGTCAGTCCTGATCTAGGCGGTAGTGATAAGACTGGACCCCAAAGGGGACTTGGATTTGGGCCAGGGTGCTAGTCACCAGCCGTGGGTATTAACATGAAAGGGTGGGACTAGATGGATCTAAGGTCCCTCCTAGCTCTAAATAATCCTATGTTCTCATAGCTGAAGAGGGTGGGGAAGCTGACTATTTCATTCTATTTATTCCAACCCTGACATTTAACCAATGAATAAACTGGGAGAAAACTTAACTAGAGAGGTAAAGTTACTTGCCCAAAGTTACACAGGTGAGAAGTCGGCAGAGTCTGGATTTGAGCTCAGGTACTCTGATTCCAAAGCCAATGCATTTTTCATTTCCTCTTGCTATCTACTTGGAATTGCTCAGTGAGTATACCATGATCTCTCAAGTGATTCTATCATGTCTTGCTTAAAAAAAAATTGTTTACTATGTTCGAATTTCATCTCCCCAACCAGTGCTTTGCATGTAGTAGGTGCTAGATAAATGTTTAGTTGCTCAGACAACCCAGGTTCAAATTCTAGCTGTGCCTGTAAAGGCTGTGCCTTTTACTGTCTGTGACCTTGGGCAAATCATTTAACTCCTCTAGGCCTCCGTCTCCTCTTCTGTAAAATGTTCGATGAATGTTTATTGAATTAAGGAAGGAAAGAACGGAATGAGGGAATAAGGAAGGAATAGAGGGAAGAAAGAAGGAAGGAAAGAGAGAAGGAAGGAGGGAAGAAACTGAGGAAGGAAGAAAGGAAAAAAGGAAGGGAAGAAAAGAGCAGAACCAGCTGTAGAACAAACTGTAGTAGAACAACATCAGTATGAAGACAAACAGCTTTGAAAGACTTAACATTCTGATCAATTCAATGACCAGTCATGATTCTAGAGGACTGAAGATTGTCTCTGCTCCTCATCTTCTGGACTCAAGGTGTAGAATGAGACGTTTATTTTTTTGGTCATGGCCAATGCAGGAATTTGCTTTACTTGACTATACCTACATGTTACAAGGACTGATTTTTTCCCCATTTTTTCCAAGGGAAAGATAAAGGAGGAAAAGAAAATAGATTTTTGTTAATTAAAGATCAATGAAATCTAAATTAAAAATTAGAAGAAAGGTTGGGGGGAGAGGGAGGAGATGGATTGTTGCTTCTTCAAGGATAAGGAACATGGGGCTTTTAGAAATTTTTATTTTTTGCTTGGGTCTCTCAGTGCTGAGGATATAGTAACTGCCCTATACTTATCTCATTATCTTCTAACTCTACCTGCGTCCTAGTAGGGTCTTCTATTGGGCACTTCTGGTGAGGACCTCAGGTCTCAGAGGCCCCAGTATGGAAAGTGAGTCAAAATAGCCAATGTAACAGGAATGTTTGATTTTTTACTCATTAATCAAATGTCAGTGGTACAATAATGTTAAGGGATGATCAGAGTAATTTCTCCTTGTTGACAAGCTGTTGAATTGACCAAAACCTGCCCCATTGGATGTGAAAATTTACCTTGAGCTTGAAACATACCTTAGATAAGAAGTCAGGGAAGATAGTAACTGTCCCCAACTCCTTGGCAACATGGAGATCCTCCTCAATCAACTTATTTGAGAACCCTCTAAATGTAGTTTAATCTGTAAACTGACTTAGTTTACCCATAGAGTTTGTTTATTGAGATTTGTTTCCTTAAGGGACATAAGAGATTATGTCTCAGTTTAACTAAGTTTGTTCAACTTTTATAATATTGACTGAAGTATCGGATTATGAATTTATGGTCTCTTTAACTGTTAAAGCCTAATGTACAAGACTGCAGTATGCAAAGGAATGATTTCTCTGTCACTCTGATATAACTTTGCCTATAAGAGGACTTGGGAGGATCCTACTGGGCTTCAGCTTTTTTCTAAGGCCTGAACCTATGCTTGAACACAATAATAAAACTTAGATTTCTCCTTCTATGATTTCTGCATTGTGGTAAATATATATTTTGGTAGCAATTATCCTACAACATGCACTCAGAGAGGAGATATTTCTCCCATAACACCACCAGCAGCAGCCTCTGGCATCAGCAGTGTATACAAACCCTGTGGAAGCCAAAAGTCCTGCCCAGAGTGGCACACACCATGGGGGCAGATTAACTCTCATTGCCCTGAGAGCCAACTCCTAACAGGCAGAGAAAGGTTGCTGCCATTTGATTTTCATTTGGGAGAGTTCAGATGACGTGCCACCAGTTCTGAGCTGTAAATTCAACTCCCTATTTCCAGCTGTGATGTCATAAGTAGCGCAACTGAGAAAGCTACTGTGTTAGAATCTGGAAGAACTCACCTTTACCTGCCTAGGCCTGATGCAAATAATGAGCTTGACAGGGTGGTGCCTACTCTGGTGCTTACTCAGGGAGGGAGAGAAACTCTAATTGGGATGGGTCAGGGAGAAGGAACAAGCCACTGCTCATGATTTATTCATGAGATGAGTTTTGCATTTGAATTGGACATTCTGGGGATCTCCAAATTGCATATGCAAATATCAAGATTCTTGGTCCTCTTGCATCTCATCTCCAGTTTCCGGACTTCTCAATTACAATGGTTCTCTGGTGGGGTTTTCAGTCTCTGACTTGGTCTATTGTTGCTTCCTAGGCTCTTGATTAACCAATAAAGAGAATATGTGAATATAAGAGGCATATAATGATGGACAACTGTCTGACCTCAGACCAAGCACTTTTCTCCTGGCCATAGCCACATCATCTGTAAAATGAGAGGGTGGGGTTCAATAACCTCTAGGGTCCTTCCCAGCTTTGAGTTTATGTAGTTCTTTGGTTCTAACTTTATGACATGTTGTCTTTGTTGTTGAAAGTCACGGAAATCCCTGGTCTTAGACACTGAACATTAGATTTAGAATCAGAGGGACCCGGGTGTGTATCCTAATCTATCCCTCGCTACCTGAGTGATCTTGGGCAAAGTCACTTCACTTTTCTGGTCTTGGTTTCCTTTTTCATAACATGAAGAAGTTTTTGTTGGGTTGTTTCGGTCTTGTCTGACTCTTTGTGACCCCATTTGGGGTTTTCTTGGCAAAAAAAAATGTGGTTTGTCATTTCCTTCTCCAGCTCATTTTACAGGTGAGGAAACTGAGGCAGAGTGAAGTAACTTGCCCAGGGTCACACAGCTAGGAAGTGTCTGAGGCCAGGAATTTAGGAAAATGAGTCTTCCTGACTCCAGGCCTGGCACTCTAATACACTGCATCGCCTAGCTGCCTAGATGAATTTTAAGGTGCCTGCCAGCCTCAAATTTTTGATCAGAGAAGAGGTTAACTTGTCCCTATTAGAAGAGGCAAATGCCTACATGGAGTGGTTTGGAGGATCAACAGAATGTTCCAATGTTCATATATATCCCCTCTGGGCTGCCTAAGGCTCCCAATCCCTCCAGAAGTTTTCTGGCAAGGGCAGAGAATAATGGAACTGTCCATTCTCTCCTTGTGCTGAGTCTAAGAATGCAACATAGCTTCCTTAGCTGCTTATAGGGATTCTCACATCCCCATCAAGAAATAGTAAATTGTGTTTACAGGTCAGAATAAGGTGTAGCTGCATTTGCGTTTTCCTGGATGAAAACCAAATGGTGGCATCCTTTCTGGATGGTTCTATATCTGGTTCTTTGGACAATCCATCTCCTTCTGACAGAGAGCTGCTTGAAGGAAGAAATCCCCCGAGGTTCACTGCTAGACCACAGCTTAACTGTTTATCTGGAGCCAGAACTTATCTACAAGCTCCTTTATGTTTCCCAAATAATCACAGAAACTCTAAGCATCACAATATTCCCTGGAATTTGTGATCAGCCAAGAGGTCTCTACTCTAGCTCCCTTCCCTCAATCATTGCCACTTCCCCCATGTTCTCTATCATCCCAGAGACCTTTACATCCTCCACTGCTGGTTCTTACCCCCACCACAGGCATTACCACTCCCCCAGGCTCTGTTCTCCCAAGGGCCTCTACACTTCTCCCTATTCCACCACAAGCATCATCACTTCCCCAGTCTCTCCATTCTCTCAGGGGTCTTCCTCTTCTAGGGCCTCTATTCAACCAGGAATACACAGTCAGGAGTTAGTCCTTACACCAGACCCCAAATGGTTGTGGGTTTTGATGATAATGATCCATAGAGACACTTCCAAAATATTTATTGATCTGATTTGAAGATGGGGAATGAGAAGGTGCCAACTAACCAGAGCACATATTGAATATTATCCCTACTCCCCTTTAAAGCTGGTTGAATGAATCGAGAAAACAAAAACACAATTGGTTGCATTGAAAAGTCAGAATAAGCTGAAGCAATGTGGTAGAATGGCTAGAGAGCTGGGATGCCTGGGTTCCAGTCTTGCCTTTCATACCTTGTGGTCCTAGGCCAGTCACTTACAGTCTCAGTACTCTAAAGGACTCCCTAGGACCATGAACTGCAGAAAAGATGCCTATCTGTATTGATGGAGGAAGTTTCCCATAGCTACTCTACTAGTGAAACCACAGGTTTAGTTTCTTCTTCCTGCACTCCCCCCCCCAAAAAACCCAAACCAAACCAAACCAAAACCTGAAGGAGGTTGTCACAGAAATTCTTTTTTTTTTTTTTTGAGAGGAGGAACACACAGAGGCTGCTCTCTTGAATAGGAACCAAGATTTTTAATCTTTGACCTAGGGATCCCATTGTTAGTTGGCCACATATGCCCTAAGGAGGTCATACACCATGACACTCATAACAACACTTTTTTGTGTGTGTCGACAAAGAATCAGAAACAAAGCAGATACCTACTGGGGAAATGGCCGGACAAATTGTGGTATATGATGCAACGTAGTATTTTTTCCTGTAAAAAATTATGAATGGGAAGAATTCAGAGAAACATAGAAGACATATGAAGTAACAAAGAAGAACCAGGAAAACAATGTGTACAAAGATTATAACAATGTAGAAAGAAAGAACTCTAAAAGGAAGTAAAAGGTTTCTTGATTGAAAGGACCTATCTTGACCCTGGAAAGATCATGCACTTTCTGTCCTTGTTTGAAGAAGTGGGGGCAAAAACAGTTGTTGTATTTTGTTTTTATACAAACTTTTTTCTTTGTTATAAGCTGGGTTGGAGGGCAGGGTCTATATTGGGAAATAACTGTTTTGTAAAAGACAAAGGGCATCGATAAAACTTAAGTGTAAATTAAATAACTTAAAAGACTAGTTAATGGAATATTCCACTTTGGGAAAGATATTAGTCCTAGAAAATGCAAATCACAAAACCCCACATTTACAGACCACTTTTTTTGGGTAGACAGGCATCTCATCAATTTGTTCTATCCATGCATCCAAGCATTTGTTAAGTGCTTTCTGTGTATAAGGCACTGTGCAAAGTGCTGGAGATAGAAAACCAAAAACCAATCAGTTCCTGTCCTAGAGGAGCTTATATTCAATTGCGTAGCTGTTATTTGTGCACAAGTAATTGAAGATATTTGAGGAGGAAGAAACCAGTAACAACTGGGGGTGGGGTAGCTACTCAGAAAAGGCTCCACAGAGGAGACAGCCCTAAAAGAAAGGATTTTTGGAAGACAGGAAGTATGTCTGAGGCATGGGAAATGAGCAACTTATATAGAAGTACTTATATAGAAGTGTGATTTCATAGTATCCCTGGGAAATGGAAAGGGTGCAACACAAGACTTTGTAGCAACTTCTGTGCCCTGGGAAGGAGCCTACTTTCCAGGAGTCTCCTGGGTTCAGCTCAGCTCACTCCAATACCTCTTCTACTGCCCAAGATCACAGGGTGGAGGAACATAGGTTATAGAGCCTGAAAGGACCTTAGAGGTCATAAAGTCCAATCCCTTCCTTTTATTTGTTTGGTTCTTTTTTGGAGGGAGGAAGGGAGGGCAGTTGGGGTTAAGTGACTTGCTCAAGGTCACACAGCTAGTAAGTATCAAGTGTCTGAGGCTGAATTTGAATTCAGGTCCTCCTGACTCTAGTGCAAGTTTTCTATTCATTGAGCCACCTAGCAGCCCCCTCTTCCTTTCATAGGTGGGAAAACTGAGATGAAAGTGACAGCACTGTGCCCAGCACATAGTAGGTGCTTGCTTAATAAATGCTTGTTTTCTTCCTCCCTCCCTTCCTTCCTTCCTTCCTTCCTTCCTTCCTTCCTTCCTTCTTTCCTTCCTCCCTCCCTTCCTCCCTCCCTCCCTCCCTCCCTCCCTCCCTTCCTTCCTTCCTTCCTTCCTTCTTTCCTTCCTCCCTCCCTCCCTCCCTCCCTTCCTTCCTTCCTTCCTTCCTTCCTTCCTTCCTTCTTTCTTTCCTTCCCTCCTTCATCCTTCCTTCCAAGGTCACAAAGCTAGTGAGAGACAGAGCTGAGCTGATGCCCAGGGATTTCACATCCAGCACACTTTCTACTTCATGAGACTGCCTCCCATGGATGACATGGACTATTCTCTATCCCTAACACACATTTTCCTGCTCTAAGCCTTCACATGTCCTACAACAAATGTGGTCTTGTCAGGTTTGCCTAGGAGTAGCATCAAGGCCATTGTGCCCTGTGCCCCCAGCCCTTCTGATCTTGTCTCCTTTCTGGATGCTAAGAGAATGTTTCCCCAGGGTTACCATTGTCAGCGTTTACCAAAATGCCTAACAAATGGATGAAATCATGACCTGTTGGTAACTCTAAAGTGCAGAGTCTGTCCCAGAGATTGAGCCACAGCTAGATTTGCCTGAGACTTGAAACAGGCAGCCCGTGTTAAAGGCCCCCCTCCAAATATGGGCAGACTGAGAGTCCAAAGGCAGAAGGAACCAGAGGGCACTGATCTCTCATATATGTCTATTGCCTTCATCCAAAGCAGATTTGCCTCTGTCTTTGTGCCACAGATAGGAATTGCTTTCTTATTGGTCTGGAGGTTTTGGTGCAAAAAGGAGGGGAAAAAAAGGAAAATCTTTTTGACATGCTTATAAATGCTGCTATTTAACCACCTGTCACTTTGCCTTAGAGTCCCATTAAATTCTTGACAGGAAAAAAAGGAATTCGTCAACACATTACGTCATTCACTACACAAGAACTGGAACCTGCGCTGTTGACAAGTGTGAGAGGCAAAGAGAGATAGATCCCTGCTGTTGCTACCTGGCTGTCAGGAGGTGACAGAGAAGGGAATAAAGACCCAGGTAGATAAAGCATTTCAGGGTCCCTCAGGGATACCTAGAGAAGAGGACATTATACTAGGGGTTAGGAGTAGTGGGCAGAGAGACAACTTTGGTGCAGTGACATGTGCAGAATTCAGCAACAGGAAAATTGAGGTCTAAATCCTGCCACGGGCAAGACACTTATCTCCTTAAGCCTCAGTTTCTTTACCTGTAAAATGGGGACAATAATTGCCATGGAAACCATTTTTGATGAATTTCCCAAGGCTCAGGTAAGATAATAGAAAGCATTTAGTAAATGAATTATATAAATGTCAATTTATTACTGAGGGGCCATTCAAATACCAAAGGTATTGGTACTCATGCTAATGTTGTGGTACAGTGGAAAGAAAGATAACCTTGGAGTCATGAGACCTAAGTTCAAATTCCAGTTCTGCCCCCTACTATTTGTGTGACCATAAATAGACAAGTCACCTGACCTCTCTAGGTTTCAGTTTCCCCATCTGTAAAATTAAGAGAGTTGTACTGGATGGCTTCTGAGGTCACTGCCAGCTGTAATTCTGTGATGTGTAGCATCTTGGTATACTCGCCATGAAGGAAATAAAAATAATAACAGCTCGCTTTTTAATAACACTTTTTAGTTTGCACAGAACTCTCCTTAGAACAACCCTGTGGAGTAAAGTACCACTCACATTTTACAAAGTGAGGAAACTGAGGCTCAGTGAGGAGGAAGGTGACACTGATGCTCACACAGTTAGTAGATGTTGTGGTCCTGACTCCTAGTCAAGCCCTCTCCCCAGGCTCGTGGTGTTTCTCCTATCTGTACCATATCCTCACCAGTCCTGGCAGGTTTGCATAAGAGCCCTTTCTTCCTTTCAGCATCCATATCTTCCTGGCAGCAGACCCTCTGATCTCCCAGGGGAAGGACCTGCCTTCCTACCTCTCCACTTCCCCTTCTCATAGTCAGCAATGAGCCACCAAGATGAATTCCCCTGCCCTTTTAAAAAAGTTATCCAAGGAGGGAGGGGCAGTGCCGTGCCCTGCACTGCTCCCCAGGTCAAGACCTTTAGCCTTCTTTAAAGATCAAATCAGATTGGTCCTTATGGAAATTCCTGTAGTATAGTAACCTTTTGTTTGACAAATGTAAAGGTTTGAACTTTGGGGATTCTTATTATTTGGTAAAAAAAAATTTGGGGAGAGTTGGAAAGCAGAAATTGGGTGTAAATGAATATCTTACACCATTTACTAAGATATGGTCAAAATTGATACATGAAGTAAAGGGAGATATCATAAGAAAATTAAAAGAACACGGAACATATTACCTGTCAGACTTAGGGATATGAGAACAATTTATGAATAAACAAGAGATGGAGAGCATTGTAAAGTATAAAATGGATCATTTAGATTACATTAAATTGAGAAGCTTTTGTATAAATAGAACCAATGGAACCAAGATTAGAAAGAAAACAGAAAATTGGGAGAAAATGTTTCTAGGTAGTTTCTCAAATACAGGTCTCATATCTCACACATATAAAGAACTTTGTCAGAATTATAACAATACAAGTCACACACACAGATAAATGGTGAGAGGATAGGAGCAGGCAGTTTTTTGATGAAGAAACCAAAACTACATATAGTCTTCAGAAAAAATGCTTCAAAACACTGCTGATTAGAGAAATGCAAATTGAAACAACTTTGAGATGTCATTTTACCTATACCTATCAAATTAGCTAAAAATTATAGAAGGGGAAAGCAACAAATGCTGAAAGAAATGTGGAAAAACTGGAACACCAACTCACTGTTTGTGGAATTGTGAACTGATACAACCTTTTGGGAGAGTGTAATGGTAATTAATTTGTTTTATTAGATGTTAAGCAGATCCTAGTAACCTAGTGTTAAGTATAGAACTCTGTCCATTGGTGAAAAGGTGTGAATTCCCCTGTGACTTGGAAGAATACTATTGGCTGAGACACTCCCCTGAACCATGTTGACTTGGGAGAAG
>CM053595.1:54238938-54255004 GCA_028646575.1 Pseudocheirus occidentalis | reverse complement strand
ACTGTGAACATTGTACTGAATAAAGATTTGTAATGGAATAAACAGAGTGTTCATTAATATTGTGTAATCCGAATCTTAAAAGCTCTTCACAGTAGCATTCTCTCAGGAATCTACTGCTGATTGGCTTTACAGAGAGCAAATGTGCAATTATACCCAAAAAGTTATAAAACTCTGTCTACCCTTTGACCTAGAAATAACAGTATTAGGTCTGTTTTCCAAGTTGATTAGGGAAAAAGGAAAAGAATTCATATGTTCTAAAATATTCATAGCAGTTCTCTTTGTGGTAGCAAAGAACTGGAAATTGTGGGGATGCTCAGCAATTGTGGAATGGCTAAACAAGTTGTGGTATATGATCTTGATGGAATACTACTGCAGTATAAGAAATGATGAGCTGGTTGATTTTAGAAAAACATGGAAAGCCTTGCATGAAATAATGAAGAATGAAAGGAGCAGAATCAAGAGAACATTGTGCATGGTAACAGCAATATTCTTCTAAGAACAATTTTGAATGATTAAGTCATTTTGAATATTATAAATACTCAAATAAACAATAAAGATGAAGGAAAATGCCATTCACATCCAGAGAAAGAACTGATAAATAGAAGTATGTATAGTATGGTTTTACATATATACACATATTAGAGTCTAATGGTGGCTGTCTCTAGGGTGGAATGGGGAGGGAGGGAGAAAAATAAAATAAAATAAAATAAAAAATGCACAACATAGAACAAAAGAAAACCTAGAAGGAAGCACAGAAAAGCAGGGTAGCTTTGAAAATTATATGTAGCATTTATTACATAGTTAAAAAAATTAAACAATATGAAATGGAAATTCATGCTTCTATGTTGATTTTTTCTTGTTATGTCATGCTCTGTACGTGAAAATGTTCTTTTTATTTTCATTTTTGTATGGAAGTTTGAAATGAATAAAAACAATTTTTAAGGTTAAAAAAAGAGAGACACTTTTTTATAGTTCTACTTCCGGAGATAATCCAGGGGTAAATATTCAGCTGATGCTAACCCACCAGCCTTGGGATCTGGGAACTTATATCCTTAATTTGTCTCTGACTTCCCTGGAATCTGAGAGTCACCCACTTATCTACTCAACAACCTTATGGTTCCTGGCTAAACTTGGTGTGATGTTGGGGTGGGGAGGTTTCTGATCTACCAGTTCTGCTCCATACACACACACACACACACACACACACACACACACACACACACACACACACACACACACATGTTCCTTTCCCTAGAATGCTCCAGTTCAACAGCTGGTTTCCTGCGTCTCTTCATCTTCCTCATTTCCCTCAATGGCCGCTTGAAAGAGGTTAACAATATAGTTCAGTTCAGTTCAGTCTATCTAGCCAGCCTCTGACTGGACCATGTTTCACAGTCACCCATCCTGAACTTCTTGACATTCACCCTCTCCATTCCTCTCTCTTGCCCTGGAAACAGAGATCAAATCAACACTGCCATTACTTCTAGAAAGGGCAAAACTAGAGGTAAATGACTGTGATTATTTAATCCAAAATTTCTGTTGACTCTCTGTAACAAAACTACTTCTTTCTGGCTGTCCACTCTTTATATAGAAAATCTTCCTTTGCATGCCACCATGGTGGGGGGGGGGGGAAAGGGAGGGAAGAAAATTTGAAACTCAAGGGATTGTGGGACTGAATCTTGTAAACTAAAAGTAAATAAACAAATCAATTTAAAAAATAAATTTGTGTATGGTAGCTTCTTAAAAAAAAAAGGAAATCTTTCTGTTAGAATGTAAGCTCCCTGAAGTCAGGGATTGTCTCACTTTTGTAACAGTATCCTTAGCAATTACCTAGCATTTAAATACTTTTTCATTCATTCACTCAATGTGCTAGTTTTATAGTGCAGCTGAAAGAATTTCTTAGGCCTCATTCTCAACCCTCTCTAAGTTCAGCTTGGGAATTCTCCTACCAAATTCCCTTAACACTCATCCCATTCAATTGTGTAACAACATATAGTTTTGCTTGTCCATTTAAAATAGTCATCCTTTGCAAAAATATTCATAGCAGCTATATATAATAGAAAAAAAGGAGAAACAACATATATGTTCTAACAATTGGGAATGGCTGAAGAAGTTATGGTCTATTAATAGGGGATAGGTCAGGGAATGAACGTGCCGTTTCATCTCTCTAGGAAGCATCTGGGGAGGAAGCCCCTTCTCCAGCATGGAGTTGTAGAGAGCTGTCCTAAGTCCTGAGAAGTTAAACCTGGCTTAAATTCACACAGACAGTATAAATCAGAATCAAGACTTGAATCCCAGATCTTTTTAGTTGTAAGGCTTTCTATCCAGTGGTATATCATGGCAGTGAGACAATGATATGCATGACAAAAATATTAAAATACAAGAAGTAAGAAAAGCCAGAAAATATATACATATATGTACATTTGTGTGTGTGCGTGTGGGTATATATGTGTATGTGTCCATGGGCATGATATACTGCCTTTCTTATGTGTGTAATATGCATGTGTGATATATACATATATACACACATATATATTTCACAGACATATATGTCACACACATGTACCTGTGGAGATGGGTAACACAATTGATAGAGAGTTGGCACTGGAGTCAAGGAGACCTGGGTTCAAATGGTGCCTCCCACACTCCTGGCTACTAAACCCATCGCAAGTCAAATAATTGCTCAGTGTCCGCAGACTACTCTGTTAACTATAAACCTTTCCTTATAAGCATGAGTAGAGAGAGTTCCTCATCAAAAGCTGAAATCATAGGTATAATCAGTATAGATATCTATTACATATGCACACACACAGATACCAGAGTCAGAGGTAGCAGAACTTCAGAAAACCTTAGGAGACACAGAGCAAATATATTGTTTACTTATTATTAATTTGTTTTGTTCTATTTTTTTAATGCCAAGGGTTTCTATGAGATTTTATTTCTTATTTTGTGTGTTCATTCTGTTATTTTTATGAGAAATTTATAATTTTATAAATTTGGTATCTATCAAATATATATTTACATACATACATACAAATATACATTTGATAAAAAATACAATTAGGCAAGGCTCCTCAAAAGAGTCTGTGACCCTGGGCAGGATGGGAGTCTTGCTCAGAGGGTTCAGATTTTCACTTAGTCGATCCCAGAATCATAGATTTAGACTTGGAAGTCACAGAGAGTTGCTTGAGTCCCAGAGAGGTTTAGGAATTTGCCCAGGGTTTCACAAAGGGAGAATTTGAACCCAGGTTTCTTGTGTCCAAGCCCATCACTTTATCCACTATTTCATGTTGCTTCTATTAGTCAATAATTTAACTTCTAAAACCAGCACCTGTTGTCACTATTTCAAGTGTTCCCCTCCAGGATCCCTCCTAGGGAAGGTTAGTGTCCAAGTGCATAAGGATCCTTCCTTCAGGGAAGCCTCCCACAGCCCTTAGGTCCTATCCATTTGTATTATACCTCCATTCTCTGCCCTCTGTTGTGTTATTTATGTCCCAGTGGTATTTCTCTATTAGACAGCAGGCTCCCTAAGGGCTCAGACTGTTTCTTAGAATCCTCAGTATCCCAATTACCCCACATAAGGACTTCAAGCTTAGGGAACACTAAGAAAATGCTCTAAAATGAATGAATGGAAACTAATAAGGTTATTCACCAGTTAATAAACATCTATTAATCACTTACTCTGTGCCAGGTACTGTGTTAAACAGAGGGGATAAGGAAAGAGGCAAAAGAAAGTCCCTGTCCTCAAGAAGCTTACAATTTGATGGGGAAGACAAGATGCAAACAAATATTTACAAAGCAAGCTATATATACCAGATAAATAGGAAGTAACAGAGGGAAAGCACAAAAAAATTAAGAGGGGTTGAGACAAGCTTCCTGTAAAAGATGAGATTTTTAGCTGGGACTTTAAAAAAGTCACTATCTTATAAATGAATGCTTTCTCTTAAAAAAGATTTTATTAATGCCTTGGGAGGGTTTATACCACAGATTTTTCCAATATCCTACTCCCCCAAAGAGAAACAAGTAAAACCAGGTAATGTTCTAATCACATCTGATATCATAAGTAACTCCATAATACAGTCCCTGACCTTTCAAAAGAGGAGGTCTAAATCGCAATCTGTCTTTTAAATTGAATTCAATCACTGAATCATAAGAAATAGATTTAGAATTGCAAGGAACTTTAGGGACTATCCAGTCTAAACCTTTAATTTTACAACTGAGGAAACTGAGACTCAGAAGGGTTAAGGGACTTGCCCAGGGTCACACAGCCATTAAATGTCTGAGGTGGATTCAGACTAAGTCTTGCTGGATTCCAGCACACTATCCACCATACCAGACTGCTGACTGCTGGTGTTGTGATAATTTACATCACTGTAGTCACTGTATTTTGTTCTGATTCTTCTCCCTTTATTCTATATCAGCTTATATAAGCTTTCCCATGCATACTTTTTCCTGGTGAGTTTGCTTAGGAAAAAAAAAATATTGCTGTTAGCCATAAAGACCTGTTGGCTCAGCAAGGGCAGCTCAGTCAGTTTGGGTGGGTCCGAAGGTGGAGTTTGACCTGCTGCCCAGAAACAGCTGCTCTTTGGATAAGACAACCTTTTATACTTTACTTTTGGATCTGGAGTAGAATCAGCCACCTGTCCTCCGAGGGGACCCCTTCAAAGGACAGCTGTAAGACAGTGGGAAAGAGGACTAGACTTTGGATCCTTTGTAGTCAAAAGACCTAGATTCAAATCCTGTGACGTTGGATAAGTTGATTAGGATCGTAGGACTAGATACATAGCTGGATGACACAGTGGATAGAGCACCGGACCTGGAGTCAGGAATACTTGAGTTCAAATGCAGCCTCAGATATATACAAGCAGTGTGACCCTGGACAAATCACTCAATCCTGTTTGCCTCAGTTTCCTCATCTGTCAAATGAGCTGGAAATGGCAAACCACTCTAGCATCTTTACTAAGAAAATCTCAAACGGGGTCACAAAGAGTAAGACACGACTGAAACAATGAACAACACCAGCATGGAGCAGGAAGGGAATTTAGAGGCCTTCTAAGCCAGAGATGTCAAACCCTCTTAAGGCCTCAGATTATAGCGTGGTTCCTATCTTATTCAATGTGTTGACACATTAATAAAAATGTGTGTTTCTAAATCAAGATGCAGCCGACAGGTCCTCATGTACAATCTAGTGACCCCTATTTGTATTTGAGCTTGACACCATTGATCTAGGCCAACTCCTTCATTTTATAGATGAGGAAATTGGGGCCCAGAGAAAGGATAAATCAGACAGATAGTAAGTGGCAGAGCTGGAAGTCATATTGTATTTCCGGTTCATAGATTCAGAGCTGGAAAAGATGTTAGACACTGTCTAGTTGAATGCTCTGATTTTACATGTAAGGAAAGAAGGATGGAAGAACAAGGTCAGCCTGGATTTGGATCTGGGTCCTCTGATCCCAAATCTAACCTTCTTTCCATGCTGTACCTAGACTCTCAACTCTAAATGTTCCCTTTCTGGGTCTCAGTTTCTCCATCTTTAAAATGAGGTATTGGAATTAGATTGTCTCTAAGGTTCCTCCTATCTCTAAGTCCTAGGATTTTATATAGGTCCTCCAAATGTCTGTAGAGTACAATAGAAAGTATGCAGATTTTGGAGTCTGAGGACCTGGGTTCAGTTTCTAGCTCTGCCACCTTTTCCCCATGTAGGACCTCGGACAAGTCACATCCCCTCAGTTTTCTCATTTGTAATTTGAGGGGGTGGAGGACTTTATGACTCTCAGAGTGCCTTCCAACCCTAAATTTCATGATCCTCCATTGTGCCTTCTAGTGCTGGTCCCTTCCAAGACACCCATGTTCTATTTGGAAGAAGCAAGGCTACCCTATTGCAAAAATAATGTGCACTGGTTCAAATTGCAAGGGCAAGTCTGCTCCCTCCATGGTTAAACTTGAAATGTTAATAAAGTTTAGGAGATTCAATTAAGATTGCTTAACTCGGCCCTCCCCAAATGTCCACATCATAATAGCAGTTTTCCATTACAAGAGCAAATGCACCACGATCAAGGGCTCTGTCCTCCCACTAAGTGCAGAGAAGAAACTTCAGTTCAAAGCAGCTAACAATAGGCAGCTATTTTCCCAGCATTAGTGGGGAAGCATTATTAAAGGCACAGGCAATCATATAGCCTGCTCCCGGCCCAGCCTGCCAAGGGGGAAGTGTGTTTCCTTTGTGTGGATTGGCTGAATAGGATGTCCCAGTGCCCAGCCCTGCGCTCTCCACGTAACAAAAGGCCCCTTTGTCACCCTGTGCGAGGAGCGGGAGTGAAGGTTGCCACAGCAACTTGATTCTGCAGACTTAATGCGCTATTGAAATTTCAGATGTGAATTTCGCATTTTAATAAACTGAAGTTTCTTTGCATAAGAGTGTCTCTATCCATCCCCCCCCCCAACTTGTTTTAAAAGAACAAGCTGAAGGACGAAGGGGGGACAAATAAGACGGGGTGGGAACAGAGACAGGACCTGAGAGTCAGGTACCTGCTCAGAAGATGAACAAGGAGAGCCCAGGGAATACCTGTTCCAGGAGCAGCCTCTCCCCACCTTGTCCTCTGCAGGGTGGGGCTCCACCTCCCTCTCCTGAAGAGATCTGAAAAGGTCACAGCTCCCAGCAATCCCCTGGGAGGTTAATGATTTCTTTAGTATCCTGTATTCACTGGAGCCCAACAAGGAGGAAGCAGCCTGAAGTTTCCAAACTCCACAAAAAGGACTTTCCATAGAGGACATTGGGACCAATACCTTTGCTTCTCCCATGGATTCAGTTGGGAAGGGATAAGGGTGGGGGTAACAAAAATGGGCTCCAGGCACGCTGGGATGAGAAGATGCTGTCTGGAAACTAGCCCTTGAATGATTTCTCTCAGTCTCAGTTAACTCATCTGTAAAATGAGAGGGTTGGAGTAGATGGTCTGTATGTTCTTTTCTTCCTCCAAATCTGTAATCCAGTCTATTGTCTTTCCATGTCTCCTCCCCACCCCCCATCCCCCCCAACCAAGATTGTAATCTCCACAAAGTCAAGAGATGGTTCTTCTTCTTCTTCTTCTTCTTCTTCTTCTTCTTCTTCTTCTTCTTCTCCTCCTCCTCCTCCTCCTCCTCCTCGTCCTCCTCCTCCTCCTCCTTCATTCCCCAAGTCTAGTATAGAGCAGGTGCTTAATAAAAACTTGATTGATTAATTTATCCTATGATTCTTATCAACTTCATATCTGCATCATACTTCAATTAATTAATCAGTCAATAACAAGCATTTATTAATTTCAGGACTTGGAGTCATGAAGACCCAGGTTCAATTCCCATCTCAGATCCTGACCAGCTAGCTGTGTGACCCTGGGCAAGTCACTTAACTTCTCTAAAACTCAGTTCCCTCATTTGTAAATTGAGAGGGTAAGACTAGATGGTTTTCTAGCAACTTGGCACATAATAATCACTAATAAAATGCTTCTTGACTGACTGCATTTATGACCCTGAATTTCTACTTTGAGTCACTCACTGCGCTAGGTATTGGGGATACAAAACCGAAAGAGAAACGATTTCTGTCCTCAAGAATTTCTTTCTACAGGGATGGGGGAGGAGGAGTGGAGGTGGGGAAAGGGAAGTGACATGGGAAGTGACATACGCATATATAGATGTATTCAAAATATATAGAAAATAAAAACGAACTTATAATGGAGTGCTAACATCTTGGGAGATTTGGAAAGTAAGATCTCTTGAAGAAGAAGCTTGAACTAAACTTTATAGGGAGTTGGTGGTTCCAAGAGGCAGAAATGAGGAGGTACTCCATTCCAGGCATTACCTGGGACTACCTGGACAAAGTCTTATTGCTTGGTGAGCCTGGATGAGTCACAGCCTCTTTGAGCCTCAGTTTCCTCATCTGGAAAATGAGGAGGTTGGACCAAATGATCTCCCAGATCCCCACCAGCTCTAAATCTATAGAACTTAGGTTCTTATTTCCATTCTAAACTCATGGCCCGTGGTAACACAGGCAGGTCTTGGCTGACTCCAAGGCCAATGCTTCCCCAACTCTACCAGACTAGGTGGTTTCTAAGGGTCCTATCAACTCTAATAGTCTATCATTTTATCTAAAGGAAATGGAACTGTGATCTTAGTGGTATAGGTATTCCTTCTAATGAAACAAATCACAACCTAATCATTCCAGTCCTGGGTAACTCATCTGTTTCATCTGCCATTTTTATTTCCATCCTTCTTTGGGTTCATTTTCTCACTTTTAACCTTAAAGGCTTTATTCCACTATAGCAGTGGTTCTCAACCTTCCTAATGTGGTGACCCTTTAACATTCATATGTAGGCATATCTGCATGTGGGCGGACCCGCCTGGAAATGGGTATCTTGGAAATGGATAGAGGAGTGGTGTCTCCTTTCCTAAGACCATTGGAAATATGTGTTTTCCAATGGTCTTAGGCGACCCCTGTAAAAGGGTAGTTTGACACCCCCCCTCCCAAAGGGGTCATGACCCACAGCTTGAGAACTGCTGCACTATAGTGATAGGAGGAGGACCCACATGTGTGAGGAAGGAAGGCAGAATAGACATTTCTAGTCCCTTCTCTCCCTGGTCCTCTCCAAAGGAGACTTTCATTCCTGCTAGGAATGGGAAGCAGGAGGTTGAAGTTACCACTCTACTTTCCTTAGAAAGAGGGTGTCCTAGGCTAAAAATATATCTGTGTCCTCCCCAATATATTATTTGTCTAGGGCATTTGACTGTGTTTACACTAAGTTTTGATCACCTTATCATTTGAGGGGGGGAAGGAGGATCGCAAGCTCTGTATCCAAAGCTTGACTCCATTCCCACCAAATACCAGCTCTACAATGAACACACATAGCGAATGGCGAAGAAATCCATTTATCCAACTTACAGCAAAAGAGAAATCAGAGGAGAATATATATTAGATAATACAGAATGAAGGTGCTCCCCCATTGAGAGCAAGATAATTCAGCTCAACCAAGACCACATCCTGGACCTCATCCAAGGGGAAACTCCTGGAAGTCTCTAGAGTAGCAAGCTGGGGGAGGAGACATGATGTGCACCACCAGCTCCATTCATGTCTTCCCAGAATTTGTTCCTTCAACAGACTGAAGTGGAGTTGGCCTCTTTCATCTTTTCTCTTATATCCAGAAGCCAGGATCTCCTGAAGAAGATCCTGTTTGAAGAGTCCTGAAAGGGAAATTCCCAGAAGGGAGAACTGAAGCTCTCTCTTCTCATCAACTCTGCCTACCCCTTATATAGGGCAAGGTCTTTATCCCCACCAATCTGGAGAGAATCCCACACCAGTGGACTTTGGGACAGGGGTTATAACAATAAGCGGTCTCTTGTGCATAAATCACAATTATAGAGACTCTTTGAAAGATAGAACAACAACAATATTATCTTTATGATTAATCAAGACATAACATAGGGAGACGAATGGCTCACCAAAGATGTATGTGACAACATGGAGGAGATGCGACAACAGAGTCCAAGGCAAAGATGGATAGCCTACAGGCAAAGACACGCTCCAGCTGCTCTTGTTTACAAATAATATTATGCTGATTGCATCAAGCCCTGTAGCATGGCAGAACCTCCTAGATGAGGTACATGATCACTTGATAAAGTTTGGTCTAATTAGCAACAAAAGAAAAACAGAGAGGATGAAGAAAGCCTATTGTGGAAACTGTGAGATGCAGCTGAATAGACAATCTATAGCTCTTATATATACATCAGCATAGACATTTTGGATATATATGGAGAAGGAAAAGTGAGTTAGGCATAGAATTGAACAGAATGAGAAAAACAATGAACTGGATGGCTTTGGGAAAATCTCAGGTATTTTTGTTTTGCTTTACTTGTTCATTTGTTTTTGTTTTTAATGACCCCAAGCTTCTTCCTGAAATGAGACCCATCTCTGAATAACAATATTCTTCTGGTTTTGATGTATGGCCAAGGGACATGGAACTCTGTATTGAACAAACAAAGGCAACTGAGGCCCACCCAATGGGCAATAGAAAGGTGATGGTAGACATGAGGACACTGAGACACATCATAGATAAGGAACTGCAGAGAGGAAGTGATATAAAGGGTGTCACCAAAGAAATGTATGGTTACAAAAAGATGGATTGACTATATGGCTGCACATGATTCATTGGCATCCTCTTTTTTTAAAGTAAGTTTTTAATCAATTGATTAATTGATTGATTACCATATTTTCCTGTAGTATCACTCCATCTCCCAGAGAGCATCCCATATAATACTTTTTAAAGACAAAATAAGGAAAAGAAAAAAATCAATATAACTGATAACACATCAAAAATATCTTAAAAACTTGTGAAAAGCACAACTCTCACTGATCTCTGCAAAGGAGCAGGGCTGGAGTATCTTCTTTTCTCTTCTTTTGAACCATGCTTCCTCTGTGTAATTCTGTGGCATTCATTCACTTTTGGCATTTCTGATTGTGCTCGTTCTTTCCATATGCATTGTTTCAGTCATTGTGCATATTGTTTTCTTGGTTCTGCTTATTTCACTCTGCATCAGTTCATATAGTTAGTTCTTTCCAAGCTTCTCAGTATTCATCATATTCATCATTTCTTGTAGCACAGTCATATTCCATTAAGTTCATGCATCACAATGTGGTTAGCCATTCCTTACTCGATGGGCATCTCCTTCACTTCCAGTTCTTTGCCATCACAAAAAGTGCCCCTACAAATATTTTGGTCTCTATGGGGACTTTCTTTTTCACTAACATTCTATCGGTGTTAAAAGAAATGAAGGAGGTCAATAGCATGTTGGGGGGAGCTCCTATCATGTGCTTCTGGGAGGACACAGATAAGCATTACATAGAATGGACAAATCATTGAGATCTGCATCATCAGAAGGAATGTCCATACCACCAAGATCATAGATGCCCTTAAACACTTAAATCTTTTCTTCTCTTTAATTTCCTAAAAATGACTAACTTTACATAGAATGTTAGGTTGTTAGAGTTGGTAGATACCTTTGAAACCATCCAGTATGTCGTAGTGCAGGTTGGCCACCCCTAGTATTGGTCTCAGAGTCAGCCAAGAACTGAGTTAGTCTCCTTCTTTTGACACTTACTAGCTGTGCTACCATGGACAAGAAACTTAAGCTCTCAACCTTAGTTTCTTCATCTGTAAGGTGAGGACAGAAATAGCTGTAGTACCTAGCCCACAGTGTAAACAAACACAAGAATATAAGGAAAATGCTTTGTAAAACTTCAGGTATTATATCGAGATCATTCAGGTAGTGAGGAGAGATGGGTCTTTGCTTCAACCTCACAGTGGATGGGGAAGTCCTTTCACCAGTGTATCACAAGAGCTCCCCTCAACATGCCAGCGACCTCCTTGATTTCTGTCAAAATGAACAGGATGTCAGTGAAGAACATAGACAACAAAATATTTGTAGGGGTACTTTTTATGATTGCAAAGAACCGGAAAGAAAGATGTCCATCAAGTGGGGAGCGGCTAACCACATTGTGGTAGATGAATGTAATGGAATACAACTGTGAGCCTCCTGGCTCTTAGCCTAGAGATTTTTCCACCATACCATATCAGACCCACTATGTACCCTCTGGGCCTTTGAATGAGACCCCATTGTGCTAGAGATAGTGTGGCATAATGAGGGAAACATCAGATGGAAATCTGGAGAAATGTGATTTCCAATCATAACTTTGACACTCACCCCCTATGTGACCCTGAGCAACTCAGTATTGCTCTCTGAACCTCAGTTTTCTCATCTGTGAAATGTAGATATCAATACCACAGAGATGTCGGAAGAAAAGTGCTTTTTAAACTCCAATGCACTGCAGAAATGTTACCACTACAGTGCCACATGCAGGGCTTCTTACACTTTTTCCACTCAGGATGCCTCTTTGGAAGTTGTTGGCATTGCATGGTCTGATGGCATGTGCAGTACAAAGTGTTTAGTTGCAGTGAAGTTGTGCCATGCATCATGGGCAAACACTGTCAGAAACACCTAGGATTCATTACACCTTTGATTTTTAATTAATTTTTGGTCATTGCACATTCAGAAACCTTTTACTGTTGCCAACTTTTTCTTGTCCCCAGGTGGGATCAAGACCCACATTTTAAGAAGTGCTGCATATATACCAGGTCTAAAGATCCCTGGGGTCTCAGTTCTGGCTACTTAGCAGTAATGACTGCCCATGTTGGCCAACCTGTATTTTTTTAAAAATTAAATTGTATTTTTCTAGTTATCAGATATTTTTCCCTCCCTCTCAATACTTCCACCCACTGGGAAAAACAAGAAAATCCTTGTAACAAATGTGCAAAGTTGATCAAAATGAACTCCCATATTGGCCATGTCTCAAAATCTTTATCTTGTTCTGCATATTTAGTTCATCAACACCCAATTAGGAGATGGGTGGCATTCTGAATCATTGCTCCTCTAGAATCATGGTTGATCATTGAATTAATAAAAGTTCTAAAGACTTTCAAAATTGTTTGCTTTTGCAATGTTATAGTAGGAATGATTCTCCTACTTCTATGCACTCGCTATCAGTCATATGAGTTTCAGGTTTTTCTAAAACTGTCTCCATCATTTTTTGTAGCACATTTACATTCTATTGCATTCATGTGCCAGAATTTGTTTGGCCATTCCCCAAATGATGAATACCCCTTTATTTCCCAGTTTTTCACTACCACAAAAAGAGTTACTATAAATAGTTTGTGCACATAGTACCTTTTTCTCTTTGTCTGATCTCTTTGGGGTACAGGCCCAGTAGTGATATCATTGATTCCAAGGGTATGTGTGATTTAGTTACATTTAAAGCATAGTTTCAAATTGCTTTCCAGAACAGCTGTACCAACTCATAGTTTTGCCAACAGTTCATCAATGTACCTGTTCTTTCTATAATCCCCTGCAACATTTGTTTTCTTTTTTTTTATCAACTTTTCAGATTGGATGGGTATAAGGTAGAATTTCAAAATTGTCTTAATTTGTGTTTCTCTAATTATTAGTGATTTGGAGCACTTTTTCTTATGGTTACATATAGCTTGGATTTCTTCCTTTGAAAATGTCTGGGGCAGCTAGGTGGAGCAGAGAAATTGAGTTCAAAGCTTGCCTCAGTCACTTGACACTTACTAGCTATGTGACCTTGGGCAAGTCACTTAACCCCAACTGCCTCTCCAAAAAAAAAATGTCATTTGACCATTTACCAATTGGTGAATGGCTCTCCTTTTTTTTTATAAATTTGAATCCGTTCCTTAATTAACTTGGAGATGAGCCTTTATTGGAAGACTTTGCTGCAAAGATTTCCCCTATTTAACTGTTTCCCTTGTAATCTTAGCTGCATTGGATTTATTGTGAAAAAAGTTTGATTTTACATAATCAAAACTGTATATTTTGTCTCCTGTTATCCTTGTTATCCTTTGTTTGATTATGAACTCTTCCTCTATCCAAAAGTCTGAAAGGTCATTTCTGCTAATTTGTCTGTTGTGTGATCATCTATGTGTAGGTCATCTATCCATTTGGAATTTATCTCGATATGTGGTGTGAGATGTTGGTCTAAATCTAATTTCTAACAGACTTCTATTCAGTTTTCTGAATAGAAGCAGATTTTGTCAAATAATCCTTACCCCAGTAGCTAGGCTAAGTTTATTTGCCTTGGTTATATTGTGTGCTTAATCTGTTCTACTGATAGATCTCTATATTTGGTACCAATATAAACTTGTTTTTGATAATTATTGCTTTGCATCAAATTGTGTTTTCCTCTGTATCTCCCTTTCTCCCAGGAGATTATGTTGTCTAAAAAATCCAGCCTCTTCTTACCTTACCTTCTCTTGCAGAGGGTCAATTTCTTCATGAGAAGAATTTCCTTAAGGACAGCTAGACAGAATATGAGAAATAAGGCAACTTTCAACATAGTTGTTAGACTCTTTTCTTCTTTCAAGTAGACTTGTGCAGGACCTCATCCCCAGTAAGTGCTCAGGAAATGCTGAATAAATCAATGGTTTTGACACAGTTGAAAGAAAGCTTAGATTGAAGAGCTGAAGGATGTGGTTTTTAATTCTTGTTCAGCTACTTGCTAGCAAGGTGAACTTTATACTTTTAAACTGAGGTTTCTCTTGGACTCAGTTTCCTGATCTGTAAAATGAAGGGGTTGGACCTGAAAGTCCCTAGTTCCTTCCATTTTAGCTCTACGATTATTCTGAGATTCTTCTTCATCATTGAGAAAGCAGGTACCATAATCTGACCTCTGCCTCCTGATCTTATGAAGATCAAATGAGTGAGAGAAGGCACATAAAAACTCTTCAAGAGGGATGGCTAGGTAGCATAGTGAATAAAACCTCGTCCCTGGAGGCAGAAGGACTTGAGTTCAAATCTAGCCCCAGACACTTAACACTTATTAGCCGTGTGACCTTGGGTAAGTTTCTTAACCCCAGATTGCCCTCCAAAAAGCAAAAAACAAAACAAAACTCTTCAAGAATAAAAATTTTATACACTGTTCTAAGGAGAGGGTTTAGCATGTACAATAACAATCATTATTGGTCTTATTGGAATTGAATTCACTAACTTGAAAAACTTCATACAATTCTAACTACTGTTTCCCAGGTCCTTCACCAGGTCAGAAAGAAAATGTAAAGGTCTAAATCAACAATTCTCAACCTGTGAGTTATGTTCAATTTGTAACAATGAAAATACATCCTGCATATCAGATATTTACATTATGATTCATAACAGTAGCAAAATTACAGTTACGAAGTAGCAACGAAAATCATTTTATGATTGGTGGTCACCACAACATGAGGAACACAGCAGAATTAAAGAGTCACGGCATTAGGAAGGTTGAGAACCATTGGTCTAAATCTTTCTGTCCTGCTTGAATCCCTGAGGACCACCCTTGTCCACTAGCATCTACCCTCCATCCTCAATTTCCCAATGACTCTTTTCCTTTCTAGCCTCATACACACATATGTATGTGTGTATAAATATAAATACAAATATGTATATATTTCAGTCATGTCTGACTTTTTTGTGACCACAACTGGGGTTTTCTTGGCAAAGATACTGGAATGGTTTGCCATGTCCTTCTCCAGCTCATTTTACAGATAAGGAAACTGAGGCAAACAGGGTTAAGTAACTTGCCCAAGGTGACACAACTAGTAAATGTCTGAGGTCAGATTTGAACTCAGGAAGATGAATCTTCTTGACTTTGGGTCTTATGCTCTATCCACTGTGCCACCTAACTGATTAGATAGATAGATAGATAGATAGATAGATAGATAGGTAGGTAGGTAGGTAGGTAGGTAGGTAGATGATAGATATAGACATAGATACACACACAAACACATGCACCACAACTGCTTTGGCTGGGCTTGGGTTGGGGCTAGGAATTTCATGCTTGTTTTGGGTCCTTCAAAGAAAGCAGTAGGTAGAAGCCCAAATGTGATATTTCAGGGAGTCAAGGACTGTTCAGCCACAAATTACTTCTTATTCCAGTTTCCTTTGTTAAGTGGGAAATAGACCACGAAGCTGCCAGGTCCATGACTCCTGAGGTCCCGATGGTTACTCTTCAAGTTACCCTGCTTTTACTTCTCTGTGCTTATAGAAAAACATAGTATGGTGGAAAGAACGTTGGTTCTGGAGTCAGAGGACTGAGGTTCAAATCCCACTTTGGGTGCTTAGTATCTATATTACTGGGCAAATCACTTAACCTCCTAAGGCCTCAGTTTACTCATCTGTAACATAAGGGAGTTGGACTAGTTGGCCTCTGGAATACCTTCTAGGTCTAGGCCTATGTTCCTATGGTGTGTTTTCCTCTCCCCAGCAGAATGTAAGGTCCTTGAAAGCAGAAACTCTCATTTTGTGCTTGTTGAATTGAATGAGATTCATATACACACAAATATGAGAGAGACAGACAGAGACAGAAAACAGAGAGAGACAAAGACACACAGAGACAGAGACACACAGAGAAAGAGCCAGAGAGAAAGAGAGAGAGAGAGAGGGAAAGAGAGAGAGAGAGAGAGAGAGAGAGAGAGAGAGAGAGAGAGAGAGAGAGAGA
>CM053595.1:54222769-54238438 GCA_028646575.1 Pseudocheirus occidentalis | reverse complement strand
CTTTCAGGGTTACCTTCCCCGCCCTACACCTGCTAATATGTTCCCATCTTAGACTGTCTTCCATGTACTCTCTATGTCTTGTGTGTTTATAACTATATATCTCTATTTTAAAATTTATTTTATTTTTCATTTATGGAATAAAATAAGCATTTCTATAACATGGTATAATAAAAATGTGATTGCAGATGAAATGGAAAATCTATTATATACAAATCTATTACGTTCCTTTTAAATATATAATAAAGTTATCACGAAAATTTCTTTTTTTCCTCCCCTCAGAAATGGCTACCATTTGACAGAAATATGTATGTATGTATATATACATACATGTAAAGCCATTCTATACATACTCCTATTTATTAGTTTTTTCTCTGGAATAAAGGTATTTACACATTGTCTCTCCCATTAGACTGTGAGCTCTTTGAGGACAGACTCTGTTTTTGCCTTGCTTTATATCTCTCCAGCTTATCACAGTGCCTGACACATTTGTTGTTCAGTCTGTTGTCAGACACTGTTCAGCGTCTGACTCTTTGTGACATCATCTGGGGTTTTCTTGATCAAGATACTGGAGTGATTTGCTATTTTCTTCTCCTGCTCATTTTACAGATGAGGAAACTGAGGCAAACAGGGTGAAGTGACTTGCCCAGGGTCACACAGCTAGTGAGTGTCTGAGGCTGACTCTAGGCCTGGTTCTTTATCCACTGCACCTGGCTGCCACCTGGCTGGCACAGCTGGTGATTAATAGATACTTATGGACTGACTTTTCTCATCTGGCTTTTTCCAAGGCATGGCATACATATCTCTGGGTCTTCTTCAAGCAACCAGCATTTCACTGGGCCTTTTTACAAGGATGTTCAGCAGGGAATTTGGGCTTAGTATGAATACTGAATCCCTCTAAGCTATAGCCCTGTTTTTGCAAAGGAGAAGTGACTTGCTCAGGGTCAAAATAGGGCAGTGCTGGGCTTTGAACCCAGATCCTTTGATGCTGTAAGCAGCACTCTTTTCATTATATCATAAAGCCCCAGCCACTGCATTGAAAGTACTCTGGCACCCAAGAGTTGTAGGTCCTGTAACTATACAAATGTAAAGACAACAAAACCCCAAACACAATCAAGTCCACCTTGCTGTTGGTGAGGCTGGGGAACAACCAGACACAAGGCAAACTTCTTAAGGCCAGGGATGATTCCATTTTTGTCTCTGTCTGCTGGGTGTAGCGTATGATGTCTGGAACAAAGTAGGTGATTGATAAATGCTTGTTGCTTGATTGATCACAGACCGTAAAAGCTGGAAGGAACCTTAGTGTTCATCGACTCTAATTTTCCCATTTTATAGAGGAAGAGACTGAGTCCCATAGAATGCAGTGACTAAAGTCATAGAGTAAGTTCATGGCAAAGCAGAAGCTAGAACTCACACTTATAACTAGCTGAACTTATTACTGGGATAGACTCCACTGAACACAAGGGGTAGTGCTACCTCTGATGGAATTGTGCTGGGAGTGGGGAGCCCCACCCAGACATTTCTGCTAGCCTGGCTTTGCCCTGGGACTCTGGGCTCCCTGGAAGCTAGGCACTGGGTATTTAGCCATTCCAAAGGAAGAAGTGTGCTACCCTACTCTCCTCCACTGATATCAGCACCCTAGGGCAAAGCCTCATTTGGCCCCAGCTTGCTATGGCTCTGTTAGAAAATAAATCATAATGCATTCACGATGCACAATATAGCCATAAATCTGGTGCTGGAAGAGACTGTTGAGGTCACTGAAATAAGCCTCTCATTTTTGCAGATGAAGAAACTGAGGCCCAGAAAAATTAAACAGCTTTCCCAGGGTCATAGAGCTGGTAAGCTTCTGAGGCAGAATGAAAACAGAGACTGCAAACTGCTGACTCCAAGTTCAATGTTTTAGCTGCTGGATAAACACCAACCATCCTGCCTCTCAAATCCAATGTTCTTTCTACTACTCCACGTTGCTTCTCTGTAGTGTGAAGTAAGGGGGTTGGACTAAATGATCACTGAGGGCCCTTCTAGCTCTCACTCGCTGGGGCTCTATTATTCCAGCTTCTTTTTTCTCCCTGTCCATAGATAAACTCTGCCCTTTCACCAGGTTTCCATTCTCTTTATTCCACAGTCCGTTCTTAGCCTCTTTGTCCTTCTCCCAGTGTGTTGGTCTCTGCACAAGGTATGTACAAGCTCCCAGGGAGTGCTGTTACAGCATGAAATTTGCAGATGCCCCTGGGTTTGTTGATGTCTGCACAAAGCACAGGGGTAAGTTCCTAGGGTGTGCTGGTTTCTGTACAAGCTCCCTGTTTGCTTCCTGAGAAGTGACAGCCAAAACAAGGTGATGCATGCATCACCCCACACACTCATTTCCTCCCAGGTCTCGTGCACCTCCTTCCCCACCCCACCCCCCTTCCCTGCTAGCTAAACCTGGGCCAAGCAGGGCTGGCTGGGCTGTATCTCCTTACTCAGGGATGGTTATGGAATAGCAGGGGATGGCTGGGTGGGGTGCCTGTTGGTATGGAGGGAAAGTCAAGGGGTGACTGTGCCAGGACAGTTCTTGCTGCTGCCCACTCTCCTACTTCCTGCAAGGTCTAGCCCCTCCCCAAACCTTACACTCCTCCCTACTTCTATTTCTACACACACACACACAGACACACACACACACACACACACGAACACACTAGCGTTAGGAGTACATGAAGACCCAAGCTTCATTTAGAGATGTGGTAGGGTAGGACTTTTCTTCCTTGTACTTTGACTTTCTCAACCCTGTGACCTTTCCCCAAAAGAACCCCTAGTCAAGGATAAAATCATATCCAAGTCACAAGCAAGGTTTTTACTCTTCCAGTACCAGACAATGTCTCTCAGATTCCCTCTGTATTTATTTTAAAGTAGGGGAGGTGAAGAGGCTTTCTTTAGGAGTCTAGAAACCAACAAGGGACAACTTGGAGAAAATCTTGTAGTATCTTTATGCCTTTCCAGTGGCTGTCCTTCATGCCTAGAATACTTTCTTTCTTTACCTCTGCCTCTTAAATCTCTAGTTTTTGTCAAAGTTCAGCTTAAACGCTACTCTACTTGAGGCCTTTCCTGATACCTCCCCCTGCCCAGATACTAAATGCCTTTCTCATCCCAAAGTACCTTGAATCTGTTTTGTATACATGTCATCTACTCCCATACTTCTTGAAGGCAGGAACTTTTTTTTTTGTATCTCCCATTTTACTGATGGCAAACAGAGGTTAAGTGACTTGCCCAGGGTGATACAGAGAGTGTGGACTGGATTTGAACTCTGGCCTTCCTGACTTCAGGGGAAGCTAGGTCAGAAAGACTCATTTCCCCAAGTTCAAATCTGGCTTCATACACTTACTAGCTGTGTGGTCCTAGGCAAGCCATTTAGCTTTGTTTGCCTCAGTTTCTTCCTTTGTAAAATGAGCTGGAGAAGGAAATGGCAAACCACTCCTGTATCTTTGCCAAGAAAACCCCAAATGGGGTTATAAAGAGTCAGATACCACTGAACTCTAGGTTCAAAACTCTATTTACTTTGATCTCAGCTGCCTCTAAGGTTACATAGGAAGAGTCTAAGGAGGGAATAGGTATATGCTAAAGGGGGAACATTACAGGTCAATGGACATAGCCTGGGGCTGGGAGTTACAAAATTACAGTTCTAGCCTCCTCTGTCACTTACTCTGTGACCTTGAAGTCACAAACCTCTCTGCTTCTGCCTTTTTTCACCTGAGAAATGAAGGGGTTCTAAATGCCATCTTAAGGTAAGAAGCTGTGGTTATGATTTGTTCCAGGAATTAAAGGTTGCAGGTTCAAGTCTTGCCTATAGGTTTAGCTGGGTTTAGCTCTATGATGGTTGTTCTGGGCTGAGGTCACAGCTGGAAAGTATTTATCAACTGTATGTCAGTGGTGACTGAATACATATGGGTGGGGAGGTGTAAACAGAGACCAGGAGGTGGTTAAGAGGAGGTAAAGAGTTATGTGCTTTTTATGGTCCAACAGGCTTTTATTTCTTTTTCCTTTATTATCTGCCCTTCCCCCAGGCACTGATCTTGAGCATTCATTCTTTGAACAAATATTTGAGTTGCTATCTTGTTCTGGGCAACAGAAAAAGAGGGAGTTGAATATATTCCCCTGTCCTCAAGGAACTTACCACCTAGCTGAGTGGAGAAGACATTATGAAGACTAGTCATCATCCATGGGCAGTATATGCTAAGCGTCCAATAAGAAATGCAGAGCTCCCAGGAGAGAAAGAGGATTGGACCACTGGAACAGGCCAAGAAAGGTTTTCTAGAAAAGGGAGGACTTTGTAAGAAAGGGAAGAAGACATGAACAAGTGAAGAAGAGAGGGGAGGACGTTTCAAGCAGAGGAAAACGGTGTAAACAAAGAGGAAGAGTCTTGGAAAGGAGCTCAGAGGTCATGTGTCTAATCCTTGAGAAGAGGTCATCTAATGTGTTGTTTGAAAATCTCCAGTGACCTGGAGCTCACGACCTCCTAGGCAGTTTATCCTATTCCATGGAGGATCCGTCCCATTGTTGGGTAGTGAAGGTCTCCCTTTTGCAGATCTGAAATCAGCCTCCCTATAATTTCGACTCCTGGTTCTGTCCTGAGGGGCCAAGCAGAATAAATCGAATCCCTCTTCCATAGAACAGCTCTCTGGATGCTGAAGACAGTGGTCCTGTCCACCCTCCCCCTTTTCTTCTAAAGGCTAAGCAGCTCCAGTTCCTTCAGTCCGTGCTCTAATTTCGCCGTCTAAGCTTGCAGCTTCCTGCCTCTCTCCAGGGCCCCTTCCCCGCTCCCTAGCACCTGCCAGGGCAAAGGCAGGTCTACATCCCACAACTCGAGAGCACGGATACAGGCGGGATCGAAACCTCAAGTTTCCTGCCCTAGAGGCAGTTTGCCCAGCCCCTGGATTCCCTAGTAGTGCACAAATTGGGGAGCAAAGCTCCCATCTCGGCCCCTGCCCCTGGGGCACAGCGGCTCATCTGTCACTTTGGGCTCTGCTTTCGACTTTGCTCGAGTTTCTGCTTCCTCCGGGCCGCGGAGTTTTGTAGGCTTGTTTCGTCCCGGCCTCCTTTGCCTCTTCACAGGCAGCGGCCTGGACCCTGGCCTCTGCCCACTGCCCCCGCCCCCACTCCTGTGTGCCCTCTCTCTGGGGTCCTCAAGCAGCCCGGGCCCTGCGCGGCCTCTGACTCCCGCCACCCGGTCCCCGGGACGCGCCAGCCTGGAGCAGGTGCACTGGCCGGGGGTCGGGGGCGGCAACGGGAGACAGGAGCCAAAGCGCCATCTTCTCCCCCTCCTCCTGGGTCGGTGCCCCGATCTCTGCGGGCTGCTGACTAGCATCCCCCTCCTACATCTGGCTCCGGCCCGGGACAGGGCGCAGGGTTGCGAGCCCCGTCTCGGAGCTCAGGTGGGCCGGAGGCAGCGAGCTCCAGCAGGAGCGGCCGGCTCAGGTTCCCGCTCCCGCCTCCTCTCCAGAGCAGAGGGACCGAAGGGCGGGCGCAGAGGATCGGCCGGTCCCGCTCCCTCTCCACCCCCATCCCCCCCCACCCCGCCCCGGGCCGGCCCTAGGCTCCAGGAACAATAGGCAGGAGCCGGGGCTCCACTAGCTCCCCGCCCGCCCCGCCAGCACCTCCCCTCTCCCCGCCCCGCCCCCAGTGCACACACACTCGCACTCACTCTCACTCACTCACGCACGCACTCAGACCCAGGCGGAGAGGCAGCCCGAGTCGGTTTCATGCCCGCTGGAGCCTCCTCCGCCTCTGCCTCCGCCTCCTAGTCTTTCTCCTCCTCCTCCTCGTCTTCGTCCTCCTCCTCCTCCTCCTTCTCGCCCTCTGCTGCGCTGCGCCCGCATCCCCGGCATGGACGTGAGGTTCTACCCTGCGGCTCCGACGGCGGTGGGCGCCCTCCCCGGCGCAGACCCAACTTGCCTGGGCCACTTGGACTATTACCACTGTAATAAGGTGAGTGTGGGCGGAGAGGATGCGCGACTCTGGGGGCTCTGGGGTACCAGCACGGACCCAGACCCGGACTGGCTGCCGCTTTTTGTCCTATGTTTCCTCCACCCCCCCACCCCATGTCTTCCGGCCTGAGGTTTGAAAGGAGCGCACTTGGCCGGGTGCCGGGAGCCCTGTGTACTGTCCTTCCTTCCTTCCTTCCCTCCCTTGGCCCGGGACAGGGGCGAGCGCCCCCTTTCCCCATCCCCCCTCTGCCAGTGAGGAGGAGGAGAAGGAAGAGGAAGAGAAAGAGGAAGGGAAGAGGGAGGGAGTTGGGATTGGAAATGGGGATGGGGATGGAATTGGGGCTCAAGGGGCTGCTGCTTCGCGGAGCCCCCGGGGAGAAAACTCGCCTCTCTGAGGCTCCGCACTCTGGCCCCTCTGGGACTCCTGTTCTTCCCTGCTCTCCCTCCTCCCTGCGCCTACAAGCTTCCCCACGCCCGCTTCAGAGGCTTTTAACTTCTCGATGTTGACGTTAATTTGGGCTTTAAAAGTCTAATTGCTGAGTAGAAGCTGTCATAGCGGAGCTGGGAGACATCCCGGAGTTATTTACAAACAGACGCCTCACAACCAGCGAAGTCCCAAAGTAATCGGCACTGGCTCCAGTAACAGTGATCACGCCGCCTCCACCAGCTAGGGCGGTCCGTTGAGGTCCCCTTCATTTCTCTTAGACGCCTCTTGGCTGTTTGCACAGTTGAGCCTCGAGACCGCCCAGCCCGTGGATCGTCTCTTAGGAAATGGAAGGGTTGCAAGCACGCCTTCAGTTTCTAGATGTCTCGGCCCTCCCCCCCTTTTAATAATAAAAGGTGTCACACAGAGTACCCCGCCCCACCCCCACAGACCAGAGGCTGGTGTCGAGTGGAAGTATAGTTTTAACTTCACCTTGGCTTTCTTGGAGATGAAGTGTTAAACGCAACTAAGTTCCCTTTTTTTCCCCCTCGGAGGAGGGAATTTCAAAACTCAGTTAAAAAGCGCTATTGACCATTTGAGCCAGGCGTTTATCCGCTTGGAATTATGTGTGTTCGTGCCTAAAAGGAAGAGGGAAGGGAGAACGGAGACGGTCTATACCGTTTCTTCCCCCGCGGTTTTCTAAATGCCCCAGTGCAGAGACAGTAAACTGCGAAGCAGTCAGTCCTGCTTGCGTTGTGTGGCGAGAGGTGGGGGAGGGGGCGCCGCGGCCGCGGGTGGAGAGACAGGGTTGGCCAGGCTTCTCCCAGAGAACCGTGGTTGCCCTGGCTTCTCCAGGGGCTAAGGCTGGAAAATGTTCAGAATGGGTAGGAAGAGCTTTGCGGTGAGTGAGTTTGCCTTATTTGTGATCTGTATTTTGTTTGTTTGTTTCCTATTGCTTTGCCCAGATATCACGGGGGTTTCTTTTTGCTTCGGGTTTAAGGGGCTGTATTACCTGGCTTGCGGGTGTTCGGCTACTGGAGAGATGCCGGTCTGTTTATCTATTTGTTTTCATTTGCACAGCTCAGTGTTTGGGGGTTCTTTAGCCCCTGTCATGGTAGGCTCCCTCCCTCTTTTCTCTCACAACACAAGCATATGTACTCGAGTTAACTGCTGGTGAGCACAACACAGAACCCTACCTAGAGCTACGCAGATAGCTCTTCCTCCATGACAGACAGACCTGGCAACCTAGATTTCTTTCCCTGATGCTGCAGGGAGAGCGTCTTTGAGCTGCAGGGGCTATGAACCAGAATTCTCAGGGGGTATTGGGCAGTGTCAGAGGTATTTAAAGGAATCGATCTTTCAACCAGGAGGGCCAAAGCAGTGGGATGTCCATTACCGGGAATCATTCCTCACAAGGACCATCCTATCACACCTGGGCTGAGGAGTCCCAGCAAAAGGTTAGAGAGAAGGAAATTCGGGAATAGCCTTGCAGAAAGCGCTTTAGCTCAGTCTTGCTTCAGGAGCTTCCTCTCTCCATGCCTCCCATATACACTCCCAACATGAAAAGTAGATAGGGCTAGAACAGAGCTAGCCCTAGATGAAGGGAGAGTGGCCTAATGGGAGTCAGGGAAATGTGGGTTTGAATCTTGCCTTAGACACTAGTTGTGTGTCCCTGGGCAAGTCACTTAAACCCTTTGGAGCCTCAAGGTTTTTCATCTTTAAAATGAGGAAATTTATCTCAATGACCTCTACAGCCCCTTGCAGCTCTAAATCTATTTTCCTTGTGATAAAGCAGCTTCTATTCTAGTCTTGTAAAATGGAAGAAACATATAAAAATATGCTTTTCTTTCATTTCATGTAGTGAAATTGCTTTGTATCTTGTTCCCCCCCCATATGAAATTAAGAATAGCTGTGTTTTAGAATGGTTGATCAACTGCAGAAATGTTGTCTCCAACTCTTTGTAGGTGAGTTTCATTTAAAATGCAGTTTTCTCTTTCACTTTGGTTGTTTTTATTTTAGGCTCACCAGAATGAGCCAAGAATTCTGGTTTTAAATCTGAACATTTACAAGAAGGAGAAAGAAAATTGTGTGAAAGATTTGTGCCATGTATTCCACGTGGGGTCTGGGGACAGCAGCCTAAATGTCCCATAAATCTCAAATTCATCTTTAAAAATAGGGATTGCAGTAGGGAGTAGAGATGAATCTGGCTAACTTGGTTTGCTTCTCTCTGTCCCGGAAACGCATGATGTCAGTAGCCCAGGTTTTGCTGAGCATGTTGGTCATGTAAAAGGCCCCTTTGAGTATCCTAGGATGGGAATTCCTAAAGGAAGCCTCCTAGGGAAATTTAGTTCTGCAGGCATTTGTGTGCAGATGGTCATGTGATCTGTGCTGAAGGGGGAGCATGTGTTTTTGTTTCTTCAAACTTTTTCGTGGACAGCTCTGATCTGGGCTCATTCATGACTTCTTTCCTAGAGTTGGAAAGTTAAAGGTGGAAATTGTCTTAGTGATGAGCAATGCCCCCTTATTTGTTGGGTGCCTAAGAGAGGATCTCACAGGGCCCCATCCACCACCACCAGGTGCTGCTGTTGTTTTGGGCTGGAGTAACTAAAACAGGGGAAGGGAAAGCTATACTGGGTGTGTTGGTTTCTGAGGTCCAGAGGGCATTCAGAGCTCTCCAAAGTGTCAAGCATTCCTCACAGGAATGATGGGAATAACTTTAGCAGTAAGAAATTATTCAAGTCATCCCCCTTGCCACAAACCCTTAGAGCTGAAAGGGAATATCTATCTATCCCTACATTCTTGATTTATAAAAAAGGAAACTGTGGTCCAGAGAAAGGGAAGTGACCTGCCCAAGGATGCCTGGCAGTTAGTGGTAAAACCAAGATTTACAACCTGCATCTCTTGACTCCAGTCTAGAAAACTTGCCACCAAACTGCTGCCGCCTCCATCTTTGACAGGGTGTATGGGAGCTTTGTCTGATTAAATCTTTGGTTTCCCTTTCCCCTGCCCTCTCTAAGGTACAGAACTGATCTTCCTTTGTCCCCCACCCCTCATTCCCCCAGTGGCTAGGATCTTCCTCCCTAAGTCACCTTATATTTATTTTATATTGTATAAACGATGATATATACGTGTATACCTATCTACATGTTGTACCTATTTATGTATACACATACATAGGCGGCTAGGTGGCTCAGTGGATGGAGCACTAGACCTCCATTCAAGAAGACATGAGTTCAAATCCAGCCTCAGATCTTTATTAGCTATCTGCTCCAGAGCAAGTCACTTAACCACTTGTTTGTCTCAGTTTTCTCATCTGTAAAATGGGGATAATAATAGTACCTACCTCCTAGGGTTGTTGTGAGGATAACATAAAATAATATTTATAAAATAATTTGCAAACTTTTAAGCATGATATAAATGTTGGCCATTATTGTCATTAATATTTTTATTATTTTGCCTCCCCCACCCCCAAGACTAAGCTCCTTGAGAACAGGAGCTTTCTTCTGTTCCTGGTGCAGAATAGGAACTAAATGCTTGTGGATTGACTGAGGCATCCTATAGTTGGCTAGCTATGATGGTTTCTTATGTTAAGCCGAAGCCTGCCGTGCCTTTCTCTAACTTTCTTCCTTTAATCACAGTTTTGTCCTCTGGGGCTGAGCAGCAGAAATCACATCCCTCTTCCTTAGGCTAGTCCTTCAAATATTTAAATACCACAGTCAGGTCAGGCTTTCTTGGTCCCAATTGGAGAAGCAGCATAGTATGGAGGTTCTCTCTCTACCTTCCATACATTAGTTTCTTAGAAAGTCAGAATGACTAGATTTGTATCTGGCCACTAGACCCAGATGGCTGGGGAGGAGAAAGTGAGGCGGATGACTTTGCACAGCCTGCCTCACTTAAATCCAATTCACTTTCGTGTCATGGAATTGCCTCCCTGATGTCATGATCCTTTTTGAGAACAAAGGACCAACAGCAACAATAACAACCACCTCAGAAAGTGATTAAGCCTGGTAGGAGAGGAGAAACACTTTTTGTGCTAATTCTTTGTGTGATCTTTGGTAAGTCAGACGCCTTCAAATTGGAAAGCAAAGAACTTCACTTTTTGGGTGGCAGGTTCTTCATCTGTAAAAAAAAAAAAAGGAGGTAATCATGTTTCCCTTTACTGCTCCATAGAGTGTGATGTTCAAATGAGCACTTTGAAAACTGCTAAGGCATTTTTGTGCACAAATGCGGATGAATGTTTTTAAAGGTGGTAGTTGGGTCAATAGAATCTTTGCATTGTTCAGCTCTAGGATACAGGTTTTCTCCCTCTGCCTCTTCCCTCCACTGCTAGGGTACTTCTTTGAATGGTGGCTGACTTTGGAGCCAAAGGACCCATGTTCAAATCTTGCCTCTGCCAGTTGTGACTTTTGCCATGTCGCTTCATATACCTGAGACTCAGTTTCCTCGTCTGTAAAATGAGAAGGTTGGATTAGGTGACTTCTAATGTCCCTCCAAGTTCTAAAGTTGAAATATTAAGAAAAGTAGGAAAGAAATATGAAGCCCTGGTGATGGCCAGGAAGGTGCTCATCCTTATACTGCCTTTGGTTTCCCATAGGTCTGCAGGGCTGCAGCGTCTCAATAGACCAGACTGCAGAGTGGAGCCCAGAGCACTCAGTCTCACTGAATATAAATAGCCCTGGTAGTTCTTCTCCTGCCCAGGCCTGGCAGAAGCCATAAGCACCTTCACTGCAGCCTTTGACCCAGGGGAAAAAAGCCTCTGAAAGTCAGGCAGTCTTAAGTCAGTGGCCACAACCTTGGTCTGGTACCTGGTGAATCTTTTGTTTGAATCTTTTGTTATCATCCCCCAGTTTCTAAAAGAACATGGGGCTGTTGGTTTACATTTTTCTTTACAGCTCTATGGCTGCATATGATGCTGCATCATTTCCATTAAAAAGAGCTGATGACTTGAATATCTCATGAAATCTGAACAGGATTTAGCATTTTGTACAGAGAATCTTCCCCTTCTCCCCCCACCCCACCTGCTGTCCTTTACCCTTGACCTGTGTTCTGTGGGAGTGAGTGACCCATGGTTGTTTTTTTTCCCTCAGCCTGTAGATAGAGTTTTCCTTGGCTTTTGTGAGGCCCTGGTTTGGGGACAGGAATTAATATGCCTGTTTTGCTTATATGCCTTCGAAGCTTCTGTCAGCCTGATTTCTTTGTTTCTGCCCAGCACCTATCAACGTCAGTCCTCTGACTGCACGGTCGACATAGTCCCTGACACAGACTTTAGACTGGAAGGGATCTCAGTGACCATCTGGTTCAGCTCCTTCATCTTTATAGAGGAGGAAGCTGAGGCTGGGGAAAGCTGAGGTCCCAGGGAAGCTGACCTCAGATCGCTCAGATGGCCAGCAGCAAAGGTGGTCTTAGAACCTGCCTGCCCCAGTCAGTGTTCTTTCTGTTATACTAATGTCAGAGGAAGGCCAAGAAGGGGTTAATTACTTTATGAATTGTGAAATCACTCTGATCTGACCTGAGTGACACCCGTGCCCCAGTGCCTTCTTTTTCCTTAGTTCCAGTTCCACCTTCTTCCAGAAGGCTTCTCTAATCCCCCTAGCTCCCAATTCCTGCCTCTCTGAGGTTACCTTCTTTCTACTTTGTATACATCCGAATACACTTACTATTGTTTATGACCTATGTCTGTTGCCTGTTAGAATTTAAACTCTTGGAGGACAAAGACTTCTTTTTTACTTTTCCCAAGCACAGCACTTAACACAATGTCTGGTATGCAATAAGTGCTTAATAAGTGCTTGTTGATTTACTGACATACCAGATAACAGGCAAATGGAGGCTGTTTTGTCAGAACCCTCTGGATGACTGGCAGTGGTGTAGCCCTGGTCATTATTTTACTAAGGAACATACATGTGAAGGATATTTGCCAAAAATGCTCGGGTAGAGTTTTTGTTTTTTCATTTTAGAGAACCTAATTTTACTAATACTTTTAATTTGTCTTTAGTGCATCTCTTGTTATAACTTGTAGGCTGAGAGCAGCTGATGGTGTCTTATTTACATAGGCCAAATCCTATATGATTCTCTTTAGTTTGGTTTGGGAGCAGCATTGAAACCATATGGTAAGTAATTATTAACTTAATGGGTTGTGGTAAATTGCAATTTTACATCTTAGTGGAAAGATGTTGTATGAGATGGGGTAATAAATTTTGATGAATTACTCTGATACTTAGAATCGCTGCCATACAATTTAAATTTCTGTCATATGCCAGGCACTGTGGTGCAGGATCTCCTGTGCAGGAGGTTACTTTGTTGTCAAAGTGTTTTTCTGTCCTCATCTGGGAACCCTGGAAAACAAGTTGGCTTGTTTTTATATTTTATCCAGTAAACTTTTATATAATCTTAATTATCACTGTGTATTTTCTTGCCAATATCCTAAAATTCTCCCATATCTCTTTGAGTTGCTTATCTGAGAAGGCTTTGCTGCCCTGCAGTGTGATAGAGTAGAAAGAATGTTGGGTTTTGGAGTCAGAGGACTTGAGTTCAAATCATGACTTCTATGTATTATCTGTGTGACCTTGGAGAGGTTACTTCCAAGCTGCAGTTTTCTTATCTATAATATGAAGGAGTTAGATTAGTTGGTCTCTTTTCTTTCCAGCTCTAAATCTATTTTCTGAGTTAGAAGGATTCAGTTCATTACATTTTCTTCAGGGTCAGGGCCACTTCTAAAATGGTAGACTATGTAGTATAGTAGAAAGACTGCTGGATTTGGAGACAGAGGATGCGGATTCAAATGGCCCATGAGAGCCTCAGTGAAGATGACCACAAAGCATCTTTTTAACTCTTAAGTAAAGGATCCCATGGGCAAAGGAAGTCTCCTCTTGGTCCCCAGGGGCCATGGCATATCACCGGCTCTGTGGTCCAGCTCTTCCTAGGAAAGCCAGTGGCCTCATGTCCAGTGCCTACAGAAAAAGAAATCTTCCTTCAGGCTGGGGAAACTCACATACCTCTGCCTTTGATTTCCCAGTTCTTTAGAATGGCGTATTTGCAGGACCATCAATCAGGCACATTTCCGGAGCTCTGCCAATCTTTGAAAAGTAAACAGCTGTTAGTGACAGGTTCACCCTTCACTGCAGATGTAATTTAACGCCCACCTCTTGGGTGCTAATGCACTTGGGAAAGCCACTTCCCAAATCTATAGAAATCTGCAGTGAAATAAAATAATCTACCTCACTTGTAACTGTGTGTTGATGATATGGAAGGGTAGGGATGGTGAGCTGGATAGGGGCTTTATTAGGGCTCTTGTCCGACTGGGTTTTAGATTTAAAACTTAATACAACACTTCAAGGACCTATAATTTTGTTGGTATGTATACTCCTTCTGCCAATATTCATTGCAGTCCTTTTATAGTCCAGAAGTCAAGTCCACTGGAGTCCCTGTGGCTGAAAAATTCATCATCCTATGGGTAACTTGGTGATATGGGTAACTGGACTTAGCTAGGTTGGTCCTCAGAAAACAGAGATGAAGTCTATTCTTTGACCTATACTCAAAGGCTTTCTAGCTTGATAGAATCTGCTGTAGCTTGTGGTCCATGTGCATAGCATTCAAGGAACCCAGGGTCACCACAGGGAGAGGTAGGAGCAAGAATCAAGTATTAGAAACTTAGAACAAGCTTATTAGTAAACAGCCTTAAATTTATAGATAATTAAACCTTGGTTATCTCAAGACAGATTGATTTGCAGAAGTGGCTTGAGAACTTGTCAGAAATGGAATCTGACCCAGGTCAATCTAATGAATAAATTTTGGTGGTCCCACTCCATGGTGTTTTGACTTACCAAGCATGGTTAAAGTGAGTAAAAACTATAGGTCTTCCTTCCAAACTTTACTGATAGTTGGACTTGACATGAATAACCCTCTTAAGTCTTCTTATTCTTCAAGCTTCTTCTTTCAAAGAGCTGGGCATTTGACTGCCCTCAGAAATGGTTGGGTAGGACAAAGACCAAAGGCTTCAGCAGGCAGTTGGGACTTTAAAAAACTTGAGGACTTGGTAGTGAAGCATGCTTCCTGCATGTCAGTTAAAAGATGGCAGACAATAGATACGGAAGGAGGCATGTATTTTCAGACATGGCTGCTGTGTTGTTTTGTTTAGCTTGACTGTATTTATTTGCTACAAGGGAAGGTTCTGTTGCAGGGGAGAGCAGAGCGAATCATTAGGGGTGATGATATTTTTTTTAAAAAGGAAAAATAACATCATTGAAACATTAAAAAAAAGAACTAATCTTTTATCCTTTTCCTCACCTTTTGTCTGGTCTAGAAACTGAGTTTCCCCTTATAGGGCCTATATAAGTAGAAGGCATATTCCTAAGACTGGGAAACTCTAGCTCAAATGCACTTTATTTTGGACTTGGAAGCATTTCAGTGACTTACCTCTTTCTTCCAGGCTGGGCTTGGATGGCCATGGTCTTTTATGCATAATAGAAAGTGTATGAAGCTCTTTCTGCCTTGGGCCTTATGAAATCAGATTCCAGAGCTATGTAATGCAGGCTTCTCCAGCCCTGAAGATTGTTGTTTTGTCTGTACGTGGGGAGACAGAGACATTTCTCCTCATTCCTTTTTGGAATAATAGACATATTTTGGTTGAAAACTCGGCTGATCTTATGTAACAGCCTGGGCGTAAAGGTCAGCCTGGGCGTAATTTCCCCTTGAAATCCCAATCCCCAAATATACAGATAGGAAAAAAGAGAGTTGAGCTGGGTTGGGTTGCAGACCCCTCTAATTCTGCAGGTTCTTTTTTTCTTTTTACCTCTGTATGATGCCTAAAGTTCCTTCTGTCATTCTGAGACCAGCTTCTCCCTCTTCAACTCCCCCTCCCCCTTCCTGGAAAGAATGATTGGAGAAGCCCATCTAACTCCAATCCTGTGTTTTATTGCTTATTCATAAAGCAAAAGGCCCCAAATGGTTATGAAATTCAGAACACAATTATCCCTGGGAGGTGCAGAGATTGCTTCTGACTGGATGAGCTATCTTGGACTATACATTTCCTCCCTTCCGTTGTTGCCTGCCTCTCCCTCCCTCTCCTTCTCCTTTCCTTTCCTTCTTCCTCTCCCTCCTTCACTCTCTCTCTCTTCCTCTCCCTCCCTTCTCTCTCCTCCCTTTCTTCCTCTCCCCTCCTCTCTCTTTCTTCCTTTCTCTGCCCCTCCTCTCTCTCACCCTGCCCTTCCTCCCTCCCTTCCCCCTCTCTTCTTTCTCTCCCTCCCTCCCTTCCTCCTTCTCTCTCTCTCTCTCTTCCTCCCTCCTTTTCTC
>CM053595.1:54200722-54213799 GCA_028646575.1 Pseudocheirus occidentalis | reverse complement strand
CAGATGCAGTTCTCAGTCTTTGCATTTAATGTTCTTTCCATACTCTGGGAAATCTTTCAGCACAATAGCTCTGTAAGTCCATATCATATAGTCTAGTACTTGATTTTAATCTGATTTCTGCTTTTTCTTCTTGAATCCCAGAATTTTCCAATTGCAAGGAAATTTGCAACTTTAAAGTCTTAAAAGCAACAACAGCAATAACAGCAACGGATAATTCTATAGTACTTTAAGATTTGCAGAATGCTTTGCATATGTTCTCATATGATCCTCACAATCAGCCTGTGAGATTACTGTTAAACATCTAATGGTGCATGGATACAGTGCTAGGATTGATGTCAAGAAGACCAGGGTTCAAATCCAACTTCATCCACTTATTGTGTGACCTCTGTTTGCCTCAGTTTCTCCAACTGTGAAATGGGGATCACAATAACCCCTCCCTCTTAGCGTTGTCGTGTGGACCAAATGAGATAATATTTGTAAAGCACAGTGTCTGACATATAGTAGGCTCTATATTATTAGCAATTATTATTGTTATTGTTGAGGCTCAGAGAGATTAAATGGCTTCCTGGTTGTCAATTAGGTAGTAATGACATATTTTGCAGGTGAGATTTTTTGGTTAATTTTTATTTTGTAGTTCCAAATTCTCTTCCTCCATCTGCCCCTGCCCCCATCTCCCCCTTAAGAAGGGAAGAAATAAGTCATGCAGTGTTGGAGGGGGGGAAGCAAGAAGGACAATGTGAAAAAATATGCTTCAAACTGCACTCACAGTTCATGAATTCTCTCTCAGGAGGTGGATAGCATTTTTCAACATGAGTCCTTTGGAATTCTTTTGGATCATTGTATTAATCAGAGTAGCTAAGTCTTTTATAGTTGAACATTATTACAATATTGTTGTTATTGTTTACAGTGTTCTTCTGGTTCTTCTCACTTCACTTTTTATCCGTTCATATAAGTCTTCCCAGGTTTTTCTGAAACCATTCCCTTCATCATGCAAGTGGGATTTGAACCCAAATCTCTCTTGACTCTCTGTCCAGAGATCACACTGCTGTCCCCACATCACACCAACTCCTTATTTAGTTCTACCTTTTTGTCTGTGTTTGCTTCTCTGGTGAGTCTCGTCTCAGTAAGAAGACTGGGATCTCTCAGAGGGCAGGGACCTGATCTTATACCACTTCTGTAGTCCGTCCAGAGTGTCCAGTGTGGGACTCTGTTCAGACAATACACTTCTTGAATGTTTGATGATTAATTCCCCAGCACTCGACAGTGGTAGCCTCTTGCACTGGGGGGAAGGAAGGGAACAAATGCATCATAAAATGAGATCCCAGAGGGAGTTGTTTGATTCTTTGAAAATTATGGGAACTTAGATCTCTGCTGCAGCTGAAGTCAGCTCACCAGTTTAAGTGGATAGCTAAAATTTAATGGGGAGCAAAAAAATGAAGAGGCAGTAATAAAAACAAGGCTGTCTGCTTTACACATTATAGAGGTATCTACAAAGTCGTGTGTAAATTCCCATCCAGTAAATCAAACTGCATTTTAAAATATCCTAGCTGAGCTTTTTCTTTACAGAGACTATTGTGTGAATCCTTTTCTAAGTTAAAAAAAATTTGTAAAGTGAGTAGTCATTCCATAATTGTTCTCATTTGTAAATCTGGATTTTTGTGGATTGGCTTCTGAAGACAGGATTACTTCTGATATTCTCTTGATTTTTAAAACTGCTTTCTTCTCTCTGCCTAAAGCCTGGAGAATGATATCCACTACAGCAGAAGGAAGAGCTTCCTTCCTTCCTTCCTCCTTCCTTCCTTCCTTCCTTCCTTCCTTCCTATCTTTCTTTTTCCCTTTATTTCTTTTTTGTCCTTCCTTTTTCTTTTCTTCATTCCTTCATTTATTTCTCTTCTTCTATTCTTTCTTTCATTCATTCATTCATTCACTCATTCCTTCTTTTCTTCTTTCCTTCCTTTTCTCTTTTTCTTCATTTCTTTACTTTCTCTTTCTTTTCTTTCTTTTTTCTTCTTTTCTTTCTTCTTTCCATCCTTCCTCCTCTTCTACCTCACATTCTTTCTCCATAAATAGTATATTTTGCCAAGGTCTATGAACTCAAGGTCTCACTCCACAAACTCACATAGGAGAAACAATACCAGCCAGGTTCTCCACAAAAGCTTTGGGAACATGACTCCTAGAATAGGCAAGGAGCAGCTACTTTTTGCCCCCCGATTCAGCTTGATAAGCATTTATGAAGCACCAGTGATTTGATAGGCACTGTGCTAAGGTCCAAAGATGGTCCTGAAGGCATGTATTTCTATGGAGAAACTTTCCGTACCTCCCAGATAGATTAAATAATAAAAGCAATACTTCTATTTTATCTGTTAAATAGGGATTATGATAACAATTCATAGGACTTTGCAAACCTAAAAGTTCTATATAAATGTTAGCTATTATCGTAGCTGTGGTGGAGGTGGTGGTAGTGATGGTGGTGGTGGTGGTGGTGGTAGAGGTGGTGGTGTGGTGGACGTGGAGGTGGTGGTGGAGGTGGTAGTATGGTGGAGTGGTGGTGGTGGTGGTTGTGGTGGTGGTGCTGTTGCTGGTGCTGGTGGTAGTGGTGGTGGTGGTGTGGTGGAGGTGGTGGTGGTGGTGGTGTTGATGTACAATTAGAAGTAAAAGAGGGCAAATGGCAAGCTTATGACTGCCATCTAATTCAGATGAACACTTGTTTTAAATCAGAATTGGAAAGGACTTCAGAGGCCATTGAGCTCCAGCTGCTGCATGAAACAAGGCTCCCTCTGTCCCATCCCTGACAACTTATCATCCCACTAAGAGCTGTAGTGAGAAGGAACCCTGTGAGGCAGCCTGTTCCTTTTGGTATATTCTTCTCATTATGAAGTTGTTCCTTATGTCCAGCCTTCATTTGTTGCTTTGTAATTTTGCTGAAGGTCCCTAATTGTTCCCTGGGACCAAGCCGACCCAGGCTGATTTCTTCCCCACGTGACAGGCCTTTGAAGACAGCTTCCTCCACCCTCAAGAATTCTCTTCTCCAGGCTAAATGGCTTGATATTCCTGTGATGTGAATGTAAGGCCTTTCCCATTCTGGTTACTATTATCTGAACACTCTTTAGCTTATCAGTGTCTTTCCTAAAATGGGCCACCCAGAACTAAACCTGGTGCTCTGGATGTGGCCTGACCAAGGTTGAATATATCATCTCCATATTTCCTTACCAATCAATCAGGAATCATTTATAGCATCTTGTATGTGCCTGGTACCATGCTAAGTGCTGGGGGTACAAAGAAAGACAAAAAACAGCCCATGCCCTCAAGGAGCTGCTCACCATTCCTAGATACTATACTTTTCTTAATTCAGTCAAAGGCCATCTGTGCTTCCTTGGCTATAATTGACTGATATACTGATATATATACTGATCTTGTATATCACCAACCACCGCTCCCACCACCCATTCCCTGCCCCAATCCTTTTCATACAAATTGTTCCAGCTCTTTCATCATGTACTTGAATTTTTGAACCTAAATATAAGACTTTATGTTGATCTCTGTTTAATTTTGTTGTATTTGATTTGGCCAAATCCTCTGTCAGAATCTTTGAAATATTGACTCTATCATCCAAGGTGCCACCATTCCTCCCAGCTCTGTCCCAGTTCAGTCTTTGGCAAGGTAGATGGCACAGCATGTGTACCTGGCTAAGAAGAGGGTCTATGAGAGTATAATGGTGCTGTTAGGCAAAGTTACACCTTCCACATCAGGTACTGAGCGTAAGAGATGGTGTCCATGTAAGGGTCATGGGCAAGATGGTCGTTGGTATGAGGATGGTAGAGCAGTTCTTTTTTCATGGAGGTCTTTGATACTGCAACATGAAGTAGTTTAATGTGATTTTTAAAAAAATCAATTAAACTTTAATTTTAAAAAATCCGAGGGCTGTGTCTGGACAGTTCAAATTCAACTCAAACTCCCAAACATGTTACATTTCTGTTGTCTTTCATGACTAGTAAAAACTGATGTGAGAACAGTAATCCCAGGTTCTTCCAGGACCTTTGCTGATCAAGAAAACTTTAGTCATGGTCCTTAGATTTTACTTACTACAGGTAGGAAAATGAATAGAGACATTTAAAACAACAGGGGTTGGCTTAGAAAAGGATTTTCTACTTAACTTTCTATTAGGTAGAAAACTGACAACTAGGCCACTGCATGTCTTTAACTTCTGAGTTAGCTGGATGGATGTCCATTGGCCTTTTCTGCTGGGCTAAAAGAATGAAGAGTATGAATGGTCTTTCTTCCCTAGACTGGGATCAATGCTGGGCTTTAGTAGTCAAAGTTTTCTTTGTTGTTGTTAGTGACCCTTTTTTCCATCTCAAGCTTGATTAGACAATGGTGAATTGCTTTGTAATTTGGCTTTTGAATCATATATTCATCTTGCTGAATTTGCTGCATTGAGATTGCATGAAGACCTCCTGGAAGCACCAAGCAGGGAAATATGTGTATGGTAATGTGTCTATCAATAAAAAAAATGCGATGGTGTTTGCAGTTCTGAGGCAGTTTGATGCAATTTAAATGCCTTTGGTAACACCTTCAATCAGATAGCAAATAGGAGATAGGAAGTTAGTAATAAAAAATGAATTAGTTGTGATTAACCAAAGGTGAAACATTTCATTCCTTAGACAACACTCCAAGTTGACTGAGCTTTCCAAAGCATGCCCTGTACAAACAGAAATCTAGATTGTAGAGTCCGAATCTGGCTTAGGAGCCCTCTCTGAGCACACAGTACCTTTTATATTAGAGTTTAGTTTTGCAAAGGTCACTAACGGAAACTCAGAGACGGAGAGGAAATTAGAACAGAGCTAAGAAATAGATTCACCTTTGAGCAGGAGGACCTTCAAAACCAGGGGCTCCCACTAGCTGCTCTTCTGTTTCCTGGTCTGCCATGAACATTCCACGACCCTGGAGAATGGATCCCAGGCTCAGAGAAGAGACCTTAGACATCTTCTAATCCAGTGGTGTCAAACTCCAGTAGAAATAGGGACCACTATTCCAGACATACGTATCCCCCTGGGCCATGTAATGACTTTGTGTTAAAATGTAATATTATCTAAGTTTTATTGTATTTTTATTTATTTTGTTAAATATTCCCCAATCATATTTTAATCTGGTTATGGCTATACTTAGGAGTGTTGTGGACTGTGGGCCTCATGTTTGACACTTCTGCTCTGGTCCAGCTCCCCTTATTTCAAAGATGAGGAAACTGAGGCCAAGAGAGGTTAAGTGATTTGCCCAGGGTCATATGGATGGTAAGTGATAGAGTAGGAATTTGCACATAGGTCCCCAATTCTAGATTCATCACAGTAAAATCCAGAGAAGAACCCCATTCCTTTAACTTTAGCCTTCACTCCCCTCCTAATCCACAACCCCAAACCATATCATGCTTTTATCAGTGCTACTCAGAAAACGCTCTTTTGAGTGTCTTCCTTTCTCATAACCTTTTCTGAGTGGTGGACCCATTGGGCACTCTTTTTTTTAAATGTATAAAATATATAGGATTACAACAAAAATCACTTATACTGAAATACAGTTAATAAAAAGATTTCTTAAAAGCAAGTTCGTGGGCCCCAGATTGAGAACCGTTATTTTAGAGGTAACTTAGGTGGTGTAGTGGAATAGAGTGCCTGGCCTCTAGAGAGACTCATATATATGAGTTCAACTCCAGTCTCAGACACTTCCTAGCTGTGTGACCCTAGGCAAGTCACTTCACTCTGTTTGCCTCAGTTTTCTCATCTATAAAATGAGCTGGAGAAGGAAATGGCAAACCCCTCCAAGTATCTTTGCCAAGAAAACTCTGAATGGAGTCAGGCCAGGTCAGACAACAGAAACACTACTGAACAACAATAAATCAAACTCCCACTCAATACAGCAGGTTCCTGTAGAGCCTCCGTTCAATCAAACAACAAACATTTATTGACAGTTCCTATGGCCCAGCGCTGAATTAGGTACTGGGGATGCAGAGACAAAGTCGTTTTTTCTCTAAGAACTTAGATTTTACTGGAGGAGGTTGCATTTCAACTCCCTGATCAGAGGCTGTTTAGGGAAGCTCTCATCAAAGTTTTTTTGTGTGTTGAGATGGCATCTTCCTTCCATTCATTGGCCTTTGTTCTTTATTTTTTTGTCTTTTTGGAGGGGTAAGGCAGGGCAATTGGGATTAAGTGACTTGCCCAAGATCACACGGCTAGTAAGTGTTAAGTGTCAGAGGCCAGATTTGAACTCAGGTCCCCCTGACTCCAGGGCCAGTGCTCTATTGACTGCACCACTCAGGTGCCCCAGCCTTTGTTATTATAATTTGTATTTGTTTAAGTTGGCATTTTGGCAGTTTGGAAAGTGAGTGGTTTCAGTAGATGGTGACTAGGATTGGGTTTTTTTTTCATAATAATTACTGCCAGACATCTCTGAAGAGGTTATGTGTATCTCACTGAGATAATGTTTAGGGTGCAAAGAACAAAACATAGTCTTCTTATAGAACCCCAGACTCTCAGAGTTGGAAGGGCCTTTCTCAATCCCTCCTTAATTCTAGTGCTTTCCCTCAATGGATTATTTCCAATTTATCTCATATATAGCTTATTTGAACATAGTTGCTTACATGTCATCTTCCCGTTCCACACTCCCTGAGCTCCTCAAGGGCAGGGGCTACCTTTTGATATTTTTTTAATTCCTAGAACTTAGCACAGTTCCCAGCACATAGTAGGCGCTTAATAAATGTTTGTTGACTTACTTATCTGTGACATCCTCTAGTCCAACCCACACCTGAAAAGAAATTCATTGTACAGCATCCTTGACAAGTGATCCTTGCAAACCTTACAGCTTCAGTTCCAGAGAACTCCCTACTGCATAATGGGATAAACCATTCTATTTTTCAACAGATTGAATGGTTAGGGAATTTTTCCTTATCTTGAGTCCAAAACTATGCCTCTTTAACCTACAGCTATTGCCTTAGATCCTGCCCTCTGAGACAAAAGCAGCCCAAGCCCAATCTCTCTTCTACATGACAACATATCAAATATTTGCGGACAGCTGTCACCACTAGAGTCTCTTCTCTTTAACATCCTCCTTTGCTTCAGCTGATGCTCTTAGAATATTTCCTTCTTCCATTCTGCTCACTTTCCCCAAATGCCCTCTATCCAGTCAGTGTCTTTTGTGAAGCATGTCCCAGAATGGGATACAGTAGTCCAGATACCGTCTAACTGAGAAAGTACAGGGGGCCAAACTTCTTCCTTTTTCTGGGTGCTAGAATTCTGTTAACAGAGCCCAAGACTGTCTTAATTTTTTTGGCAACAATATTATAATGCTGATTCCTATTGAGTTTGTTATCTCTAAAACTCATAGGCCATTCTCATGAACAATGTTTCCTCATTCCACTTCCCCTATTACATGAAGCACAACTTGTGTAGTTGATTTTTTTTAGCACAAGTATAGACTTTTAGAGTAATCCTTATTAAAATTCATATAATTCTTAGATTTGACCACCTCTTTTTGGGTCAGATTTTTTGGGGACATTGATTCTTTCATCTGGAGAAATGGTGTCAAATTCAAACCACCTATATATTGATTTAGAAAACCAGACATTAACATGATCTTTGTTGTATTGCATTTTACTTATTTTGTTAAACATTTCCCAGTTGCATTTTAATCTGGTGGCAGGGGTATTTTGCAGCCACTTGCAGCTTGAAGACCCTAAGTTTGATACCTCTCATCTAGCACATCAGCAATCCTCCATAAACATCCCTGATGAGTACTTACCTATGTAAACTCTCACAAGTCACTTAACCTCCCTGGGCCTCAAGTCCCCTGAAACATAAAATGAGTGTTTTAGGTGGTCTCTGAGATCCCTTATACTTTTAGGTTTATGGCCTTGTGATCTGTCTAGGTCAGGGGTTTTAACCTTTTTTTGGGTGTCATAGACCCCTTTGTCAATCTAGAGAAGCTGATGGATGCCTTTCTCAGAATGTTTTTATAAAGTATAAATTAAAATTAAACTAAAGGAAACCAGTTATTATGAAATATAGTTATCAAAATATTTTTTAAAATCCACAACAATTTCCAGCTCTACGTTAAGAATTCCTTATCTAGACCTTAATCCAAAACATTTAATAAAAATGTTGACTAAGACAGGACCAAGGACAGATCCCTGAGACAGATCTCTAAAAGTCCTTTCCCATCAATCCAGAAATCATTCAACAAGCATGTATTAATACAATCACTAGGATTTGAGTCTGGTAGTTCAACCAGCTCAGAATTGACCTGCCTTCTGAGCCACTTCTCTGCATCATGCTATCATGAAGGAATTTTTTGGAAAAAAAAAATCTATGGCATTCCCCTAATCTGTCAGACTAGTAATCCTGTCAATAGAGGAAATAAGGTTAGGCTGACCTGATTTGTTCATAATAAATTCATTCTGGTTTATAGTGAACCCTGCCTCCCTTTTTCTCAGAAGGGAAAGAAAAACACCTTAAATCATTTTACTATTCCCAGCTACTAGTATTCAGTGTCAAATTTCTAGTCGCCAGATTAAAGAATCTGCCTTCCTTCCATTTTTTGGGAAAAAAAAAAGATCAAGAGCAGTTGTGTAACCAGTCCTTTGGCCCTGCTGTCTTTGGCCATAGCTCCTCAGTGATTACCAATAACCTCCCAGAAGTCATAGCCACAGGTTCTTTCTGTGTCCTGGAATCACCTGAGACTAGGAGCCTGTATTCCTTGCAAGTAGATTAGTGATTCCCTCGTAACATATCTCGAGTCTGATTCCCCATAAATTCTTTCTCTTCTGTCCTTCTATCTGTTCTGAAGATTCTTCTTGTTGGCTGAACAAAGACTAGCTTATCACAGTGCTTGGCATACAGGAGACACTTAATAAATGCTTATTGTTTGATTGATTTTGCTTTCTAGCATGTAATCTGTTCTCACCATCACATCTCCTTCAAGCCAAGGTCCTGTCCATCTTTTATTCGATCTTCCTCTCATCCTGAGATATTGCTTAAAGAAAAAGCCTGGATCCTTGTGTTGTTCTTAGCATTCATAGCCAGCCTGAGCTGGTGGAGGGGCTTTAGCATTCCTGGCATTCCTGAAGGATGATGCCTTCCTTTTGTATCCTGTTACATATCCTTGATTCTATCTTTTGTACTCTTTTAAGCCCAAGCTTCCTTAGCAGGCACTTGGGTGCCTTTAGAACTTACTTCTTCCTGAAGAATCCTCATAGTACGGTGGAACCTGGTGTCAGAGGACCTAGATTCAAGTACACCTCATTGACCTTGGGCAACTCATTTAACTCTCCCAGGACTTCAGTTTCCCCATCTGTAAAATTAATGGATTGGATTTGATGGCCTCTGAAGTCTTTTTCGACTCTGGGTTTATGATCCCATAGAATAAAAAAAAAATTAATCCTGCAGCTATGTAGAACAGGTTGGAAAAGGAGAGACTAGAATCGGGGAAGGCTGCTAGGAGGCCATTGCATTAGCCAAGGCAGGAGGTAATAAGACCTAAACTAGGTTGGCAGCCTTAGGAGTAGTGGGGGAGGGGTAAGGGATGGCCTTAGTTTTCCCTTTGTAAAACGAGGAGGTTGTATGGATGACTTCTCAGTTCTCCTCCAGTCCTGAATCTGTGATGCTGTGATCCTGTATTTTGGAGAAAAATCACCAGGATTTGGTGACTGCCTTAATGCAAGGGATTTACATTAAGGTTGTATACGCAGAAGCAGGAGTTAAAGATGAGTGTTCAATGGGGGACTGAGTGAAAGGTGCCATGAAGACGAAGAATGCATGAAAAAGCATTTGTAAAGTGTCAATCATGTGCCAGGCGCTTCATTGTCATGTATACAGATGTAACGGTGAGAGACAATCCCTGCCCTCAGAAGGCTTACATTCTAATAGAGAAGGCAGCCTATAAAGAGAAGAGTCATTTGGTCTGACAAATGACAAATCCATAGGACTGCCAGTTGACTTGCCCTTTCCAGAAGCTCATGAAGGAGCTGGGAGGGGTAGGGGTCTCTGATTAGGGAAAAAGAGGAATCTGGTTTACCTCCCATTCCAGTTTTGAGCTGCATGCTTCAGACCAGCTCCATGGGGCACCTAATCATTTTTTTTCCCACAGTTGTGGCATCTCAGCTTTATCCAGTGATTCACTCTAGGTTTGGAACAGGATCGGCCCTTTAATCCTCAGTCATTTATCTGCTCTACAGACACTGATCTCCTCACTTTCCTGCTATAATATAACAACCCTTCAGGGCTATACTGGTTAAAGTCAGAAGTAATTTTGTTATCATCACTTCCACTTTTTGAGGCTCTGGAATTTCATCAGCATGAGTTCTCCTGTTGACACCGATCACAACCCTTCTGTAGTAGGTGGTTTTCAAAGGTGACTATGTCCAGAGGGAGGAGGGAACCCTTAACTACCTCTCCCCATTCACAAATACATTTGAGCTTAGCTAGCCTAGTCCTCAGACAACAGACATACAGAGCATTATCAATTCCTTTTCTATTTCAGCAGGATGGGCAAGAGTATATATATATACTTCACTGTCAAAACCTTTTAGAACCCAGGGTCACCTTCCATGTGAAGCATCAGGAGAGGGCTTTTAATGTTGGTTAATTCTAGATCTTAAGGGTAATATACACATTACTGTATCTGAATGTTTAGATATATGGTAGTGTATAGATGTGCTTGAGAGGCAGTGAAGCATGATGGGGAGAAGACCAGCCAAGACCTGCCACATATTGGCAAAGTAACCTTCGGTAAGTCATTTATCCTCTTAGTTCCCCAAGTGGCTCACCAAGGTTATAAGCTACAAATGAAGTATCAATGGAAGGAGTTTCTATATTGGAATTTCTTCTACCCAAGGAATTCTTAATTTTTTTTGGTGGCTGAGCTTCCCTTTGGTAGTCTGGTGAAGACTTTAAACTCCTCAGAGGACAAGGAAGAAACGTTGAAGGAAATACTAAATTTCAGTTAAAAGTTAATTAAAAGAAAAATGTGAATTTTTTCCCCAGTCCAAGTCAACAAGTCCCCTGAATTCTCCCTATGATCTCCAGGTTAAGGACTCCTATTATAGTGATAAACTAACAGACCCACAACTAAATGGGTGTACTTGTCCACTGAATGCACTCTTAGAAGTTTCATTTTGATCTGAGTCCATTAAAACTGTCTCCAGGACTTTTTAGCAAATCTTTAAATGTGAAGTATGAATATAGGATTACTTGAAATATGGAAAAAGCCATATGCAGTATGAACAAACTTCTGTGGTTCCAAGAAAAAAAGAGGCTATATTTGGTAACCTCAGTTGTCCATGAAAATTTGCATCTAATCATAGTCTAATCACATTCTTTGAGGGGGAAAAACTTAAAATCTAGTATCCTTTAAAAAATAACAAAACAAGTTTTGTTGATAACTTTTGGGTTTTTTCCCATCATAATTACTTCCAGATAAATCACTGGTCATCCCCTTCTCCTCAGAATTGAACCCTCACATTATAAAATGCAAAAAGTTAAGCACAAAGAACTGGCCCTGTGGTTGGGCCTGTCAGTGCATGGGCCATTCTGCTCAAGGAGTTCCCTGCCTTTTCAGCAAGAGGAAGAAGATATATTTTATTATTTTTTCCCTGAGACCATTCTAATTCCTGCAGGGCCAGAGGTTAAGTGACTTGCCAGAGGTTGGGAAGCTAGTTAGTGACGTAGCCTCCAACCTCCTGCCTTCTGGCTCTTTCCACCTTGTTCCTCTGTTCCCTCCCTCCATCTCGTTAAAGGATTTGGGTTGTTTTCTGTGTGTCTCTAGACAACAGAGCTAAAGAAGAAACCCTTCTTATCAGCTCTACACCATGCTTACTGGGTTACATGGAGCAAGATCAGATTTCAAATCCCAAATGCTTCCTGCCTCCGTGCATTCTTGTCCTGTTGCCTGCTGGTACCCTGTTTGATTCTGCAGTTTGTGAGCTACAGGGATGACTCATGCCTACATTGTGTGTGTGTGTGTGTGTGTGTGTGTGTGTGTTTTTTATAAATCCTTTTATTATGCCGGTGTCCAGGGATAGACCCAACACCCATCTTAGGAGCTGCTGTCTCTGCTTTCCACTGTGTGGACCTGCCGGTGGAGTAGGCATTGAATGGCAGGGTAGCTGTATCTAATAAATAATGAGCTATAGAACACAGCTTTCAACACTATAGAAGTTCTGGTGAACTCCCCAGGAAAGTGTGCTGGGAAGCTGAGCTTTGCTTCCACAGGCTGGAAGGGTAGCATGGCTTACATCTGACGGGAAGGCCAGGGTTTTTAGGGTTTTCTGAATAATTCAGGCCCCAAATAAACCCCAGTGCCCAGGTCATTTGCCTGCAGGACCTGGATGGGCCATGGAGGTCTGGTAGCTTTGACCTTATTTAACTGGCTTCCTCGACCTTACATCTATCTGTTTAAGAACATTTGGGAAGCCCTGTTCTAGGTAGGAGCAGCTGCTTTGCAGATAAAATAATCGTTCTGAGTGAAGATGATTTTAGAAGAAAAGCTTCATTTTCTCCCTTTCTTCTTTTTAAGAAAGGTAATCATTGGCATTTTTTTCTATTGGGAGGTTAGGACTGCAACGGGGGAGTCCTCTCTGGGGACTCCTGTAGGCTCTGTGGTCTGGACTCTCTGTTCTGGGTCACACCAGAACATTTCCTTCACCGGCTTTCTTTTAAGGGTTTTAGACCCTTAAAGGGTTTGGCCAAGTCAGTCAATCAGCAGATGCTTATTAAGTGTGCCCTATGTGCCCTGTGCAATGAACAATCCTTTTTTTATTTTTATTTATTTTTTTTTCTTGATTTAAAGAAATTTATTTTAATTAAAACACAGCTTGCTTTAACTACACATAGGGCTAACAGGAATTGCATTACTTAAAACTATTTCTTGGAGATTGTATTTTTCTTTTTTTTTTCTTTTTTTTAAATCTTAATTTATTTTCTTGGTTATATCATTCATTTCCACAAGGTTTTGAGTTACAAATTTTCTCCCCTTTTTGTCCCTACCCCCCAGCCCAGAACATTGATCACACTGTAAGACTCCTCCCACAATCTGTTC
>CM053595.1:54179575-54200222 GCA_028646575.1 Pseudocheirus occidentalis | reverse complement strand
TTAATTCCCTTTCCTTTTCAGTTCTTTGCCACTACAAAAGGGATGCTAGAAATATTTTTGTACACATGGGTCATTTCTTTGATCTATTTGGGGTTATAGACCTAGTAGCAATATTGCGAAGTCACTGTTTAATAATTTGGGGGGCATAGTTCCAAATCTCATGCCAGCAAGGCCGGACCAATTCACTGCTCTACCAACAGTGCATTAATGTGTCTGTTTTCAGTGGTTCAGCACTCTGGGCCTCCTGGGGTAGGTCTGTTTTCCCACTGAAGTGGCTCATATCTCAACTTCAAGTGCATGGGCTCTGTTCTTTCCTCTGCAGTCTACACCATACTCAATGTTACGTATGTGAAGACTCTTGACTCAAAGCCTCTTAGAGAAATATCCAATGATACTAATCTAATACAACACAAATGTGTCATCCTAAATCCTTCACCCCAGGGCATTACAAAGTTAGACAAAGGCACCCATCCCCTCTCACAGCATTTGTGAACTAACTCTACATTGATTTCATTTAAGGAGTTTAGAAACTGACTTGCTGCTTCCTCTGTTCCAAGAGTCCTCCGAAGGAAAGAAAGGCAACTTGCTTCTCATGATCCAGGCTTTTCACTTACTTCAGTAACACTTAATGGTGCTATTGTTTATCCTGACGACTTTTCTCCAGCTACAAACCTGTCTCTTGTTCTTGGGCAAGTCAGAGGTGGTGGGAGAAGAAACTTAAAATGTCAAGATCTTTTTCTTTAATGGGAATCCCAACCTGCAGAACTATTGGGGAAGGACAAATTTATTTGCCAAAGGATTTCATTATTTTGTATCTTTAGGGGTGGATCTAGAAGGGAAAGGGCAGTTTTGTTTCTGTTCAACTTCTAGGCAAATGTTCAAATCCCTTCTTAGTGTTCAACTTCTAGGCAAATGTTCAAATCCCTTCGTAGTTAATCTGAAGATATTTAGCTTCCCTTTCACAGAACTGAGCTACTATTGGCAATGAGCTGGTGGTCAGTTGGGCCAATAATGATCTTGTTTCCAACGCCAAAGAAGAATTTTTGATGCCCTTCAGTATTTGACTTCTGTGGGCACAAATAAGACATAGGAACTTGGGGTTGGCTGAGGCTGTCTTTTTGTTGTTCAGTCATTTCAGCTGTATCCATCTCTTTGTGACCCCATTTGAGGTTTTCTTGGCAAAGATATTGGAGTGGTTTGCCATTTCCTTCTCTAGCTCATTTTACAGATGAGGAAACTGAGGCAAACAGAATGAGGTGACTTGCCCAGGGTCACATGGATCATAAGTATCTGAAGCCAGATTTGAACTCAGGAAGATGAGTCTTCCTGACTCCAGGCCCAGAACTCTATCCGCTGTTCCACCCAGCTGCCTGAGGCTTTGTCTACCTGATACCAAGAAAAGTTTCCTAGGCATCACGCTGCCAAATCTCTCTGGCCACATTTCACTGGGGGCACTGCTTCACCGCAGTCAAGAATGGTTTTGAAAAGGAGGTTTAAAAGGGAGTGTGGTGGTTGTGATAGTTGAATCATTCTAGGCCATCCAAGAATTTACAGAATCTCAAAGCTAGAGCATCTGTACCTCAGAGGGCATCTGGTTTTGCCCCTGCCTCGGCACAAATGAGATCAGCAACAAAATATTGTTGGGACTTCCCCTCCAAGATTTCCATTGACAGGGAGCTCATTCCACATTGAGGCAGCCCATTCTAACTTTGGACAGATCTGATCTCTGGATGTTTTTCCTCCTGTCAAACTGACTCTGCCCTGTAGCTTCCTCACATGGGTCCTAGTTCTGCTCTCTGGAGACACATAGAACAAGTCCTTTTTACATGTCAGTCCTTCAAGCATTTGATGACGAGGGATCATGTCCCTTCCTTCTACCCCAAGACTTTTCTTTCTCACTTTGAGATAATGCATAAGGGGTTTGGGGGGGGGGGGGAAGTATTTTCTCAGACCAAGGAGAAGCAATCAGCAGTTTTGGAGGAGGAGAAGGGCAAATGATGCTCATAATATCCACATCATAACTGGGGAGTTATGATGAATTTCAGACTTACGACCAAAGCCAGACTGGGACATGCTTAGCTCTGATGCTTCTTCTAGTCCCAAGAAGAAGCAAAGAGAGAGAAGGGACAGAGGGAAGACAAGGGGCTTTTCATTATGGGGAACAGAGCTATTACTAGCAATTTAAACCCCTGAGACAAGCCTCATACAACTGAAGCAAGAATAATGAATGAAAAGTACTCTCAAGTCAACTTTTTAAGACAAATTTAGATAATGTTGGTAACAGTGGTAGAGATTGGTCTCTCATAGCCAGGGAGACCAATTAATTAAAAAATACTAGTTGACCATAGGCTCAAACTGCATACCTATTCTTCTGAGGCTGTGTTAACATAAGGCTTACCATTGAGCTATTAGTTATTGGTGAATTCAATCAATGTAGATGAGCAATCAGAAAACTCAGCCAGAGACCCTAGAACACAGAAAGGCAGCTCCCTGTCAGTGGGGCTTAGGAAGAAAACACCTGTGTTTTGGCAGTAGTTGTAAGAAGGAGAGAGTAAACACATAATGTCTGATGGTGTCCTATTTTAACTAAATTTTCTTACAAACTAGATGCTATGTTCAATTGTCCCTATGTTGATGAAGGACTCAAAAAGCTGTCAGCATCTTCTAAACGTTGGCATCCTGGGGAAAAGCCCTAGTCACCTTGCCCAAGTTGTGACTCTGGTAAGGACTGAACCTGAACAGAATTAAGGCACAAAGGAAGACTGAAAAACAGAACCTTAGATAAATGGAATCTCTACCCTTGTCTCTGTGTCTTAACAACAACAACATGTTCATGGATGAGAATGACTGGATTTAAAAAATTTTTTTACTTCATCTATCTTTTCCAGTGCATCCTTCCAAGCATGTCATTCTATTCAACAAAAATAGAAGGAAGGGGAAAAATTCAGCAAAGCTAACCATGTCAATGAAAAATTCTGACATCATATGCCATTTCCCATAACCATGAGTCCCCCACCTCAGCAAAACAAGAGGAGAACTAAGGACTCTTCTTTGGGGGCAAACTTTGCCATTTTAATATTGCATCATGAATGTGATAGCATTTTGATCTATTTTTAATCATTTTCATAACAGGAGTCATGGCTCCTCAGGAAACCATGTTACTAATCTTTTTTAGCCAAGGATGTTTTCTAGTGAGTCCGAAGGTTTTGGTATAAGACCCATTGAAACATCAGACTTCCACCAGCATATACTAAATGATTCCTCTGTGCTGACACACACCAGGCTGGTTGCTGACAGCCCAGAGATGAAAAAGGAACCCATTTCTATTCCTGCCTTCTAGGAGCTAGCATTCCAACGGACCACAGAAAATGAACTATGAATGAATCTGATTCATAGTTGACTGGGATGATCTGCAATGGAGAAATCCAGACAAAGTGCTCTAAGGAAAACTGAGGCGAGAAACAGCATCTTCATTTGGAGACTTGGGGATGTACCCACCCACTAGGCTTAGGCTGGGTCTGATTACTGTTCTGTGATATATGACCTGGTTGAGTGACAGTTGCTCCTTCTACAACTGTGTAATACCTATTCCTAAAGTGGGAAACACTGCCCCCTGTGGGTGCTAGAACAATCCATGGGGAGGGTAGTAGCCTCTGGTACAATTGGCCAGTGTCAAATAAAAATAAGGGGATGGCAGAAGCATAAAGAAAGAAGAGAAGAAAATTTTGGAAAACCATTTGTATATGTTTCATCTGTTGTGTAACAGAGTTAAAGGCATAATGATTACATTATTTTCCAAATAAAAACACAAAATGCAAGTTATAATCAATCAGTGGTCAAGTCCACTGACAGGTCTTAACAAGCAAGTGTTGGCAGGCGAGCTTGTTATGTGTTATCAGGAAGTCCAGCATGCATTGGCAGGAATATGTGTGCGTATGACTTGTTTACAATATGATACTATGTGGTTACATGATGCAATATTGCCTCATCAAAATTTCAATGCAGGAAAACACCTACAAATTTACAATAGATTACTAAATTTAAGATCCATCTTTTTAAAAGTATATTTTAAATTTTTTTAAATGATGGAAATTAAAAAAAAACACAAATGGGGTTAAAGAAAGTAGATTTCCAGACAGTACTGAGTAATTTTACTTTTAAAAAAGGAGGCAGTAGACCAAATAAGTTTGGGAACCTTTAGTCTAATGGCAAAAGGGCCACACAGATTGTTCACTTGTTTTTGTGTAGATGTTAATAAGAAGCCAGGACTCAATGGCTTTTCCCTCAGGCAATACAAGAAATTATTCAGATGATATAGAGCAAAAGGAAAGGAAAAAATGATTGGTGATAAGGAACATAGGTTTGGGATGAATCTCTGCAGACCCGCTCTCTGTATTGCCTTGATTTCCCAAATGCTGCTTTTATATTCTACTTTGGTCAATACAGATAAGTAAGAATGACTGCAGAGGGAAAGTATCCTGAATAATCGTTTTGGATCAGATTTAAGGGACTTTGGAGGTCATTGAGGTCAAGCCTCTAATTTTACAGATGAGAAAGCTGAGGAACATTTAGTGACATGTCCCAGATCACATTTGACTCCAGTGCCTTATCCACTCACCATTCCATTCTTCATGGGATTACATTTCTGCCTTTGTCACCTTTGAGCAAATCGTTTTGGGCTGTGAAATGAAAGGCCTTAAAAAAAATTTTTTTTTAACTTCTGAGTAGGTGTTTAAAAAAAAACCCACAGATAGTGAAACTTAGGATAATAAAGCTGCTTCAATCATTTATCTTTCTAAAGGATTTAGTTAATAGATAGCTCATGGCTCACAAAGCTTGCCGGGATCTGACACGGAGTATCATAATATTATGATATGAAACAGTGAGACCTACTTCATTATCAACTTACCTCCATGGTATGGCAGAGAGAGGCGTTGGAGCATAAAGAGCCCCACGTCAACGTGGCAGAGCTAAAACGGGACTTGGCAATTACTGCACTCGTGATTCACCGCGGCCTTCATTGTGAAGGGAAGAGACAGCATAAATCAGCCCCAGTAATCACAGGGTTTAAAATTAGTCAGTTACTATTAGTTACTATTAACTCTTCTCAGGGAGCAGATGCTGAAGAGTCAGGGAAGTGAAAGGTGTGGCCCATTTGAAATCCAGGTTCAAAGTTGCTCCTTTGACTGTGCTCCCAGAGGGAGCACCTGGAGTTCATCTGCTACCTTTTTTCTTCTTCTTTTTCTTTTTGGGGTATGATGAGGGCTTAGGGGAGTCCACTTGCAACGTCACATGCGGTCTGATCGTTTTGGATGACTGATATTTTAAAAAGATAACACAGTTTTAGACGCTTATAAGCGTGTTCTGGGCAGGCCATTTAACCTCGATTTGCCTCAGTTTCCTCATCTGTAAATTGGGGATAATAATAGCACTTAGCTCCCAGGGTTGTTGTAGGGATGAAATGAAGATAGTAATTGTAAAGTGCTAAGCACAGTGCCTGGCATATAGTAAGCACCAATAAATGTTAGCACCTTATAAGCGTTAGCTGCCATCATCATCATCATCATCATCATCATTGTCATCGTCATTGTGGTCATCATTGTGGTCATCATCATCATCACTCTCAGCCCCTCCAAAGGTGCTTCTTTAAATGTCTCCTACTACAAAGCAATATATTTCCTGGGGCTTGCTTTCTGGTTTTTGTTTGTTTGTTATTTTGTTTTTTGCATTAATTTTGTTTTTTCAGGTGTTTCCCTGCCCATCCCAGGGTAAAAGATGAGAGGATCAGGACCCCTTTTAAGAAAGCCGCTCCCATTCTTAGAGCCCTCGGACTGAGATTTTTATTAGGTTTTAGGCACAGCAAACATCTCCATAATGAGACTAACAGTTCGGCCCCATTTTGTAGATAAGAAAACTGAGATACCGATGCTGAACAGCTTGCCCAAGGACACTGAGCTAAGCAGAGATAGGGAAATAAAAAGCTTCATGTGATTTTGTCTGCTGGATTGCTGCTTTGTGGGCACAGAGTCTCTCACATTGTCATAAATCTGAACTTGGGAACATATTTTCTTTTTTTATTCAGGGGAGGGGTATAGTTTGCTTTTTTTTTTAAAAAAAGCCTAGAGTACTTGCTGCTGAAAAAAGTAGGTATTTTAGGACAAAGTAGATACTTTTAGAATAATAGTTTTGAAATAATAAAAGCCTGAAATACCAGGAAGTAGAGTCACCTCTGTTTTATCTTTTGTTTATAATATCACTTTTATTTTCACTATTGGTCCCAAAACCCTCTCCTGGAGAACAAACCATCATAAGAAAGAATTTAAAAAGAGGAGTGAGTTTGGCAAACTTAACCAATATATTGAAAAAAAAATCTGACGTTATATTTGGTGCTCCACACCCAATGTTGCCCATCTCCTCAAAGAAACAAGGAGAGGGACATTTTCATAGACATTTTTGGGGGGCCAGACTTGGTTATCATACACCACAGAATTCAGTTTTGATTGTTTTGTGGTCATATATGTTGTTTTCCTGGTTCTGTTTACATCACTTTGCATCAGTTCACATGCCTTTTTGTTCTCCTTCGTATTCATTTGTCCTTTCTTATGTAAGAGCACACTAATATTTCTTTACATCCATGGATCACAGCTTAATTAGCCATTCCCCAATCAATGGCCACAATGCTTTGGGTTTTTAGAGAAGGCTGCTACCTGTATTTGTACTGTTTGAAACATGAGCTTCGTAGATTTCAAATGAACCTCTTGACAAAGACATACTGTTCAGAATTCCAGTGCTTGCTATCCCAGGAGGGTGGCATCTCTTACTCAATTAGAGACCAGAAAATGTTTTCTCATTTTTCTGCAAGATGACCCTTTTCATATAAATGGAATGAAAGATTCATGGTAGAAACAGAGAATTAGAATCTATTTCCTTTTCTTTTTTAAATAAAATGTATTGGACCGTTGTGAGAGCTAAGTCTTCTAGTAGACCCTGAGACTCAAGGTATGCACTGACTGTATTTAGGACATTTGTACATTGAGAACATGCTTCATTATTTGCAGAAAAGATAATTTTTTCACTCCTTAAAGAAAAACTCTTCAGTGTCTTAGAATGACTATTTGTTAATGCCAGGCTGGTGAGGGGCAAGTCTTGTGGGGTGGGAAGGGCTCAAGACTTAGGAAGTCAGGAAACTTGGATTCATACATATAAGATCACACCCACACAGACCAATTTAGAGCTAGAAAAGACAGTTAGTCCTTGCCCCCACCCCATATCATGACCTTGTATGTGTGACTTTGGGTAGGTCATTGAATGTTTCTGACCCACAGATTGCTTATCTACAAAATGAGAATATTAGTCTAGATCAATGATGTCAGACTCAAATAGATATGAAAACCATCCTAGCAGGGCTGCATATTAACCTAGAAAATCACCTATAAACATTACTTATATTGTACTGTATTTTAATTTATTATGCTAAATATTTCCCAGTTACATTTTAATCAGGTTCTATACTTGTTACTCAGGAGTATTGTGGGAACAGTATGTTTGATACCTCTGGCCTAGATGATGGGCAAAGGTGTAAGCTTATGATTCTGGATAAATGAAAACCCAGTATTCTCAAGTAAAATATGCAAAAAAGACTTCTCCAAGAATTCTTCAGCCTCATCCACCCCTTCCCCCCTTCAAACAGGGCATCTGAAATATTGTTCTTCTCCAACCCTACCCCCATTGAACCCACTTTCCTTCGTCTTTTTTGGTGGAAAAAAGGCTATAAATGAAATGTCACAAATCAGAAAGCAGGAAACCCGCCTTTAATGAGGAAAAGGCTGTCAGTGCCATTGTAAAGAAAAAGTGGTTTAAAAAAAAGAGGCCATTGGGTTAGAAAGCAGGAAATCTGCAGACTGTGGGTTTTACTTGGAATTTCTTCTGGTGGCCGAAGATAAGATTGTTAACCCCTTTCTCTGCTGACAGTCCTACGTGCTCAATTAGACCTTCTGTTTCAGTGACCTATGGGAACTGTCATTTAACTATTTCTAGCCGTGGCAGAGCCAGCTGTCATCATCATCATCGTAATTATGGGGGTATCAGGAGAGGCCTCTTTCTATGATTCTTCCTGATTCCTTGCCCTTGTTCCCCATGTCCTCCCAAAGGTCTGTCTGCAGGACACTTGGATTCTCTATATGGAAGGTTTGGTGGATATCAGAGCAACATTTGCCTTGAGGACAATGTAGTTCATCCTGATCTAGCCACCTCTTCCCCTTCTCCCACTCTACTGGGACACCAGAGGCCCAACCACAGGCCTTTTGCTTACCATCCCCTACCTTGCTATCTCCCAGGGATCATAGGATCATAGATCAGGAGTCAGAAGGGAGCCGAGAGGTCACATCCAGTCCCACCCCTTCATTTTATAGAGGAAGAAACTGAGGCCCAGAAAGTTTATGATGTTCCAAGGTCATAAAGCTAGTAAATGGCAGAGCCAGGATCCAGACTTTCGCCCTGCAAATCCAAATGCCATAATACTTCCACTGCCCCATGCTGTTCAACCAGAAGGGAGTTGGCAGGAAGGGCTCTCCATTGTTGGACTTGTTTATGTTGCCACCGATGAATCAATAGGAAACTTGGGTGTTTCACTGTCTGGATTTGTAGGGGCAAGAGCATTTTAGAGGCATGGATGGTGTGATCATGACTGGTATGCTATGATACAGTGTTGCCAAAATACCCATTATCATCCCTGTGTCTAAATTCTGAAGTCTGTCTATGCCCAGTATCAAATGCCTGGGTGTGTTTGTCCCCTGGATCACTGGCTGATGCTTGGAAGGCAGTCTGCTCATTTCAAAAGGGCTTTCTTTAGGGATACAGGGAAGTTACTAGACAAAAGTCTCTTGGGAAGGTTGTCAGGAAAGCAAGGACCTAATGTGTTCATTTTGCAGCAGGTGTGAGCTTTAAAGCCAGTTGCCAAACTGGGCCTGTTTGGACCTAAGCTAGACACCTGATAAAACTTGTTATTAGCCATGTTATTCCAGTTTTAAGTGCCTTCTGTTTACCTCAACAGATATTTCCTGTGTAGCTACCCTGTATAGGGTACAGCGAAGATGCATGGGAGATATTGCTAGCCCCTGAAGAGGGTAACGGATGGTATAAAAGAAGCATACAAGTAACTTTAATAGAAGACAGAATGTATGATAAGACCTTGAGAGGTTCAAGGTGCTACAGGCATTTGTAGGAAAGAGAGATCACACTCCATTTGTGATGGGAGGTGGGGATCAACAAAGGCTTGATGGAAGAGGTAGGATTTGTGCCGGGTCTTAAAAGGCTGGATAGTCAGAGATGGGAGGAAAATGGCATTCTGGGTAAAGACAATGGCATGAGCAAAGGAAAATGCAGGATGTGTTGAAAGAGCAGCCTGTAGTCCAATTGGATTGGAACAGAGGGCTATATTTAAGGGAGTTGATCGGAGGCCTGAGTATGGGAGCCTTGAATGGGGATCCCAGGTTAAGTGGGATCATGAAATGTGGGGCCTTAGTGGTAGCTGAATCCAGTGCTTTTATTTTACAGATGGTAAAAATCCAGAAACATTAAGTAACTTCCAGAGTCACAGAACAAGTTCATGACTGAGCCAGGGTTCGAACCCAGGTTATCTGATTGCTGATTGTTCTTTTTTTATGTTGTGAAATAGTTTAAACTTTATCCATTGTGCACCAGGGAGCCATCAAAGGCCTTTGAGCAATGTGGAGTGGTGAGCTGTGATGATCGGGATGTATGGGATGTCTTGGGCCGGCAACTAGCCAGTCTCCTGTAGTGGTCTAGGTGAGGAGAAATGAGGGCCTTGACAAGTCTTAGGATGAGTGAAGAGACCAGCACACTTGCTAATGGTTCACAGGGGTAGGAAACCTGCGGCCTTGGGACCATGAATCCAGAATGTGTTTGTCAGGAGCTCTTTGTCCTCACCTGGCCATGGGGTACCTGGAATGTGCAGATTCTGTAGAGCATGGGGGGGTGTCACTAATCTACACAATGGGATCTTTGTGGGCAGAATACTGACTTGGTTTTAAAATGTAATATTATCTAGGTTTTATTGTATTTTTAATTTATTTTGTTAAATATTTCCCAATTATTTTTAAATGTAATTGATGGCTGAGGTGGAAGGTAGTGGGGAGGAAGGCCCCAACTCTTTCTGGTTTTAGAGAACCCAAGAAAACCCTGTCTATATTCTGTGGATGCTGAGAAAGAGAGTCACTAGTCCAGTGGTGGGGAACCTGCTGCCTCAAAGCCGCTGGTTTCTCCCCCTGCATTAGGCATTAAGTCTGGAGTGGTGAGGTTCAAATGAGATAATGAATCTAAGGCACTTTGCAAACCTTAAAGCTTTATCTAAATGCCAGTTATCATCATTATTTTTAATATTACTGTTAGCCTCCAGTTAGCGATAGTATCATTTCCTGAGCCTTCCACTGCACCCCTGCTGAGCTCAAGCTATGTTTATAAAGTAGTACACAGTGTGCTGGTCAGTGTTTAACAACCAGGCTCTCCAGGGGGGAAAATGTGTGCATACAAACCTTTAAGTTCAATATGTATTATTAACACTTTTAAAAGTCTAGACAATCAACCAAATGATAAATCAAGTCGTGATTCGTATCCACTGCTGATTTCCAAGCTGTGAATGCTCGCAAGGAAAATTTAATGCTGGGCTTTGGTAAGCCTATGTAAGCTGACTCCAGCACACCCCTGCATTAAACCCAATGATACATTATCCTTGGTAGGCCCTTCGTTGCAGGGAGATGAGAGTTTCCTCTCCTAGAGGAAGCTGCGGCAGCTGTCCCTTTGTGCAAATTGCTAATTTAGATTAATGTATATTTATTGCACTTTCAGTGGGGTTGGAGGAAAAGAAAAACTGAAAACTTGTTAGGCATAAAACTGCTGGTTTTGAGGATGGGGAGGATTTCTGATGCTGAAGATGGAGAGGTAGATACCCTTATCTCCCTTGTTTTAAACCTGAATAGGCAGGATCCAGAAGGGCCTCCCAGACTCACCCACGTGGACCTTGGGGCCAGCAGAACAGTGCTCTGGGGGAAGAGGTCAGTAGTTTTCTCAAGTATGAAATACTCAAAAGCTACAATAATCTGCCAGGTCAAAGAAGAAACAAATAATAATAGCTAGTATTTATATGGTGTGCTAAGGTTTGCGAAGTGATCCTCACAACAGCCCTGGGAGATAGGTACTACAATGATTCCCATTTTGCAGATGAGGAGACTGAGGGAGGCAGAAATAAATGACTTGCCCCAGGTCACATAGCTAGTGTCTAAATTCAGCCCTTCCTGACTCCAGGCACGTGGCTGTTTCCATTCCATCACCTAGCAAATGGCCAAACCTAATGACCAGCATTAGGAGTGACCTACCGCTGGGTATCATTAGGAGCGTTGGTAAGGTTGATAAAAACATCCTTCCCAATGCTGTGGCTGTAGTTTTTAGTTACTCTTCTTTTTCCTGAATAGTCTCTGTGGATTTTCTCTCCTTCTAGCTCCGTTGGGCACTCTTGTTCAAGGAGCATGGCTTTCCCTAGGTGACCCTGGCAGTGGGGGGCCCTAAGGTGTGCTCACAGCTGCATCTGGGGAAGGTGGGTAGAGCGAGGGTGCAGTAACTACCCATTGCTGACATCGCTTGGCAACTTCAGGGAGTCAAAATGGAAACTTCTTGGCTAACCGCTTCTTACTAGCTCTAGACATAGAGGAATGGTTAGATCAGCAGGCACCTGGTCCACAGCCTCACATATCCACAGGTAAAGCAAAAACTTTCACTGTGGCAGAGACCTTCTAGTCTCCGCTCTACTTACTCCCTGTTATGTTCTGCAAGAACTACTCTGAACCTCAGTCTTTTCATCAGAAAGTCATTCTTCAGAATGTTATTTTTGGTGGTCCCTAGGGACCTTTTCAGCTTTAGCAAACTTTCACACTTGTCTTCAGTGAATAATTGATGAGGAAAAGTTATTTTGTTTAAAACTCTCCTGCTGTCTTCACATATTATCTTTACTTCAGCCATCATCATCATCATCATCATCATCATCATCAGTCATTTAGCATTTGCATAGCCCTTTAAGGTTTGCAAAGTATTTTGCAAATATCATCTCATTTTTTCTGTGACAACCCTGTAGTAGATGCTACATTTTTTTTAGATAAGGAAACTGAGTCAGGCAGAAGTTAAGTGACTTGTCCAGGGTTATACAGCTAGCAAGTGCCTAGAATAGTATTTGAACTCAGGTTTTCCTGACTTTGGGCTCAGAGCTCTAGCCACTATACCACCCAGCTGACTAATTCTTATCTCTCTCCTGTAGCAACCTTGAACTCTGCCCCAGTTCCCATTACTTTTATAGGTGAGCTTTTGCCTTATCTTAAACAGCACTAGTGCTTAGCGCAGAGTAGGCACTTCATAAATACTTATTGACCAGCTGATTATTATATTTCCTATAAATTTCCACACTATGCAACCTTCTCATACCTACCCTTTCCAGCTGTCCCTTATATATTGTCTACGTTCAATAGAATCTAAGCTTGAGGGCAGGTACTGCTTTGCACAGTCCTTGTCTCTCCTCTGACTCTGTTTTTTCTATTTCTATCTTTCTTTCTCTCCCTCTTCCTCTCCCCCTCTCTCTTTCTCCTCCTCTTTTTCTCTCTCTCTCTCTTTCCCTTTCCCCCTTTTCCTCTCCTCTCTCTCTCCCCTCTCTCTTTATCTCCCTCCCCCCATTCCCCCCTCTTCTCTCTCTCTCATTCTCTCTCTCTCTCTCTTTCTCTCTCTCTCTCTCCCTCCCTCCCCTCTTCCCCTTCTTCCCCCTCTCTATTTCTTTCTCCCTCTCTCCTTCTCTCTCTCTCTTTCTCTTCCTCACCCTTTTTGGTGTGCTCTGGACAAGATGGTTCTACTTGCTTTTTGACTTCTCACAGACAGCAGTATATAGACTGGTTGTCATCCTTGTTCTTTCTCTAGATACTTTGAATTGGGGCATGTGGAAGAAAGTTATGAGCCTGCTTTGGGGGTAAAGTCAGTCCACATCTGCTGTTGGTGTTCCCATGCCCCTGAGAATAGCCCCCAGCAGCCCTATATGTAGGAGATGATGACTCAGGCCTGCCTGGAGTTAGGATTCTGGGGGCTCAGCTGAAGTTTCATATTGTTCTCCAGGAACTAGGTCTTGTGTATTTATGGAATTGCAAATTTAATCTGCCAGACTTCAAACCTCAGTCCTAGGGCCTAGCGAGCCAGGTGTCTTCAGCCTGGGAGGAGCAGAGAGCCAAGGCTACAGTCTTAGTAAGTCAGGAGAATGCAGTCTTCCCAAACTAGGTTTCCCTGGCGTCAGCCAGTTGGTCTGCTGGGCTTCTAAACTTTTCTCCACTTGTGACCCCTTCAGGGCTTCTTAAACTGTGGGTTGAGACCCCATATAGGTTGCAATCCACAGCTTACGAGTCAGTCAGACCTGAGTTTGAATGTAACCTTGGACACTTACTCTCTGTGTGACTGTGGGCAAGTCATTGATCCTTCTCCGTGGGTAAAATGAGGGAGTTGGACGCAGTGGCCTCTCAGGCCCCTTCCAGCTCCAGTTCTGTGATCTGTTCTTCTGTCTCCATTCTAATTACCCAGATAATTGGCCTCTGCTCTCCATTTTGCTTTTAACATCTACCTACTGCCATTGCAAGAAAGGCTGGTAGGATTTGGGGATGAGAAGGGAGGCATGTGTAGAGAGGGACCAGTGATCTGGGGAAGGAGCAATGATATATTTTGACCAGGTCTGGTCAACTACTTACCCATTTGTATTTTTTAAGCTTTTTCCAAAAGAGTGAATGAGACACACAGAGAAAGAAGGGATGAAGGAGGCAGACGAATATTTTAGAAAGAGAGCTGCATAATATCATTTGTTAATTCAATAAGCATTTGTAAAATGGCCACTTTTGTACAAGACCTTGTGCTGGCTTGGCCCTAGGAAAAATAAAAATCATTATGTTGACCCTCCTGCCAAGAAACTTCCAATCCAAGGTGGGGTCAAAGTGAAAGACATGGAAAAAGTAGAATTTAGTAAACATAAAGGAGAGGTTGAAACATGTCTGAGAAATTTGAGGGGGGGAGGGGTCTCTTTCTGCTGAGAGGATTAGTGCTGTCTGTGGATTTGTGTGATGATGGATGGTATCACATTCCATGGAAAAGGGGTGACTCAGGCAGAAGGAAAGAGGGAAAGAAAGAAAACTGGAAGGAAGAAAGGGAAGAGGGAGGGAATGAGGAAGAGAAGGAAGGAAGAAAGGAAGGAGAGAGGAAGGAAATAAGGAAGAAAGGGAAGATGGAGGGAATAAGGTAGGGAAGGAAGAAAGGAAGGAAAGAGGAAGAAAAGAAGGAAGACAGGGAAGAGGGAGGGAAGGAAGGAAAGAGAGAGGAAATATGGAAGAAAGGGAGAAAAGAAGGAAGGATGGAGGAGAGGAAGAAAGGAATAAGGAAGGAGGAAGGGAGGAAAGGGGGGAAGGAAGGCAGGAAGAAAGATGGAAGGAAGGAGAGAGGGAGGAAAGGAAGAAGGAAAGAAGAGAGGGAGGAAAGGAAGAAGGAAAGAAGAGAGGGAGGAAATAAACATTGATTAAACACCTACTGTGTTCTAGATGCTGGCCAGGCACTTTAAAGATATTTCATTTGACCCTGACAAAAACCCAGGCAGTAGGTTTTATTATCTTAGTTTTACAGTTGAGGAAACTGAGGTAAGCAGCTGTTAATGACTTATCCAGAACTACACAGCTGGTCAGTGTCTGAGGCTGGATTTGAACTCAGGTCTTCCTGATTCCAGGCCCAGAGCTCTCTCCACTGAGCTCCCTGCCAGGGAGAAGGAGGCTTCAGTAGACAGAGATGGGAGTGGTGGTAGGGTGGGGCAGGGTGTTTGGTCCCACTCTGAGGGGATGATGTGAGCATGGAGACAGGAAGAGACAGGCTGAGAATCTTTGAACATAGGTGTAACTGTCAACGAGTCAGCAGGCATTTATTAAGTGCTCACCATGTGCCGGGAGCTGCCAGGTTTAGAACCTGGAGAAGAATGAAGGAGTGAACATGGCTGACCTTGGCCCTTTCCTTAAAATGGAGGTGCCAGCAAGAAATGACCAGTCAGAGCTGGGGCAAATGGACCAGGGAGAGAAGGCTGCGGGGTCTCAGTAGAAAGAAGTCCAGAGAGCTGGGATCAAAGCCCAGAGAGGAACAAGGGAGTAAACTAGCTGGGGCATTTTGAAAAGTAAATGTGGGCCATCCTTGGAATGGGGCCAAATGCTTCTCAAACTCTGCTCTCCTCTTTTTTTTTCAGTCTCTTGGCTTCTCCTGCTTTCTTTGCAAGATCGTTTTTAATACCTTGGGTTGTTCCACAGAGTTGGATGATATTCCCAACAGGGAGAGAATAGGGAAGAGAGGACAGAGCCAAGGGCAGAACCTTAGGGAACAAGTGATTTGAGGGACTCGGTAAAGGCAAAGACTTAACAGACAGAAGGTACGGCTGAAGATGTAGGAAGAAAACCAGATGTGACGATTTAAAGCAGGTGTCAAACACGGCTTGCAGACAGTATTGGCCTGCACTCCTGAGTACTAAACAGGCTTCAAATGTGATTGGAAAACATTTAACAAAATAAATAAAAACACAATAGAACATTATGTACAATGCAGTATATATATAATACAATATATATATACATATATATATAATACAATCTATGTTCTTTCGAGTCAATGCGCACCCACAAGGATTCTTAAGATTCTTATTCTTCAGGGGGCCCTGTTTCTATTTGAGTTTGATGCCAAGGAGTTGAAGAGGGAGGAGAAGAGGAAATACAGGACAGGCTGCTTGACTGTCAGATGCTTCATAAATACAAAGTAAATAAAGAAAGATAAGGTTTCAGGATGGCTTGGTGGCACAGTGAATAGAGCACCAGCCCTGGAGTCAGGAGGACCTGAGTTCAAATCTCCCCTCAGGCACTTAACACAAAAACTAGCTCTGTGACCTTGGGCAAGTTATTTAACCCCAATTGCCCTCCCTTCCCCCCTCCAAAAAAATAAGGTTTCTTAAGTAAGCCAAGGGAATAATACGGCATAAGACTGATTAAATTAGGTTAGAGCCAGATTCTGTAAGGTTGTCAATACCCCAGGTTATGCAGGGTGTCTCAAAGGTCTTAGTGGAGCTTCAAACTTCAGCAGCTTACAATTGCACTAAGACTTTTGGGACATCCTGTGTTTTTATTTGATAGACAGTGGGGAGCCAGGGAAGGCTTTTGATTAGAGGAGTGAAGCCCTTGGAGTAGAGCATCTGGAAGAGCCTAGGGCAGCTGTGTAAAGGATGAGTAGAGGCCTATTACAGTTGTCTAAGCGAGAAGATATATGGGCCTAAACTAGCATGTCTTCAGTGGAAATAGAGCGAAGGTGATAGATGAGACAGGTGGAAGAGCGGGAGCAGAAGAACCAGGTGAGATAAATAGATTTAACAGGACTTAGCAGCTGATTGGATGTGGGAATGAAGAAGAGGGAAGTTTGGAGCTTAGATGAGGGGACATCCATGTTTAAGTGAAGACAGTGGGGAATCACTCAGTTCTAGAAACAAGAGGAGAAACCTGTCTCCCTTGGCCTCCATGAATCGGCTATGGGAGCCATCCTTACACAGAGGGGGAGATAGGCAGGCAAAGCACAATTTAGGACAATACAATCTCATCCCATATTAATTTCCTGCATTTGAAACATGAACTACCCTGTTACCTGGATTTGTGTAACTGTTGTAGGCTGTGCCCATTTGTAGCATAGGACAACACGGTATGATGTCATGATGAGGCGGGGGGCGGGGGCAACAAACACCAAAGATCCAAGTTCTAGCTATAACTTTGCCACAAAATAACTGTGAGATGGTAGGCAAGTCATTTATCCCCTCTGAGTGTTAATTTCTTTACCTGTAAAAAGGGAATATCTTTTCGGCCTTAATTCTGTATACTCTTAAGGGATGTTGGAAGGATGCACTGGGAGCCCACTCTGTAAAGTGTACTCTATGGATGAAGAACTTTTGCTGGTTTACCCAACAAAACCACTTGATTGGCACTGGGGGAGAAAAAATTTAGATAAGGTAGATATTAGCCTTGATTTCACAGTTTATAGTCTCTTTAAAATGTGTAAATATCTCTGGTTCAGTCAACTTCTAAATTTTCTAATTTGAAAAGAGCTTGATATTCATTAAATGCGTTTTAAGGAACCAGTCAGACAATAAATTCTAAGCATTTTCATGAAAGGAAGAAACTTTAGATTAATTTACATTCACTTTTATAAAAATCAAAGGTACATTTTCAATAAGTCTGCAGAGTGCATGCCCCTGTTGATGGCCATCTCTGTAGCTCTGGCTAATTTGACCACTTAAATAATAAAGACTTTTGCATTGACCTTGTTTACAAATACCCAATTTTATATATCGAGTTTTTTCCCTAATGTGTCTTTATTTGACTGATTTTTTAATACATTTACTATCCAGCATCCTTTTTCTTGTCTGGGGAAGAATTAATTAATCTTCAGTGTAAACCAGTGAAAGAAAAGTTAATAAAAAGTGTAATGAAACTATAATTCACAAAGGAATTAGATTTCATTTATTTGAAATATATGCCAGACATTAACCCACTAAGCTATGCTGACTTGGTTTAATAGCCATGGAAATAGATAGTAGTTTTCCTTACAAAGGGTTTCCATCCACAATGCCAAGGGGATTCGGGGTTAGTGAGTAGGATAAAGTGCATCTCATGACCTTAGAATGTCAATTTTCTGGCACCAGGAAAAATTTCATAAACTTCTTACATATTCGTCCTTTTCAATCAGAAGATAAAGGAGGGGAATGTTTCCTAAATATTTCCACTTCACCCATCAGTGAAGAATAATGATAAGAAAATGTATTATATAACTCTAGTGATCAGTGTCTTAAGCAAGAAGGTACCCTCAGGATCCTGGCACTGTCTCATTATATATCCTTGGAAAAATCACTTTTCTCTCTGGGTCTCAGGTTCCTCCTGTGTCAAAGAAGGGATTGAATTTGACATCCTCCAAGGGCCCTTCTGGCTCTTTATGCTTTCTAGGATTCTGTGCATCTTCTGGGCCTTAGGAATTCTGGAAGCAGAGGCATGATCTCTAGAGGAGGCTGTAGGCACAAGTGGAAGAGTGAGAAGCCCGTTCGTTGTTGCTGGGTTCAATGAGGTCCTGCTAGAAGGGCCCTTGACACCTGCTGTTCCTGGTAACTCTGTGTTGATCCACTCTTGGCCAATGGGCCCTGCTGCCAATTAGCCTCTCAGATCTTAAAGCCTTCCCAGGCAGGGGCCTGCCAACATTAGAAGTGAGGAGAGACCACCTAAAAATTTAATTAAATTGGCAACGTTTTTATAGTTTGAGGAAAGTTTGCATTTAAAGAGAAGCAGCATTCTTTGTGGCACAATGGATAGAGAGCTGAGCCTGGAGTCAAGAATCATTTTGGTGAGTTCAAATCCTGCCTTACATACTTAGTAGTTGTATGATCCAGGGCAGGTCACTTAACCTTGTTTGCCTCAGTTTCCTCATCTGTAAAATGAGTTGGAGAAGGAGATGGCAAACCACTCCAGTATCTTTGCCAAGGAAACCCCAGATGGGGTCACCAAGAGCTGGACACGACTGAAAAGTAACTGAACAAAGCATGTGTACATATGCACACGCGCGCACACACACACACACACACACACACACACACACACACACACACACACACACACACACCAAATCATGCCAGAGTCAAAAGACCACAGAACTTGGAATCAGGAGAAACCCGGATTCCTGCATCTAGTATTTTCCTACCTTTGTGACTGTGGATCATAGGATCATAGCTTTAGAGCCAGAATAATTTGAGAAGCCACAAGTCCTGCCTCCTTTTACAGATGAAGAAATTGGAACACAGAGATGTTAAATGTCTGGCCCAGGGTCACGCAGAGAAGGGAAAGCGAGTGGGGGAGAAAACAAGCGTTTCAATAGGACCTACTATGTGCCAGGCACTGTGTTAAGTACTTTACATATATGTCGTTTGATCCTCACAATGACCCTGTTGTAGTTGTTGATTTTATCACTATTTTATAGCTGAGGAAACTGAGGCCGAGTGACTTGCCTTGAAGTTAACACAACCTCTGGGGTTGGATTCGAATGCAGATCTACCTAACTCCAGGCCCAGTGCTCCATGACCCGCACCACCTAACTAGTAAGCATGTGCGAGATGGGATTTGAAATCTGTTCTTTCAGACTACAGATGCAACTCTCCATCCATCAGTCCATTCAGGTCACTTCCCTTCCCTCAGTCTTAGTTTGATCAATAAGACAGAAGCAGTACCTATCTCAGAGCTGTTGTGAGGCTAAGTTGGGGGGTACGGTGGATGGGGAGCACGGGCGATCTCACGCAAGTTACTGAACCTCTGACCTCCTCAGTCTTCCCATCTGTAAAATGGGGATGGTAACAATAACCCCCACCTCCTAGGGTTATTACGAGGGGAAGAGGAGAGATTAGCAAACACGGAAGCACTGTATAAATGCTGTTATTTTTACCATCAAATTAGACGTGTGTTAAGTCCCTTGTAACTCTTAAAGTGCTGTATGTCGGCCATTATCATCAGCATAAGCTTCAGCATTCTGGTTATTTCGTTCTCATCTCTTTTGGGGGTGGACTTCTGATGGAGACGGTCTGAAGACAAATCACTGGCCTCTCCGTCTTTTATATTTAAAGTTGTGCAGCCTGTTGCACAGACGAGGATGGCTGCTTGTTGTAGTCAGATAGAAGGATGAGGCTCTAAGCTGGTGGTTCTCAACCTTCCTAATGCCGTGACCCTTTCATGCAGTTCCTCATGTTGTGGTGACCCCCAACCATAAAATTGTTTTCGTTGGTACTTCATAACTGTAATTTTGTTACTGTTATGAATCATAAAAATGTAAATATCTGATATGCAGGATGTATTTTCATTGTTACAAACTGAACAGAACTCACAGGGTGAGAACCACTGCTCTAAGGCCTGTAGGTTTCCTGAAAGCTGCCTTGGTACAAGTCCGGTAGACAGGAAAATGTTGTTGCTATGGTTGTGGTTGTTACTGTTACTGTTGCTTTTGGTATTATGGCTGTTGTTTTGTTCTGGTCTTGGCCCAGTTATTCAAGCCACTGGTAATAGTTACTAGTTATGTGATAGCAGGCCTCTGAGCCTTGGTTTCCCTTTCTGTAAATGGATGGTAATGATGCTAGCTTACTTAGCATAGAAGGTTGTTGTGAACAAGTACTTTGTAAACTATAATCAGACCGTGATCTCCTTGAAGCCAGGGGCTGATTTTTGCTTTCCTTTGTTTCCTTAGTGTTGAGCACAGTGCTGGGCACACAGTGACCTCTTCACAAGTGCCTGTTGTTTGATTAATATGAAATATGCATGTCTAGTGTTATTACTGGCATTATCGTGATTTATTCTCACCAAATTTAATGCAGTCCTTGAGGTGAAAAATGATTTGACACATTCTGAAACATCAACACTCCTGGCTATTTTTCCAAGTTGACTCTCAGTACAGCCTGCACAGATGCTGTTAACAAGTGTGTGTGTGTGTGTGTGTGTGTGTGTGTGTGTGAGAGAGAGAGAGAGAGAGAGAG
>CM053595.1:54160611-54179075 GCA_028646575.1 Pseudocheirus occidentalis | reverse complement strand
TTGAGGCAGGTTTCTTAAACTTTTCTGTGTCATTTGGAGCTAGAGGGACTTTGAAGACTGTTTAAACCAATGGTTCATGAGTTGTCTTCCACAGACTCTAATCTAGACCATTTCAGGGGGTCTGCAAAGTCAACATTTATTTATATAAATACTAAGATGTTATTTGCTTATTAAAATATGTCTTCCTTTTCCAGCTACTTCATATACCTCAGCTAAAACAACATATCACTACAGATTGAATAGAGAAGGGGATAGCAGAATCCAGCTATTTTCTATTAAGCCCAGTATTAAAGAGATTTTCCCCTCCCCCCCAAAACCCCATGTACATCAATGCCATTATGAACTAACTTTTTGATTTGGAAAATGGTTTTTCATAAAATAATATTTTCATAAAATATTAAATGTAATAACTTTGTTATTTTTAAATGAATTAAAAAATAAGCATTTAAAAATAAACATTTAAAAATTCATCAGTTTTAATTTCAAACATGGTAAATATTGATAGTTATAACCTATAGAACCATAAATTCTTTGGGTTCCTCTTTAATTTTAAGAGTGCAAAGAGTTTCTGAGACCACAGAGTTTGAGAACTGCTGGTGTCGTATCTGCAAATGCAGGAAATGAGGTCTAGAGAGGGGACAAGGCCATATGTAGGAGGGACATAGTTGCAGCCCAGGTCTCTCAGATGGGACCAGTAATACCTCTGCCATCTACCTCACTGGCGATTGGGAGGATAAAATGAGATCACAAAAAAGTGTTTTGGAAAGTATAGAGCTCTATGCAAATAACAGGTATTTCCATCATCATTATTGCTAATATTCTAATTATATTGAGGCAGCCTGACCAGATGAATTAGAGCCCTGTACTTAGGCTGAAAGACCAGGATTGAATTCTGCTACTGACTTGGTATTGTTTGTATGTGTATTGCATATATATTTAGCCAAGTCACTTAACTACTCTGAGCCTCAGTTTCTCCCTCTGTAAAATGGGACTACTACTCCCTATAGCCCCTACCTTACTGGGTTGTTATGAGGTATACATGAAATAGTCCCTGTTAGGAGCTTGGCAAACTTTGAAGACCTATGTAAATATCATATGTAAACAAAACATGTTTTATTATTATTATACATTAATTTAAAGTAAAGGTTTTTGTTGTTTTGTTGTTCAGTCATTTTCAGTTGCATTTAACTCTTTGTGACCCTGTTTGGGATGTTCTTGGCAAAGATACTAGAGTGGTTTGTCATTTCCTTCTCCAGCTCATTTTACACATGAGGAAACTGAGGCAAACAGTGATGTGACTTGCCCAGGGTCACATAGATAGTAAGTATCTGAGACAGGATTTGAATTCAGGAAAATGAATCTTCCTGACTCCAGACCCGGTGGCACTTAAGCTGCACAAGGTAAAGGTACCCTGGCTCAAAGGATTTATTCAGTCAATCAGTAGGCATTTAAATGCCTACTGTGTGTCAGATGCTAGGGAGACTAGCACAAAAGTGACATCAATCTTTGGCCTCAGGGAACTTAATTTAACTGGGAGGGTCAACATGCGTCTATTATATAAATGCGTAGGACATAGATACGAGTTCATTTGGGCAGTAGAGCACTCACTGGGGAAGTGTCAGAAAGGACTGTCATGTAGGAAGAAAATGGTGCTTGAGCCTAGCCTTGGAAAAAACAAAAAGTAAACTAAAATGCCCCGTTTTTTCCTTCCCCCACTAAGGCCCACGGGGCTTAGTCCCTGGCTTGGCCTTCTCTTCTTCCCCCAGCAGCCTCCAAGTATCCCCCACCCTCTATGGAGCTGGGTCAAGAGGAAGGAGAACCCTCAGCCCTGTGTCTGGGCCAGAAGCAGGACCCATACTTGAGGCAATTAGGCTATGACTTCTTGTCTTAACCAAATGATTCTCTGTCAAAGAAGGAGCTACAGAAACAAAACCCAAGAACCCCATCATCGTAAAAATTTGCCTTCCTTCCAGGCTGTGGTGCCATTTAAAAATAAATGATGAAAGAGAGAGAGGGAAGGAGGGAGGGAGGGAAGGGAATCACTTCTGGCCAGAGCCCTCTTCGGCCCAGAGTGGCCAGAAGTGTTGCTAAACTGGGCTATAAGGCCCCAGCTCCCGTCTGAAACAGTTATGCTTTGTGTGACTTGCTGCACTACACAGTAATGAGAGCCTCAGGCCAGAATTTTAAATTATTAAATATCTTTAAGAGATTATTTGAACCTGAGTGTGTGCATGTGTATGAGAGAGAAGGCTGATGGGAAATCTCTCCTCCTGGAGCTGCCTCCCTGCTTATCTCAAGGGGAGCTGAGAATAGACAGGGAAGAGGGTGTGGTAGAGGGAGCAGCAGTGTGAGAGAACACACTGGGGACTTGAGCTCCTTCTGGGCACTGGCATTTAGTAGCTGCGTGAAGTCTCTTCTTGTGTAAAGTCCCATCTTCTGTGGGCCCTACTTTGCTCATCTGAAAAATGGGGATCCAGTTTAATTCATCAAAGATTTCTTAAGAGAATACTATTGACCAGATCCTGTGCTAGGTACTAGAAGATGCCAAAACAGACAATAATAGTTATTATTTTTATTTTAGCTCCTCACACTTGCATGATGCTTTGAGGTTTGCAAAGTGCTTTACATGTATTCATTCATTCATTCATTCAGGAAATCCCAAAGTGTGCATGGTACCACCAGCTCTGCTCCTCAGGTTCCACTGAATCCCAACCATTCCTTTCCCAGATCCAGGCTTTATTCCCTTGATAGACCATAGATATGACTGCTCTTATCCCTGGCCTGGGGTGGAGGGCAGGTGGAGAAGTCATGGCATTGTTAGGTTGAGATCCAGAAGGAATCTTAAAGATATTCCCATAGGTATGGTCCCTCAGTGAGGCCATAAATTTCCCATGGGCTGAGATTAGGTTCTTCTGCTTTCTTTGTTCCCTATTACTGGAGGTCTTCAAGCAAAGGATGATGACCATTTGTCCCCAGTAAGTGCCAAAAAGAGAATTCCTACATTGGGTAAAAGACTGGACTTTATATGACCTCTGAAGGTCCCTTCCAGCTTTGTGATTTCTGTGATTTTGCAAAGGCAGCTGGAAGCTTGACATGGTCACATGTGGAAGAAGGCTGTGACTTGGAAATAGGACTTGTGAGTTATAGGTGAGGCTGTTTGTAGAGAAAGGCTCTGGCCCCTGGAGTCTGTGGTTGCTGTTCAGTAGTTTGGGTCATGTCTAACTCTTCATGACCCCATTTGGAGTTTGGCCCCTGAAATAGGATGCAGGGCTATTTGTAACAGATTCAACTATCATTTGCTGCTGATCTTCCAGCACAGAGACTGGGGGATAGGAATGGAACCATAATGAGCAATTCTGACACTGGGGGGCAAGTTTCATAGAACATGCCCCCAAATCAATGTTTAAAGACAAGTTCTGTTGGGTAGAGGAAGTCTGCCATCTGGTTGCTTTCTATTTTAACTAATTATTCTTGCTAACTAGGTGCTAAGCTCAGTTGTCTCTACACTTGTACATAACTGCTGTCATCGGCCTCTCAATTTTGACACCTTGGGTCACAGTTCTAATCACGCTACTCTCTGGTTCAGGATAGGAAAGAGGGAAAGGCTAAAGTCCTTCCTTCACGAGGATGGCTGTGTCCCAGAAATGCCAAAGGTGTTATAGTGTACTATCTGTAAATGATGATTACATTAATTATCATTATTTTTATTATTACTGACACTAATTATATGCAAGAGATACTTGCCTGGAGTGGGATTAAGGTGACACCTGTGACCTTTACAGGCTAGTTTAAAATTGTACTTTCCTGCCTTGCCCATAATGTCTGGATCCACTGTTCTCCATTCCTCCCTCCTCCCTGGGCTGACACACAGAGTAACCGAGTTTACTTGTCTGCTTTTGTTCCAAAATGAAAATGGAGACTTTTATTTGACTGCTCATGGTCAGTGTCTAGTGAGACCTTACCAAGCCTTTACAAAGAGAAGAAAGAGGGAGAGAAAAGAGGAAGACAGAGGGGTTTTCTTTATTTCTGTCAAGCAGAACAGTAGGCAGACGTAGGCACGTTGTTTATATGCAATGTTATTTCTCATGGACTCTGTCAGTGTTAAGAAGAGAAAAAGTCCCAGATCCCCCAAATGGCAACTGAGCTTGTGTGTAAAGCTGCCTGGTTGGCATCGCAGATGCCTTGGAAGGTGCCCCAGAGCAGTTCAATGTTTCCTTGCTCTGCTTCTGGAAATCCTTGCACATGCAAATTCTGATGTTTGCTGTTGGTAGCTAACAGAACGCTCAGGGCCCTTGAGTGGGTTGCTATTTTTTCCCTACTGGATAAATTCCCTGGGTGGGCTTCAATGCTCTTTCTCAGCATTTCCCAATAGGCAGGACTCTCTGATTCATTTGGTTTTCTTTGGTAATTTCTGAGCCTCTTCTACTCAGTCAAGCTGTGCTCTTCATATATACCCATGACCTTGGCAGGTAGGTAACTCAGTGGATGAAGCCCTAGGTCCAGGAAGACCTGAGTTCAAATCCAGTCTCAGATGCTTACTAGCTATGTGACCCTGAGGAAATAACTTCTGTTTGCTTTAATCCACTGGAGAAGGAAATGGCAAACTATTCCACTATCTTTACCAAGAAAATCCACATGGATAGTATGGTCCACAGGGTAACAAAGAGTCAGACATGACTGAATGACTGAACAACAATCCATACTCTTGCAAAGAAACTTATGCTTTTTAAAAAATACTGTTAGGAACTTAATAAACTTTGACAAAAACAAACGATTTAAGAAAAATGCAACATAAAAGGTGTAAAAACATACCTAAACTCCTTAACATTTAACAAAAACAACAAAAGGTGTAAAAACATACCTAAACTCCTTAACATTTAACATTTAACATTAATGTTGTTCAGAATGACTGAACAACAATCCATACTCTTGCAAAGAAACTTATGCTTTTTAAAAAATACTGTTAGGAACTTAATAAACTTTGACAAAAACAAACGTTTAAGAAAAATGCAACATAAAAGGTGTAAAAACATACCTAAACTCCTTAACATTTAACAAAATAGCATCAGATGAATTGAGTGTTTTATGACTTAAATTTTATATGGTAAATATTGTTAGAGGCAGCATAGAGTAATGTATAGGGCACTGGACTTGGAGGTAGAAATATCCAGGTTCAAATCCTGTCAAAGGTACTAACCAATTGTGTGACCCTGGGCAAGTCACTTAACTTCTATGAACCTCAGTTTCTTTGTAAAAGGAGGGGATTGGACTTAATGGCCTCTTCCAGCTCTAAAATCTATGACTATTGTTGGTCAGTCATGTCTAGCTCTTCATGACCTCATGGACCATACTACCTATGGGGTTTTCTTGTCAAAGACACTGGAGTGATTTGACATTTCCTTCTCTAGTGGATTAAGGCAAACAGAGGTTAAGTGACTTGCCCAGGGTCACACAGCTGGGAAGTATCTGAGGCTGAATTTGAATTTGTCTTCCTGTTTCCAGACCCAGGGTTCTATCCACTGTATCATCTAGCTGCCCCAAATCTATGATACTGTGAAATAATTAATGGGAGAGTATGAAATAATGTCTATCTCCCTTCAAGGCTTTGTTCATTTTAAAAATTATATTATCATTGATATTTATACCCCACTGCTTCTGATACTAACTTGGTATAATTTTAAAAAGATCTTCCCATATTTCCTCGTGCTTTTCATGTTTATTATTTTTATGACACTGTAATATTCCATTATACTAATATACCATAATTTATTCATATATTCTCCAATCTAGTTTCCAGTTTTCTATTATAAATAAACTATAAGCATTTTAATATAGACAAGTCCTTGTTTTCTTCTTTTAAAAAAAGTTATATTTTTAGGGTAAAATCTCAGCATTAGACTCATCTGGTTAAAAAAATATGCCTGCCTTTGTGATGTATTGTTTATTGCCTCATTCCTGTCCTATATGGAGGGTCCCAGTCTGCAGTCCCACTGACAACATATTAGAATACCTATTTTCTCATACCATGCCAAACTGTTTAACCTCTGTGGTAAGTAGAAAGTGACATCTTGGAGAGGCATCGTGGCATATTGAATAAAGGGCTAGTCTTGAGTCAAAAAGATGTCAGTTTTGACACGATCTATTTGAAATACCATGATGGAGAGGCAAAATGCCATAAAATATAACCAGAATTCTTAACCTGGAGTCCGTAGATAGATTTCAGAGAGTCTGTGAACTTGGATGGAGGAAAAATGATCTCTTTATTTTCATTAGCTTCTCAATGAAATTCAGCCTTTCCTTCAGTTATGAACGTAGGCAACTAGCCACAGTAAGAACAACAGTACTTACGACTTTTGTCACTAATAGAAATCAGAGATATTTTCCTGTCATATTGCAGTTGCTACAGATATCTCAAAATAGCATTTATACTCATCACTACTTCTAAGTTACTATAGTTATTAGACACGTGATCTCAGGCTTCCTGGCTACAGACTATATTTCAATAACTGATTTCCTTTGTAAACTTGGTTTTTTTTTAATTTTAGGCATTCAAAAGCATCATTCTGAAAAGAGTCTGTAGGCTTCATGCAACTATCTCCTGACACAGAAAGGGTTAAGAACCTCAGGTACATAAGTTGCTTGAGTCTGTGTCAAGATAATCTGACTCTGAATCTTTCCTTCTTTGGAGCTGTGGAACCATAGGCAACTCAGTTAACCTCTCTGAGCCTGTTTGTTCATTTATAAAATGGGCATAATCATATGTAAGTCATCTACATCAGAAGGTTGTTGTGAAGCTAAAATGAGAATATTTATAACATGTAAATAAATTTAGTCCTTATCTTGAGGTCATCTTGATTTATGTCACTCAATTGCTGATTTAAAAAAAATAGATTTAGGTCATACTTTATCTGGTAACATGCTTAGCAATCCTTGGATAAACTCTCCATTTTTCCCTTTACCCTTTTCACTCCAGTAGAGATGCTTAACTTGAGGCCCATGAACTTTTTTTCATGTTAAAACAATTTTTTTAAACTTTTTTTTGTAAGTTCAGAGTTCCAAATTCTACCTCTTCTTCCCCCCCTCCCTTCTCCCCGATCCCTGAGATGGTAACCAATCCTGTATAGGTTATACATGTGCAATCATGCAAAACATTTCCAAAGTCCACAAACTTTAAAAAATTTTGATAATGTTATTTCAATATAATTAATTTCCTTTGTAATCCTATATTTTTATTTTATTTTAATATATTATATATTATGTATTTATTTTAAGACATTTTTCTGAGAATGTAGCTGTGGGCTTCACCATATTGCCAAAGGGCTTCATGACCCCTGGACTGGATGGGTCATAGGGTCATAGAGTTAGAGCTGGAAAGGGCTTTAGAGGTCATCCAGTCCAACTTCTCATTTTATAGATGAGGAGGCTGTGGTTCAGAAATGTTGTGGCTTGCCCAAACTGCAAACATTCTCCCTGTGCCTCCTGCTTGGCTCTTTTCAAACCTTTTGTCTTATCAAGCCAGACTCTACAAAGACCTTGACTTTCTTGCTTCCCTGTCTCAGCTCCAGCTTTTGCCTTTCTTGGAATAATCTCCCCCATCCCTTATCTCTACCCGGCAAATCCCACCCATTCTTCCAGCCTCACTTTAAGCCCCACCTTCCTTCCTGGATTAGTCCAATCCCATTTTTTTTCTGAAATTCTAGAATACTTCAATACTTGACTTTATCCTTTTGCTCTGTTTGGTTGTGTGTCTGTCTCATCTCCTGCAGACACTTTGTGACTGGGTAGTGTCTCTTCTGGACTTGTCTCCCCACAATGTAGCTTCCTCACCTCCATGGTCCTGCCAAGCCTATTGGGAAAGGTTCTCCATAGGCTCTGTAGACACTTGATGACTAGGCTGAACTTGTGGGGCTTATGTTCAGCTGGAGTGGAGAGTTCTGCTTGTGGCCTCATGGCAGTGGGTTTAGGATCTGGAAAATCAAGAAGCTAGACAGAGTGCTAAGCCCACTGCTAGACAACAGAAAGGTGCCTGAGGGAGAGAGGCAGTCAGAGTGATGTAGTAGAAAAAATGCTGGATTTGCTGTCACACTTGGGTTCCAGTCTTGACTGGAATCCTTACTACCTGAAGTGGCTTAGGTCCCTGGTTTCTCTGAGGCTCAGTTTCTCTCATCTGTTAAATGAAACAGGTGGGCTGGATGATGTCTGAGGTCCCTTTCAGTTCTGAATCTCTAATCCTATGAGTCTAAATGATAAAATTGTAGGAAAATGTATGTATTTGAAGGCTTCCTTCTGCATGCATGAGGGATGTGGAGTAATTCAATTCAGTTTGGCAAGTATTGCCTGTTATGTGGCAGGTACCATACTAGGTCATGTGGAAACAAAGGCAAATCCTGCACAGTCCCTGTCCTCAAGGAGCTTCCATTCTATGGGGGTCTGAGGGGAGGGAACAATATAAACAGATGGATAAACAGAATGATTTGGTGGTAAGGGGGAAGAGGCTGAAGGGAGGACATTAACAACCAGGAGAATCAGGGTAGACTTTAGTCTAGTAGGTGGTGGCATTCCGGGCATAGGAGATAGACCGTAGAGAGCTAGAGAGACAGGAAACTGAATACCACGTACAGTGTGAAGAAAGGAGTCCCCGTGGGATTCAAGTGCAGAGTTCATGAATCAGTTTTTAAAATTTATTTTTGGAGGCAGTTGGGGTTAAGTGACTTGCCCAGGATCATATAGCTAGTAAGTGTCTGAGGCCAGATTGGAACTCAGGTTCTCTTGACTCCAGGACCAGTGCTTTGTCCCTTGCCAAGTAGCTGCCCCTCATGATTCAACTAACAAGCATTTATTAAGCACCTATTAAGCCAGAGACTGAGCTAGGCACCAAGGATACAAGTCCAAAGAAAAGGAAGAACATGGAGTAAGCCAGGAGCCAGATTGTGAAGGACTTTAAATGCCAAAGAGATAAGTTTGAATTTTATTCTGGAGGCACAAAGGAGCTATTGAAGTTTCTTGAGGAGGGGAGTGACTTGGTCAGATTGGTGCTTTAGGCACAGTCAGTTTGGCAGCTATGCAGAGTATGAATGGGAGAAGAGAGAACTTAGAGGCAGGCAGAAAAATGCAGAAGTCTAAGGGAAAAGTGATGAGGACCCTAACTAGAGGGATGGCCAGGTTAGTGGAGAGAAGGGGACACGTGGGAGATATGTGGAAATAGAATCAACAAGACTTGGCACCAGACCGGACATAGAAGCTAAGACAGACCAATGACTTGAGGATGACTCCAAGCCTGTAAATGAGTGAATAAGATGGTGGTGCCTCAAATAGAAATAGGGAAGTTAGCAAGAGAGCTAGGCCTGGGGGGAAAAGATAATAGGTCCTGTCTTAGATATGTTGATGCCAATGGTGAATGCAGTTGTAGAGTTCTAGTAGGCAATTATTAAGGAATAGGTCTGATGTTCAGGGATATTGTTCTGGGAGTTATCTGGAGGGAGGTGATAGCTGAACCCATGGGAGCTGGTGAGATCATGTAGAGAGAACAGGAAAGGTCCCAGGACTTTGTCTTGGAATCCACCCACAAGCAAGACAGTAGGACTTGGGTCATGAGCCGGCAAAGGAAACTAAGAAGAGCTAGCCAGACCTGTAGTAAGAGAATAGAGATTGAGCTGGGTTATGGAAACCCTGGGGGCACAGACACACAGGGGAAGGGGAAGAGGAAGAAATCAGTATTTATATAGCGCCCACTAGATGCCAGGCCCTATGCCAAATGCACAGTAGAATCATGCCTTATGTAGAATCACTCTCTGCAAGGAATGTAAGGAGGCTGGGGGCATGTTAGGGGAAGGGGATAGTATAACATTGGGCCCTGTACTGGGTTCTACCATTTTGCCATCATGACCAATTCCTAGGTGTCCCTTGGGCTTTGAAGTTGAAAGGAGGGAGAAGGGACTTTCCTCTACATTATGGAGGCTGATGATATAAAATCCTGAGGGCAGAGGGGGAAAATGTGGAAAATGCAAAAAAAAAAAAAAAGAGCAGCTCCAATTTCTTTTCCAGAGCCAAACGTTTCTCCTAAAACAGCTACCTTCTCAAGCCACAGATGGGGGTAAATAGATGTGTTAAAATCAGCCTGGTTTAGAGATGCAAACATTGGCTGCATAGTATCAGAGGGTATTTTTAAACTGCCAAGAGAAGAGTTTAGAATAGCACAGTGTAACAGCAAATGCTGATAGGCCTAGATTTAACCTACTTTTCCCCCTCTAGTCTGTTTGTAAAGGCCTGTGCATTTCTCCCTCCTCTCTGCTCCTGCAACTCCAAAACTGCTTCCCACGAAAGAGCAAACATCCAAGATCCTGGCATTTCCTTGGGCAACCTTAGAGGGGCCAGTTGGCACACATACCATTGGGGAAGGCAGGAGGAGGACTTTTGGTGTAGGTGTCAAAGGAGCATAGATTAGGGCTAGATGGACTTGAGGATGGTTATCAAATCCAACTCCCCTCCTTTAACTTATTAGGCAAGTGAGGTCCAGGTAACTTAAGTAACCGACCCAAGGTCATGCAGATGATAAGTGGTAAATATGGGATTCAAATCTGGGTTCTCTGTCTATAAATCCAGCCTCCTTTCCTCTGCACTAAGATACCTCTTGAAACATCTTTGTGCTACTAATGTCTTTTGTTTTCAGATCACCCTCATTTCCAGGGATATCCCTCCTCCCTTCCCTACCCAGAAAGTCATCTCTTGTTTCAAAGAAAAGCATAATGTGGGGGAAAAGGCAGTTCAGCAAAACTAAGTCCGATAACATATGCAATGTTTTTCACTTGGAAGTCTCCGCCCATCATTGCAAAGGGAGGGAGTTGCCTTTCTTCACCTCTTCATTGCCCCCTCACCAATGCCACCTTAGAGGGCTGGCAGCAAAAATGTCCAGCACCTCTGGCTGGTATTTGTCCCAAGACATGTCATCAGCATGTCTTGGGAGGAATTTTCCAGACAGGAGAGATCCTGTCATTTAGGGATGATTTTACCTTAAATCAGGGGGATGAACTTCAAATCCACAAGTGATTTAGAAGGAAAACGGTTTTTTTTTTCTACCAGACCCATGAGCCATGTCTGATCTCAAAGTGAGATGAGCAGAAGAACTAAAGACTATTGTGGGTTTTGGGGAAGATTTCTCTAGCCAGCAGATTATACAGTTGCTAGACACAGACCTGTCTGGGAGCTCTCCATGGTTCCTTTTGAGCTCCAAAATGTTTTTTATCTAGAAGCTAGTTGGGAGGTCGCCAGGACATACTTCACTAGCTCAATTGTACAAGAGTAGCACTGTCCCCTCCTTCTCCCCTATACCCCTATGTTTAAAAGACACTTCTCCTCCCCCGCCACACACACTATTCTTCAGATTCTAGCAGGCAACAGCTCTGAGGTCCCACCCAAACATACCTGGGACCAAAGATTCATAGTACTTGAAATATGCCTGCTACTGGAAGTTAAGCCGGGTCAGACCTGTTTAGTATGTGGAGGGACTTTCTGAGAATACCAGGTGCTGTAATCTTTGAAGAGGTGCATAGTACAGAAAAAAGAACACTAGACTTGGTATCAGGGGATTTCAGGTATATAATCCTGCCCTCTACTATTCACTTCTTCTTTAGTCTTGGGAATTTTTTTTCAACCTCTCAGGATGTTAGTTTCTTCATCTGTTAAATGTGGGGGTTGGATTAGATGACCTTTCTGGTTCTCTCCAGTTCTAAATCTGTTATTCCCTGTACCCCAATTTTGCACAGGAAATATGTAGGTGGATGGCAATCAGTGCAGATTTTGATATGCAGAAGAATGTATTTCCTGATTAACTAAATTTGTACCTGATGCCCATGAGTTGATCAGATGTCAGGAGAGACACTGGGCTTCACTCTGGCCAGGAGTAGGGAGTATGACACTGTCAGTGCCTCCGAGAAAGGACACCCAATTCTTCTCTTTGGAGTAGCTGTGTTGCTTCCCAGGAACACTCTAGGAGTTGCAAATGTTATTTTTTTTTGCCAAAGCAACCTCTACTAAATCGATGTTGTCAGGCTATGCAACGCCTTTTGTCCGAACACTGACAATGTTTTTGCTCCTGGGGAAAAAGTGATAGGCCAAAAGCTAATTAACATTTCCCTAATGCCCTTGGGTACCATTCTTAGAAAATCCTGTTGGCCTTTCCCCGAGGAGTTCCCTGAAATGGAAAAGAAAATAAAAACCATTTTAAAACCATGCCTTTTACCCAAGAATCCCAAAGTAGACAGATAAGCATTTAAAAGACCCAACCATTTGAGGCAGAAGGAGGAAGATATGATGGTGCTTCCTTATTTTATACATCAGGAATCTCCCAGGGTTCCAATGGATGATGGTTCCTGGATGGATGTAGCTTAGGACAGTCCCAGTGACTCTCACTGGGTCTGCTTTTCAGTGTCTTTCTGACACAATTACTAGGTCAGTTGTTACAGACACAGCAGGTCAAATAGTTATGTCTCTTTACTCAGAAATTTATCTTCTACTATAAGAATCTCAGACCTGGAAGGAATCTTGGAGGTGTCATGTCTCACCCAGCCTCCGGTGCAGGAGATTCATCTATACCATCCAGCTCAATTCAAGTCACCAAGCATTCATTTGGCCTCTGTGCTGTGTGCTGCCAGGCTGGGCTTGTAAAGACAGACATGTCTCTGCTCTCGTGCAGTTTATGTTCTTCTAAAGCAGTGGTTCCCAACCTTCCTAATGCCGCAACCCTTTAATACCCATATGTGGGTATTATCTGCATGTGGGTGAATCCCCTGGAGACCGATAGAGGAGCCATGTCTTGGTTCCTAAGACCATTGGAAATGTGTTTTCCGATGGTCTTAGGCTACCCCTATGAAAGTGTCATTCAACCCTCAAAGGGGTTGCAACCCACAGATTGAGAACCAGTGTTCTAGATGGAAGCAATGTGCACATTGATAAAAGTTTTTATATGTTTTTAATATTTTGATTCCAAATTCTTTTCCTCTCTTTAGTCCCTACCCTCACCATTGAGAAGGCAAGCCATATGATACCCATTATACCTGCGAAGTCATATAAAACGTATTTCCATTTTTTAAAAAATAGGATTTATTTTTTATTTTTTCACATGTACACTGATAAGTTCATTCAAAATGAACACAAAGTAATTTTGTCTGGAAAAAATGATAATGATTGGGGAAATTGGGAAAGGCATCCAGCCACTGCAGGAACATTTCCAGGGATGGGAGCTCATCATCTCCTGGGCAGCTCATTCCATTCAGCAGTTTATAGTCAATGAACATTTATCATGTGCCTACTATGTGCTGGACACTGTGCTGAGTGTCCTTAGTAGGAGTACAAATTTAAAAAAAAAGGAAGATAGTCTCTGACCTCAAGAAGCTTACAATCTAACTGTAATCACATTTACTGTAACTTGGTTGGTAGACAGCTCTGATTGTTAGAAAGTTTTTTCTTTCGGTTGGGCTGAAATATGTTGCCTGTAACTGATACCCAGTGTTCCTTGTTCTGACTCCTTTTTGTTTTTGTTCTTTTGCTTTTTGAAGGGGAGAGGGCAGAGTAGTTGTGGTCAAGTGACTTGCCCAAGGTCACATGGTCAGTAAGTGTTAAGTGTGTGAGGCCCAATTTGAACTCAGGTCTTCCTGACTCCAGGGCCGGTGCTCTATTCACTGTGCCACCTAATTGCCCCTGTTCTGACTCTTTTAAGCCATGAATAACAAGTCTGATTATCATACTTCCATAGGACAAAGCCTTAAAATACTTGGAAACTGTTATCACATACTCTGGAACAATTATTTGGGGCAGATTGCTGGACCTGGAGTCAGGAAGATTCATTTTCCTAAGTTCAAATCTGGCCTCAGAATTTTACTAGTTGTGTGTCTCTGGGAAAGTCACTCAATCTGCCTCAGTTTCCTCATCTGCAAAATGAGAGGAAAAGGAAATGGCAAACCATGAAAAAATGACTGAGCAACAATAAACATATACCCTTCTTTCCATTATGCATAACCAAGTCTTTTTGGGGCAGAATATAGGCTCTGCCACTTACTAGATGTGTGGATAAGTCACGTAACTTCAGTTTCTGTATCTGTAAAATGGAGATGACAATGTACAACTTATTTCATGGAACTCTAGAACTAGAGGACTGAGATCTTTTATTGTCATTATTCTCTCCTCATCAATAAATAAATCAGTCCACATTTATTGTATAACAGGTAGAATAATAATAAATATTATTCAATATAAATATTATATGAATATAATAAATATAAAAGGTGGAATAATCCGCCTGTTATGTGCCAGGACTCATCCTCAATTAAGTTGTATTTCTGTGAGGGCAAAAGATTCCCTTTCCAGCTGCAGAGTTCATTTTGTGACTTGGATGTACTGATACTATGCCGTCTACCAGGGAAAGCCCATGATAGTAAGAACTCACATGTCTCTAGGAATGCCAGGTTTACAAAGGCCTTTCCTCAAAACAACCATGTGAAGTAGAGAGTGAAAGTATTATTCCCATTTTATGGATAGAGAAACTGAGGCCCAAAGAAGTAATATGATTTGCTCTGTGGTACATGTAAGAACTGGAATTTAAATTCATATTTCCTGACATTGAAGTGCTTTGCTCTTCCGTCATAACATGTGGTCTGTTATGCAAGACATCATATGACCAAGTCATCTTCCTTGATAAGGCATGAGTTTAGGTTGCTGTACAATCAAGACACCATAGTTGGACGAGGTTAGTGGCATGACCTTGCAAAGTTTAGAAGAGGATTTCAGAAAGGAAGGGGTGCTTAGGATCAGCCCCACTTTTCCCTTTCAGTGCCTTGGCTCCTCCTTGTGCCCTTGGCCAAGTAAAGAAGGAGGTTCTTAGAGGTAGTTAGCATAGTCACAGTTGATGAATGGGAGGACCACCATAGGACTGCCCTCCTCATCCTATCCTGACCTTATTCCCTGGCACATGTGGCCACCATATGGAGTGAGGGGAAGGTAGGACTGGCTCTGGACAACGAGCTAGATCTTCCTTTCTAAGTCTTTGCCTGGCATCTTCAGACAGCCTCCCCCAGCTCATCTGTTTTCCTTTGCCACTAGGTCCTAAGGTGCCAGTTAACAAGCACTTACTAATTGTTTACTAAGTACCAATCACCTTTTAACAAGTAGGCAGCCTGATCCAAGATTCTGTGCCACTGGGAGAGAGAGGGCTGTCGACCCATCCCTGGTGTGGCCTTCTGCTCAGCCTTGTTGTTTATTAATCACTTGAAAGTTTTCAGAAACCTTGCCCAGCATCACAACAACCCTGTGAAGTAGGCTCTTACAGGTACAATTTTCCTAGTTTATGGTGGAGACTTAGAGAAATAAATTGATTTAGTCAGGGTCATATAGCCAGAAACTTGAGTAGACATCTCAAGAGAAAATCAAGTTATTTCTGTGATACTTGAACCAAAGTATAGTGATTCCTGTCCAGTGTTCTTTTCACTGCTTTTTGTACCAAAATCTTGTCTTAACCATCCCCTCTAGAGGAGAGAGAGCCCTTCCCTGCCTTTGTTGTCTGGCTCCTGAGTGATTTGGACAGGGACCATTTTGGTCAGGGAAGTAGCTGCGTTTGGGTAGTGGGAGCTTCCAGCAGACACTTTCAAATCACACCACATCCATCTGGCCACATTCAGTCCTACTTGTATCCCAGTCTAACAGGATAGTATGGCTCCCTGCTGTTCCACAGCTGCTTCTCCCAATGCCAAGTAGCTAGGGCTGGACTCAGATGCTAAGGGGTGATTCTTCCTATGAATCTAGATGGAATTCCCAGGAGGACCCAAACCCCCTATACTCTGTGCTTGTGGATAACAATATCCTCCAACTATATCATGACTAAGAAAATACTTCAAGCTCTTCCTTCCCTTCCCCTAGATGCCTCACTGGATTTCCTTCCATATTTCATGGTGGGAGACAGGAGACAAGAACTCTGAGTAGTCAGTTGGCTGATGTTCAGTGGAACTGAAAGCTCTCTGCCCAATAGAGGAAGTGTGCTACAAGATTTAACTTCCTAATGAGCAGAAGCATCAGCCTGGGCGGGAGGAAGAAGAGAGTCATGGAGCAGGGCAGTGCATTCCTTCCCCTTGCCAGGATTGAGGTGGTGTTTGGGATGGAGAGAGCTGGGGCAGCTTGGCACCAGGTCTTATAGGCAGAATCACAGTCCTGCAAGGAACAGAAGCCTTTTATTTATCAATGCTTATGGATCCCCAGGAAGAGAATTATGGTTTGTTTGCTTATTTTTCGAGTTAAGTGTACTAGGTGGTATGCTGCTGTGAATAAATAGGCTGCTGGATTTGGGGAAAAGAAAACTTGAGTTAAAATGTCACTCCTGTCCTTACTAGCTATGTGACCTCAGGCAAGTCAGTTTCTGTTTCCTCATCTGTAAAAAGAAGGATTTGTAAAAAGGATTTGTTCAAGATGGATTCAAAGGTCCCTTCCACCTTGAAATCTATGGTCCTATGACCTGATGGTCACAATTGGCATATCCAGGCCCTCTAATTAGTAAACTTAGACCCACAGAATGTCAGAACTGGAAAGGGTGTTAGTTGTTACCTTGTCTGACCTTCTCATTCTATAGAGGGACAGTCCAAGTTCTGAAGAAGTGAAGTGACTTGTCCAAGCTCTCACAAGTAAGTAGCAAATGCCAGATTAAGGTCTAGAATCCAACCCCTCTGACTCCAAACCTAATGTTCTTTCCCTGTAGAAGGTTCCTTCTACTTTCTGTTGTGCAGTCAACCTGTGCTGGTCAGTGGACCATGATCACATGGTAACCAGTTAACTCTGCCTACTAAATACCACCTTAAGCTCTCTTTGCCCATCCCATATGCAGGTCAGAAATCAGGTTTGGAAATCAAAGTGGCCATGTACCATAATTGAGGGAACACTGAATTTCAAGTAAAAAAATCCCCAGACTTCGAGCCTTAGTTCTGCTGTGTAAGCAATGTATGAATGTGCCCAGCCATTCCACCTCTCTGAGATTTAGTTTTTTCATCAATAAGATGGGGAGCAGTGATATCTGCTCCTTCCTCTGTCCCAGTGTGCCATTGTGGTCAAGTGAGATAATGGAGGTTAAGGTGTCCTGTGACCAGAGATCCCCTACCAAGGGGGTCCTACTCTTCGAGACCCTACCTGGAGGAGGCCCCTTGGGCTCTGAGCCAGAAGGTCTGGGTTCAGAGATCACACAGCTAGCAAGCAGAAGTGAGCTTGGTTCTGCTCACCAGCTGTGTGACCTTGGGCCAGTTCCCAAAGGGGCTGAGCTAGACCAGGGGTGGGGAACCTTTGGCCTGGAGGCCACATGTGGTTTCTAGGTCCTCAGGTGCAGCCTATTGACTGAGTCCAAGTTTTACAGATAAATCCTTTTATTAAGGGGATTTGTTCTGTGAAGTTTGGATTCAGTCAAAGGGCCTCACTTGAGGACCTAGAGGGCTTCCTGTGGCCTCGAACAGGTTCCCCACTCCTAGCTAGAGGCTGTCTAAGGTTCCTTCCAGCTCTAGAGCCTGTGGTTCCAAGCCAGTTTAAATTTGGTATGAAAAGAAACATTCATTTCCAGAACAGAGTTGTTTCATTCACCAGTTATAGGGGGGAGAAAGCTAAGGCCTAACATTCCTTCCATGATTCTATCCTTATCTTGGCTTCAGAGGACATTTCCATTTTCTCTGGGGCTGGCTGTCAGCTCAGCAAACCCACTTCATAGGAGTAGCCCTCATTTTATATATGGGAAAGATCAAGTCTCAGAGAGGTTTTCTCTGTCTCCCTCCCCCACCTACCCAGTGCCAGTAATTTTGCCCAATTCCCTGAACTTGTCACTAAGGAAAGGCCACACCCTAAGTCTTAAATCACCATCCCTCCATTCTTTGCCAAGGTGGGGGACTGTCAGGATGGAATATTGCAAAGACCGCAAGGCAGGATTGGTCTATTGGTTGGTTTTGCTGACCTGCTTTTTTTTCCTCTTTAAAAAATATCTTTGTTCCAAGGGAGGCCTTGCTGAGTAGATGAGAGGGGAAGGATATAGTCAGAAAAGGTGATGTAAAAACAAATGATATCAATAAAAAGAGGATTAAAAAAGAAAAATCCACCAGCCTCAGTAAACACAGCTGGTCCAGACCCAACTCTGCCTGTTTGGGAGTAAACATGGTGAATTATGACTTGCCTCGGAGACATTAAAATCCTTCTCAGGGTTTTCATGCAAATAGGTTATCAAAGGGCAGACTGAATAGCATGGTTTATTAACTGTTCTTCATAAAAACCTAATTATGTGATTTTAGTTAGTTAAGCAATTCAGGGATAATTGGAAATATAAAAGTCAAGTTCCTTCCTTCCTTCCTTCCTTCCTCCCTCCCTCCCTCCCTTCTTTCCTTCCTTCCTTCCTTCCTTCCTCCCTCCCTCCCTTCTTTCCTTCTTTCCTTCCTTCCTTCCTTCCTTCCTTCCTTCCT